>CM062251.1:10543582-11743582 GCA_031216285.1 Syzygium syzygioides | reverse complement strand
ACTCAACCACTCTAATTTCTATCATTAATCAAACTCTGCGGCAGGAGAGGGAGGGTTTCACTTCTCACCTTGGCAGTGAAAACAGTGAGGGAACCAAATGTTTCCATTGATTTGGCACCTTCAGGAATGACAGTTTGGAGAAGACAGACCATTGACACGAATTGTCCCCTGTTTAATGAATCTCCAACAAACATCATCCTCTTCCCTCTCAGTGTCTCGAGCATTAGTGTGGCGTTAAAGCTGCTCAATGAAATTTCATTCTATCATAAGATCTATAGCCATGAGGTCGTGTTAAGATTCTGCTGAAAAAGTAATAATTAACATGGATAATTCGCACGAAGCTATAATCTTATTAGAATGATCTTTGGTTAGACATTAGATTCCTTACGCCCAATGGTGAAGCTTGCACATGTAAGAAGGTCAAATGTACATGCACGCAAATGATCCTCGTGAACAGATCGTGGCAGCCAATTTCAAAGTTTTTAGGAAGAATATCTAACAAAACCATGCCTAGACGTGCAATGTGGCCAGCTTGGCATGCATAGTCCACCTTTCTGAGGTCAGAACAACAATTCAACGAATAAATGATATTCAATGGGCAAATAGATAAATATGTATATTTCTCCAAAAGAGACAAACAAGAAACTCCTAGAGCCTTATGCAATGTACAATGAATTAGCGTGGCATAATTATTTAAAGAAAGACCTAAACAAGGGCGATTAATGAGTTTACCTGGGAAGAGAGCAACCGTGAGGTTGCCATCTCCAGAACTGATACTCCTTGTCAGGCCTACCATGAGCTTGGCAAGTCAACTGGGGCTGAATGTACGGACACTGCAATTCCTCGTAATGCGGCCGAGTCAACTCATCCCTCACCCACCTCCCTCTAAATATGTCGCAGCCTTCTGCTGCCTCGCCGATCGCGAACGGCAATGCCTCGTCATGCTTCTTCTCTGTTTAAAATGTCATCAGTAGGTTCGTTGAAAAGCTTCTCGCAAGAGTTTAAACTATTTAGTGGACATGTATTAACGTGAAGTAGGAGTAAATCCCACAAACAAGAGCAATATGAGAGAAATACATCAGCGACAAGAACACAAGATAAAGTAAGATGAATAAAAATATGCTGCATTAGCTTACTCATTGAAAAAAACTCGAAATTCGACTCTACATACATGTTACACCACCAAGTACTGATGATTTTAACCATCTCATGCTTAGTCGGGATGGTTTGACGACCGAAACCTTATACTTTGAGCGACAAAAACACACGGCCATCGCTGAGATGACCCTGAACAAGTGTTTTTGTTCTAAAAAAGACTACTGTCTTTCTTTGTTCACTGGCTACGATGGAGAGGTTGAATTAGGTACAACAAAAGCGTATGAAAACTCACCAGTTCTTGATTGGGGTCGGGTCAGTTGGAGTTGTTGGCCAAACATGCACAAGTTCTCGCCGTAGAGAACCGTGACGAACAGAAGGAAGGCTAGTGAGATGAAGAGATATGGGGAAAGGGGAGCTTTTCTCAGAACAAAAGAAGGTGAAGATGAAGATGATGCTGTGATCAGTGGCTTCATTCTTGTGTTCTCTTCTGTCTCTCTCCTTCTATCTCAGTCTCTCTCTCTTTACGACTGACGGAGAGATGAGTAGTAATAACATGTGACGTGTGTGTTTGGATAAACGTAGCAATAGAATATACTGGCGAAAGAGGTGGAGGAAATAAAATTAATAAAGTAAGGAATTTTATATTATGGAAAAGGTGGTTGGTTTCAATTTCTGCGCCAACTCAAAGAGAGTAATATATTGAATTGATGTGAGAGTTGTCGACCAGAGGGAATTTTACTCATTAAGCTTATGAATTATGTGGCAATTAGGGGGAAACGACTAGAAAAGTCATCAGCCTATTATACGGATACCAATTTAATTTAAAATTTTTTAATTTAACTATTTTTTTTGGCCGAGTTAATTCTAAACAATTCGATAATTTGTCAATGTGGTCATTTTGACCAAAATAAATTGCTAACGTGGACGCCGGTTATCTTACAAGACACGGTTGATACTAACATTGACAATTTTGAAATTTTTTGAACATATTTCTGAATTTTTTATTTAATTTTATTTTTTCCATTATGGCAAGCGAGTGTCGCTAGCTCCCTCACCGATTGCAAGCGAGGGTTGCAACGCCCTTGCCTAGGCAAGCCTTCACCAAATCTGACGAGGGTGGCCCTCATTCGAGGCCGACAGCCTCTATTTGCCATCGCAAGGGCCCAGCGACCAGTGGAGGGAAATAGGAAAAAAAAAAAGGAAAACAAGAAAAAAAATTCAAAAAATTACAAAATTACAAAAATTATCCACATCAGCATCAGTCATGTCACATAAGATGACTAGCATCCATATCAGTAATTTTCAGCGAAAATTGGGTGGAAAAACCATATTGGCAAATAGTAAAAAGATATAGAACTAAATTGACACAATTGAAAGGTTTATAACTGAATTACCAGCTTATAATAAATTTAAGACTTTTTGAACAATTTTCTCGACAATTAGGAGGTAAATATAAAGTCTCACATGAGTCTCCTGTTCTGTTTGCTAAAAACCAAATGTAGATTTGTGACGGTAAATTTTAAGTAAAGCTAGTAAATCTTCAATTTTCATAGTAATTAAAATTGACTGGCATTTTTTTATCCAATCAACCATTAGTAGCTTACTAACAAAATAATGATTTGATCATCCTCAAATTTAGTATCTTGTATAGTACATTACCAAGTGCTTTTAGATATGACAATTGGACCCGTCGATTAGCTAGTTACATACCAATATAATGATTTTATGACACTCACATCCGATAGAAGATTACCATCTGTTTTAAAATTTTATGAATGAGCTCCATCAATTAATTAAAAATTTATCAAGTAAATAGCGATTTTACCATCTACATAGTAGATTACCAAGTATTACAAAGTTTTACAATATTGGTCCAACAAATGGTTAAGCTAGCGATTCAATAAACTGATTTTATGACACTCGCATCCAATAGTAGATTACCAAGTGTTACAAAGTTTTACAATATCGATCCGTCAAGCGGTTAGTGACTTATCAATGAAATAATGATTTATCACCTCACATCCTGCAGTGAAATGCCAAGCACTTCAAAATTTTACACTCTGGCCTCGTCAATCAATTAGTAACTTTTTATTGAAATAACAATCTTAACATCTCCAATCAAGCATCTACTAACGGATTACCAATTTTTTTTTATTTTACAAATGGGTCTTGCAAGCGCGTCAGCCAATTAATTATTAACTTAGCTGTGAAATGATAATTTTACTATCCTCAATTCTAGTACCAAGTAGAAAACTACCAAATGCTTTGTTGCGAAAGCCAAGCGATCGAAGAATAAAATTGACAGAATAAGAAAATAAATCAGCCACCAGATTTACGTGGTTCGGTTGTAGTGACCTACATCCACGGGGAGAGTAGCACGGAATTCCACTATAGATCAAGCGATACAACGGAGATTACAACCACACTCGAGTCACTCAAACACTCTCAGTGTTTTCCAAGCCCCAATTACACCCAATAACTCACGCAGTGTTTGGCCCCACAATTCCTCACGAAATAATCTCTCAATCTCGCAAAAGAATTGTACACTAATCTTAACACAAGATTTAATCGCTACGAACACTTGAGCTCTTGAACGTAATTTGCCGAAGAAAGACCCACGAAACTCTCTGCCAAGCACTCTATTTCGGCTCTTCAAGACTTCTTCGCAAAAAGCATCCCCTGACCCTGAACATATATATCAGGAAGTCCCATGTTGGTCAACAAAAGAAGTTCACCTTCACTTTCCTTTTCCGATTTTGTCTTCTTTCTTGTTTTGCTGCAAACTCTTGCATATTAGGAAAGCAAATTTCTAATATTTCTTTTGCTCGATTTCGGACGTCCACAAAATATCCAATTCAAAATATTTAGATTTTCGCTTCGGGCTTAAACTCGAGACATATATTCAACATGCTTTGAGATTTTACAAGTGGGCCTGTCAAGCAATAATTTACCAGCAAAATAATAACGTTACCGCCCCATATCTCCAATAGTAGATTACCAAGTGTTTTAAAATTTTACTAGTTCGTCCATCTACTAAGTGGTAAAATTCAAAAGAAGTTGATAACTTACTATTCGACTTGAAGTTGATAAATTTGTCATATTCTATTGGTAACTTACAAAACTAAAAGTGGGCATTCATTGGTAATTGCTACTTTTCACTGTTAAGATTTCAGCTCGAGTGACAACTTCCTAAAGAGGATGATAAACTTTGATCAATCTCATATATCATATCGTATTTCGTTGCCCTAAAATCGACCATACATTGGTCGATTACTAGTTTCACTTGCACTTCACTAACTTCAATGGTGGAATTGTACAACTTCACATCAGATTTGGCATTGGTAAGTTCCTCAAATGTTAGATAACTTGCTATTCTAAAAGTGGTCTGTACCTCTAAGTCTTTGCTTGAGTCATAAATTTTGCAAAAAAAATTGATAACTTGCTAGTGCATCTAGCATGGGTAAATTGCTAAATTGTTAGTAAATTAACATCAAGGTATTTGACCAACATGTTGCCATTGAAAATTATTCAAAAAGTCCTAAACCTATTGTACTTTTGCCAATTTAATCTTAAACCCTTTAAGTTTATTAATTGAGTCCTAAACATTTCACTTCTTACCAATTGAATCCATCCGAACAATTTTGCTTGCCTGGAGCTGACGTGGACAACGATCATCCGGCCATCACTGACGTGGCAATTTTTAATATAATTTTTTTCAAATTTTTTTAATATTTTTTGCTTTTATTTTTTTTCTGGCCTTCTTCCCTCTAGTCGGTCTAGCGACCAGTCAGAGGCGAGCACTGGGGAGATCGACCTCGCTGTTGCCTGGGTCTCCCTTGCCTGGCTCACAAGCCTCACTCAGCCAAGGCGAAGCCGACCTCGCCATCGCTGTCACCTAGGTCGAGACGGCGAGATCGGGCGAGGTTCGACCTCGCCTAGCTAGGGGCCAGCGAGGCTCGCCCTCACCAGTGGCCAGTGGAGACGAGCTTCGTTAGAGGCCGGCGAGGTCGACGTCACTGGCCCTCACCTTTGGCCGGTCGCCGAACCAACCAGAGGGAAAAAAGTCAGAAAAAAAAAGGAAAAAATTAAAATTTTATTAAAATTTTCAAAAAAAAATTTAAAACTACCACCTTATCGTTGGCCGGACGGTCGGCGTCCACGTCAGCTTCGAGTGGCCAAAATTGGCCGGATGGACTCAATTGACAAGAAGTGAAAAGGTTTAGGACTCAATTGGCAAACTTGAAAGGTTTATAATTAAATTGGTAAAAACACAATAGGTTTAAGACTGTTTGAATAATTTTCTCCATGTTGCCAGCTATACTATATTGCCAACGAGATTTAGAATTTACTAACCATATTCCAAAGAAGGAAAAAACAAAACCATATTAGAAAATCACCACGCAGGGAAAGAAAAAATGACACAAACAGTCCCTAAACTTTGGTCTAATATGAAATATTGTAACTTAACTTTTAATTTGATCAATATGGTCCATAAACTTTAATCCGATATGCAATGTAATCCTTAAACTTTTAATGTGTTCTTCGACCAAAAAAAAAAACTTTTAATGTGTTCAATGTCACTCTTAAACTTTTAGTATATGTTCAATTTAATATCTAAACTATATGAAAATATTCAATATAGTCCTTCCATTAATTCAAATTCAAGGACTACATTGAATAAATTATAAGTTAAGATAGCGTTACACATTGGACCAAAGTCCAGGGACCGTTTGGGTCATTATCTCTGTAAGGAAACTCGTTCCCTTTTTGGCAAACTGACTATAAGAATTTTGCACATAGTGCACATAATTTGAGAACAGATAAATTAGTAGATTTTAATATATTCGCACATCACAAGAAATCAAAACATAATACATTACATTTTAACGGTAGCCTCAATAATTAGATACCCGCCAAACCCCTAATGAAACAGTTGCAATAATGAACAATTTAAATCTAGGGAAAATTCTAAATAAGGGTTAAAGTGCTTTCATTTTCTCAAATAAAGACTTGCAGTGAGCATTGTCTCAAATAAGGACCTAAAGTGGACTAATCGTCTCCAATAAGGGCATAAAATGGCCAAATTATCTCAAATAAGGACCTTTGGCCAGCAGGTAAATATTCTCTTGTTGGAGAAGGGGTATTTTTAGTCAAAAAAAATTATAAGTATGTTTTTTTTTTAATTTTTTTACTTTACTTTTCTTTTCCTTTTCTTTTTTCTTCTTCCCTCCCCAGTCGTCACTACACTTGGCCGGCAAACTCCGCCAGCCTTAGGCAAGGGCCGCCCTCGCCAGCGTCGAGTGAGGACCATCTAGCCCGCATCAGGCGAGGGTTACCTCGCTTGGGCTAGGTGGCCAAGGACAGCCCTCACCAGATTCGATGAGGACGACCTCGCCAAATCCAACGAGGGTGGCCTCAGGCAAGGGCCGCCCTCGTCGACGTTGGGCGAGAACTGCCCAGCCCTCATCGGGCAAGGCCGGTTGAGGTCGTTGGCCGAGGCCAAGAGAGGAAAAAAAAAGGAAAGGAAAAGAAAAAAAAAGTAAAAGATGAAAATACCCTTTGGCTGGTGAGGTCAGGTCGTTATTTGAGATTGATATGGTTATTTTAGGTCCTTATTTGAAATAAGATCCACTTTATGTCTTTATTTGAGAAAATAAAAGTACTTGATGCTCTTATTTGAGACAATATCAACTTCAGGCCCTTATTTGATAAAATGAATGCACTTCATGTACTTATTTGGAATTTTTCCTTAAATCTATAATACTCGCTTAAATGATTTGCAAAATTAGGAGAACGCCAAAAAAAAAATTTGTTGGTTACGTGGTGTCGTGACTCCCAGTAACGAGTGGTTAAACATTCATTATCAGCACCTTGTATCACATTTGTCACGGGAGACGGTCCACATGTGCTGACAATTATAGAATTAGTAACGTGGCCATTTTGTTAAAGAATCCCACGAGGCTGACAACAGAAAGGACAGCTTGCAATTAGAGACCATAATGTCACTTAACATATTCTTGTACCTACTATTATTATTAAATCGATTTGTGACTGTTATGGCTTATGAATCTTGTCTCTAAAATGTCATGGCCTGCCCTGTTTTTATTTTATATAGGATTCGAGTATGCTTCGGTATGCACGCAACTTGGACCTTGAACTTTTATTTTATACAATCAAATCCTCTATTGTTAAGCGATGCGGCTCAATAAGTTTTATTTGCTCATTTAAGTCATCCGATGTTCTTGATTTGGGCAATCGAGTGCTTTCTTTACACGTTGTAACTAAAATTATCGAATTAGAATTGTCTTTCCATTTTCCCAATTTTGATTTTCTCTAATTTGGCGCTCGTTTGGTGCCACCTTACCGTTGTGTGACGTTCTTTTGCCGCAATAATAATGCCACGTTGTTAATTAATCCGATAGTTTAGGTAAGAGCAATTTTTCAAAGGATTTGATTGTACGGATAGAGAAAGTTAGAGGACTTCATTGTAAAATAAAACTTAGAGGACGAAATTGCACAAATCAAGAAGCTCGGAGGACCTAATTGAACAAAATAAAAACTAGAGGAACAAGTTACACAAACGCTGAAATTTAGAGGACTAAAATCGCACTTAACCCCGTTTTATATATTGGATTCTTTAGTAATGAACTAACTAGAAGTTACCAACCTATCAAAAAGAAAACAAAAACTGGAAATTTATCTCACACCAAGTCCATTTCATGAATGAAAAATTAACCCTGTTTGCACATGCTTCCCCGTATGCTAGTAACTACATTAACGATTTTCCTATAGTGACCATGATCGAATAGGTTCTCAACCTTCATCTTGTTTGTGTCCATGTTGGAAGTGATATATTATAACATCTGGAAGAAGACCACCATTGATCAGTCATGTTGCAGAAAATTTGATTGATAATGTTCCTTGAAGATGATCCTTCGGTAGATGGCCAGAAGCTAAAATGATCTCAGCATTTGGCGTCTCTCAGGGGCTTTATTGAGACTACTGTTTTTGTTCTTTCCGTTTTCAACTGACCCAGATGATGGAAAAGGCAATTAACTATGAATCACTACAGAATTTCAATTGATTCATGTGTCGTGACGAGAGATTCTTTACCAGATTGGTATTACGAAATATGCAGCTTAACGGATGAGCGTGTCCAGTGGAGGCAAGCGATACTGAAACAATGTTAAAACATAGCGCAGCTGTGAAGTATTTATCTTAGTTGGGATATTAGATTTGACCCGCGTAATCCATTGAGCCAACTATCAGGTGTAGTTGCATATCTGCTTTGAAAAAGAAGTTATCAATGATCTTTATGGAGCAAGTTTCATAATCTATCAATTTCATCCAATTTTGATTCCTAGTAACAGATGGACAGAATATAGAGATTTCAAGCAATCTAACTCTAGGAACGAGTATTCAGCATCATGAATATGCAGTGACCTGCCAGCCATGTGAACAATGAACACTCAATTCATTCTCATTTGCAACAGACGCCACTTTGGAACACTCGATGTTGTGCATAAGTAGGCATCTGTGTCTGCGTGCGTGTTCGTGTGTGGGTGAGGCAGATTCAGACGGACAGAATCATCACTTGCCATTGCCTCGTCAATTAGTACAACACACTACTCTCAAGCAACGCCACCCAATGACACTCCACCTGCGTCTTTCATTCCCCCTTCAACTGACAACGAACAAGACAAGAATTTTTGTACAAGGTATAGGTATAAATGTCCAGAGGTCAATAATCAAGAAAATGTACCTCAGCTGACTCTTAGAAGCCTGGACAATAGTCCCTGAATTTTCTGTAGTTCATTGAAAAGTAAGATTGGAATATAACGAAGTACATCCACACCTGAAAAGAACATTGTGTCAGCAACGAAATTTCAATCTTCTGCATATGTCCTTGACTTCATCTGCAAGCAATCTCTTCCCTTCACTAATCAAATTCCCAAAGGAAGCTCTTATTGAAAATATAACGACAGCAACCACTCTGTTTGTTTGAGGGGCACATTGTTCATGAAGCACGTGATTTCTCACTTTCGAAATGTGATAAATTGTGGAATACCAAGCTAGTTTGATTAACACGGCGTTCATACTTTTCCTTTTTTAAATGTTGAAGAGCCCAAGCAAGCTCCTGAGTCCAGTCTCCAGCTGACCTGTTCAGATTTCATAAAACCAGAATCCTTTCCCGTATCAATTTCGAAAAGGAGCATTAAAAGAGCACATGTTCTCTTGCTTCAGCTTCTTGCTTGCACAACAAACATTTCTCATCAACAGAGCACCACTTCCTCATTCTATCTTTAGTTTGCAGCCTATCATGAATAACCAACCAAACAACAGGTCTGTGCACTGGACCTTACTTCTTCGAGGCTTAAGCAGTTTCAAGCTTCCTGTTGAGGAAACTTCCCATAATAGAGAACCTTAAGTTGATAAACCCTCAGTTTTTTTTTTTATCTATGGTAGGTTCATTTATGAAATTACAGTTTCTTTCTACAGTATGGCGACCTCTCTGGCCTTTCTTTTGGGTATAAATCCGTTCTGCTGACTTTATCTTCCATAACAACTTCCGGTCTGAACAAAAGAAAATTTAGTGAAGAAATCATGCTGTCCAGCCAACTAGTGCACCAGCCATATATCTAGGACATTCTGCATTTTCTCTTCAAAAGTTCTTTCTTGTTTCGATCAATATATCTACTCCCTAGTTTTTAGTTTCGGTGCCTGTGTTTTGTGATTGTTATGGAAATTTAATCTTTGTTTGGATGCTTTGCCTAATATGACAGTGGACAAGTTGCCAGTTGAAAGGAAGGGATATACAGTTCGATTCTTAAAACCCTTGGGATACCTTTGTAATGTTCATTTCATCCACATGTAGCGTTTGGTGGTTTCTGGTCATGTGTTCAACCTGGAAGGATGTAATTCTTTGAAAAAGAAAGCGATAATAATAATGTCATAATGCGCAACACAAGTAGAACAAGAGATGTTAACCCACAATCCGTTAACATTCATCATCAAAAGGCCTTTTACCGGCCGCATCCACCCAATTGGTAAATCACCGCTCTTCGTTGCTAAACTCTTGGGTGTTTGGGATTGCAGCGCGATACTCTTATGTAGGGCAAGGGCATCATCCACGATTGTACCTGGATTTGGATTGCGACCTTGAAAAACATAGGAATTTCGAGCTTTCCATATCAACCAAAGTATACCAGCAACAAATTCTCTTGGAGGTGCGTTAATTCCTACTGTCATAGCCTCAAGAATCCATTTGTCCATTCTTGTGATGTTTCTCGGGAATGTATTGATGTTTATTCTTGGATCTGTCCATATAGCCTTGGTCCACTCGCACAAAATGAATAGATGTTCAACTGTTTCTAGAGCTTGTCGACATAATGGTCAAATTTGATCAAGCAACAGCTTACGTTTATGCAAATTCTCCTTTGTGGGTAGTGCGTTTTGACACACACTCCACAAAAAGAATCGTATTTTAGGAAAAGAATGCAGCTATCAAATAGCATTCCATAGAGCACAGGGAGGCTGATAGGATGATGTAGCTTGTATTGTGTTTGGTGCTTTGCTGGTTGACTGAATGATATTGTATCCGCTCTTAACCGTGAAGGATCCATCCCTGTTTCCTATCCAGATAAGCTGCTCGAATTGGAGTAAAGAGGGGTAATTAAAATTTCCTATACTATGCATTCATCAAAGAGCCCTTCCAACTTTTGTACGTTCTAGACCTTTGCTTCATGATCAATAAGCTCCGTCACCATTTTAGGATCTTCCCTAGTTGCTGGGCCACTAATGACACCACCTGAAAGTCACCTATCCTCACGAATATTGATACTCTTCCCATCACCAACCACCCATTTTATATTTTGGCTAACTGCATCTCTTACCAATATCAAGCTTTGCCACCCCCAAAACGGACGAAAACCTTTGCTAGCATTCTAGAAATTAACTTCAAGAAAGTGAAATCCTTTTAAGATCTGACTCCACAATGTTGAAGGAGATTGTCCTAGTCTCCAAGCCAACTTACCCCGCGTGGCCCTATTGAAATCAATGAGATCTTTGAAGCCAAGTTCACCAATATCCTTCCTTGTTTTCAGTACTTCCCATTGTTGACACTTAAATTTTGCTCAATTAGTTAGGGTTTTATCACATAAAAAATCAGGCTTGATTCTTAGCCACAAAAAATGTGTGCGTGTTTCATTAAATTGCATGACACATGGACTTTAGGTGCATTCACATAAGGTATATTGGAACATGCCTTCTTGGTTTAAAACTCGAAAAAAATTTTCAAAAAAAAAATTTATTATTATTTAATTATTGATTAAAAAAAAAAGAAAAGTAATTTTGAAAAGGGGGCAGCATTACCCAACTCCGGTCAGCCTAGCGTCATAAAAAAATTTTAAAGAAAAAAAAATTTTTAAAAGAAGAAGAGTAGAGAGAGGCCAGCGTTGAATTAGTCAATGCTGGCCCCCTTTCACTAACCCTACGCCGTCCACCCCACAAAAAGAAGAATAAAGCAGACGAAGCGGAACAGAAGCAGAACGACGAAGCCAGACACCGGAACAGGCAAAACGGAAGTTTGCTCTGTACGAGGAGGCTGAAGCTGCGATTTCAGAAGCGAGAAGCGATGGTGCAGTGCTGCACTTTGACCGCGCAAGGACCAAGAGATCCCGTGGCCGTTTTAGCAAAGAAACGGGCGTGATTCAGCCCCCAAGGAGAGGACTGGCTACTGGCACAAGCGAATATGGAGAAGATGTTCTGATTGAGGGCGTTTTTGTGCTGAAAACGGAATGGCGAGGGTGACTGGGGGAAAGCCGAGAGGAAGAGGTACTCCTCCTTCTCTCGGCATTAAGAGCCAGAGGGGTTTTCGGAGCGAGACAGAGAGGAAGAGAGAGAGACCGGGGAGCGAGCGATCAGAGAGCGAAACAGAGGGGAGTTCGAGCAAGATTTGAGAGAGAGAACGGATAGTTTGCTCGTAGCTCGGCCGCGCCCCGAGCGTCGTTCAACGATTCGCGACCGTGCCGCTTGAGTTCGTGGTCCCCCTCCTCTTCGCGTTTAAGGTGGGTCTCATTTTTTTTTGTCTTCTCTTTGAAAGTCTTGAGCCATTTCCCCGAGGATCCCAGCTCGGAGATGTTGTGAGGCGACTGGACTAAGTCTGCTATGGCTCAAGTTTGCCCTCTGGTTGCCGTTGCCGAGCCGGGTAGGGTCATTTCCGGAGACTGAGCTCGCGTTTCCTTGCGACTGGACTAAGTCCGCTATGGCTCAAGTTCGCCTCAACTGATACCGAGATCTGTGGTCCCTGTTTATGTTTGTGTCGAGTGTAGATGAACAGCTATTGAATGATCTCAAGTGTGCTTTGGTTGCTGTATGTTAATGGTAATCTGCATTTCATACTTCGTTTGAGTTCGTAGCTTCCCTTTCAATGTCGCACACCACGTGCTCGTTGAAATGTTCGAATGAAATCCGCAAGTTGTTTCCTTTGCGTATGATGTGTTCTTGAATCTCGGCGTTTCTCTCTTCACTGGTCGTGTTTTGGCCGGACCGTGAAACCGAAACTCGTTCCTTTTTGTTAACCGCACGTGGAGTTTTACTGAGCTGCTGTCGTTGATTTTGAGTATGCCTTGGTGATTTCTTCAAGTCTTGATGCGTGTTCAAGTTTTGAAATGCCCAACTTTCTCTCTTCAGTCCACTGCACACCATGTGTTTGGCGAAAATCCTGAGCCAAGTTCGTATTTGTTCAGTCAGATTCTTTATTACCGAGACTAAATCCAAACCCACTTTCTTCTTGTCATTTAGTATTACTCTGTCTTCGGCGTGCTCCTGTGTTTATCTATTCTACGTGCTATGTGGTTATGGCCATGTCTGGCAATAAGGACGTTTCATGGTATGGTTCGGGGAAGCCTGGGTCGTGGGTGTTCGTGCAGAGATTTTGGTCACGCGTTTTTGGTTTGTTCTGGGTTTGTCCTGGAAGACTCCAGAAGGAAGAAGACGATGAAGGGCTCTTGGAAATAGAGAAGAAAACATGAAATAAGGAAAATGGGCTTAGTTTTTTACTAAAATAGCATAGGAAACGTGGGTTTATGTTGAGTAGATTTAGACAATTTTGTTGTGGGCTTCATTTGCTAAGGTAGAAGTATTGGGCTATCGTTTGCTTGGGCTTTTATATTGCGTTTAAAAAAGAGATTTGATGCAAAAAAAATAGTGTTAAAAAAATAATAATAAAAATTAAAAAAAATTAGAAAAGAAATAGGAAGAAGAGATTCCGGGCGGGCTTGAGAATTGGGTCAGAAGCCGGGTCGGACCGGGTTGGGGGACCCGGTCCGGATTTTTTTTATAAATATTCAAAAATTCAAAAAATATTGAAAATTCCAAAAAATTTCGAAAATGTTTAAAAAACCCAAAAATCTAGAAAAATTCAATAGCACTAAAACAATTTATAAAAATATAAAAAAAAATTCAGAAAATTCAAAAATATTAAAAAATTCGGAAAATCCAGAAAAAAAAAATTAGAAAATTAGGAAATGTTTAGAAATCAGTTTTGAGCTTAATTTCACTAGATTTTAGGTTAAAAAAACTCAAAAAAATAATAATAATAAATGAGAAAAACCCTCTTAAAAAAATCTCAAAAATCGGATAAGCCATTAGGGCTTTATCTTAGGGATTTGGATTGCATATTCTTTTTAAAAAAAAAAAAAGACGATGCTACGTCGCTGGTTGTTTATTTTCTTTATGATTTTCTATTTTCAGAACGGTTAGGTGATAAATTGAACAAGATTAGGTACCGAAAGAGCACTAGTTAATCGATTAGTGTAATCAAGTCCCCATACCCATTGAATCTCTGGTTCGTAGAAGTAAAGTGTCTCTCCCGCGCTTCACTTGGGTGTCTAATCGGCCCACAAAAAATCGATTAGTGGCGACTCCTAACTGAAGCTGATTTGCATGTTAACAACCTAAACTCAAGTCGCGAATTGGTATGGGCTTGGGAGGGCTCGAGCTCGATTTAACCTAGTAATCCATTAACCACACCCCGTAGGCGGCGGGGCCGTTCGGGGAGGTCGCGACAGCTTGGCGACTCCGCTGGGGACTTTTTAGTGGACTTAGGCCGTTTTTCTTGTTCAAATACACCCCTAACGTGAATGTTGTTGCCATTGACCCCCTATTTTGCAGGTTTGGAATTTGGGGAATAAATGTTTATTTTTTCGAATGCTTGAGGCATCGTTTGCTTATAAACTGTTGTGCATGCTTTAAGTGTTTTAGCACTACACTTTTGCACACACAACCATGCTGCCGGACCTGGGCTGCGCTAGGAATGTTTAGGATGGTATTGAGTTAGATACGACTTCGACCGCGAGGCCGCGTAGTAGAGGTTGCCCAACTCAATCCCGAAAGTTCCTTTTGTGGTGTCAAGAATGCTTACCTTTGCCCGTGAGGCCATGTCGCATCGGGGTATCATTCTTGACCAAACCGGAGTTGTGAGGACTTGGCTTAGTACGCGAGGCCGTGACTAGTCATCTCACCCTTGTAACTTCAATTTGTCAAGCCATCTAGAGTAGAAATCAAGCCTCATGTTTCATGCGCATGTCTATGTGGTTGACATAATTGTTTGGTGAAGTAAGCTTCTTACCCTTTACTTTTGTAATTTACTTACCTTTATGCTTTGGCTGGTCCATGACATTTAGGTTGGTCGAGTTTTGGTCTATATGCAATGGGAAGATCCGATATTCGATTCATTCCTACTCCGAAGGCCAAACCCAAGCAATGGTGGGATCAATTGGATCGTGAGAGCCGAGCCTATGTGGAGAACAGACTTGGTCGCCTTTTGCCTCTCCTCGATATTGATATCCAAAGTGGGGTTATGCAAGCAATAGCTCATTTCTGGTGTCCCCAAACATCCACGTTCATATTTGATAAACATGAGTTAACTCCGACTTTGGAAGAATATAGCATTGCCATAGGAAAACCTTTGGATTTGGAACTAATTGATCCACCCTTTGGGATAGAGCCGGAATCGATTTTGTCTGACTTTTTTAGGATGAATAAGAATCAAATAGGAAGAGTACTAAAAGATAATTGTCACGCATGCCCATTTCCTTTCTTAGGTCAGTGTTTTGCGAATGCCGCGCCCCTTTTGAGAGGAAAGATCTTTCTTCTAGCTTTCTTTGGGTCCATAATATTTCCCTTTCGTAAGAATGCTACCAATCCTTCCGTTGCGTGGGTGGTCAGACAAATATGTGGTGGAGTTAGCTTTGTCAACACTATTTTGGCCGAAACATTTTTGTCGCTCACCCGATTTAAAGAAAATGAAGAAAAGGTTTTTCGTGCTCCCGCCGAACTTTTACAAATATAGTTTTTTTCCCACATAAATAGGTTCGGTATTCACATGAACATTAGTGTCATTAGTGAGGCTAATCACCCTATTGAGGCATTTAGGAATCATCGGGATCGAACCCCAAACCTCTCTTTCTCATAATGGGTGAATTTGTTGAAAAATCCAAAAGCTAAGGTTTTCTTATGGCAGGCTAAATGGTTCCGACTTCGCGAGGCATGTTTCTCTCATGGCGATAACGAACCGATCCCGCTGTTGGGAATTACTGGCATCACTTCCTACTACCCACTCCGTGTGGCCCGCCAATACCGGGTTGTCCAAGATTTACCACCCCCTCTTAAGCCGAATTCGTTCCATGCCCGATTTGTTGGAAAGGGAGAAGATCACAAAGGAGAGCTTCGCCGTGTCGAACAAGCTTGGCTTGCCTGCCGTGCTCGAAAGCTGAACTGGCCCAAAGATGAGCTCGAAGGGAAGGAAAAGACATACTATGCTACGACCCGATACATTCGTCGACATAAGATCCCGATTGAGCTCCTCCCAAAGATCCCGGATGTGACAGAGAAGCCGACCCGCCAAGCGGAGATCAACTATCTCAAGAGAAGGACGGAGAAAGCTGAAGGAAGTCTAAAGAGTGTTGCTAAGGAGAATAGGCAATTACGTCGAGTATTGGCTTCCCATTCGCATATAGATCCTGAAGAGTAAAATGGGTTGAGTTTGTTGTTTTAGGATCTAGTCGCTCCTTTTCTAAGTTCATTTGTTTTAGGATTTTATCTTTTGTTTTTCTTTACTAGCTTGATGTTTAGGATCTTTGAGTTTCTAGCTCATCTTTTGAGTTTAGGAGTGTTATTCAGTCAAGAACCATTTAATGATTCAATAAAAGCGTTTAGGCCATTGTCATGGACCGGTTTTCAATATGAATCATGCACTTATGTATGCTTGCTTATTCATGATTCAGGGGAACACAAATCATCTGTATTTGCCAAATTGAGCTCATTCAACACGCAAAGAGAGGAATCGAGAAATCAAGAGGCCGGAGAGTGACTCCTTCCGACGATCACTGCGGTCACATCGAATCTAACGACCCGCCGACACTCCTTTCTGCCATTAAGTCAAAGCTACGGCTTCGAGGCAATCGCCAATTCGAACATGATCAAGGACCGCACAAATGAATATTGAGGAGCAAAACGCCCGTTTCGCCGCTCTCGATGACAAGATCAATGATCTTGCGGCTCAACTCACTCAATTCGCCAATGATATGAGGGCCGCGTTGGCAACACCAAATGTCACTGGTCAAGTCGCACCTCAACCTGTTCCCGAGCCTGTAGAAGGACCGGCGAGAAGAAATGTCACTGAGGAGGCATTGGGCTCTACACCCGTAGTGGTCGAACTAGACCCCATCTCAGAAGCCGTCACTGCCCGTCTGGAGGAAGAACACAACAAAAGGTTCGCAAAGATAGAAGAGAAGCTCCGTGCGCTGCGAGGATACGAAGAGCACATGATCGAGAACCTGTCTCGATATACACAGATGAGCTTTCCTGAGAAGTTCAAGATTCCTGATTTCACTAAGTATGATGAGACTGGAGACCCAAAGATTCACTTGAAGTACTATCTGAACAGGATGGCGAGGTACACCCAGAACGTCCCATTAATGGTTCAGACCTTTCAAGAGAGTCTGACAGGGCCTGCGCTGCAATGGTACATGTTGTCAGAGCCTGAGAAGTTCAAGAAGTGGGAGGAGCTAGCTGAGGCGTTCATCTTGCAGTACAAGTACAATACCGAGATAGCCCCTACGCGCGAAGTGTTGACCCGAACTGAAAAGAAGAGGAGTGAGTCTTTCAGAGCCTTCGCTCAAAGATGGCGTACTCTCGCCGCTCAAGTTCGACCTCCGCTCAGTGAAAAGGAGCTGCTCGACCTTTTCCTCAAGGCCATACCTAGTGATTTCTATTTAAATTTGGTGGGTTAAGGATGCTTGACTTTCTCCCAGCTGATAGATGTCGGGGAGAGGATAGAGGGGGCCATGCATGATGGTAGATTGAGCGACGGGATTAGTCGAAAGATCCCGAATAGAAAGGAAAAAGATGTGGAGATCGCGTATGTGCAAGCGCCGATGGCGACGAGGCCCCCTGCCTCATCCTCCCAAGGCCCGTCTATGTTTCGAGATAGGGCATATCAAAATTATGAATTCAAGAAGAAGGCACCAAGGCAATTCACTCCTCTGCCTAGACCTTATCTAAGTTGCTGCCTATGTTGTTGAAAAGGGGAATGATAGCCAAAGAAGTACCTCGGGATGATCCCCCAAAATTCCCTGGGTTTAACTTGTCGAAGTCTTGTGAGTTCCATAGAGGCGAGAAAGGTCATGATGTAGACAATTGCTACACTCTCAAGAACAAAGTTCAGAATTTACTCGACAAGGGCATTTTATCCTTCAAGGATCCATCTCCTAATGTCCAACAAAACCCGTTGCCCAATCATGCTGGGGATGTCAATGTGGTTATCGAGAAAAGTGGCGAGAATAAGTAGACCTTTACTGTGGATGCTCATAGACTCTATAAATTACTAGTGTCAGCCGGACACTTTGAAGACGGGGAGGATATTCCGTTGAAGGAAAAATTAAAATGCATCACCCAGATGGTGGACATGGGAGTAATCTACAGTACGATGGAGGATAGTATGGCAACCATGGCGGCTATTATTAAGTCATTTCACGAGGAGGAGTTGGAAAAGACACTTGCTGAGCCTATTGAAACTGACAAGCTACCTGATGAGGGTGCGCCAAAAGATCTAATTGTAGCCAGCAGCGAAAGAGAAAATTTGTACGAGGACTTTGGACCTCAAGCTAGCAGTGTGGATTGGAATTATGAGTTCGTAAAGCTCGCTCGTGAGAATGAGGAAGTAGTCGACACACTGGGTCAGCCTAGCGGCAAATTCGACTATCTTGTGAAGTATTCACCGCCACCCAGTTTTTTCATTGATCCTAAGGCTGTTGTTCCCGATGGGTGGGGAGGTATGGACGGCCCACTTGAACCCGAAGATATGGTTGGCATGATTACCCCTGTGGTGATTGACTTATCTGTCGAGGATGACTTATGGATATCGGACGGAGGAGATGTTGAGCAGTTAGTCGTTGACCTGGCGGCCGAAGAGTTCGCTACCCTAGAGATCGATGATAGAGTCATGGAGCCAATGGTGATTGAACTCCCGCCTGAGGACGAAGAAGATATAATAGTAGACGGAACCCCGAGTTACGACCCCAAGACAGTTCCTTGGAGTTATAAGACAAACGAAATCGACGCCGTCACACGATCAGGCTGGTGCTATGCACCTACAGGGGTCGTTGAAAAGAAAGCCGTCTCAGAAGAGGAGGCGAAGCAATTCTTAGCAATTGTGAAGACGAGCGAATTTAACATCGTCAATCAGTTGAGAAAGATGCCAGCCCAAATCTCCCTTTTGGATCTCTTCAAATCATCCGAAAAGTACAAGAATGCACTGCTCAAGGTTTTGAATGAAGTGCACGTCCCTGAGACCATCGATGACACCCAGTTGGAGGAGTTTATTGGGTCTATCTTGCTAAAAGATCAGATTTCTTTTGCCGATGAAGATTTCCCTCCAGAAGGTCGCAACCACACCAAGGCGCTGCTTATTTCAGTTATGTGTCGTGATAGAATGGTAGCAAGATCGCTGATTGACAATGGGTCTGCATTAAACATTTGCCCACCCGCCACCCTTCGTCGTCTGGGAGGGAGTGAAGAGAAAATTCGGTCATCTAAATCTACCGTTCGAGCTTTTGACGGTATGAAGAAGGAGGTCATTAGCGAGGTCGAGCTTGAATTAATTATTGGTCCGGTTCTTTTTCTAGTCAACTTCCAGGTCCTGGACATTCCTAGTGCATTCAATTTTCTACTAGGACGACCTTGGATACACACTGCCGAAGCTGTGCCCTCGAGCTTGCATCAGAAGGTTAAATTCATTGTGGATGAGAAGTTGATAACTGTTCACGGAGAGACGGATTTCAAAATTTTTCACGACACTGCAATTCCGTACATAGAGCCTAAGAGCAAGGCTGAATCAAGCTACCAGACTTTTGAGTTGGTGTCGGTAATCCATGTGCCTGTGGGGACTATTATGCGCAATCCGAAAGTGGCTAAGCCTTCGATGATGTCGAGTAGGGTGTTGCTCGAGAATGGTCATGTTCCTGGAACTGGACTAGGACTACATGGACAGGGCATCAAAGAGCCTATTCAGACTTCCAAGTGGCATAAGAAAGCAGGCCTAGGTTATCATGGTGGTAACTCCGGTGGCCGAGTTAATCATGAAGGACGAGGCGATTTCGAGGGTCGTGGTAACCATAAAGGCCCAGTTAATCATAGAGGTGATGGAGGTCGTGGAAGTCTGTTTGGATTAAAGGAGGGTCAGAAGGGCTTGCTCCTTCCGGAGTTGGAAGAGATCTTTCCGGATCCGCCCAAGCTGCTGCAGGAAGAGGAGGCCATCCTTGGCCTAGTCGAGTTGTTCGAAGAAGAGTTTGCCTGCACTATCATGGGAAATGAGGAGACTAAGCCCTCCACTGCTACCACCAACCCTTCTGAGTAGGGATGCTGTTTTTCTTTCCTGTTCCATTAGTTTGAGTCTATGTCTATCCCTTGCATGGGAAGTCTGTTTAGGTCTAGCTGCTGCTTTCCTTTGTAATTAAGATCTTGGACTGTGAGCCATCAGTCCAAGACCTCGAGTCATGTAAACGGCCCTATCCTGTTAACAGAATCATGATCATGTTTTATTAAGGACGTGTGGAAGTACCCAAACCAGACTGATGATGATGCTTTGAGGCTTGGACTTCCGCACGCTTCCTGATTTTCAAATCATTTGCAAATAGGAGCATCCAAGGATATGAGGATGGATCCTTCATTTTTTAAAACTCTTTCAAAACAAGTTCGAAGCACATGCATATAATAGTCGCAGTAACATTTGCCAATTTAATCACTAACCTTCTTTGTGGCATTTCAGGCATAACATGTCACACGATCATGATAGGTGCATATGTGAGTCGGATTCACTCGACGAAAATTCCTTCGGGACCGAGGATGACAAGGATGACTATGACCGAAAAAGTATCGAGCATGATTGGATTCGGCATGAAAAGTCCAAGCCGTTGATCGCAGAACCTACCATCACAATAAATCTGGGCGATTCGGAGAATGTTAGAGAAATCAAGATTGGAGCTGGCCTTTCCGAAATCAACATCAAAAGGATGGTCGACCTTTTAAAAGAGTACCAAGATGTGTTCGCATGGTCATATGCGGATATGCCAGGGTTGGATAAAGAAATTGTAGAACATGCTCTACCAACTGATCCAAGTATCCCGCCAAAGAAATGAAGGCTCAGAAGAATAAAGCCCGAATTATCCAAGAAGATCGAAGAAGAAGTCATGAAGTTGTTGAAGGTGGGCTTTATAGAAGTGTCGCGCTATTCGGATTGGATAGCCAACGTAGTCCCTGTCATGAAGAAGGATGGTCGAGTCAGGGTTTGTATTGACTACCGCGATTTGAACCAAGCAAGTCCGAAAGATGACTTTTCACTGCCTCATATCGATGTATTGGTCGACAGCACCGCGGGGTTTGAATTATTTTCTTTTATGGATGGGTTTTCTAGCTATAATCAAATTCGGATGAAAGAAGAAGATAAAAGTAAAATCTCCATCATTACTCCTTGGGGGACCTTTTGTTATAAGGTAATGCCCTTCGGCTTAAAAAAGGCCGGGGCAACATACCAAAGAGCAATGGTCACCCTGTTTCACGATATGATGCATAAAGAGGTGGAAGTCTACATAGACGATATGATTGCTAAATTCAAATACGGAGAGGACCACATCGAGGTGTTGCGGAAGTTATTTGACCGACTCCGAAAGTTCAAGTTGAGACTTAACCCCGCCAAATGTGTGTTTGGGGCCAAGTCTGGGAAATTACTGGGGTTCATGGTCAGTAGTCGAGGCATTGAAATTGACCCATCGAAAGTTAAGGCCATTTGTGACTTAAAGCCCCCTTCCACAGTCAGAGAAGTTCGGAGTTTGCTGGAGAGACTGAACTATGTGGCAAGATTCATTTCTCAACTGTCCGAGACAGCTAAACCTTTTTTCAAGCTCCTGAAAAAAGACGCCAGAGTTAAGTGGAGTACTGATTGTCAAGAGGCATTTGAGAAAATAAAAGAATATCTTTCTCATCCGCCAGTCCTGGTGCCACTTGTCCCCAGAGTGCCATTAATACTCTACTTGACTATTCATGAGGAGTCATTGGGAGCCCTGCTAGTTCAGAAGAGACCAAGCGATGACAAGGAGTGTACAATATACTACCTCAGTAAGAAATTTACTTCGTCCGAAATAAATTACCCTAGGGTTGAGAAGACGTGTGTGGCTTTGGTGTGGGTATTACACCGCTTGCGCCAGTACACACTTCATCATCGGATCCTGCTTGTAACTGAGAATGATCCCATCAAATATTTGCTGGAAAAACCTGCGTTAGCTGGAAAGTTAGCAAAGTGGCAAGTACTGGTGTCCGAATTCGACGTCCACAGCATGACACAAAAATCTATCAAGGGAAGAGTTATAGCTGACATGCTGGTAGAAGACGTCGAAAGGTCAGAAGGCCATCATCAGCCAGATCCCATAGAGGAGCGTGTTTCAGAGATAGTGAGTGATAAGTGGACTATGTAATTCGATGGCGCCGTTAACCTGGCTGGTTCTAGGACTGGGGCAGTTCTTATCTCCCCGACCGGTCAACATCACCCTGTGGCCGCCAAGTTGGTATTCCCGTGCACCAACAATATCTCAGAATACGAAGCCCACATACTGGGGCTGCAATTGGCCATCGACATGGAGGTTAGGAAGCTACAGGTTTACAATGATTCCGCCTTCATCATTCTCCAGACAGAGGGCCAATGGCGAACCCGCGATTCCAAGTTGATTCCTTACCACGAATTCCTTGAGGAGTTAATAAAGGAATTTGAAGATATTTCTTTTGAGTATTTACCTCGATCGCAAAATCAGTTTGCCGACGCCCTAGCCACGTTATCATCAATGCTGCAGGTTATAGAGGGGTTAGACATCGAGCCACTGAAAATCGAAATACTGACACGTCCGGCTTACTGTTCGGCGATCGCAGATGAACCTGATGAGAAGCCGTGGTATCGCGACATCATGAATTATCTTTAGAGGGGTGAATATCCTCCTGGAAGCGAACTAACGGACGAGAAATACATAAGGAAACTAGCGTCGAAGTTCTTCATTAGTGGCAATACTCTTTACATGAGGTCCTTTGACTCGGTTTTGTTGAAATGCGTCGATGCAAGAGAAGCTAATCAGTTGATGAGGGAAATTCACGAAGGAGAATGCGGTCCGCACATGAACGGTCATCTCTTGGCCAGAAAGATCATGAGACCGGGTTATTTCTGGATGGCTATGGAGACCGACTGCATCCGGCATGTTCGTTATTGCCATCGGTGTCAAATCTATGCAGATAAAATCAACGTGCCGCCAAATGAATTGCGGCAAATGTCCGAGCCATGGCCTTTCTCGATGTGGGGGATCGATATGATTGGGCCAATTAATCCTAAGGCCTCCAATGGACATCGTTTCATCTTGGTAGCCATTGATTACTTCACCAAGTGGATCGAGGCAAGCTCATATGCCAACGTCACCGCCAAGAATATGGTCAAGTTTATTCGTCGTGACATCATCACCCGCTATGGGGTCCCGGAGGCGATCATTACTGACAACGGCTTAAATTTGAACAACAAGATTGTAGATGGCTTACTCGGCGAGTTTCATATTCGTCACTTGAACTCCTCACCTTACCGTCCACAAATGAATGGAGCTGTGGAGGCAGCCAATAAGAACATAAAAAAGATCTTGTCAAAAACTGCTGACAACTATCGAGACTGGCATGAACGGTTGCCCTATGCATTGATGGCATATCGAACTTCGATTCGCACTTCGACAGGGGCAACTCCTTTCTCGCTCATTTATGGTATGGAGGCTGTCTTGCCCGCAGAAGTCGAAATCCCTTCATTAAGAATTCTCTCACAAGCTGAGCTCTCTGAAGAGGAGTGGACACAACAAAGATGGGATTAGTTGAATATGATCAATGAGAAAAGATTATAGGCTTTATGCCATGGCCAATGTTACCAAAAGCGAGTTGCAAAATCCTTCAATCACAAAGTTCGACCTCGACATCTCGAAGTCCGATATCTCGTGCTAAAGAAAGTGCTATCCATCACACCCCAATTAGGTGGGAAGTTCGCCCCAAATTATGATGGTCCGTATGTCGTTAGAAAGATTCTACCTGGGGGTGTTTTAATTCTTGTAGAAATGGACGGCCAAGAGTTGTCAAAGCCTGTAAACGCCGATTCGGTGAAAAAGTATTTTCCTTGAATGAAATCCAATGCCCAAAAGTCATTTTCGATGCAATCCGAATCACTGTGGGATATTCACATCATGCATATCATGCATACATGCACACACATCTACTTCGCAGGTCTCAAATAATCCGCCAATCGATCCACGAACGACTGAGCTGTCTTGGCAAGCATCCAATAAGCCAAATGCGAAGGAGAGGGTTACCAAGTCATTAGGCCGCAGGTAAGTACCCGTACCAAAGAAGGTCAACGAGAAAATTTGTTTTGGAAAAAGGAGAAGGGTTTTGGGCGAATTCGAGAAAAACAAGTATAAAAGTAGGAATTGCGAAAATAAACTTTTCAAAAAAAAATTTAAAAAAATTTATGTCATCCTTATTCAAAAATTGCCTTTGTGCTTGGTGAATCATCCATTTTGAATCAAAATTCCTCATGGAGATTAATTTACTCAAGTGATCTCAACAAAATGAGAGGAGATGTTAATTATGCCAAGCGAGAAACACTTAGAATGAGGAAAGGCAAACCGTTCCCAAACATGTCATGTAAACACTTTGAGAGGAGCGGGAAAGAAAACCTGTGTTGTTCAAGGACAAGAGATTCATTCACGGGTAGTACACAGACCAAAATGAAAAGAGGCATTTCTTTCATATATCCTACACACTACAGGTGACCACAATCAAGCCCCTTTGAGCCTTTACATGTGGAGAATTTCTACAAAATACCCTTGTCAAGAACCACCCTACAGAGGGGCAAATTTGGAGATTTTTGTTGACATTCTTTGGAGGAAAAGATGAAAAAGACTTCTTTGCCCTTACTTGCATTAATCTTTTGTGGTAACTTCATGTGAGTCCTTATGGAAGCTTGAAACATCCCAAAATAAAGAAGAGCATTCATTTCTCTATCCAAACACTCATATCATTTGCTTAGCCAAGTTGAGCCTGAATATTCATTTCTAAAACCCGAATGGTGATTGTCTTCTCACCTTGGGGAACGGCACATGATTTGCCATGGCAATTGGTGATTATGTCACAATAAGTAAAAAAAATCTCTCGAAAGTCCTAGGAGCTCAAAAGATCCAAATGAGCAAAAGTCAAATGAAAACTAGGGGGCATGAAAAAGCAGTGTGCCTGGTAAAAGCAAGGCCAATGCCCATTGTAAAAAAAAAAAAGAGGGCCAAAAAAAGGGACTGCATTAAGAGAAAAGCTCTCATGTGAAAAGAAAAGATGTCAAAAGAAAAATGTTGGCAAAAAAAAAAATCATTACAAATACAACAGCCATTAGAGAAAGGAGTGAAGCTCTTATGTTGAAAGGATTAGTCAATGGACTTTCGAGACAAACTAAATCTCAAATTTTGAATGCCTTCGAAAAGATTGGATGATATGGTAATGATGTCACGATGATCACTAACTCTTAAACCCCTTTTGTGAATTTCTGAGCCTTTCGAGCCTTCACCCAAATCAATGTTACAACCTTCTCCAAAGTCTCTTCTGATTGGGATGGTTTAAGTAGAAATTTGGATGTCCAAAGAAGCTACCGCTTGAAGAAGTTGGGGCAAAGTTGTCTTATCCCATCTTAAGGTTTCTCGACTTGTAAACCTGATGGAGATGCTGATTGAAAATTATTTCACTCCTTAGCCGCTAATGCTCATTCATTGCTGAAACCGTGACCAAACCTACATTACGGTCCTTTAAAAGACCTCTTGGATCGGTCAATGCGTACTTATTGCGAATGATTCTCGAAGCCTTCGACACTGATAGTATGAGGTATATAGAGAGATCATGTTTACTTCCCACATCAATGGATGGGATCAAACAGCCTTTTTGAGAGTATGTGAGAAGTCTTTTCAAACTAAGGAATTCTTGTTTGGCATTCTGAGCGGGCTCTCTTCGTAAGTTAACATCATTTTAATAAAAGACCTTCTCCTAAGGGAATTTGATGACTAATGACGTCTTTCATGCATAACGGCGATTTTGCAATATTGAAGGATGTTGAATCCTTTCCAAACAATTGAATCGATTTGAATTGCTCGTACAATCAACACTCTCTCAATAATGATCTTTTTCGCTATCAGGGAGTTTGTTAAGATACATTTTGTGCAGTGATCACTTCGGTAGCTCGCGAATCGACAAATGTGATGAGCTTTGATGGCTCGGAATCGTTGCAATATAGTAAGTTTTTCTGGTAAAATCGACGGGCATCGAGCTTCAACAGTTGCTTGAAGCACTTTTTCTACATAAAGCATTGCTATGGCTCGAGACATCTCTCTGGATTTGGTCATCATGGAGATTTCTCACATTTTGATTCGGGGTTTTATTCCCTTTACCGTTCATAGGGTTTTAATCCCTAGGCATTCCTTCTGGGTTTTATTCCCTTTGTTGTTCAATAGGGTTTTAGTCCCCAGACAGAATCTTATACGTTCATGGGGTTTTAGTCCCCAGGCGTTCCTTCTGGGTTTTATTCCCTTTGCCGTTCGATAGGGTTTTAGCCCCTGGATGGAATCTTAGACGTTCATGGGGTTTTAGTCCCCAGTCATTCCTTCTGGGTTTTATTCCCTTTGCCGTTCGATAGGATTTTAGCCCCTGGATGGAATCTTAGACGTTCATGGGGTTTTAGTTCCCAGGCGCTCCTTCTGGGTTTTATTCCATTTGCCGTTCGATAGGGTTTTAGCCCCTAGACGGAATCTTAGACGTTCATGAGGTTTTAGTCCCCAGGCGCTCCTTCTGGGTTTTATTCCCTTTGCCGTTCAATAGGGTTTTAGCCCCTAGACGGAATCTTAGACGTTCATGGGGTTTAGTCCCTAGGCGTTCCTCCAAGATGTTGTTCCTATTGCCGTTCATAGGGTTTTAGTCCTTAGACAGGATCTCAACTGCTCATAGGATTTTAATCCTTAGGCGGAATTTCTGACGTTTATAGGGTTTTAGTCCCTAAACGTCATTTTAGTTTTGTCCCCCCTCCCTAAAAAAAAAAAGGGAGGGGCAAGTCAATCATCTCCCATGCATCTTTCCATACTCCCTGTGAACAAAATTTAAGTGTCTCTTATCTTTGAATGGAACCTCTTCGAGTCCCCTTTCAAAGAGGGGCAGTTGTTGACACTTAAATTTTGCTCAATTAGTTAGGGTTTTATCACATAAAAAATCAGGCTTGATTCTTAGTCACAAAAAATGTGTGCGTGTTTCATTAAATTGCATGACACATGGACTTTAGGTGCATTCACATAAGGTATATTGGAACATGCCTTCTTGGTTTAAAACTCGAAAAAAATTTTCAAAAAAAAATTATTATTATTTAATTGTTGATTAAAAAAAAGTAAAGTAATTTCGGAAAGGGGGCAGCATTACCCAACTCCGGTCAGCCTAGCGTCGTAAAACAAATTTAAAGAAAAAAAATTTTTTAAAAAAGAAGAAGAGTAGAGAGAGGCCAACGTTGAATTAGTCAACGCTGGCCCCCTTTCACTAACCCTACGCCGTCCACCCCACGAAAAGAAGAATAAAGCAGACGAAGCGGAACAGAAGCAGAACGACGAAGCCAGACACCGGAACAGGCAAAACGGAAGTTTGCTCTGTACGAGGAGGCTGAAGCTGCGATTTCAGAAGCGAGAAGCGATGGTGCAGTGCTGCACTTTGACCGCGCAAGGACCAAGAGATCCCGTGGCCGTTTTAGCAAAGAAACGGGCGTGATTCAGCCCCCAAGGAGAGGACTGGCTACTGGCACAAGCGAATATGGAGAAGATGTTCTGATCGAGGGCGTTTTTGTGCTGAAAACGGAATGGCGAGGGTGACTGGGGGAAAACCGAGAGGAAGAGGTACTCCTCCTTCTCTCGGCATTAAGAGCCAGGGGGTTTTCGGAGCGAGACAGAGAGGAAGAGAGAGAGACCGGGGAGCGAGCGATCAGAGAGCGAAACAGAGGGGAGTTCGAGCGAGATTTGAGAGAGAGAACGGATAGTTTGATCGTAGCTCGGCCGCGCCCCGAGCGTCGTTCGACGATTCGCGGCCGTGCCGCTTGAGTTCGTGGTCCCCCTCCTCTTCGCGTTTAAGGTGGGTCTCATTTTTTTTTGTCTTCTCTTTGAAAGTCTTGAGCCATTTCCCCGAGGATCCCGGCTCGGAGATGTTGTGAGGCGACTGGACTAAGTCCGCTATGGCTCAAGTTCGCCCTCTAGTTGCCGTTGCCAAGCCGGGTAGGGTCATTTCTGGAGACTGAGCTCGCGTTTCCTTGCGACTGGACTAAGTCCGCTATGGCTCAAGTTCGCCTCAACTGATACCGAGATCTGTGGTCCCCTGTTTATGTTTGTGTCGAGTGTAGATGAACAGCCATTGAATGATCTCAACTGTGCTTTGGTTGCTGTATGTTAATGGTAATCTGCATTTCATACTTCGTTTGAGTTCGTAGCTTCCCTTTCAATGTCGCACACCACGTGCTCGTTGAAATGTTCGAATGAAATCCGCAAGTTGTTTCCTTTGCGTATGATGCGTTCTTGAATCTCGGCGTTTCTCTCTTCACTGGTCGTGTTTTGGCCGGACCGTGAAACCGCAACTCGTTCCTTTTTGTTAACCGCACGTGGAGTTTTACTGAGCTGCTGTCGTTGATTTTGAGTATGCCTTGGTGATTTCTTCAAGTCTTGATGCGTGTTCAAGTTTTGAAATGCCCAACTTTCTCTCTTCAGTCCACTGCACACCATGTGTTTGGCGAAAATCCTGAGCCAAGTTCGTATTTGTTCAGTCAGATTCTTTATTACCGAGACTAAATCCAAACCCACTTTCTTCTTGTCATTTAGTATTACTCTGTCTTCGGCGTGCTCCTGTGTTTATCTATTCTACGTGTTATGTGGCTGTGGCCATGTCTGGCGATAAGGATGTTTCATGGTATGGTTCGGGGAAGCCTGGGTCGTGGGTGTTCGTGCAAAGATTTCGGTCACGCATTTTTGGTTTGCTCTGGGTTTGCCCTGGAAGACTCCAGAAGGAAGAAGACGATGAAGGGCTCTTGGAAATAGAGAAGAAAACATAAAATAGGGAAAATGGGCTTAGTTTTTTACTAAAATAGCAGAGGAAACGTGGGTTTATGTTGAGTAGATTTAGACAATTTTGTTGTGGGCTTCATTTGCTAAGGTAGAAGTATTGGGCTATCGTTTGCTTGGGCTTTTATATAGCGTTTAAAAAAGGGGTTTGATGTAAAAAAAAATAGTGTTAAAAAAATAATAATAATAATTAAAAAAAATTAGAAAAGAAATAGGAAGAAGAGATTCCGGGCGGGCTTGAGAATTGGGTCAGAAGCCGAGTCAGACCTGGTCGGGGGACCCGGTCCGGATTTTTTTTATAAATATTCAAAAATTCAAAAAATATTGAAAATTCCAAAAAATTTCGAAAATGTTTAAAAAACCCAAAAATCTAGAAAAATTCAATAGCACTAAAAAAAATTTATAAAAATAGAAAAAAAAATTCAGAAAATTCAAAAATATTAAAAAATTCAGAAAATCCCGAAAAAAAAATTAGAAAATGAGGAAATGTTTAGAAATCAGTTTTGGGCTTAATTTCACTAGATTTTAGGTTAAAAAAACTCAAAAAAATAATAATAATAATAAATGAGAAAAACCCTCTTAAAAAAAATTCTCAAAAATCGGATAAGCCATTAGGGTTTTATCTTAGGGATTTTGATTGCATATTCTTTTTTTTAAAAAAAAAAAAGACGATGCTTGGTCGCTGGTTGTTTATTTTCTTTATGATTTTCTATTTTCAGAACGGTTAGGTGATGAATTGAACAAGATTAGGTACCGAAAGGGCACTAGTTAATCGATTAGTGTAATCAAGTCCCCATACCCATTGAATCTCTGGTTCGTAGAAGTGAAGCGTCTCTCCCGCGCTTCACTTGGGTGTCTAATCGACTCACCAAAAATCGATTAGTGGCGACTCCTAACTGAAGCTAATTTGCATGTTAACAACCTAAACTCAAGTCGCGAATTGGTATGGGCTTGGGAGGGCCCGAGCTAGATTTAACCTAGTAATCCATTAACCACACCCCGTAGGTGGCGGGGCCGTTCGGGGAGGTCGCGACACCCATCTCTTCCAATGAACTCCCGATTTAGAGACATTTTGTTTCCACCAAAAGAAAGCAACTTTCCATTCAATTGCTTTACAAATAAAAATAGGAATTTTAAATATAGAAATGGCATATTGGGGTAGCACCTAAACGACCATTTTGATCAACATCTCTTTGTCAACTTTCATCAACAACTTCTCTTTCCATCCCTTTAACTTCATATTGACTCTTGCTAGGATCCAAGCAAACATTTCTTTCTTTGACCGACTCCAGTCCGAAGGAATTCCTAAATATTTCCCTATCTTCTCAATGATTGGAAGTCTCAAATCATTCGCCATATTACTTTTCAGATTCTGAGGACAACCATTGTTGAAGTAAATTTCAGACTTGTTTAGATTAATGGCTTGACCTGAGGCAAAGCAATATTGATTCAACAAATTTGCCATATTTTGACACTCTCCGATAGTACCATCCAAGAAGAAAATCGCAGCATTCGCGAACAACAGATGAGAAAGTATAGGGCAATGTCTATTCAATTTTATCCCATTTAAACTCCCATCCACAATTGCTTGGCTCAATAAATAGGAAAGCACGTTTACCATGATTATGAACAAGTATGGTGACAATCGATCTGCTTGCCTAATGCCTCGGGTTGGGTGGAAGTAAGGCAACGGTTCCCCATTAACCTTCACACTAAAAGTAACTGTGGAGATACATTATTTTACCAAAGAAACCCATCTTTCACATAATCCCATCCTCGGCATACATGCACATAGAAAATCACAATCCACCCGGTCATATGCCTTCTGCATATCCAATTTAAGAAGCACCTGGAATTTTCTTTTCCTTTTACGAATTCTCGGAGGCTTCAATCGCAAGGATCTATTGAGACGCTTATGGAGTGCCGATTGCTGGATTCACGAAGAAAATTCGAGTTGATTTGGCCAAGTTCGCTGAAACCCTAGCTCTGGGAGAAGCACTTCGGTTTTTTACTGAAGAAAGGAAGTTAGGCGCACGTTCTATTCTGAATGAAAGTGGAAGTGATCTACAGGAAGATACTCTTGGTCTACAAGTGGTCCTACAAAGTGATAGCTTGTCAACAGTTGACTCAGTATCAAGCCGAATCCAAAGCCTATGGACTACTTGTCTCTTAATTAGTGAATGTTGGGGCCTCTTGGCTCATCTCAAATGAGTTGTTGTGAAATTTTGTCCAAGAGAAGCTAATTACTGTGCCGATTAGATTGCTAAAGCTCATAGAATAGGATCCCCCCGTATTAATTGGCTCTCTAAACCCCCAACCCCTTTTTGGGATTTATTATATTTAGATGCCCAATTATGTTGTTCTTCAAGTTCTAATACTTAATGAGAATGTTTCGCAAAAAACAAAAAAAGTAGAACTGGGAAGAGAGCAGCTTGTATAGCACGACCCTGGTTGTCCCTTCTCTATTCATCTAAAGTTTTTTTTTTTTATTTTGGTCGGAATTCAGCTAAAGTTGTCTTGTTGACATTGCTTCATGTTATGGAAGGAAAGCACGAAGTCCTGACTAAGGAAGGCATCATGTCCTGACAAAGGAAAGAATCGTGTCCTGACTCTTTTCTCTCGCCGTTACAAGTGCTGCCAAAAATTCCTAAAGAGAAATTTCATGTATTAATCATTCAAAATGTTGTCAGATAATCTCATTACCATATGCGTTTAAACTCCCGAAATATAGTAGAGGTTTGAACTGTGGAATTGAAAGAGAAGGCATTATGTCGACTGCTTCAAAATCGTCGATGAATCCCTCTGTCCCAACGGAAGATCGCCCATAGCACCATATGACTTTGTATTGCACCAGTTTTAGTGGCTGTCTTTATGAACATTTTCATATTACAGGGGAGATGAGGGAAAATTTAATCTTTTGAGCATTTTCTACTCTCATTTTGCCCACCTAGACTTCCCAAACAAAGCCTTCAACATGCCTGGATACTGCTATAGCTTTTGTTCGTTAGACTCATCCTGTGAAAGTATCCTGAAGATATTAAACGTTATGACCCATGATGTGACTACGGCTGAATCATAAGTGCGTATAAGCTCATTTTCGCTTTGGTTTGTAATTCAGCAATTATGACTGAAAATATAGTCATCCTCACCGACAAATATGAGCTCATTTCACTTTGAGCCGTTTGAGGGGCACCAGCAGATATACCATCTTCTCAGATTTTGGCGATGTGTAATCCGGAAAATGAAACGACAGAGCAAACTTTGCAACTAAAACCATCGCGGAAACGTCCTTCTCTAATCGAGAGATTTCGAAGAAAAGTGAAGGCTGCACCGTAACTGATGAGAAACTAAAAAATAGAGGTGGGAACCCAAAAATTTGACGGAAAAAGCAGAGACGGATTCGCACCGTGCGCTTCATTCCAACGCAAAGGGACAAAGCCCACGACGTGTTGCGCGATACGGGGAATGGTGAAGTCAAGTTGTTGTCCCCTCGCAAACGCCTTTACAAGCCAATCCTCAAAAATATCTAAAGACCATGAACCGAGTCAAGAGCATCCAAAGACGAACGAGGCACCGCCCTCCTATGTTCCCTCTTCAGTTCTTACTCATCTTCCTCAGCACCATCTTCCAAAGAATCAAGATCTTCGTTTTTTCTCTCGTCATGTTGGAAAACCTCAAGAACCACGACGAACAAGAAGAGCCACTGTCCACTGAGCAGGACCCTGATCCGTTCAACCCGGTCTCGCCATCGACCCCCATATCCTACCCGATCAAGACCCTTGAAGAGCTCGAATCTCGCACCTACTTCGAATCTTTTCACTACCCTTTTAACTGCGCCTCTGTTTCTCTCCAGACAACGCATGGTGATTTGCCCGACAGGCCGAGGATCCTGGTTAGCCATGATATGGAAGGTGGGTATGTGGATGATAAGTGGGTACAAGGTGGGGACAACCCAGACGCTTATGCAATATGGCATTGGTACCTCATGGATGTCTTCGTCTACTTCTCTCATAATCTTGTCACTCTGCCTCCTCCTTGTTGGACTAATGCTGCTCACAGACATGGCGTTCGGGTAATCATACTTCGTTCATTTGCTGATGTTGAGAACATGGTTTTGATTTTCTTTTTTGATGGATTAAACTTTCTTTCTGGTGGGGTTCCCAAAAAGTTTATTCTTTGCGTTGCTTTTAGGGGATGGGATTCTGATGAGGTTGAAAAGAGCTGCCTGTTTCAGTGTCAATAGTAAGTTTGGGTAAATGAATGATTGCGATTTGCAAAGAGTTGGACCAATTTGTGCTTCTAGGTGCTCTGCTGTATGAGGCCCATAAGGGGAAAAGTTTTAAGATATTTCCACAAAGCTTCGCAGGAGTACATGAGTGAATATCCAATCTAGCTAACTTCTACGGTTCAGATTTTCATTTTGTGTCTAGTGAGAATAGGAAGACTCTGCCCCTCCTTAGTCTTCTGCTTTTATATCTAGGCTCTTCCATTGATGAATTTCATGGCACTTGGTTTTCCTTTTTCATGAGGAGGCTTTGGCAAATGATGATTGTGCTATCTTAGCTATCGCCACGCTTACAAAAATCAATTGAAAACTTATACTTGTGTTGATGTAGATTTTCCTTTTCTTGCCTTGACATTAACTGGTTGGGGGTAAAGAAGTAGTAGGTAAGTGGGAGTGTATAGACTTTCTTACGGTCTATGTGTTGAGTAAGGTGATGGTAATTTCACTTTTACTTTACAAATTCTGTCAATGGCATTAGGTATTGGGAACATTCATTGCAGAATGGGAAGAGGGACGACTTACTTGCAACAAGCTGCTTTCAACAAAGGATTCTGCTCGGATATATGCTGAGCGCTTGGCAGAACTTGCGGCTGCAATGGGCCTTGATGGATGGCTGGTATGTTGCCCATAGAATAAATATGTCTCGGACCAAATACATCTTTCTTTGCCAGTTTATGTACTTTTTTTTTGGTCATGAAAGTTTATGTACTTTAGTCTCATATAGGGAAGGTTGGATGATAGTGCCATAGCATTCAGCAAATCTATACGGTTTATGCATGTGATTTTGATAGAATCATGAAATCTCACTTTGAGAGCACAAAATCTTGGCTTTAATCTGCATTAGAGTGTTGTCTTGTGTGTGTGTGTGTGTGTGTGTGTGTGTGTGGAGTTTCAGCTTTGAGGAGATTGGAGCAGAATAACTGACATTAGGACAATAAATCACCACTTTCTCCTAAATATTCTGCCAGGGAATATGCTATGCAGACGGAACTTGTCTGTAGATTTTTTTAGGGAACTATGCCTTTTAAGAGATATCATATCATGTCAACAAGAAAGCGAGAAATAATTGAGTGTCATTGTACCTTCTTACTTATGGTAGAGGGCCGAGAATGGCCTTTCCTTTACAAAGCTGACTGAGTAATCCTTTGTTTACAGATCAACATGGAGGTCGACTTGAAATTAGAACAAATCCCCAATATGCTAGAATTTGTCAGCCATTTGACCCAGACAATGCACTCCGCAGTGCCTGGATCTTTAGTTATTTGGTCGGTTTTGGAAATCCCTTTTTGGCTTACCTTATACTCCTTTTTATATCTGTAAAAAGGAATAGTTATATTTATTGTTTTTATGCAGGTATGACAGTGTAACCATCTATGGCAAACTTAGCTGGCAAGATCAACTGAATAACTACAATAAACCTTTCTTTGATCTTTGCGATGGCATTTTTGTAAATTACTCATGGAAGGTACACCTCATTCCTTTCTTTTGACTATGAACTATGCTTTGGTTTCGTTTTGACTTTAGTTGTCTGGAAATTCTCATATGCATTATGCAGGAAAACTATCCGAGGCTTTCAGCTGCTGCTGCAGGTGATAGGAAGTATGATGTTTACATGGGCATTGATGTATTTGGAAGGAAAACTTACGGTGGGGGGCAATGGAAGGTGTGTAATATTTTAGTCTCTCCACACGCACTGTTTTTCCTCCCCGTGCCATATCTTTTTGGATGCTTACTGTTTTCTAGTTTATAAGGCAGAAGATAGTCAGATAAACTTGCAACCTTTGCATATGCTCTATACTTTTACGGTTTTAAGCTTTATATTTGTAGTTTTTTTTTTTTTGGTAAGGGGTTTTACATTTGTAGTTGATCTTCTCTGAAAAGTTATAAGTTTCCCTTTAATGGGATTCTTTTATCTGATCATGGAGAAGGAACTAGTCTGTGTAGAAGAAACAAGCTATAAAATTTTAAGGCCTCCTGGCCACAGGATTTCTAAAAGGATGAATGAACAGATCAAGCAGTTCAAAAGGACCAAAGGAGATCGAGTAATGTAATAAGAGAAACTCCGAACCGTATTAAGTAGGTAATCTTTGAACAGCAGAAAACGGCGAGCATTGTCATGGTATTTAAATGGAATACACGATGCCAACAAAGCCCCTACTTCCTTTTGTGAGATTTCGTGGGACTACTGCCAATTCTTCTAAAAACTTAAGCTGTTAGAGGAAGGTGTGGTTTAAATTATAATTATTCTAACACTCCCCCTCACGCGTAGGCTGGACTTTTGCCTGAGCCTAAAGCGTGGAAATATGTAATTGGAGAGGTAAATGGGGACCCGATAAAATTTGAACTCGGGACTTCCTGCTCTGATATGAAGTGAGATTTCGTGGAACCACTATCAACTGTTCTAAAAGCTTAAGTTATTAGAAGAAGGTGTGGTTTAATAAATAATTATTCTAACACATTTTTTGACCCCTACCGCATTGTCACTGCTAACTCATGAGTATGGCAAATTAAAAATGTTTATGAAGTTCAGCTTAGAAGACTTGGACTTATAGTTTTGGAATGTCAGGGACCTTTAGTCCTGTTGAAACCGTTTTGGTTCTTCCAGTCCTTGATTCTTGAGTTATCTCATGGGCATTTTCTTGTCTTTTATGAGTTTGACCTCTAAATCCTTCAAAATACCAGATGCATTCGAAATAGTGTAGCAACAGTATTAGCTTGTCATTCAAAAAAGGTTAGATCATATTCTGATTTACAAAGTATATTATGAGGTATTAAATTTAAATTTTTTGGATATGATCTCTTTGCAAGTCTTGTAACCATTGGCTGTGGAAGCATTCTACTAATTAGGACTCCTTTGCTCATACAGGCAAATGTTGCACTAGATGTGCTGAAGAAGGACGAGGTTTCAGCAGCTATATTTGCTCCAGGATGGGTCTATGAGACTAATCAGCCACCTAATTTTGAGACTGCTCAAAATCAGTATGCTTTCTACTTCATAATTTCCTTCTAAGCCCTTATAAAACTGCATCAAGCTCAAAGTGCATCAGTTTGTCAATTACAGCTTTAGATGCTACGTTCTCTCCCAGTTCATATGTGTAAATGTTGCTACATCATAGATTGGAAGCTTCTAATCATAGGTTGAACTTTTCATTATACGACAAGTTTCATCATCTTTTCTTTCCTTTTCTTTGTCATACCTTGCGATTGGCAGTTGGTGGAGTCTTGTTGAAAACTCATGGGGAGTACTGCAAAGATACCCAAAATCACTACCATTTCACTCCAATTTTGATCAGGTTCTGACTACATTTGACTCATGTCTAGTCGACACATTTGCTTGTTGCTCCTATGCAAATCTCGTTCTGCAATGACAACTTGAACTCTGGCTGGAATCTAGTAATAGTTTTCCAAGGTTAATAATTGATTTGTACAAAAGTTACTTTTTTTTCTGCTCCTTCTTCAACTTTGGATCATGATAAGTCATTTGATTATAATGGGTTCTAGAAAGATGCTGTCATGGGATTGCACTTTCCTTCTAGTATAATCAAAGTTGAGGCATACTCAATGATTCAACATACCAACATGCAGCAGGAGCCTGGGTTTTATAACTGATTTATTTTTCTGAAAAAGTTTTCTCTACTTTTAAATGATGCAGGGTCGTGGCTATCATTATTCTATTGATGGGAGTCAGATATCTGAGGCATCTTGGTGTAACATTTCTTGCCAAAGTTTTCAGGTACCTTTGATTTCAGGAAAAGTTTAAAATTATATGAATCTTCTTTCATGTGTAACTAAAATTAACTCCGTTCTTATCTCATGGAGAACAACGAGATCTTGCCTTAATTTGTATGCTAATCAGCTATTAATTGGTATTACAAGTGATGTCTAGATTGGATTAAGGCAGCAATAAGCAAGACTATTGAGACTGTAATGTCACAAGGATGATATATATTCAAAAAGCTGAAATATCTGGATCCTGAAATTCTTTCAGAATTCTACTACCCTTGTTCATCATAGTAGTATGTTTAAAAGACGGCCGAAGTTCAATTGTCCTTTTTATGGCATGGTGGAATCAGTATAACCTGGTGTTGTGGCCACTAGGCTAAAATGCTTAAAACAGTTACATCACATGAAAAGCAGCAAGAAAAGCTCCATCGCACAGTTGCGTTAGAGGTCCACAGAAGTTTGGTCGAAACTTGTTGACCTGATGAAAATTTTATGTCATGGGTATCACCACTGATGTCTCAGTCTCACCTGTGTTCTTCTGGCTGAAAAAGTGCAAGTTCTAATTAACTCCTTTGGAATTGAAATGTCCACCAGTATGCTGAACATGCTTAATACAAGCTCTCAGCGTTGGCTCTTGCATCTGTCTTAATGGCTTGACTAATGCACGCCAGAGCAATCTCATATTATTGTCTTGGAGTCAGGAGATGAATTAGAAAATAGCTATGAAGTTGTTTAATTCAACTTGTGAGATATGATGTTTCTACACATTAACGTAAGTTCAACCCAAAGAACTCGGTGACAACCAGAAAATTTGGAATTTGTCTATTGCTAATGATCTGAGTCTGAACTTGACATTGATTCTACTCTTTCCACTGTAGGCTTTGTAGAAATATGCTTATTTGAGTTGAGTCCTTAGGCCACGGTATATACTGAATTAAACTTGTACTTTCTTTCTTCTCATGTTCATTTATGTGATTGATATTTGGCAGCCTTTTCTTGAATTCCATGGAGATGGTACTGTCAATCCCATTGACGTCAGTGTGAAGTAAGTTCTAACGGTCTTAACAAAAATTTGCCAATAATTTCTTCACGGTTAATCGCTTCAAATGCCATGGTAGGGCAAATGACAAATATGCACTTACTGTTAGGGGGTTGTTAAGTTTGCAAGTCGCTCTTTGTATAGGAAATCACTAGTTTACCTACGCAGTTAGGGCTTCATTTATTGATCAAAATAGGTGTATATCAGGAAAAAGAGGGTCTGGGTATTGAATTGTTATCATGTCCGGGCTGAAATTGAGGATGAGATCTGGATATGTGAAAATAACTCGAAAATCTGCATGTATGCAAGCTTTGGACATCCCATGTATCTTTCTTCTTTCTCATTATTTTCCTTTTTTGTATATCTTTTTAGTCACATCTGTTTCCCCCATTAGTTATTACTTTGTCGTCCTAAAGCATTATATTGCAGAAAGCCGACATCCAGTAGCATAATATGAGAGGATCATGACCTTGAAAGAAGTGATTGTATGAATACAAAGAGAGCTGATCCCTAAAAGAATAATCAAAGATCTTTCTTCTGTTTCCCTTTCTTGCTATCTATTGATGTCAGGTCTGCGGTCTTATTATAGTTAGATTTTCAGTATATACGTATTAAGAGGGACCTCTAAGCGAACAAATTGTGCAAATGTTAAGTCTTAAGGAAGCATCCTTCAGCGGAGGAGGGAATATCACGTTTAAAGGAACTCTCGAAGGCAATGCTTATTTCATGACGAGGCTTTTTGAGGCAGACCTTCCTTTAGGAAATTTACCAATCTACTTCACTTACTCGGTAAGCCATCCCTCTCATCGAAATTCTAGTGCTCAAAGAAGTTTGCAGCTTTCATCCTCAAAAGGAGGTCCAGATATCATTGTTATAGTGATAGTGATTGCAACCGAAATGCAAAAACCACTTGGATCTTTTAGTGTCTGAAGCAGCTAAAATTATGAGCAAGGATCTCTTCATGTTACAATCGTTTCTGCTTTTGCAGGTAAAATCGGAGGGCAGTTCCCTGGTGGGCCTTTCCCTGGAATTTTCCTCGGAAAAGAATGAGAAGAGCACTGTACTTCTCGCATCCCATGGAGATGCTTTAGATATGATGACTCAGTTCGTCAGTAGATTCAATGAAGTGATCATGCCACGTCGGGTTATGAAGCTAGAGAGCTCCCCGGGATGGGTCATACTAGACAGTAGCATATTGATGGATGGATACACCTTGACAGGAATCCACGCTTTATGCTACAGGCCATTGAGTATGACATCTGGATCAGATGACCGATCAGCCGAGTTTTATGCAGTTCTCGGTCACATTACTATCAAGACTGAGGAGCACAAGTCGTTCCTTCCGCCCTCTAGCTCGTGGCTAGTCGAGGGTCAAGAGATCAAGTGGTCCTCTAGTTCTCAGGGTTCGAAGATCATCAGTCTCAAGATCACATGGAAATGGAGAGACGGTGATTCTCCATACTTCAGTTATATTGTGTACGTAGAGGAAATAACCAAAGTGAAAGGTACAGGCCCAAACAGAGTCATGTCAGAGGGTGCACCGAAATACCTCGGAGCAGCACAAGTTAGGTCCTTTTATGTGTCCGATCATGTTGTGCCGCCAAGCGTCGCAAGTCTCAAATTCATCATCCAAGTATGCGGTGTCGACGGGGCTTGTCAAAAGCTGGACGAGTCTCCATCTTTTGCTCTCGAGTGTTGAGGCTCTTTCTGCGTCTATCAGACAGCATATTCATTCTCAATCTCCGCTTTGTTGCGGGAAGGACGATTTAATTCGTTCCCGTCGATTTCAGCAGCCTGATGACTATAAATCGACTGTCTGCGACGACTAAGTAATATACGAGTTCTAAGTCCATGTCGGATGCATTTTCAAGTTTCATAATGACTCGTTAGCAATGCGTTGCATCAAATTGTATGTTCATTATTAACGAGAACAATATAATAAGGATGAGACGCCTAGCTCTTAAAGTATGGATCGATTCGGGCAATGTGAACAATCATATCATCGGAGAGAATGGAAGTGCAATTTCGGCTGTTTTCCGACTCTATTTGATCTGGCTGACACTATTTTTCACCTCAGAATTTAAGAAGTGCTAAGCTTTTTTTCGCCACGTCCAAGGCACCAAACATATTGCATATCATATTTATAAGGGAAAATGACATAGACAGTCTATGAATTTTTGCTCAATATGCAATGTGGTTTATGAACTTTTAATTTATTCAAAGTGATCCTTGAACTTTAGTTCAATATGTAATGTGATCTCTGAACTTTTAATTTGTTCAATGTGGTCCCTGAATTTTTTATACATATTCAATTTAGTGTATGAAATATATGAAAATTTTCGATATAATCCTTCCATTAATTCAAGTTTACGGATTACATCGAACATTTTTATATAATTAAAAGACTATATTTAACATTAAGCTAAAGTTCAGGGACTGTATTGAACAAATTAAAAGTTTGGGGATCACATTGCATATCGGGCCAAAGGTCGGGGATTGTTTGCGTCATTATCGTTATTTATAATGCTGATGGTACTTAGATTGTAGTGATTCAAGAAAAGTAGTAATTTTAATTATACCAAGAAAGGTTGACATTATGCAACTGATTCAGCCCAAGAGTTGGACAAACGAGAAGACTTCGTGGTCCATAGACATTGAATCGTCTTAATTGCTTTCTGATTTTAGTCTTTTGATCTGACACATAATTTGACTGTTGCCTCTTAGCTTTTTGTTTTAGGGTTCATACCGTGTTCATTATTTTCAGCGCGCAAGAAAGTAATTTTGATATCACAAATCAAATTAGAGGCGCCGGAAGGAGAAGAAGAATTTAAAGCGGGGTGGGGTCCAACGAGACAAAGATATATGGTTAATCGAGGTGCCAAAACCAATGGCAGCCGCAGTCATGTACAATTTTGGCATGTCCTTGTGGACTTTGAACTAAGGAGTTTGCTTGTCGGGGGCTCGCATTTGACCCTGTTGTGGCCTCTTGGTGAAGATTCAAAGTAGGGTTGTTGCCAATGATCAAAGGGAAGGTGGACTTGCCATCATCCAACTCGAATGAATGATTTGGGGTTTCTTTTTACAGTCGTTTGTCCCGGTTGCTTTGAAACTTGATTTGATGATTATCGCGTTATGATACAATTGAAATCCTCTCATTAGAACGTCACGGTATATGTCGGCACATGCTTGAAACCTGGTCGACGTGCAAGTTCACTCACTGTGTTGATATTGTATAGCTGCGACAACATCGATGAGCAAGTATAGACGGTAGGAAAAGGAGCGACTAAGAGAAATCAACAATCAGAGGGGAAATTGTCCAAATAGTCCTAAAGCTATTGTACGAAGACTAATTTAATCTCAAACCTTTTAATCGTGCCAATTTAGTCCTAAACCTTTTAATTGTGTCAATTTAGTTATAAATATTTTTTATTGATTTCCCAATGTAATCTTTCTAGCCAAATATCCAAATAATAGGTTTAGGACTAAATTAGCAAATCTTCAAAGGTTTAGGACTAAATTGACACAAAAAAAAGTTTATGACTAAATTGGCAAATCGTCAAAAGGTCTAAGACTATAAATTGGTTGCCGTACGACAGATTCAGGACTTTTCAAACAATTATCCCAACGATCGAAACTATGAAATTTTGTCGTTGCATTAGGCAATCATTTTTCCAAACGTTAAGCAGGTAGCAATAATAATCGAATCACTCTGTACGATGCAAAAGTTGTATACATTTAAATGAAGTTAAGCAAGATCACGGGCTTCATTTAAATAAGTATATGAACACTATGCTAGGGTAACAAAAGTGAGTGTGGACATTAAGATTCATTTTAAAATGACTCGAGAAAGAAGGAAAAAGGAAGAACGACAAGAAAGGGGAACAAAGTAAACAAAGTGAAGTGGACTAAATAATATATAATCAAAAGAAACCAAGATTTGCTTTGGAAGTATATTACATTCGACCTCGAGCACTCAAGAGCTAGAGAAATAATAAAGAAAAAACAAAGACACATCCCCCATGTCAATAAAGAAGCAACCTCGAGGCTGATTGCTGAAAAAAGGAGGAAGCATGCCTTTGTCTTCTTATGCTGACTTTCCATATGATTTCGCCTCTCTTTTCGTCACCTATTTTCAACTTTGTTTGACACTTGCTTAACCTCTCCAATCAACTTACCTGATATTTCCATGTCCAAGAGATGCAATTGGGCATGTCAAGATGAGCACGTGAACTTGAAAGACAAAGCTACCTGAGATCATCTTTGGCATGTCACCATACAAACACTAGCTAACCCCAATACGGAAGACGAAGACTTGAGATTATTAAAGATGGTTGTTCTACCATTGACGATGATAGTAGTCTAAGCCAATGACCAGACGAATGATTTGGCGATAGTACGATGTCCTGTTGATCGTTTACCTAGGGTTCTCCGACTCGATAATAGACAATCGGGGTTTTAGAATAGGAGTAAGGATTGCTTTCGGAGGGTTTATATGGGCGATGCAATCAAGCACTAATCACAGCTCACACTTTCGAGTTGCAACATTGGTCGAACATCTTTTACTGTCGCCATGCAATACTTTTTCCGTTTTCTAAACCATAATTTCATGTCACATCGATCGAATGTTCCACTTTCAATACTTTTTCCATGTACAAATGATTTGAGACAGTACTATGTACTGTTGATCATTTACCTAGGGTTCTCAGACTCAATAATAAGCAACCGGGGTTTAGGATAGGAGTAAGGATCGCTTTTCGAGAATTCTATGGGCGATGAAATCAGGCACTGATCACAGGTCACACTTCCGAGTTGCGACACTGTCCAAGCATCTTTTGCTGTCGCCATGCAATACTTTTTTCCGTTTTATAAACCATAGTTGCACATCATGTCGACTGAATGTTCTACTTTCTATTTCTCCGCTCCGACTTTCTCTAACATGTTGATATTATAAAAGTAGAATTATTATCGTGGTATTAATTTCTTTGACGTGTTGATATTTTAACCATAGCTTCACCTCAACCGCATCTAATCAAGATGGTTAGTGGATGCTGCACTTTGTCTCGATTCAAGCCAATTATTTCGTTGCTCATCAACTGTGCTCTTGTCGTCAAATCACTCAGAAGCCACCATCTCCTCTTTTGAAACGTCGCATGATCTCATCATCTGTGTTTCTCCTGTGCTTTGGAAGACTAACAACATTGCTTTGCATTGAAATCCCAGGTTGCTTCGACTGCTCTCTGAACCTCTCGCCATTGTTCTCAGCTTGCAGCATATAATAATGCAACTCCATTGTCCCGACTCACCCAGATGTTTGGGTCAAAATTCAAAAAGCTTGCGCACAAAATACTGATGGATACGTCCATGATAAGAACCTGACAGTTTCCAATGAAGGTAGACCGAAAGCTGCTTTGCGCATAGTCATGCACAATAAATTTTACCCATCCAGCAGGAGGATTCTACTGTTCCTGTTCCTAAAACAGCAGATTTTTTTTTATACATGGTGGTAAATTTCTAAAAGAGTTTACCAGTATTAGGAACGGTTGCTAAAACAAAAAGTTAGTAGTCATCTGATTTTTTATTGATAGCTTATCAATACTTTTGTAAGTATTATCAACTTTACTTATATCTTTTACTAACTTTTTTTTAATCTTCTTCGCAAGACCTTAATTTTATTAACTGCTATATGAATTTGCCAATCTTTGTTTAAGTGATCTACAGATTTATTTTTATTAAGTTGTCAACTAATTTTGGGTGAGTAAATTTTGTTTGAGTTACTTACCAATGTTTATTTGGTTTTTCTATAATTTACCAACTTTTGTTGTCGTTTATCATCTTATATTTGTCTCTCTCACAAATGCCTTAAATCTATCTACCTTATATAAATTTCACAAACTTTATTTACGAGACTTACCATTTTCTTCTTGTTAGGTCATCAACTAGTTTTGCCTTACCAAGTCTCATTTTAGTTCCTTAAGAATCTGTCGTATATTTGGTTTTTGCTTAAAATTTACCAACTTTTCGGACCAATTTTAATTTGTCTTGATTACGGATCTTTTAAATTTATTAGCTCTTTTTAAAAGTTACCGACCTTAATTAGAGTGTTACCAACTTTCATCATATTAAGTCAACAAGTAGTTTTGCGTCACCAATTCTTGTTGAAATTAGTTACCATCATTCATTTGATTTTTTTTTAATTTCCAACTTCTCTGATCCTTAACAAAAAAAAATCTCTAATTTTTACAACTTTATTCACCTTACTTGCCAAAGCCTATCATTACATGAAATTGCCCAACTTTATTTGAGTGACTTATTCATTTTCTCTGATTAAGTTGATAATTAATTTTGAGTTACCAAATTTCATTTGAAATATTGCCCTGCGTTATCAAGAACATCTCTCAAAACATGTATATGTGGAATTGTTTATTCATAATTTCTTTTCGTATTATATCCAATTTGCCAACTTTTTTTATTTTAGTTACCAATTTTTTTATTCTTATTTGCCAACATTTAAAATTTACCAACTCTTTTTAGAAATTGTTGATCTCCCAGTTAAAATGATTACAACTTTTCTCGATTAATTTATCATTAATTTGCGGTTTACCAACTCTTATTTAAGTTAGTTACCAAGGTTTATTTGATTATTTAAAATGCAAGTCTCTCTTATCTTTGACCAAACAAGGCTTCTCTTATCATTATTAATTAGCTTTTATTTGCATTTCTGACCCACGAATTAAATGTTCTAACCAATATGTGAAATTATCAAACTTCGTTTGCGCGACTTACAAATATTTCTCCAATCATATTACTAACTAGTTATGGGCGATCAACTTTCATTTGAATTATTTACCGTCGGTCCCAATATAGCAACCAAGCAGGGGCAAATTGATTGACACGTAACCAAGTGTGATTTTTCAAACTCTTTTTGTGCAGGTACAGATTTTGAAACTTCTACAAGCTGCAGATTTTGAATCTTCTGCACAACTGTGTGAGCGCAACGAAAGCAACAATTGTAGTTCAACTTCTGCAATACAAGTTCCACTGTTGCTGCCCCCACAGAAGAATTAACCATTTCTTTCTGCTGATGCCCCCACAACAATGCTAGAGTTCTCGCAGCCTCCATTGGCCCCATAGTGGCTTTTACAAATCCCTTTGGCCAAGCACGTTAGGCAAAACCACAATCTCATGCGTTTGCTGAACAAACAGCTTGTGGGAACACTTACAATCATAACCCTTATTTTTCTCTCAAACTCTCCCGAGTGTATACAAAAGAATAACAAGTATTTAAAGAAGATCTACAAATAAACTTTCAAATAATAATTGCAAATTTTAGCCCTTGAGAATGAATGTGTATTCGAACATTTGTATGTGCAGCAATTCGTCCTCCTATTTTCACACCTTTATTTCTCAATTTTCATTGTATGAATCTCAAGTTTCCTTCAATGATATTGTTTCTATTTCACGAAATCAGCTGTAAAAAATATCTTCCATTCTATCTAGGTGACCCGCCTGCAGAGAATCTTCTACTTATGGCAATGTCACTTATGATCTTTGATCAGCAATCAACTCGATAAATAATGGAATATCTTTGCCAAAGTTGGATATGCTGCGTTGAATGATATATCAAGATCATATCCACAAGCTGGGTCTTGAATATTTATATCTCCACGAGCTTGATTTATATATGAAAATTCTTATATACAATCTTTTACAACAGTTATACAAAGCGGATATGAAAGGAGCTTAAACACGATTTTATTGAGATTTGTTTGAGATGATGGTAGAAACATGAATGGCACTCCTTTGTTGACTTATAAACAAAAAGCTAATCTAGAATCTTTGAGTCAATCTGTTTAATCTCTTTCTTCTTGTAATTTTCTCTGACCTTCTAAAACTATTCTACTTAGATACCGACACGGAATGGTGTTGGGCGACGGACAATGAAAAAGATCATCACCACGAATTCTTTTTCTTTAAATGAAGTTTGCTTTTTTAATTGTACTACATGAACTGAGCACTTTCTTACACTGCCTCCCACGTGAATAAAGTATAGCAAAGGAGAGGTCGCTATCTGCATGTTGACTTGTAACGTAGAAAAATGTCTTTGCCTTTTCCTAGAAAGTTCCGCACAATTCAAAAGCTTCACAAATCTTATTCACCATGAAGCTAGAAAATTAAACCAGCACAAACTGCTCATTTACGTAAGAATTGTTAACATGGAGGAATGAGAGATTGTTATACTTCATAAACGCTTTTATTGGTATGAAATATCAAATATATTATATTATTGTCAAGTTCTTAAATATTCATTGATCACATTTTAAACGGATGATATATCAATTCAAAACGTTTATCTCTATAAACATAATGCGAGTGACAAAGCTATGTTAGTCTACACGGTTACATGTCGGTATCCGACTTCACATCACTAACGGTGGGTTTAGCCATATACATAATCTTGTTAATACCTAAGTAGTTTTCGAGATGATGAAATCAGCCGACATCTATATATATATTTCATCCTTTGATTTTTCTTTTTCTTTTCTTTTTTTTGAGACTATGAGTTTTTAGTTTGACAATTTCAAAACCCTACTTTTCTCGGAACCCCACATAAGGAACTTTTACATTTTACTTTATCTCGCTTATGTGGCGATAAAGAGGGAGAGCGAGGTAGGGGCCATCTTCTTATCTTTAAAGAATTGACAGTTCGAGTCTTGAATCCATCATCTCTTGCCATTTATAGTCCTGGGGGGGATTCTCAGATGTAGGGGCCTTCCTCAACTCTGCGTAGTTTGAGGCTTGCTCGAGTGGTGGAGACATGGCACCACGTTCTTGTCTTCCAGATATTGACAGTTCAGGTCTCGAGTACATTCATCTCTTGCCATTTATACTTAATGGAGATTGATTGATGTAGGGGCCTTTCCTAATTTGCTCCAGTGGAAGAGATCGCACCATCCTTCTTTCTTCACTTAACTTTTTTGGGTCCCGAAGTGGAGAACTTCCATATTATCAGATAGAATACCACCACCAATGTCTCCTCATGGATAATCTACACATTTTCCTTACTCTTTGTGGTTGTACATTCATTAGCTAAGCCTCTTCTTAATCGCAATTATGAGTTCGAAATCATTTTCATCCGAGACTCATTGACGCATAATGAGACATGATCGTCTTGCTGCAAGATTGTATTAGGGGATAATCATCCGAAATGTCCTAATCCTATTGTACGGCACTCAACTCAATTATTAACTTTTCAATTGTGCCAATTTAGTCTTAAGATTTTTGACGATTTGTTGATGTAGTCCTTTTGGCCAATTTTGACCAAAAATCACTGACGTGAAAGCTGGCCGTTCTATGTGACACGGCAGGTGCTGAAATTGATGATTTTTAGATTTGTTTTCTTAATTTTTTTGAATTTTTCCTTCCCTTTCTTTTTTTCCCTTTTCTTTTACTTTCACCTGAGCCGGTAATCGACAAGGGCTGCCCTCGCCCACACTATTTGGGGGAGGGGTGGCTGGCAACCTTACCTAGCTAGTCCCCAGCCATTGCTGAGACTGATCATCAATGAAAGGAAAAAAAAAGGAAAAAATTAGAAAATCTAAAATAAATTGAAAAATTATCTACGTCAGCACAAACCACATCACGTAGGACAGTTGGCGCTAAATGGACCACCACCACATTGGCAATTTCATAAAAGGCGTAAGACTAAATAGGCACAATGGAAAAGTTTAGGACTAAATTAATCGTCATACAATAGATTTAGGACTTTTTAGACAATTTTCCCGTAGGATTAGTGATATTAAGTCTTGTAACTTCGTAAATTGTAATTATTAGAAAAGCATTTTTGCATAAAGGCACCCCATTATTTTCGGAAACACAATATTTAGTCCCGCGAAATCAAAAATTTATGGCAGTCTTCGCTCATAAAAGAATTTATTGTCCCAACATGTTCAGCTACCTTCGAAATCAAAACTTTTATGTGCGTGAACCAAATATATTTGGACTATTCAGTTTACTTGGGTTCACTAAGATCTGCTCTGAAATAATAATTTCACAAATAATTTTCCCCAACCACCCACCGCCCACTTAGACTAAGATTTGCTCTGAAGCCACCACCAAACCATTTGCCACTATTCACACGTTGATTTGTATATATAGACAGAACGTACAAACACTATGGTTATTTTTATTTTTTATTTGGTATGACTTAGACTTCGGAAATTTGTTTTATACTTTTTAGCAATTTATATAATGTACACCCACCGTATAAAATATGTTTTTATACAAGCAGTCGCGACATTGGAAATTCTCACCTACTAATGAAATGAATACACCTGTACACGTATCAACGCCTAAACACCGCTTCTGTAGTTTTTGATTTTTACACCGTCGGTCTTACTTTTTGGAATTATACGTGAGTTTTTTTTTTTTTTGATAATCGAGGTGTCCGCGCGACCGGCAAGCGATGACTCAGCTATAAACCGGCGATGATGCACGACTAGTCCTCGAGGGGGGCTAGCGCAGCATCCCACCGCCACGACTCCCCACTTAAATCACCGATGGGCGAGTTTGAACCCAAGACCTCTCGTGAAAGGAACTAAGCGCAAACCAACGCGGCCACCGATGGGTGGGTATACGTGAGTTTATCTTAGTATACCACACTAAAACTAGTTATTGAGAGGCTCTCATATTTTAGGATCTGTAGAATTGATTGCTTGCTTGCTTTCTTCTCACATGCCGTCGTTGGCGCACTTTGCATTTGATTACACTTGCTTCATGAACAACAAAGTAAACGAAAGTCATACTTTGAACTTTCCCCTCTTCTTCGCGGTATCTTAGTAAATTTGTCAACATCCAGTAATGCGAGTGGAAGTGTGAAAAAGACCGCTGAACAGTTTATGCATCAGCGGGGATCATGCTGGTCTTTATGCATACAAATAGTTGAGCACAGACTCGCTAGGGAGGGATCACTTAAGAAATACTTCTTCATTATATATCAGAACATCATATGCTAAGAGACCACGTCGTGTCCGAGAATGGTCTCTCTCCTGAGAGAGTGGTCCTGGGTTACATTGCCTGAAGAGGACGGGGAGAAGCTAAGGAAGTGGGCGAGGTTGTTTGGGAGAAGGAACGACGACGACGATGACTTGTCGTCGTCGGGGGCGTCCATCATGCGCGGTAGCTGCATCACTGACGACTCTTGTTGCATCTGGATGCACAGGATCTCCGCTTGAGCCACCGCGAGCTGCATCTGCAGCTGAGACACCTGGTTCTGCAAGAAGGAGATGGCGCCCACGCATCCGTAGACCGGGTCACGGACCCTCGCGCTCGCTTCGTACACCAGGCTGCTCACCGCGTCGGCCCTCTGATGAACCGGAAGCTCCTGCTTTTTATGGCGGATCAAAAGGGAAATCTTCGTTACATAGATATTCGCAGGAATTGATCCAGGAGTAGATAAGGTTCGAAGTCACGTCGTAGATGTTGATAGATGCATGTTGTCAAGTGTTAGTTACAGAAAGGAGACTTTTTGACTGACAAATTTTCAAGCTTTTTGTTGTCTACCGTTTCTAATAGCAGTACATGTCCCTAGGTATCTATGGCAAAGACTATTTTGTAGTTGCATAATTGTTCGTTGTCATGAGATTCGAAAGCTAATAATACATGTTCCTAGAGAGCTGTAGTGCAACACAAGATGTGTGAGAGAGAGAGAAAGAGAGAGAGAGACCTGCAACATCTTGCTAATGTTGCTAGCACCAAAGACCTTGTGAACGATGGCGAACTTGTGGGGGTCGTCGGAAGGGAAGTAAGGAGCGAAGATACAGTCCTTCGCGCACCGGCGCCTCAGCAACTTGCACGACGCGCACGGCGAATGCCCTCCCATTTTTTTCCTCTCTCTCTCTTTTCTTATCTCCTCTTCCTATGAAGAAGAAGATCGACACATAGATAGATAGATAGATAGATAGACAGACAGATCTTGGAGAGTTGTTGCTTATGAAGGTGGCAAGGAGACCGAGCTAGTGGTGTGGAGATCTGTCTTTTGCTTAGGAGAGGCACACACGTTGATACAGAGTCTTTGTTAATTCAGGAAGATGGTAGAGGAAGAGCGACATATATTTATAGAAAAATGCCTGAGGCCAAAAGGATTGCATGTGGGAGAGCCTGAACTTTCCACTAGTGATGTTGACAACGATGTGAGTGCATGACTGCATATTTGTGTATATGACATCATTATCATGTTTCATACAAGGAGTGAGGTCGGACCAGAAAAAACCACACTAATGCCGAAACGTTTTAAACATTCTTAAAACCGGCGGAGGACTCACAAGAAATTACCCAACTCGATGCATCCATATCTGGCTCTGAATACTTCCAAACTGTTAAGAGTGAATCAACTTTTGTATCGTCTTCATCTGGCGTGCATCCGTTCTCTGTCCCTCTCCTTCTGTCAGCAACTCATCCCCGTGACATTTATCACCGAGAAACGAGATAAATTCACTGTTTCGACGGAGCGATTTTTTATACCATTGCCCATAACCTTCTTATTCAGGTCATATCACAGACAACAGACGTACGTTGCAACGTTCATACGCCGCCTCGAATTTGACGTTGCAAACGCGCCTCGTAATTTCGCTGATTAATTAAGGAAAACGCCTTGTTTTTTCTATTCAAAGAAATGCCCTTCCCTTCGCCAATCAAGCTGGCAGCATTTTACTAGGGCGTTCTTGCTGGCAAAAACACACCATAGGCTTGAACGCGGCCGCTTGGCTACGCCAAGAGACAAACTTTAATTAGTCGCCGCCTACGAATCTTCCACGGCCTCGAAACATCGTGGCCAAAAGCCAGCGTCGCGGGATAATCTTACTTTATTATCGCGATATTAACCCCGTCTCGTCCGAGAAAAAACCAGGAGAGGAAAAACGCAAAGGCTCGAATTCGAGGAGAAGGATCTGAAAAACCCGAGGAGAGGGAGAGGCAGCGGGGCTGGGCTCCCTCCCCTGGCGCGTGGAAAAAGCTGGGCCGCCCCTTTGGCGGCTCACACCCCCGACACGTGTCGCCCCCGAACGGCCACCTTTGACCGATGCCTCTCGGGCCGAGTGAGTTGTGATTGGTTGGTGCTTTTATTTCTTCTGTCTCCTTTTTTTTTTTTGACCTTTTTGTTCGCTTGTCTTTTTGCTCTGTTTTACTTGTGTTTTTTTTTTTTTTTGGGGGTCCTATTTGGTCGCATGGTTTCCACGTCTCCCTCCTCGAATTCTTGCATTGGCGGCAATCTTCTTCGGCTAGATAAAGAGGTCCGAATTGGGTGCGATTGTTTCGTTGAAAATTTCGTGATAAGCAATGAAAACCATTTTTTCAAGAAGAAAAGTTTATTTCCGTAGCTCATGAAAAGTGAATTTCCTTCTTATCATAAGAGTAAGTCGTTTTCTTCAATCTAAACTTATTATTTTCAAATCGGCGATTCCCACAGAAAACAATCACGTTCCCGATTCCAGTTATTAGAACCGGTGAATGCTGGTCCGGTGTACTAGCCATCCGAACCACACGGATCGGACCGGTGTGTAAGTATATTCCGACTCGGGAAGGGGCTCTCTCGGTCCACAATAAAGAGCAAACGCGAGGAGAAAAACAAAGAGTCAGAGAGAGAAAAGAGGGAGGAGAGCGGCTTCTAAAGCGGCGTCCTTCACAGAAAAAGAAAAGGGGAGGATAGACAACAGTCAAAAAGAGAAGGTGCGAAAAAGGGGGGGCTTCTTCTTCCTTTTGGTGTTTCGCCCGTGCTTCAGCCTACAACGCTCGGCCGCCGCAACCTTGAGCCGCCGCCCAGCATTTTTCCAAGCACCGCCACCTGAACCAGCTGAGTCGCGCTTCTCTCCGGCGAGTGCATGAACCGACTAACTCTCCAGTTTGCTTCGTTGTACCCAACCGTGTCGCGCCCCTCTCCGGCGAGCATTGGAACCAACCCGACGAGATATCTATATATATTTTTAATTTATATGTTTTCAAAATCCCTTTCTAGCCCATTTCATGAACCCTCCCGGGAACTGGACCGATGGTCTAGGAACCTGTGGCGGTTCCCGGTTTCCATTTTGTAGAACCGGCCCGTGGGAATCACCGATCCTGAAATCGATCACCCATAATTTTCTATAAATCGTATAGTTTTTCATCATCCAAGCACCGGCGGATACTAAAACTCATGAAGATGAGGAGTTTTGAGCATTAAATTTCAATTAAATGAATTTTTAACCGCGAATCCAGACGATATTTTGTAACAAACAAATAAATACATATTTTATATGTATGAGACCTTCAAAAACTATAAATTAAAAAAAAAAAGACACGTCAATATTTCCATTTAACCAAGTTGGACAGAATTAACCGAATGACTCGATTTCACCAATTTGATAAATTTTAGGACTTAATTACACTGTTTTTAAAATTTTTGGACTCAATTGTACTTCCGTGATAAATTTTAAGACTTTCAGTGTACTTATTCCTAAAAATTTGCGCATAACCAAGTTCCTACAATACAGGGGACTGGCTTTCGGTGCATTTCTTGTTTAACCTTTGGGTAAATAGTACATACTTACGGATTTTTCATTTAGACATTGATATTCGCTTTTTCTAGCTTGACTAGCTTGATAATTCAGGATATGTAGCACGTGTCGCTGCCAATTGGGTTTGTCAAGATTGGATCCCGACATCGCACAAGTTGTGTGATTAGTTGGTGATGATGATGACCATAGTGCCAAGTGGATGGGACCTGCATTAGTACCGTGCGAGTGATACAAAAAGCTTTTCATCCATTACCAAGCGAATTAATTAAGATAATTTCTGTCCGACTAAATTAAAAAAAAATTAGCGCATTAATTACACCTGACAAGGAAAATTATGTTTTGAGAACATTTGAAATAAAGTATTCCATCAAAATTATTGACAGTTATATCTTTCAAAACCCCAAGTCCTAGCTGGAAGCGCTTGGCATTTATGGCGCGTCACGTGATTCCAAGCTAATTCTTGCAGTCTTCCAAAAGTAAAAGAGCACCTTGGGACTTGGGGAGCGCGGGTTTGTCAAAATTCATATTCAACTGGTTCTTAACGGATGGTTCGGCTCTTTGCTCGCACAGCCTGTTTGTATCGGCATCTGGTGAGCCGAGAACACCGAGCAAACCTTCTTTTTATAGTTGTTCCTAAAAATAATATGGCGAATAACGTCTTCGTAGCAGATCGTACAATACTCAGTGAGATATGCAGAACACTCTGGCACAACTGATTTCGACCTCCCAAGATCTCATTAGAAGAGAAGCATCAGCTTCCAACAAATTTGTGTACAAGAGACCAACCCCACCATTAGAACTCCTCAGAATTATAGTCGTTGTATCCTAAAATTCCTAGCACGAAAGATGTCACTCCTACGATTTGCATCACTCACTCTTCATTCCGATGCCATAAAGCTCCACTCACAATGATACGAGAATACGGGAGAATTCGGTCCGTGAGACAAGCGTTTCTCTTTCGAAATTCTATTACGAACCATGAGCATCACGTGTTTGTGTTCGGGTCCATTGCTTTAAGTTACCACTTTGGTACCAATCTGATGGCCCAAGGCCCTGTTGAAATGGGCTCCTGCTGATGCCGATGCAGGCCCATTTTAGTTTAACGAATGAACGGCGGACAGCCCATTCCCATAGTTCTAACGGAAAGAGCCGTTTGCATTTTATCACTAGGTCCGCCCTGCCATGCACCTTCGGAAGCTCGTCACGACCATTTACGTCCGGGAAAATGCACGGGATGTTGCTGCGAATCGGCTCTTTTCCTTTTTGATGTAGGTTTGTCATGGCAACTGGCAAGAGCTACGATGCGGAGACTCGAACCCGTGCCTCGGGCCCCCTGGTGACATTGGGCCATTTTCCACTCCCATTTTGTTGCTCTTTAGCTCGACCCTTATACATCCTCCTTTGATGCGCTTCATGTAAACTCGCACGATACAATTTCTGGCAATTGTTGTTATATAAACTCGCGCTTGGATTAGGTGGGAACGGGTCTCGTCGACATGAAATGAACTTTTATTACGCTACTTTTGTATTTATTCGTGCGTTACGATAATGTTATGATATGAACGTGCTCAATGTGACCGAGCATCTCAGTTATAATCTACGTTTCAATTTCTTCACCATCCGAACGAGTGCACACCATGATTTCGTTTCCGGGCTTTTGTGTCTTTTAGACTCTATTTTTTACGCGGAAAAATGTTTTTGGTAAAAACGTTTTCCTCATTTTCCGATGTTTGCATTGCTTAGGAAGATAAGTCAACAAAAAATATTGTCATGATCAATGAAAACCTATGCTTAAATTTGGAAAAGTGATTTTCACGTTAAAAAATCAGAAATCATTTTCTGAATATGTGACTAGATATTGGATCTTTAATCAGAAACTCTACAATTGGGCACAAGAACTCTAACGCTTATTCCCGAATCCTCAGCATCTAGGACGCGGTCCTGAGTGACCTTGCCCAACGCCTCGATATGCCCCCAACGCCTCGGTATGCCCCTACACTAGGGTTCGGGTCCACATAGGCCAAGCACAAGACCTCGATACCCGTGCATGGATCCCCTACCCTAGGGTCTAGTCCACAAAGGCAATGCTCGAGTCCCAATGCCCATGCCCGTGCCCATGCCCGGATCTCCAATGCCAAAGCTTGGGTTTATAGAGACCTAGGCCCGGGACCCTAGTGCCTGTGCCCGGGTCCCTAACGCCCAGACCCAAGACCCCAATGGGCGTGCCCGAGCCTAGGTCCCCTACACCCAAGTCCACAAAGGCCTGGCTCAGGTCCATCAAGGCTAGGCCTGAGATACCACTACCCGTGCATGTGCCCGAATCCCTCATGCCCAAGCTTGGGTCCAACAAGGCTACGGACTAAGACCTTGATGCCTGTGTCCATTGATGTCAAGCCTGAGTTCCGAAAACCAAGGGTCCTATGCTTGGCCTTGATGGACCTGGGCACGGGTACCAACATCCTCGAGTTAGCCCTAATAAACCAAGGCTAGAGTGATTGGCACTCGAGCCTAAGCATTGGGACCCGAGTCACTGGGGTCCCATGCTTAGCGTTTGTGAACCGCCTTGAGTCCGGCCTTTGTAGACTCGAGCCAGGGCCCCAAGAAGCCATTCACAGGCAACGGTTTCTCAATTTTAGCTTCTGTGGACGTATGATCGATGCCTATGCTCTCGCTCAAGACCCAAGTGCCCTTGCTCAGGTCTTGGTCCATTAAGGCTTGACTTATAGGATCGTGGTGCTCATGCCTAGTCCCCCAACTGCCCATATGCAAGTTACTAGAGTCAGAATAGTGTATGTATATTTTAAATAATTAAATCAAATTTCCTTCCCAAAAAATGGAAAAATATTTGCCAATTCATTCTTAGATTTCAACCCAATATTAGAAACACAATTTTCCGTGAAAACAAACGCATCTCTTAAGTACTTTTTTTCACCAACACAATCTGTCTTTTCTTTAATTCGCCATCCCCGAATTTTTTCGAAACATACAAATAATCATGAGAAAAGTACAAAAAAATGTCATAAATCTATTGTGTTAGTACTAATTCGGTTATAAACCTTTTAATTTGACCAATTTAGTCCTAAACATTTTTACATTAGTACTAATTCAATTCTTCCAGCCAATTTAGGTTATAAATTACTGACCTGGACATTGGCTGTCACACGTGGCATGGACCGGCATAGATGAAATATTTTTTAATAATATTTTGAATTTTTTAAATAATTTTTTGTGATAAGTACACTGTAAGTCTTAAATCTTGTCACGAAAGTACAATTGAATTCTAAAATTTTAAAAAGTGCAATGAAGTCCTAAAACTTGCCAAGTTAGTGCAATTAAAGTCTTAAAACTTGTTAGCATTTTCCGTTTATCATGTTGGATGGAGTTACTAGAAGGATTTTTTTTTTTTATAATCGAGGTGTCCGCGCGACCGGCAAGCGATGACTCAACTATAAACCGGTGGTGATGCACGACTAGTCCTCGAGGGGGGCTAGCGCAGCATCCCACCGCCACGATCCCCCACTTAAATCACCGATGGGCGAGTTTGAACCCAGGACCTCTCGTGAAAGGAACTGAGCGCAAACCAATGCGGCCACCGATGGGTGGGTAGTTACTAGAAGGATTTGATTGCACCAACTTGACAAGTTTAGGATTTGATTGCACTTTTTAAAAGTTTAATAACTCGATTGTACTTTCATTACAAGTTTTAGGCTGATTGCACTTTTGAAATTTTTAGGACTCAATTACACTTTCTTAATAAGTTTTCGAACTTATTGTACACTTATCCCTAATTTTTTTGTTTTCTCTTTTTATTATTTTTTCTTTTTTCTTTATTTTTTTTTCCTTCATTTTGGCTGGCACATAAAAATAAAAAAAGAGAAGAAAAGAACAGAAAATTTATTACAAAATAAAAATATTATTAAAAATGTATATGTCAGTGCCGGCAGCGTCACCACATAAAGCATCCGACACACTGGGGAATTTTTGCTCGCCATGTTACCTTCCTTCCAAACGATCCCGAGTAGACATCAAACTATTAATTTCTCTTTCTTGCAACTGAGGAATTCGTCATCAAAATGGATCACCCTTCCAAGGTCAACGAACTCATACTAATGCTAGGACTCTTGAAAATGAAGTTAAGAGTCGCTTTCTTGATGCCTCACAGCGAAAGGATAGATGTCTACCGATATGTTTTATAAGATTGCTTGAAAATTTCTTTCTTGCTTAAATTGGCCAGAAGGACCGAATTGATACTAATGAGAAAAGGAAATAATCAAAAGGTTGAGAACTGAATTGATACCCATGCAATACATCCAATACTTTTCGCAAATAATCACATCTAGATGTACAGGTGATTCTTAGATTTGGAAAAAAAATCTAAGCGGTAAAAATTTGAAAAAGAAAAAAAAAAGAAGAGAATGAAATTTGCTCCCTGCACAATAAAAAAAAATTAAAAATGAAAACGACAACGGCCTAATCTCCTTGAGTAGCGCACTCGCGATTCAGATATGATGGCCCCCAAAAAAAGGTGGATATTTCGAAGCTAAGGATCCCAACCAGAGCCATCCAGCTCGGCACGAGCTCGCCACGCGCCCATCCCCCGCCACGCGATCCCGTCCGTCCACGTCCCCCTCCATCCGACGGCCCGAAGGCCACCCCCTCCCGCATCTTTATCCCCTCCTCCTCACCACGAATCCATCAACAGCCGTTCTTCCTCTGGAAACTCCTCCGCTCGTTTCTCTCCTCGTAAAGTTTCCGACTTTTGCAGTCCCCGACGCCGGATCCTCCTCCTCCTCCGCCGCCGGCCATGTCGCTCCGAGCCGCCGCCGCCTCGTTCTCCCTCCTCGGCTCCCCCGGCGACGGCCTCTCCGCGCCGCTGACCTCCCCGGCTCCCCCGGCGTGCCCGCCGGCGCTCCGGTTCCAGCCGGGCGGCGGGAACGGGGGCTCGCTGGTGGCCCGCGCGAGCAAGGAGTCGAACAGCCGGCCGCTCACCGGCGTCGTGTTCCAGCCCTTCGAGGAGGTGAAGAAGGAGCTCGACCTCGTGCCCACCGTGCCCCAGGCCTCGCTCGCGCGCCAGAAGTTCGCCGACGAGTGCGAGGCCGCCATTAACGAGCAGATCAAGTACGGTTTTGCTCGTATTTGAAGTTTGTTTCGGGTTGTGGTTTCTTATTGTTTCTGACTGTTTTGCCTCGATGCCTGTCTTTCGTGCGTTGTTGTTCCAGTGTGGAGTACAACGTCTCGTACGTTTACCATGCCCTGTATGCCTACTTTGATCGGGATAATGTTGCGCTCAAGGGACTTGCCAAGTAAATCCTTATTCCCCCTCGAAAGATTTAAGCGCTTAATAATTGGAATTTTTCTGCGCATGAATTCATTTTGATTCATGATTTGATATCGTTGTTGATTAGATTTTTCAAGGAGTCAAGCGAGGAGGAGAGAGAGCATGCTGAGAAGCTGATGGAATATCAGGTGTTGAAAAGTTTTGCTAACTTTAAACGCTTCTTTACTTGGCTGTGTGGTTTGGATGATGTGGTCTTTATGATTGTGTCGATTAACATTAGAAAGATGACTTTTTGGGTTGCTCTTCATGGTCTAATTGCACAGAACAAACGAGGTGGGAAGGTGAAGCTGCAATCCATCCTGATGCCCCTTTCCGAGTATGATCATGTGGAGAAGGGCGATGCACTTTATGGTGAGTTTGATGGCCCTCTTCCATTGTTAATGGTGTGAACTACACAATGTAGGACGATCATCTCGTTATTGTGATTTTCTTGTGATAGTTCTTGACTTTTGTGTGTATGGATCTGATATCATTTTCTCTTGGGTTTTGCTTGCAATGAAATTTTGTGTGGTATAGTTTGCGTGATACTTTTGGGAATTGGACGTTCTTTTTGCAATTTTTCGCAATGAATTTGAAAAATGGAAGTGGCATCGCACAGGTCAAGATTCCACTCCTACATAGATACCCATTACTTGACAGCATTTATACAATTTGACTTGCTTACACCTTGTAAAACGAAGGGCTACTGATGTATGAGAATCTTTAGACTTCTTTGCTGTATTCATGTAATTTTCACTGCGAATGTTTAGCTAGAAAGCAGTAACATATAAGACATGTCTAGACATGCCTTCATATGTACACTGCTGTTCTGAGAAACATACAATGCAGCGGGAATGGCTAAATATTGATGCAATGCTTCTTTTTCCCATGGCAAAGTCTTTTTATCAAATGCGTTTGGGGTCCTTGCTGATCACCTTTAGTTTGCTTCTGGTGCAAATTGATTGCCATGTGTACCTGACCAAATTCATTCTTTTGATTCAGCAATGGAGCTCGCATTGTCTCTGGAGAAGCTAAATAATGAAAAGCTTCTGAATTTACACAGTGTACGACCCTTGATTTAGTTGGCATATATTAAGCTCATAAATCCATGATGACTCATGCTTTCAATTGGCTAATCAAAATTTCATCTTCATGGGTATTTTCCTTTTGCAAACAGGTGGCTGACCGTAACCACGATGTGCAATTGACAGATTTTGTTGAAAGTGAATTCTTGGCTGAGCAAGTGAGAACAAATTTCTAAATTCCCTCCACATCTTAGTTCCGAACGTGCTTGTTATTTCAGACAATATATGACTAATTTTGCCCCATCTTATGTTACTGGAAGGTGGAAGCCATCAAAAAGATCTCAGAATATGTTGCTCAACTTAGAAGAGTGGGCAAAGGACATGGTAGAGTCTCAGATACTGCTTTTTATCTCTCATCGAGTCATTTTGTTCCCTATCTGCGCCCGTCTTAGTTTCACTGATGTTTTCCAAAATTGGGAATTTTCAGGAGTTTGGCACTTCGACCAGATGCTCCTACGCGAGGAAGAAGCAGTGGCATGATGAGGTTGTTTTTCTCGATGTGGCCTCGGAGAAGGGTGATGCATGGTCCTTTTGTACTCGTAGATCTTCAGTTGACATCCTTGGGTGGTTGTGTGATTTCTCAGATAGTTCTCATGTTAAAGATAGACACGGTGCAGCTTTTCTTATGAAACAGTCAGATACGAATAAAAGAATTTTTGGTGGTTCTTTGAACATCTCTGACCCTTCTCCATTGGAGATTTTCAGAGCGGATTCAGCACAAGTCTTGAAGACATGATGAGGAATTGCAAAGACGCGTGAGATTTCGATTTCGTTTGAAAATGGAGAATGCAGAGTGGGTTTTCGGTACAGTTGGTGTCATTAGTAGCTTTTTCAATTTGAGGGACCATGACACATTGGTGGCTAACATTGTGCCTGGATGTCATGGTTCAAGAGCCTCAACATGGCTATTACACACGTCCTGTTGGGTATACTTCATGGGGCCGACGTCGAGTCGCTGCTCTTCGCTTGTGGCTGTGGATGTCGATCATGTCATTAGATTGCAATTCTGTGGATGAGAAACCTCGGATGTCACTGTTCGTTACCTTAAGCGTCGTGCTTCTTTTTGAATTTTTTTCCAAGTACTCTCTATCAGGCAAGATGCAAAATCGACCCGTTTCCTAAAGCCATAACTCTAAGTTATCTGCAATTGTTTAAGCGCATGGTGAAGCAGCAATTGTCTCGTCTGCACTGCCTATGATCTTCCAGTCAAAATAATACCCAACAAGACTTATAGCACACTTGTTGCTGCTTTCGTGCATTGCATGAACTGCTAGTGCAACATGACAAGAGTGTGCTAGGATCGCTGATCACATGCTTCTACTTCAAATAACTATTTTGCTAACCTGCTTTACTGGTCTCTGATAATATGAATGGCCTGAAGATGGAAAAATTACCAAAAAAGTCCTAAACTTATTATAATTGTATCAATTCAATTTAAAATTTTTTGCATTTGCGTCAATTCAATTCATGTAGCCAATTTTGGCCGGAAATCGCTCATATAAACATCGGTCGCCCATCGATTTTCGGCCAAAATTGGCTGAATGTTGCACAAATGTAAAAGGTTTAGGACTCAATTAGCCCAAAAAAAAAAGATTGTGGACTGAATTAACACGATTGTAATAAATTTTGAACTTTTTTGGTGATTGTCCGCCCAAAGAGCAAAGCAATTAAGGTTGTCATCTTGGCAAGATATCTTCTTTCAGTCGCTTGCATGCTTTAAGTCAAATGTTTGTATAGCTCTCTTAGAAACCTCTTCCCAGCTGATAGAAACTGCGTATAGATTGCACGATTGAGTAGATCAGCCGGCCTTTAAGTGAATAGTCGAACAAGCCAATCACAATTCGTGCAAACGAAGAGTCACGATGCACCCAAGAAGTTAAACCGGCAATTGGTCTTCTAAGACTACGTTTGATGGCCCGAATTAACCTATTTAGTGTTTGGTGACGTACTCCGAACCAGATAAACTTGGATACTTCCGAATAAAATGCTAAATAAGAAATCAAGCATAAGAGGTGGGATAAACTCGAATTGGATATAAAATATTAAAAATTAACTTAACAATTCCCAAGCACCAGGAAAACCACACCTCTGGTGAGATTCACTGTCGTTGGCATTTCTCACCGGCGTTTCTCACCGGCAGCACCTCACCGCAACTTCGGTGGTCGTCCATCATGACCGTCTCTCACTCCGACGTTCTTGAGTATCCTCATTGGTGCCCTTGCTCACGGCTTACTTGGAAGGCCAAGGCTCACCACCTCATCCATCACTCCCTCTTGTTCTCAGTCAGTTTTCCAGTTTTTCAACCATCACCGAATCATCTCTCGTTTCCTCTCTCTTCACCTCTAATTACTCATTCTCGGCCTCCATTGTTCCATGATCTCTCTCTTAGTCAACTCTAAAGTAGGCACTCACAAAGTGTTTGATGAAATGCTAGTGTTTGATGAAATGCTAGGGAGAGATTCTCCTCACCTTCTGTTCAGAATTTTGCTTAATAGAAGAGGCCGCCCTCCACCATTTAACTCTGTAGCTCACCCTCCTCCATCGAGCTCCCTCCACCACCGTAGCTTCACCTTCAAATCCTATCTTAGGTTGTGCTAAACATATGATAGGACATTTCTATAATTCAGAGGATATTCAAGAGATTTCAAATCCCCCTTCATCCTATTCCATCACAATCTGAATCTGGATGATCAAACACAGTCTAAAAGTTCTCTAAGAAGCTCGGAGACTCTAGGGTAGTAGAACGAGAAAATATCTTTTCATCGTTATTTATCTTGTGAGGGACATTCTGACGTGAAGCCCGTCTAGCTCAGTCGGTAGAGCGCAAGGCTCTTAACCTTGTGGTCGTGGGTTCGAGCCCCACGGTGGGCGCATTACATTTTCATTTTTGGAGTCTGTCCTTTCTTTTTTTTTTTTTGTCTTCTCTCTTTTTCATGTTTTAGTCAAGAGTAAAAGGAGTTCGAGTTCAGACTCGTTCAGACGGTAGCAATGATTCGGTAGACAAAACATGCGTCTCAAGATATATTTGGAAATCTTTTTCTTAAGCAGGAAGCAAAACGTTTCTTGTATTTCGTTGAGATCATACGAGAGAGGTAAACATGACCATGTAAATTCGCATGAAATCTTTCTAAGATCTCGTAGTAGCGCGAATCCTTGGGACAAACTCCAAAAAGGAGATCTCTCTCTCTTTCTCTCTGTAGTCCAAACGACAACAATGGCGACTCCCTCACCAAATCTGGAGTGCCGTACGTACGAGGCGCAGTACCCAGAGGCCGACGCGGTGGTGATGATAGAGGTTAACAGCATTGACGACGTCAGGGTCTACGTGTCCCTCCTGGAGTACGGTGACATCGAGGGCATGATCCCGCTCTCCGAGCTCTCCTGCCGCCGTGTCCGCTCTGTCAGCAGCCTCGTCAGGGTGGGCTGCGTCGAGCCCAACGTGCTCCTCACTGTCGACTGCGGCAAGGGCTGCATCGACCTCAGCAAGTGCTGTGTCTCCAAGCAGAACGCCCTCGCCTGCGAGGAGCAGTACAGCAAGAGCAGTTCGTCCACTCCAGCATGCCCCGGGTAGCCGAGAGGCTCTCCATCGATCTCGAGGTTAGTATTTCTGGCCTTCCTATTATTTTCTCCCCTTCTTTGAGTGTTGAACTCCGGAGCCATTGACAGAATGTTCAACTTATGGATATAATTCTGTGTGTCAACTAGTTGATTGATTACATTCTGTTAGGCCTGATTAAATTATCTCTCTCTTGCCGATGGTTTTCACTCGATCGGTTTCACTTTCCGATTTGCTATGGCAGGATTTGTACGTCGGCATCAGATGGCCATTGTACTGGAAATATGGGCATGCATTCAAGGTAATGTTTCGGCTCGAGTTCAGGCGTCTTAGTTTCGAAATTCACTCATATGTGTTTGAAAAATGATCTACTTGCAGGCATTTAAGATGATCCTAACTGACCCGCACTCCGTTCTCAGTTCCCTCGCAAGCAAAGTCGAAGAAGCCAGCTCCGATGGTCGATAGGGGCTTACATCGAACTGACCTGCTTTCGGTTCGACGGCATTCTGCACATTAAGGTCTAGTTTTCCAAACTCGATACGTTCTTCATCTCTCCGGATATGTAAACCACCTGCAGTTTACCGAGCATTGTTCTAGGATTTAAATGATCCTGTAGTTATTCTGGGTTTTTAACGATTTCTTTTCTTTTGTTTTGGATTTTGCAGGATGCCATGAAGGAAGCCATAGCTGCCGGAAACGACGAGTGCCCTGTCAAGGTCAGGCTAGTTGCATCTCCGCTGTATGTCCTCGCGACCCAGGCTCCTGACAAGGTGCTGCGTGTATCACAGCGTCTGAGAATTTTAGTTTTCATGCAAAAAGTCAATTCATTGAACTCCTCATGTTCTCCTCCTCCTTGTCAGGAACAAGGGCTGGCTGTCCTAAACGAGGCCATTGAAGCCTGCGCCGAAGCTATAGAACGCCACAAGGGCAAGCTCGTGGTGAAGAAGGCGCCCGCAGCAGGGAGTAATACTACCTCTGTTCATGTCTCTCTCTCGTCGGTGAAAAGATTATGCACACGTTTTACTTCAAATGTCTGATATCATACGTACGTCGATCTAGGTGAGTGTACAGGACAACGGATTGCTCGCCGTCGCCGGGCACATGGGTCATGAGCTAGGCCTCAATGACAAGGAGGACAGCGTTGACGACGAGGCCAGCGAAGGAGAAGGAAAATAGGGCGGCTCGTGGCCTCTGTGGCCCCGAATGATCAGCCACTTCCTTGCGGCCTTCGATTGCGGCAGCATGTGAAGATTAAACACGGGATCATAGTTGTAGGGAGGTCCATTTTGTAGTAACTCCTCAATTTTCTACTTTCTCATTTCACATCAATGCCAAATGCCTATTTTGCCTCGATGCTCGATTTGAATTTTAAGTTTTTGGTCGGAAGAAAAATATGAAAATTGTACGGTCATTTGAGAATCAAATCGAAGAGAGGAAATGTTGTGATTTTAGTCTATATTTAAACTAAGAAAATATAAGCGCATAACTGAATAGTGAGTACTCTTTTAGTGCGCAACGCGGGCCGGGAATCCGAAGACCGATCCGAATTGTCCTTCCAAACCCGACTCCGAAAATTTTTTCTCCCTCCAAAAATGAAAAACTCTCTCTGTTGCTGCAATGGCGACTCATGGTCTGAACCTGGAGTGCCGGATGTGCGAGGCGAAGTACGTGGAGATCGATCGATATGGCGGTGATGATGCAAGTGAAGAACATGGCCGAACATGGACCCGTACTTGTCCCTCCTTGAGTACAACAATGTCGAGGGAATTGATCCTCTTCTCCGAACTGTCCCCCCGCCGCATCCGCTCCGTCAGCAGCCACATCAAGGTCGGCCGCATCGGAGCCATCATGGTCCTCCGTGTCGACCGCGGCAAGAGGGCTACATCGACCTCAGCAAGTGCCGCATTGTCGAGGAGGGTCATCCTCGTCTGCAAGGAGCGCTACAACAAGAGCAAGCTTGTCCCACTCCATCGTGCGCCATGTCGCTGAAACGCTCAGCATCGACCTGGAGGTAGTGTTTTTTTTGGGATTCTGAACTGTTTTGTGTGTAATCTGCTGCAGAATGTGGTTGCAATGGCATTGAGTGTGGAACTCGGAGGCGATTCAAATTGAACTTTGCATAGGCTAGCGCTAATCTGTTCAGCACATTGCTGTGCTTGAATGTTCCCTTAGCAAGTCATGTTATTGCGGTAGCAATTTGGGTCAGTTTCTCAAGGGTTGCTATTTAGTTGTCTTGGATGTATGTTGGTTAAGGAGGAGTTTCGCACATCGTTTTCATGCGGCAACAGCAAGGCAATAGCAGGGAAGTACTTTGAAATTTCTGGTTGGTTGTGGTCTTCGTTTGAGTTCTTTAAATTCGTGTTGTCAAGGGTATAGATAGCTTTGCTGCAAGCATCCCACCCAATGGCAGTCATTAAGCAAATCAGGATGCTGGAGCTGGATCGAGCAAGTTGAATTGAAAGCTCAGTCTTTCTCCCTTCAAAATTGCAGTTGAAATGCATCTCAAGAACAGTTAAGTGATGCAGATGGTTATAGCTCATTGGCAGACGGGCAAGCCTGTGCGGGTTGCAGATTTTGCCTGTGTGCAAATTCAAACGAGACAGGCTACTCATGTGGGTTTGTATTGCATTGGCTCTGATGCAATGTTCCATACCGCGCGTTTAGGTCTCTCTCGCGAATTCTAATTTTATGTTTAGGTCTGCTCCTCGAATTCTTGAATACTCTGCTCACCTGATCAAACTGTACTTCTTTGGCTAATGTTTCCCCTGATCTGATGTTAGTCTGATTCGCCATAACAGGATTTGTATGTCCATATCGGATGGCCCCTGTATAGGAAATATGGTCTTGCTTTTGAGGTAGCATTTGGGCACAAGTTTGGGGGTGGTGTTTTCATGGTTTTACTCTTTAAAATATGAGCTTGGAAACACTTTATTTGTGGGCAGCAAATACACCGGAAGCCATGCTTGCAATGCTTTTAATGAGACTACTTTGCGAGATTCACAAGCAGCAGTTGTATGCGACGTTTAAAGCACTCTGATAATTAACTTCACGGGTCGGTCTGACCGTGCCGTGTATCGTGGCCAATCCAACAGCCGGCAATAGAGGAATTCGATCCGACGGCTCACGTTATCATGTAATCCGACGGTCGACATTGATTGGCGAGCGTCCGACGGCCCCTAACTCGCACAGACTATGCTCAAAAGTGTTTGAAATTCTACACCAAATTCAACCCTGAAGGCTTTGATTTATGTACAAGCCAATTTCATACATATTTAACCTATGGGCAGGGGGACAGACATCAATCTTACCTAACCTCCAGAAACTACAGAGGACATATATAAGCGTGGAACAATAAGCATAGTTCACAAGGAGGACGCACAAGCGAACGTCGAATTGTCTCCGACGAGCTTGCCGTCGGCGGCTTCCGCCTTCCTGGAGTAGCAGAAGAATTCATCTCTGTAGCTATAGACCTGCTTAGTGTCCGCCGTGCCTGAGAGGACATTGTGATCCCTCACCTCCATCCAGCCCCTAGAATCCTGCACATTGCGAACCGCGCTCGTCGAATCCCCATCGGAATACCTCTCCACCTGCGCGTGCGTAACGTTGGTCACGAGCACGTAAGTATCTTTCTTAGACCCCGGCAGCGTCGAGGTGATCACGCGAAGCGGGTAGCTCCTCCTGACGATGGCGCGGGCAAGCGAGACGCCGGCCTCGTCCTTGATCCTGACCTCTCTCCTAGCCTTCATCTTCTGCTCAACAAGCTTATCGGTTCCGTTCCTAGTGAAGGTGATCGAGTTCTTGACTCTGTACTCCGTCGACACTACCGTCGTCAAATTGCCGGCGCTCGACTCGACCCACCCGGCGAACTGTTCCCTCCTCTTCGCCTTCACCTTGAACGATCCATCGAGCTCTTTGAACAGCGATTCGCGCACCACGCTATGCGCGGGAGGGGCGTACGCCGCCACGGACTTCGCCTGAACCCTTCGCGAGCCGTGATCTAGCCACAGGTGCAGGTTCGCATTGACGAGCCAATACGAAATCCCGTCGGCGACCCCGATCGCGAACTCGTGCGCCTTGCAATCCAGAAGCGTGCCGAGGAAAGGCGTCAACTCGATGTCGTAGGAAGGCAGGACGAACGCGCCGATCGCGACGATGGGCTCCCAGAACAAGGGATTGATGCCCCCGGTGAACACGACCGGAAACGGGACCTCCGAGCCGACCGAGTTCCCGTCGATCATCACCAGGACCTCCCGGTAAGCTCCGTTGCCGCGCCCCGTCGTCAGATTGTTCTCCCTGATGTACGAGTCCGGAGGGTTGGAGTACCAGAACTCGTCGTCCCCGTGGAAGGACACGCACAGCTCGAGCACCGCGCGCACCGTGTTCGCCGGAATCCGGATCCGCTTCGAATGCACGTCCGACGCCCTCTCGATCCGAAACCAAGAACCTCTGTCCCCGTCGTCCGACACGGGAAAGATCAGATCGGCCGGCGGCGCGCTGTAACTCCACGTCGCCGCGCCTATGGGAGTAGCCGAATGGACGCTATCTTCGGCTGCGGCTCCGCCATTTCCGCCCAATTCCGCCAACCCAAGCCCTAGATTCGAGCTCGATCCTCGATCGGAAAGCTGATTCACCGGAACCCCCGGCCTATCGCCGCCCCCCTTGTTGGAGTAGAACAAGAGAGTGACGTTGACGTGGTAGATTCCGGTGAACTCGTCGTTGATGACGTTCTCCAGCATCATGGTGACCTCGAGGTCGGACCGGGACAGGAGGGAGGAGTACCTGGTGACGTCCTTGCGGACCGTCCAGAAGACGCCGCCGTCGTTGGGCTCGGCGGTGCTGGTGCGGAGTAGCTCGGCGCCGCCGAGCCAGATGGCGGCGATGCGGTCGTACTGGTCGCCGCGGGAGGAGGCGGAGAGCTCGAGGGCGACGGAGGACCAGGGCGGGGAGGGGCAGAGCGGGGAGGGCGGGGGCGGGGCGTAGGGGGCGGAGAAGGGAGGGGAGCCGATGGTGTGGGCGAAGGAGTGGGCGACGATGCGGTGGGCGCAGGCGGCGGGGAGGAGGGAGGAGGGGAGGGGGCGGGTGAGCTCGACGTACTGCTGCGGCGAGCGGCCGGAGAGAGAGGGCCGCTTGCGGAAGCGGTCGGGGAAGGAGTCGGCGGCGGCGGCGGCGGCGGCGGCGGCGGCGGCGGCGGCGGCGGCGGCGGCGAGGAGGAGGAGGAGGAGGACGGCGGCGGCGGCGGCGGGCGGCTGCATCGTCGAGGCGACTTTGGTACGGACGGTCTTGGGATGCTGCTATGTGGTGATGATATGCCGTGTGGCTTTTAGTTTCGCCTTTTAAGTTGCTTGTTGATTTGGAAAATTTCAATTTAACGTCTTGCGCGTACCCGCCACTGAGTTCATAGACATTAGTACATATAGTCCGGATCAATAACGTAAATGTTAGTCCATCGAACTTGTGTGGCACGCCTAATCTGCCGGACAGTAGAGAGAGCGGGACATGAGGACTAGTGATAATTTGAGATCGGTACGTTATCTCATGACAACGGCTTTTGTTGCCGCTCCAGACGCCGTTAAATCCTTATCTTAAAAAACTCGATACATTTATTTTCTCATTAACCGTGAAGGCCAATATAGTAAATTTGATATAAGTTCATTTTCTCGGTTAACTCCCCTCTCTCTCCTTGAGAAAATATTCAATGATTTGCGAGTGACGCTTTAATAGCTGACGTGGTGCGTATTTTTCTTTTTTTTTTTCACCCTGAATTAACTGCAAATTGATGCGGATTTAGTTAAACAAAACATAAAAATCCCAATCCACCTTCCTTTGCTTCCTCCATCCGCACTTCCTCCTTCATTTCCGGTCACCTCGAGCCCATCCTCCCCGCCTCCCTCTTCCGTCGCCACCGGCGGAGTTGTTGGCGCCATGTCCAAGGCGACCACTATCGGGCGTCCAACCGTCTCTATCGTCTTTGTGGTTAGCATTCCTTCCCTTAAACTTCGTTGCCGCAGATCAGGACGGAGTTGCAAATCTGGAAGCCGACCACCGTCGCTCATGGCCATGGATGAGTCGCTGTCGCCGGAGCTATGGTTGTAGATCTGGAAGTCCCGTCGCAGCCATGGATGAGCCGATATGGCCAAATTTGGAAGGAAGTTTGCTCAAATATGGAAGCTCAACGATGGCGATGGTGGCCACGGCGAGGCTATCTAGATCTGAAGGCATCTCGAAGTTCACCGTCGGGATCTCAACCACAACCGTCGCTGTCATGGACGAGCCTTTCTCGTGTTCGCAGAAGACGAAGACGAAGACGAAGAAAAGCTTCATGATTCATTCTCACTTTTATCTTTTCTTTGTTTTGTTTTTTTTTTCAAGCTACATTGTCTAAAGCAAATGACACGAGACGTCGAGAGTAGACTCAGCGAAACTTTTAGATTGTGCTTGCGGCCATGGATCTAAATCTGGAATTCATGGTCGTGAGCTCCAAATTAGGAGCCAGGCTGCAAGCAACGATGGTTGTTTGGTGTCGGCGGCCGCGGACCGTCAGATCTCAAGAGTCGGCCAAAATGACGCCATCGCAGTGCCGATGGCCATGAATGCTAGGGGTATTGGTTTCTGAGTGGTCTAATTCCCGCCCAAGAGCCGGGAAACAATTCCCAGTTTTTTGAACCACAAACCGGACTAATGCCCCCTAAAATTGGCGGCATATTCAATTTTATTTTTTTGATTCGTTTTTAATGTTGAAATTAAAGATATTCTTGATAATCACGACATTTCTAGAATCAATGAGTTACGTGTAACATTATAGGTTTCACGGAAATTTTCTAATTTGTGGCAAAATTTGATTGGAATGAGCAACTAATGTTATATTTTGGTTTGATCTTGTCATTTTACTTACGTGGATAAGTAAACGTAATTACTCTAGTTTTGAAGGACCTTCTTTTATGAAATGGAAGATAGATTATGGTTTTCTTTACAAATTTTTAATAAAAGAAAAGAAAATCGATCTGATCCGGATGGGCCACAATTCATCAATCCTAATTTTATGGAATCGGAAAACCGGACCAATGCTCCCGAGAACTACCCAAAACCGGCTGATCCGATCCAGTTTAAATGATTCATTTTGCTCACCCTTTGGACGATAACTATAATTGGAGAACAAAAGTGGGCGAAGGAGGAAGGAGAGAAAAATTATATTTTTATTTTAGTGATCCAACTCAACGAACATATGTCAATCAATTATTGAACATATATATAAACAAAAAAAAACGTACGCCATCTCTGCAATTGACACGACACTTTGTAATCATTGAATAATTTATGCATATGATGCTAACTCATATTTTTCCATCCATAATCTTTTAGTCGCTTTTACATGTGCAACTTTTCCGTTCCACGTTACGACGTAGATTTACCAAAATGATCATATGCTTCTTTTCGCAAGAGCTATAATTCTTGGCTAGTTCATTGATGTAGAAGTAGTACAAACCATTTCTAAGGAAACGGCCCCTCTCCTCAAAAGCAGCTCCTCAATCTCTTGGCATCCCATGATTCTTGCCACATACAGCGGCGTCGCCCCGCTCTCGCTCGCCGCGTTCACGTCCGCGCCCTTGCCGATCAACGCCTCCGCCGTCTCGACGCTACCGCGCTCCGCCGCCAGATGCAAGGGGGTGTGGCCTTCGTTGTCCCGGCACTCGACGTCCGACCCGTGATTGAGGAGCAGGCACACGGCTTCCTCGTGGCCTTTGATGGCCGACGCGTGGAGCGGTGCGAGACCGTACTGGTCACGGTAATCCATGGTCGCGCCGCCGCGCAACAGCGCCGATAGTCCCGCCACATCGCCACGTCTCGCCGCCATTAACACCGCTTGTCCCTGCTTTTGAACTACTCCTTGTTTCTACGGACACAATAGGACGAGATGGAATCATGAAGACATTGCTTTTTATTATAGTCTATCATATGAAGAAGGGCATGTAACATGTAATACTTCCAACGAAACTTCGCGTACTCACATGTTGTCCCTTATCATGAACCAATCGAACGGCCGAACGGCCACGATCATCCTTGGCCGTTTCCCCGTTCTGACTCAGCAGCTTCAACGGCCCATGATCCTTCTCGCTCCGAGGACATCTCCCGTTCCCCGTCCGATCGTCAGGCTCTACCGGCGAGTCAACTTTGAGCCCCGCTTCCAGGAGCAAACTGACCATCCTCGCCGAGTTCTCCGACGCCTCCGTGGCCCGGAGCAGCGGCTCCGCATCCTCGGCCGGCAGCTCGGCGGCAATTCCCTTCTGCCGCTTGATCAAGCCCCTCACGGCGTCGACATCCCCGCACTCCACCGCGTGGCGGAGGAGCAACCGGCCCCCGAAAGCGACCTTGACCTTCACGTCCCGAGTCGGCCGAGACGACAGCCACGAGCCGACCGAGTCGGGGTCGGCGGGCTCGGCCAACTCGGGGCCGAGCTCCGCGGCCCTGATGAGGAAGCGGTCGGTGGGCGATCGGGGGAAAGAGGAGGGGAGGTGGGCTTGAGGCCTGAGGACGATCTGGAGGGTGAGGGAGGACGAGGGAGGGATGACCCCGCTCGGCGGGTTCACTAGGAACTTGTGAGGGGACGAGGTCTGGACCTTGAAGGCGACGGGGGAGGCGGCGGAGAGGGAGGTGAGGAGGACATTGGCGCGGCACTTGCGGCGGAGCGCGAAGTCGATGACGACCTCGTGGACCGACACATCGATCAGTTTTTCCGGCATCAGTGTGGCGGAAGAACAGGAACTGGCGATTGGCAAATGACGAGAACGACAAGAAGCGAAGACCTTAATATGCGTTGCCTCTGAACGATGATGGTGTTGGATATGACAATGCAGGGGGCGGGGCTCGGCGTCATTGCACGTGAAATTCTCTTGTCTTGCTGTGGGGGAAGTGGGGTGATTCTTGGGACGGCAATTTTTTTTCCTTTAAAGTTTTTTAATTCATTCTCGATAGGTGCGGTGTCGTCTTTCGATTGGTCCAAATGGGATTTCGAAGAGATGAAGTTACGCCGTCGTTGGGTGGTGTGGGACTTACGAGAGTTAAAGCTTTGATGAGGGGGTTAAAAGACGTGGTAAAGTGTCAATTTGGGTGCTTGCCAGTTGCCACCGCGTGATCGTGCGTGTCGTTCGTTCTTGGGAAATGTGAGCTGATAACGTGTCACGTCCTAAATTTTGGTTCTATTTTAATATGGTGTTATGTAGAAATAACAACCATGTGGCAGCCGTACATCTCAATAAATTGCGTCGTCCTGCTTGTTTTGTTCGGTGGTTGTCATTGGCACGTCATGACTTGTTATAGATTCATGCCGTTCTAGATTGCGTTGGTACATGATATCCTACTTTGGATTTCGAGGATTGATTTACCGAGCATAGGGTCACCCCGATATATTTTTACGGGTGCATCAAGTTCGGACTTCGTGGCCCTTTAGACTACCGTTTTCGAAGAAATACCGGAGGACCGGAGCAGAGCGCGAAGCTAAAGTAAGTTTGCATTTCCGTACGTGAGGTTTTGATGTACATTAGTTGAGGTTAAATTAGTTATTGATAGGAGGATTTAAGTAAAGCTAAATTGTTTATTCAATCGAGGTTCGAACGACATGGAAATTCAGGTCGTGACATAATGTGAAAGCGTTAACCACCCATAATTAATTAGGTTGTCGACAACAGAAATAAATAAAGTAACGGAGACAAATGCGTAAAGATCGTCGAGGAATGACGTAGCCCATAGAAGGTCGTTTACGTAAGCGGACAGCTGGCAAGCATTGGATTATCCTAGTGGGAAATTTGAGAATTTGAAATCGAAAACGCTGGAATCGTAGAGGAAGCGAGTGCCACTTGAGAATTCGTACTGAAAGTTGTTGATGAAAACTGCTATATGGAGCCCGAGTCATCGAAGCTGTCGACGAGAAAAGGAGGAAGGACAGGTGTTAAGACGGAAATAGACCGTTCTTGGGAGGGATAGGTGTCAAGACGGAGAGAGATCAATGATGGTTATCTCATAGTGGAAGAATAAGTGTTAAGACGAAAAGAGATCGATGACGGTTATCGCCTTAGGAAGGACAGGTGCCAAGACGAAAAGAGATCGGTTATCGCCTCGGGAAGGATAGTTGTCAAGATAGAAAGAGATCGATAACGGTTATCGTCTCGAGAGAGATAGGTGTCAAGACGAAAAGATATCGATAACGGTTATCACATAGTGGAAGGACACGTGTCAAGACGAAAAGAGATCGATAATGACGGATAAAAAAGGACAGGTGTCAAAACGAAAAGATAAGATTGATGGCAATTGATGAACATATGTCATCAAATGAACAGCATTAACGGCGAAAATAAGATCAACAGTGGCTATGAAATGGGGTACCAGAAGGCGGTTATCAAACCCACGGTATAAATATTACCGACAACCAGAAAAAGTCCCCACGAATACACATCAAAATGTTGTCTTTCAATTATATTTACTTTTCAGTACTACATTTTTAGTTTTCATAGCTGTAGTTATCTACATTTTAAGCCTAGTAGCTTTGTAATGTTGCATCGATAGAGTTTGGATGCCGCCAGTCCGTAGATGGATGGATTTGTCGGAATTATTTATAAAGTTCAAAGTTTTATTAGCTAAATTTCGTCACGGTACGAAACATGTGTTGCTGATCAAAACAAACAAGCTTTTTGTTCACGTCTGAATATCTCCTGTCCGGAATTAGTCACGGAACCCAATCTCCCCGAAGAACAAATTTCAGTGAATTATATTTCGTCGCGGGAACATTTTCGGCAAAACAGATAGATAGAATCAATCAACTCCCAAATTAGTAATTACATCAGAATTTGCATTTTCTAGTAAGCTAGTTTAGTGTTAGTCACGTTGGTTCTTATCTTGCTATATCGATCCTAATGATTCAGTCCAAGCGACACCTTCTCGATTGCACCCACATCATAATGTACTTCTAACAAGGATTTTGTTCTTGGTTACTTTGTAATTATTTAATAAAGAAAAAAGCATTTTCGTCGCTTCAGATACTTTCAATCGCTTCAGCGTATATAAAGTAAAACTTTTTAAAATGTCGCGATGAATTGGGGCGTTAGGGAAGTTCCAATTTGAAAATTGAGAGTGTTTCGTTCGTCCGTTTAAATTCCACTAATTGCGTATAAATTACCCTATGTCGTCAATGTTTGTACTGGTTAGAGGCGTATGCTTGCTCGGTTTACAAAGACCGCATGCAGGTCGGGTCGGGTCGGGTCGGGTCGGGTCGGGTCCGTGTGTCCCAAAATATGAAAAACAAAAGAATCTTTCAGAAAGTATATTCTCTGAACAAACGTGGGATTCAACGTCGGAGAAAAGAAAAGAGGTCAAGAGAAGACACCACACCTCGCACTCATGAACAGTGGCTCATCTAGCATTAAAAGAAATCCATTAGCAACCAGGAAAATCATTGTCTAGGTCGGTGTCTACTATAGACCCATCAAATGGAGTGAGAGTCGGGTTGGGTTTGGACCCGGTAAAAAAATGATTCGATTTAAATAGATATATTTAATCCGTTTCGACTCGTTTCCACTCATTTTCATACAATGCGAATCTAGTCGCCCATACCCAATTAGACACGTACCCAACTCGGCTCGTATTGATAAAACATTCCCGTAACTCTTATTCAAATTGAGATAAAAGCGCACAGTGGGCGGGCACGAAACGGAGTGAAAGCGAGACAGAATGGAGAGAGAGCCGTAAAAGTGAGTCAGGTCTAAATAAGCTGTAAACCCATTTAGCACCAATATTATATTTACACCATCTCGGCCCATCATACATGGATTAACAAATGGTTTTATAACCCATTTTGACAAGTCCGGTGTCTACAAAATCATGTTAGCTAGATCAAACCGAATTAATCTCGAAAGTTATCATATGAATTTAGGCTTAATTCCAAAAAAAAGAACCAGCCTTACCTCGAGTGACAATTCTGGCCCGAACATTTTTTTGTCTCGTAAAAATGACTATCTTTCACTTAAATCTCAAATATGGTCCGAATAATTTGAAAATTTCATATCGCGAGGTCAGATTTTTTATTAGAGTAAAAGTTGGTACTTTTTATTGAAACAAAAAAAATTCGGATCAAAATTGTCACTTAAGGTAAAGTTGATGCTTTTTTTTTTAATTAGCCTTATGAATTTAATGTGGACTCCATATACGGATTTGAAGAAATCAATAGTTGTGATAGCATGACCTAGATCGACAAAAAACAGTTGTTCACTAGAATCGAATTTTCTTTTTCTAAATTAAAAAATCATGAAAAAAAAATCGGCTATTGATTTTGAATGACTCGAACTATTACTTGTATATCATTAAGTCTTTGGTTATTTATTAGAATATTTCCTAAGCAAAGCGAAAGTCGTAGGTCAAATGTTAATAAGTGAAAATCAGGTCAAGCGGATCTTTCAACCCATACCAAATCTCATTGACGATTGACCGTCGCCTCATTAGCGAATCAGCAGCTGGTGTTGTTAATAAGAATTTCATTTTGAAACTTTGATTTTTTTTCCTTTATTTTTGAGATAAGTGCATTAAAAATACTAAAATTTGCCATGAAAATTTTTTAAAATGCCAGTAAGTCCTAAAATTGTCACGAAATGCAATCAAATTCTCAAATCTGTCGAATCGGACCGATTAAGTCCTTTCGTTAATTGCACTCAAGCCACAGAAAAAACTCAAAATTATACGTATTGCAGCACATTTATCATACACTTTCTTTGCGACAAAAAAAAAAACCAAAACTTGGTATCCATGTGACACACATACCCTCCTCCCTCTGTCGAGATTCCGTAAGGTGACTTTTCAGCCGAAATAACATCGTTTTTTTAATTTCACTCAAGCCACGTGAGCCTCATATCAACACCGTTTGCTTTCCGGCATCCGTGCGGGCAAATTTCTAATGATTATCATTGATAGTGACGGAAGGTACAAGGTCGTGATTTTGCCGGAGGATAAACGTGCTCCTAACGGGCATAACTTAAGGTCCTTGGTAACCTTTTACCTCCTAACGGGACCTAGCAAGGCTCGGGCAAAAGAGGGAGGTTCAAACACCCCTTCCTAATCTCACATGATTTCATTTATTTAATTACCCCCACTTAATCACCCCTTCCTAATCTCACTTGCTGTGCAATACCGCTCCCCTCCCTACGCTACCGCCATCGCCCATCCTCCGCCGCTCGCCTCCTCCGCCCCCCCTCTCTCTCTCTCTCTCTCTCAAGAGAAACACCCCGCCGCCGCCGCCGCCGCCCTTTCTGTCTCCTCGCCGCGACGACCACTCATGTGGCCGCCGTCGTGGCTGAGCTCGCGCCGAACTCCGAGAATCGCCGCCGCCGGGCCCAGATCCCCGAGGTCCCGCAGCTTCTCCTGCTCCTCCTTCAAGGACGTCCAGACCCTCCTCGCCGACGAGCAGCCCGAGACCGTATCCGGGTCCGCGCCCCGCAGCCCCTCCGTCTTCCACCGGGTCCGGGCCTCCACCTCCGTCCTCCGCGCCTGGGCCCACGCCCACCGCTCCCCGTGCCAGCCGCCGGCCCCCGCCGCCAAGCAGCAGCCCTCCTGCGGCTCCGATCTGACCGTGGTCCTCTACTTCACCAGCCTCCGGATCGTCCGCAAGACCTTCGAGGACTGCAGGTAGAGCTGCTAACTCTCACGTTGCGGTCGTCAGTGATTTCCTGCCATGGTCGAACTGCCGTGATAAATCAAGAAACGGGTCGAGTCGAGTCGAAACACGTTGAATTGCGTCGCTAGTGTCGAATTCCATATCTTTCTAGCAAAGATTGAAAGCTGTTTACTTCGGTTTTGGCTTGTCATTCACGAGGTAAACAATAAGCTCATGAACTCGGCTTCCTAATTTAGATGCTCTGTCGTCGTAGAAACTAGAAAGTTAAATCCGTATTGAAAACCGGTTGAAGCGCTGAATGTCGTTCTCGCTACGAGTTGATTAACTGCAGAGCTGTGCGATCGATCCTCCGCGGGTTCCGCGTCGCGATCGACGAGCGAGATCTGTCCATGGACGCGTCCTACCTCGGGGAGCTGCAGGGGATCACCGGGCGCCGGAGGGTGAGCCTCCCCTGCCTCTTCGTGGGCGGGCGGCTCGTGGGGGGGCTCGAGGAGGTGAGGCAGCTCCACGAGAGCGGCGAGCTCAAGCGGATGATGGCGGGGATGCCGGCGGCGGCGGCGGCGGCGGCGTGCGGCGCCTGCGGGGGGCTGAGGTTCGCCGTGTGCGAGGAGTGCAGCGGGAGCCGCAAGATCTACAGCGAGAAGGCGGGGTTCAGGGCTTGCCCGGCTTGCAACGTGAACGGCCTCATCAGGTGCCCCTCCTGCTGCTGCTCATCCCCAGGCTTGCGAAGCTTCAAGACATAGCGCCATTTAAAGGTCGCATTTTTATCTTTCTTCTTTGGTTGCCTCTTTCTTCTCTGCATTGCTTTCTAAGGGGGAAAAGCCAAGTGCCTTTTGTGTTCCCTTTTCTCTTTAATTGGGTAAGAAGGAAAAGAGCTTAAACTTGTAATTATCGAAAGCTTTTTTAAGGTGACGTTTATGGACAGGGTTCTCTTTTGAATGTTCGGATGAATGAAGGCGCAATCAAATCAGTCGACTTCTGATGTCTGTTTTGCTACACAAGTCATGTGTCCGAATTGGTAAAATTGAGTTCAGTTCGCCTCGGTCAATGGGTGACCAAGAAGCAAAGCGCGGTCGGAAACGGCCCAAATTGCACCGTCCCAAAATTTCTCCTTGTGAAATGTAATCATAGAAAAAAAAAATTTGAATCATAGGGTGTGAAAAATACCCTAATCAAATTAAAATTTCCGAGATTTTTCGAGTCAGGTCTCCTTTGTAATAGGTTGAAAAAAGGGTCATGGTAACAATTTCGAAACACATTAAACCGTACACTTTCTTGCTCCAAGAGAATGCGAAGCCTTCCAAGAAAGTCTCCATCCCCAGTTTGCCGTCTGCAGGTCGATCGCTGGGAAGACGCACTCGACTCTGTCCTCCTCGTGTGTACACCTCGATCAATGTACTTGTGCTCCTTCCTTCCCTTTCCACTTATAATGCTTTCTCCGACCGATGCATTCGGCTTCAACGGCTTCAAATCTGCCTCGCGAAACTTAAGCTTCGACAGGCCTTATCTGATCGCTCCGAACGGAGCTCGCCAATTCACCAACACCTCCAGCAATCTCCCCGGCCACGCCTTTTACAAGACCCCATTTTTTTTTTGGTCAAGTACAAGACCCCATTTCACATGCTTGACTTTGAGGACACCACCGCAGCTCTCTCTTCCGCCACCACCTTCATCTTTGCCATCCTCAACGGCGGCCAAGGCCTCACATTTTGTGATCTCTTGAACCACGTGTTTGCCATCGTGTTCGACACCGTCCAGTCACTTGCGCTCATGGATGACTCGGACAATAACCACTTCTGAATTGGCATCAACGTCGTGAGGTCTGGTGTGTCACGGGCTGCCTCTTATTACGACGAGGCCACCCAGTCGTTCAGGGACTTACAGCTCAAGAGCGGCGACCGAATCCGAGCATGGATGAGTACGACCAGCCGAGAAAGCGTGAACGTGACCATTGGTCCGGTGAACCACAGCCTCCCGAAGCCAAGTGCGGCGCTCTTGTCCAAAGCTCTCGACTTGTCGCAGGTCATTAGAGAGTCCATGTTCGTGGGCTTCCCTGCATCGACCAAGAAACTCGCCGGCGCTCACTGCATCTTGGGTTGGAGCTTCGAGATGGGTCGGACTCGGACTCCACCGCTTGATCTCAGAAACGTCACTACATGTCCAATGGGAGTCTCGACGGTTCCTGTTCGAAGACGGGAGCCGAGAGCCGAGACAAAGCGCCTCAGTTGGGGAGAGAGGTTCAGAATCCTGAAGGAGGTCGCCGCTGTGCTGCTCTATCTGCGGGAGGAGCGGGACTAGGTGGTGGTGCACCAGGACATCGAGGCCAGCAGCGTGTTGCTCCGACTCTGAAATGACCTCAGAGTTAGGTCATTTTGGGCTTGCAAACTCCGGAAGAATCCAAGCACTACCCGTGCGGTGGGCACGGTCAGGTACATCGCTCCGGTGTTCTCCATTACCAGAAAGGCCACGGGAAGTTCCGACGTCTTTGCGTTTGGGGCGCTTTTGCTCGAAGCGGCGGGAGGAGGCCTCCAGTGTTGGGAAAAAAGTGTTTGTAGGAAATAGAATCGGAATGTGGTCGGATTTTAAGGCATGTAATTACTCTATTTTAAGATTAATTTGTCCCACGAAATTGCTATAGGTTACTGGCAAATTCCCAATACAATAAAGTTACGGTGAGAATACTGAATAGCAATTCTAGTAAATCTCTTAAAACTCTCCGAGAAACAATTAATAAAATGGTTGTGTCCTTTTTCTCTTAAGGAAGACGAAAATGAAGGGAATTCTAAATCCGTGTCAATTGAACATAATTGTCCAATATATATAAGCAAAATAGAGCACACCTTTTGTTGGCTAACTGTCAATGCGAACATATCCATTTATGTCTAAAAAATTGCAATTCGGACATAACCTTTCTTGTTTGAATACCGCTATTCGAACACAACCGTTCATGTCTGAAAAGTTGCAATTCGGACACAACTCTTCAAGCATGAAAACTATCAATTTTGGACGTACATTTTCGTGTCCTAAAACGGACAATTTTGTCCGAATAGTCATTAGAAAAAAAATTAATAAATAGAATAAAAATAGATTGTTTATTAAGGCTAATTTTGGTCCATGGTGCGCATGCATGCTAAGTGCGCGATTGGGTATTGTGGGGTCTAACATATTCACCTATTTTCTCCATTTACAATAAAGGATAATACATTAACCTATAAATAGATCAAAACTTTCCTCTCTTTTCCACGTGGGACAAGGAAATAGCCTTTTTCTGTTTGTTTTACAAACAAACACCAACATCCAGACCCGAGCCCGAATCATGCCTCCTGCAGGGACCAAGCAATTTTGCAGGATCAGGTCGCTGAGTGCTAACAAAAGGATCGGATTCTCGAAGCGGTTGATGATCCGAGGTTGGGGAGTTTGTACGATAAGGAGGAGACGGAGCTGGCTCTGAAGCTCGGCCTCTTGTGTTCCTACACTGCGCCCGAAGCTCCGCCAACAATGCTCCAAGTGACCCGGTGCTCGACCTTTCCGGACCCACTTCCCAGGGTCGATGCTACAAGTGCCGTCTCGAATTCGCACGCCGCGAGCTCAGCTAGCTCCTTGTACCGGTCATTGTCTTCTCGGGGCGTGATCTCTACCGGGCCTTCCAAGTCCAGCAGAAGATCGTGGAGTCGAATGGGTCAAGACTTTCCGCGCATGAGGCAGTATATGCAGATGAATTCTCTACATCAGCTTAGATTTCTGGTTTGTATTAGATTATTCAGCTTGATCTTGGGTTTGGATTCGCGAATAGTATGATCTTTCAATTGCTTATAAATCTTGAAATTTGTAGAGGAGTTGCTAGCATTTCTTAATCAAGTACCGAGGGATAGGCTCAAAATCAACCACAACTGGCAATATCATGTCTATGTACGACTAATGTGAGAAAAGGCATTGACCCCGTTTGGTTCAGCATTTGAAATGAACATTTGGGCTCTAAAGTCCCTTGGCCAAATGCAAATGCGTTTGGCAATTTTTTTGGAGCACTTTGGAAAAGTGCAATTGCATTTCTAAAGGACTCTAAAGGCCTTTAGCCCCAGGCGAGTCCGGAAGTACTTTGGTAAGTTGCATTTTCGGAATACAAGTTTACTGTTAATCGCATTGTTCATCGCGCTATTCATAGAACTGTTCATCTTCCCCAAACAACAATTCCAGCGGCCGGCGATTGCTGCCTGGGGGTCGCGCGACCCTAAGCGGTGGTCCCCGAGGTCGTGTGACCTCAGGCGAGGCTGGCCGGTGACCAGATCTAGCTGGCGGTGATGGTTGGTGGCTGAGCTCCACCTCAAGCTTAATTTTTTGTTTTTTTTTAAATATCAGCAAAAGGCATTTACAAAATATAGTTTTTACCAAACGGTATTTAGGCCAAAGTTGCTTTCAAATATGATTTTAAAATACACTTACCAAACACTACTTGCATTTTAAAAAATCTCTTTAGTCTAAAGGCCTTTGTATTTTACCAAAGGGATTCTCCCAAAATCGAATCAAACGAGCCCATTGACTAACATCTTGTCTATACCAAGGACAAACAATTAGGGGCCATTTGAATTGATTGAATCATCATGTTCGCTATGCTTTTAATGAGAACTACCTAGCAAAGCGGGCAAAGCGATGGGGCCGCCACCCCAATGCGGCGGTTGAAGAGGACAGAAGGTGTTCGAGTCTTTTGAAACACTCATACCATTGATATCGAACGACGAATCTTCTCTCTCAGTGGTGATTTACAGATAAACGACAATTTCTAGAGATGGTACGATGATTTTAAACTACTTGTATATATGAAGTTACGAACTGTCTATGAAAGTATTTGCAATTTCGGGTAATGAAATTAAACGGTGCATGAACTCTAATCATTCTAGTCTTATAGTTGAGACACAATGAAATTCCTAATTGCAACCTCCTGGTACTTTTAAGGATCCTAAGCATGTCACATTAGAATCGGGGCGGTGCTATTTCCAATCTCGTATGACTAAATGTATCCGATTTTCACCAAAAAAATAAAATCGCCCCCAATCATTCAATTGCAATTTAAAGTGGCGATACTAGTTTTTTTTTTTTTGGGTCAAAGGCCCTAAATTTGTTTCTTTCATTCATGTTTTAGTTTTTTCTATTTCCATGTGTGGTCTAATTGCCATAATTAAGAATTTCACATGTTTTGTTTTTGTTTATAGTGGGAACTATGTTTTCTTTTTTAATGTTAGTATTTACATCCATAGAAATTAGTTATATCAAAAAGGAAAAATTTCAAGAAATCTAATTCTTGTTTACGCTATCGACCAAATTTGTGGATCAATTGTCAAATAGAATTTAGAAAAAAAAATTAGCATGGATGATATTTCAACACAATCATTTGCTTATAAACTCTCACTTTTGTTGTGCATATCACCATCAAACCTTTTCTTTTGTTTATAAACTTTTGCAGTATTGATTTCGAATTTTAGTTAATACTCGTACATACACATATATACTAGACATACTATGCTTATTTTTTTTCTTTAATCTTGTATAGATAACGTAATTTGGATCAGATGGATCATCGTATCTATTCTCATCATCTGATTTACAATCGAGGAAGAATTGTGAGTTTCTTCTTTATAATTTACTAAATCTTGAGCATGACCCATGGTTTCTATATAAAAATTGGAAAACAAAAAAAGAAAGAGAAAGCGAGTAAATTTAGGGTCCATCATTTTAAATTTTAATTGGATGATTAAGGGTGATTTTCTTTTCTTTTTACTAAATGGGTGGGTTCATACCAACCTTTTGGAGAAAAATAAGAAGGAAAAACCTCTATTTTATAAAAACTGTCATCATTCCAATATTTTTTTTATTTATCTGTGACCGAAAAAAATATATTTTTATTTTCGTCTTTTACTTTTTTGACCCCCGCCTCCTCGCGCACAATCACTAGGGACTTGGGTTCGCTTGAGGTCAGTCGCCCGAAGAACCAGCAGCACCGCCGACCTCCGCCGCTCCTCCGCCGCATTTCGCCGTGTACTTCGCCCTCAAATGGCGAATCCCGACTCCGGTTCGCCAGGCTCCGTCTCTGAAACCCCTAACGATGCGTATCGCCCCCCACGTCGGATCGAACAAGAGGAAGAAGAGGAAGAAGGCGAAGACGAAGTGGACGAATCTGACGACGACGGCGGCGGCGAGGACGACGAGCCCGAGCGCCGCGCGCCGCAGCCTCGGTCGCAGGAGGACCGATTGCGGGCGCACAGGGCCAGGCTCAACAACCTCTCGAGCAAGCTCTCCTCGGAGACTGTCCCAATCCGGGTGCACGATGTCCTGATCAAGGGCAACTCGAAGACCAGGGATTGGGTGATCGAGGCCGAGCTGGAGGATCTGAAGAAGGTGGCGTCGCTGCAGGAGCTGCTGCAGGTCGCGAGCGTCGCGAATTTCAGGTTGCAGCAGCTGGGGATCTTCCAGTCTGTCAACATCGTGCTCGATTCGGGGCCGAAGGAGTTGCCCGGCACCGCGAACGTGATCGTCAACGTTGTCGAGGCCACGAACCCGCTCTCCGGCGAAATTGGTTACTATACTAAGCCCGAGGTGATCTTTGTTTTTGGTTTTGGTTTTGGTTTCGCATTTTGTCTGTAAATGTGCTGGAATGATTCGCCCGAGCGGTCAGCTTGCGCGTTCTCTGCCGTAATTACTGGGGTTGGGCTTACTGGTTCGAGCTCAGGATTTAATTGATTAAAGCATTGAAATGTGTTGGGACTTCTCATCATCCCTAAGCAATGTTGTTCTGTTTATTGGACTGGTATTTATCGTTTTCTTGCTGTTGGGAGAGTGAAGGTCATGAAATTCTGGACAAAGCTGGTGAAGTTAGCCACCTACTCGTTAGCATTTTCGCACATTGCTGTGCTGTTGTATTGAAGTTGCACGGGGATGGGTATTGGCTTGGATATCTTTTAGGTTTTGTTTTCTCTGAAAGGAGGAGGAGGAGGGTGTTCAACAATTGACAGACAGGAATATCATCATATTTGTGACTATTTTGGTGTCAATGCAAATTGCAATGTCGCAATTTGCCTATTTTCACTGGTTCCGAACTGGTTTTATTGGGTTGCCTTCCAGGTTTCGTGTTGCGTATTATGACAAAATATAGCAATGCAGCTTTCTTACTAATGCCAGTCTACTTTGTGGTTTGCTTTACGCCATTGCGTTCCTCTTAGTTGTGAGTTTGATATAGCTCAAACAAATTTGCTAGCTACTGTCTGAATATACTTTAGGATTTAGCCGACTTAGATGGCCTAATCAGGAAATTATTTTTTTCTGGACAGTTTTTGTTGTAGAGGTACGTACAGTAGTAATTCTTTGATCCTTTAGGTTTGGGTACGTTCCCCTAAAATTACTGTTATTCTGGGCCATCCTAAAGTAACTGGCTAAATTATAAAATTCGAGCAGAATTGTCATTGATGGACAGTTCCAGTCGTTAACTCAAGCTGTTCCGGGCTCTCTCTTTCTTTAGCTCTAAGCAACAATAAAGCATTCTCCTTCTCTTGAGTAACCACGATAACCAACACCTCTCTCTTCATTAGCTTTAAACTCTTTGACTGCTAAATTGAACGCCTGATTTAGATTGTTCAAGTATGTGCAGACTAAAAATTTATGTCGTGCTCAAACTATTTTGCTCAACGATAATTATCTCAACCGTGTAATTCTCTAATATATTAAGATTGCATGTCATCATCCATGTGGAATTCATTTCCTGTAAGCACCTATTTGAATGGAAAGACTGATGCTTGTCGCTACTTTGATGCCTTTGATGTGCTGTGCGACACGACACATGCTTTCAACTATGCTGCGGTGCTTACTGCTCATTCTTTTGTTTCCAGCTTATCAGTCCAGTGCTGGTTGAACACTCGAATGAGGAAGAAATATTCTGAGTGGTTATTTAACTTTATTTTCTCTTGCTTCTTTACCTTGATTTCATTCTTCTCGAGATTCATCGTCACAGTAGAATAATTGTGACCTGTTGAACTGTTGGCCTGTGGCTCATTCTTGTCTAATGATGCTTTTGTAGGCTAGATCTTCAACGCTTGAAGGAGTTTTGAAACTCAAAAACTTGCTTGGATTTGGTGATCTTTGGGATGGTTCTTTTGCATATGGATGGAATCAAACATCAGAGCTAAGTGCTGGTGTCTATTTGCCTAGAATGAAAAGCTTGTTAGCCCCTTTGAGTGCTCGAGTATTCTTGGTATCCCAAGACTGGTTGAAGTACTCTTCATACAATGAACAATCATTAGGCCTTTCCCTTGGTCTAGTTTCGACGAGGAATCATGACTTGGCTTACAACTTGACATGGCGTACTTTGACAGATCCTTCCCAGATGTCGGCTAGATCAATAAGGAGGCAGCTGGGACATAATTTAATCCCTTCCCTAAAATACTCTTTCAGGTTTGACAGGAGAAACTCACCCATCAGACCAACACGAGGATATGCTTTTCTTTCTACTACTCAAATTGGTGGCCTTACACCTGATCCCCGAAGTGCACGTTTTCTCCGCCAGGTCAGCATTCTCCCTTCGTTTCTCATTTGTGACATCTCTCGATTTGAGATGCATCAACTAAAGCATTTGATGGTCTTTAATCTTTCTTGACAACACTCTATTCATGGAATGCGCCTGCAAGTACCTATTTTGTTATACTGCCAAATATTCGAGTTGAGGTCCAGTTGCTGTGGTTGACCGTGAATTGTTGTCATTTGTCCGCTGGTGCTGTAGAGCTGAAGAGCCCATATCATTTCTTAGTGGAAGTCTGGTTGGGGATTCGGGAATAATTATCTGGACCATCTTATCTGAGTTTGTTGGGCGCTCAATACAATTGAACTGCAGCTCAATCCTGGACCATTTTTCCCTCTTGAGAAGTTGGAATGTTGTTTTCTGGAGCATCTCCATTCTAGACAAGCTATAATAAGAGTAGAAATGAAATGCAGTATATGCTAAAACCTTAGTTTGTGCATTTCAAATTAAATATTCTATGAAACTTAGGAAGTTTGGCTCTCATAGTTGATCAATCTCATTCTTTGTTAATCTCAGTCTCCATGCTTGATTAGACTCCTTGGCTTCCTGTTGAGAATGCTACTGTGGAGGTGACAAAGTTCTATGGATCTCTCAAGTCTCATATGCTGTTGTAAGATGTACAACAGTAGATGAGGACTCATGTCCATGGAGAGATATTTGCTAATAATCTTTCAAACTACTTTTTGCTTTCCCGCAAAATTTTGAAAACAGAAAATATGTTAAAAATTATGGAAGTAGTCCTAAATGACTCCACATGTCTATTTGTATACATCAGATAAAAGTCAAATTTCCATTGGCACAAAGAAAAGGAAAAATTTGAGAGAAACTAATAAGAGTTATTCTGACCATACCAAGTTCTAACTAGTCCCCATGGTTAACTTAATCTGTGGATAAGTATTGGGTCCCTCATGGTTGCGCAACATCGGCAGCTTCTTGGGAGTTGCTCTTAGGGTTTTACTGTTCAGGTCCTTCATTCATTGTGTCAATTTTTTCATGCAAATAATCGGCACTTGCTCTCTGATCTAACATTTTTGAATTTGGTGATGGTAGTGCCTGTTCTACTTCATCTTGGGTTTCTCCAGGTTATTGGATTTCAGGCTTTGAGGTCTCGCCAGAGCTTTTTAATGTCTAGTTTTGCGGTAGGGGACACTTATTCAGCATTGTCTGATTCCAAAAACAAAAATAGATATTTGTAAGAGGGTCAATTTGAGAGAGAGAGAGAGAGAGAGAGAGAGATGCTATGACTGTTTACTCTCTTCTTTATCCATGTTATTATTGTCGAATAGTTTTCTTCCCTACGAACGGATTGAGGATTTATCCTTTTTTATGAGGCCTAAAACTGATGCAGAAATTGAGAAATGCACCAAGTGATACGATCCTTTGCGTAAATCTTTGTAAACCCAAAACAAAAGATACAGAATTTATTTGTTTATGATGTCATAGCTATACTTGACTCATCCACTCCTCTGGATTTAACCTTGTTAATTGAATAATCAAGATATTGGATAAAGAATGACTATGTCTTTATTCCCTCATGTTACTTAAGGAACCTTGTTTCTTTTTTTTACAGGAGCTCGATCTTCGTTATGCTTTGCCTCTTGGATTTTATCGTGCTGCTATCAACGTTGGAATCTCTGGTGGAGTTGTCTTTCCCTGGGGATGCGGATATCTGCAAAAGCCTTCACCATTGCCAGAAAGATTCTTCATGGGTGGCAATACCTCTCCGTTTTACTCTTTAGGAGGTCCTACTTCACTGTTAGGGTTTCGGACTAGGGGAATGGGCCCCACTGAACCAAGAAGGCAAACTGGCAATGATGATCCTGAAAGGGATTATGTTGGTGGTGATCTTGCAGTTACCACTTTTGCTGACCTTTCTTTTGATCTTCCATTCAGCTGGTGCCAAAAGAGTGGAATCTATGGACATGTGTTCGCATGCGCTGGAAACCTGGCCAAGTTGACACAGAACGAGTTTCGGAACTTTTCCTTTCAGAATTTCCTAAAATTCTGCAGAAGCTCCGTTGGAGCTGGAATTGTTGTGCCCACAAGTATTGTGCGAGTGGAGGTCAGTCTGTTCTTTTACCAATACCTCAAGAATAATAAATTGAGTATTCCTATACATTTATTTATATACTACTCTTTATTGGTGATCTTGATTACGCATGATTGTCCTCTGGACAGTGCTTAATACCAAATCTTGAAAAGAAAATGATAGATCAATGTTTTGATCAATATGCTTCAGGATTTTGTCTGTTCTATGGCTAGTGTATTTGATCTAAATAGCAGATTTAATTTTCTGGAGTGGTCAATTACATGCTTGGTAAAAAATGAGGAGTAACAGTAGCATAATCTGAGAGCATCTATTCCTAATGAATCTTAGGAAGAAAGCATTTGATACATATCAATCTCATGCATCCAACAGCTGAGATGCTTTGCTAGCAATGTTCCTGAAGCACCTGATAAAAGTGCCAAAATGAGGGTGATTGAGCAATACCGCGTTCGATCACATCTCAACTTCTCAATTGCACATTCTAATCATTCTAGTTTAGAGTTTGCTCACTGTTATTTTCCTTTCTTCCTTTTGCAGGTTAACTACTGTTACGTGTTGAAGCAATATGACTTTGATCGAGGGAAGACTGGGCTACGAGTTAGCTTTTCTTCTACATGATTAAATTTGGACTTCTTACCTGATGTATGATTGTCGACATACCAGAAGGGAAACAAAATCCGTCGTTCAGGTATTTGAACAATTTGTTCATCTGAAATTGGTGCTGCTTTGCAGGCGCTGAAATTTTAGGCATTGTTCGCCATTTTTGTAGTTTCAAAACGAAAGTGAGAAATTGGACCAGCAGAATTCGTGACCTATGAATGGAGGAAAAATAAGTCAGATACTTCTTGTGCTTTACTAGACGTTGCTCTTGTTGAATGGAAGATCAATTTCATGTGTTCTCATTTGATCATCATCTTTTAAACGTTTTCCATTTATTGAACTTTCTTCTCAATGTTTCTAATAGCCATTGAGGATTGTCTTTTGCTTTTTCTTCCTCACTTGGGGTTGGGAGATGGTTCTACTCAATAGAAAATCATATGAATTTGTTGAGAACGTATATTAACCCCCTCATCGTCAGCACCAGGTGGAAAGAATGTTGAGAACGTATATTAACCCCCTCATCGTCAGTACCAGATGAAAAGAATACGATGGGCTATGTTAGATTAGCGCTTGAAATATTGTTCTTACTCGTACTTATAAACTACAAAAGACATGCATATTCCTTGTGGGTGAAAAGCAGTGGCCAGCTTACAGAGAAATCCTATATATGGATATTGACTGGTAACTGGTCAGTCTCCCGGATCATAGAAACATGTTTAGGCAAAATATGCTTTACGTCATCATTGAATTAGAATATGGTTATGGACTCTTCAATCCAGTATCTTTGTTGTCAGGTATACTTGCAGATGTTTTGCCGCGAGTGAGATTCTTTAGATGGTGTCCCTTTAATTGACTACCTCAATTTTCAAAGCCCTTTTGGTATGATTTCGCGTCGATCGAACTCGGGGTGCTCGGTGGGGAGGAACTTGATCGGATTGTAACTTGATGCGTTTTTTCGGTTATCCCGTGCTTCATCGATGCTTTTGCCCTGCCAATGCTTGTGGTTGCTTGGTCAAGTGGCGGATAGACTCGAGACTTCAAAGAACAATCGTCTTGGTCTTTTCTTAAGATTGAACGAATCCGAGGAAGCGGTACTGCACAAGAAACACCAATAATGTATTGATATAAAAATTGAAATGTGCAAATGAGGTACATCCAATGGAACCGTTATATATTCTGTGATGTGAAGCTTTGTCTAAACTTTAGAAAGTGTCCGAGTGGCTGCTCCGAAATGAGAGGAAAGATCAAGATACATGCTTGACCATGATGATGGTGATGATGATGACGATGTGGAGATTGATTGGATGTATCATGTATGTGCTGCGGATGGCATGTGACATGCATCATGCGCAATAAGATAATGATGGTTGGGTGAAGGGAGAAAGGGACAGACATCCTCATTCTCAAGGTATACGGATCCGCATTAATAGGGTTCACGTAATTTCATGCACCATTAACAAATACTTTTCATGACACATACTGCCATATTATAAAAACACGAAAAAATCACTCACGCGTACACACACACACACAATGCAAAGAGGAGCAAAACAACAACCAGGCTCTGGTAGGAGTTGACTTTACAGACTGGTTCCTTGATGTGAATCTCTCTCTCTCTCTCTCTCTCTCTCTCCACATCTCTTTCTTTTAATTGGATCCACAGGCTAGATTTGCCCCCCAAAAAGAAAACCAGTCCATTTGCTCAGAAATTGCTTCCGCCGTCGATGTGCTGTTGCTCTCTCTCACTTTTGCATCTGAAAGATTTGTCTTTTCGGTTGAGTTTCGAAAAGGGGTCCATCAATTTGGATCCTACAATTTAGTAGGTTGAAAAATTGAGACTCAGGTTATTCTTGTATCGTGACGTAGCCGGTTCGCTTGACAGCCCTCGATGTCCCGTCTTTAAATGTAGTTAGACGGGCGATATCTTATCTTTCATTTGGAAAATCGCTCCGATTCCTTCTTAGGGCGAAAAGGAATGAAATCACATTTTCTTTGAAGAAGAAGACGTCACTTTGAACGCCCGGTTCCGTCTCTCAGGATGCCCGTGGGGGAGGTTGCACTCTTCTTTTCACATTTCACCTTTAATGAACAACAATTGGCACATCAATTCGTGAACGCAGCAGCGACATGGACACACGTTCGAGGAATTTTCAATGCACGACCACCATCAATTTCTCTTTTTCTCGAGGTTGGGGGATGGAAATGCCACCTCGAAAGCTAATTTGCACCAGGTCAATTTTTGGTCATGTGCATAAAGTTACCAATTCGATTCGATTGGTCGTAATCATTTCGAGGCCTCGTGAGAGGGTACTTTCATCGTGGCCTCTATTGGCACGGATCGTGTGAATTATTCATGTGACCATATCTGTAAGAGCGGCATGGCACTTGGTTACATTGGACTCTATGGTCGGAGAGACACGTAAAAAAACGCTTTTTTCTTGAATTTCTGAGGAGCCGTCGCAGATGGCACGAAAAAGTGGATATGAAATGGGAAGAATTACCGAAAAAGTCATAAAAATATTGTACGACAAGCAATTCAATTCTAAACTTTTTAATTTGGCCAACTTAGTCCTAAATCTTTCAATGATTTGCCAATGTAATCTTTGATGAGAAAATTACCATGAAAGTCCTAACTTATTGCATTTGTGCAAATTCAGTCATGAACTTTTTAATTTGACCAAATTAATTGTAAACCTTTTTTACAATTTGCCAATTTTGGCCGAAAATCGCTAACGTGGATGTTTGCAGTACCATGTATGACGGCCGACGCTAATGTCGATATTTTTTTTTATAATTTTATAATTTTTTTTGAATTTTTGTTTATAATTTTTATTTTTATTTTTTTCTTTCTTTTTTCCTTTTTTTTCTACGAAGCCTGAAATGGGTCATTAGCCAACCCTCGTTAGCCACTAAACAAGGGCTGCAAAGTCCCCACCCATCGTTGCTAGGGATGTGGAAAAGAACCGGGAATCGCTTGAGACCGCCCGGAACCAGTGGCTCCTAAGGGAACCGGTGGGTACTAGTCTGGTTTTCTTTTGCAGGTGTGGAACCACCCACCCGTCCACCTAAACTGGACCGGACTGGCAATATAATATAATATATAATATATTTATTTAATTTTTAATTAAAAAAGTAAAATCCTAAATCTGTAAACTAAACCTAATTCGCTTGACACTCACAATCTCACATTAAGCCAAGATACACCTTCTTTCACTTTCGCATCAAGCTCATTCTCATTCTCTCATTTTTCTCGGTAGATGCTCACCTTAGTCCGATTTGGTTACTGGGTGGGTCTATGGAACCAACAGGCAATTTCCGATTCCCAATTTTTGGAACCGGTCCTTAGTGAACGGTTCCCGGTTCTAGGTTGGGAACTGCCTACTCGGACCATGCTCACCCTTAGTTGTAGCAAGTAACGGTCATAGCCCTTGCCTAAACAGTCGTTGGGTGAGGGCCGCAATCCTCGATATGCTTAGAAGAAAACAAAAAATAAAAAGAAAGAAAGAACAAAGAAAAAAGAGAAGCAAAATAAGATAATAAAAAAAAGTTAAGAAATAGACTCGAGGAAGGGTAGTTTAGCTAAGAGCCAAGTTAGCTTCTTAAGACAAGCAAGTCAAACAATTAAATCAGTTGATTTTTGGCCATATATGTACAAACAAAGACTTACATAGCTCTGCATTTATTATGTCTTGAGATTCATCCTCTGCACTAGGACCGCAGCTGTCTGTTGTCCTCGGGTGGGTTCCACAAAGATGAGAACATAGAAGCTGAATCGAAGACTAATGTTCCAGAAAAAAGGCCATGTTTTTGTGCAATGGGACATGTATTGGCAAGAAAATTTCCAAATGAGTTTTGGCTTTACCTGACCTTGTCAACTATTTCAACATTCCTCAACTGTAATATCTCCCAAAGTGGGCGGGAAAGTCGTGGGGTCCTGATAGCCCTGTCGAAAATTCGACATTTCTTCACTTAATTTCCTATTTAAGACAATCCATTATGTTGATAACTTGTTACTATTAGTTATCGCATAGATGAGCACTTATTGTATTTTGAAAGTTTCTTGATTGACGGTCTTTAAATGGCTTGTTTGATATGTCGGGATGGAAAGGAGTGGAATTGTCGCTCCTGACTTTTCAATCTAATTTCTAGTATTTGGTTCGCTCGTTGAAAACAGAACGAGCATCCCAACGTAAATTCTGGTGTAATATGTGGAAGAGATGAACATTCATCTCCTCGAGAAAGGAAATGCATGTTCCTAGCTATATCATTTTTTTTCAACATAATATTTTGATTTAAGCTTTTGGGTTGGATTTTTTATCATAATATCGGAGTCTGATTCCTTCTTAGGTTATTTCGAGAGTGCATCCACCCGTTTGTCAAATTTCACATGCCATTCCTAATTTGGCTTGTACATGAGAGAGGATATTGAAATATCCTCCATCGCTTAATATGGGGTTTGTATACTCTTTCTATTCATGTGGTCTCCTTTCATAAATCAGTTTAGGATTTTGGGTTGAATTTTTTAACAATATAAGAATAATACAGAATAGTAAGTTCTGTATATTTCTATGCGTATTTCGATTAAGCCTACAGGATAGACTTTATTAGATGACTATCCAAGGTGAATATCAATCAAGGATATGGTACAATTAAAAGAAATATATGTAAAATTACGAGAGATACGAAAAATTACTGGAAACAACCTAAGCATCTCTAACAATTTTCAAGTACAATCTTAACTATTTTCCTCCGCTCATGTTCTTTTTTTACCTTTTCTCAATACAACATTCATCGACATTAGACAAATCGTTGTTTTCCCACGCCGGATCTGCGCAGGGGGGTCGGCACCATATTCGGGTATTTGTAGGATCCGAAATGGAAATGACCCGTTTCATTCCATTGGTCTTTCCATTTTATCCATTTCTCCATTTCATTTTCATTATCATTTCGTTTAAAACATGGAGTTTAAGTCGTAGATTGAATCACTCCTGACTTGGAGGTTGCAGTCAGTCAAAGATGCCTCCAACAGTAGACAGCCACCGCGATGCGCGGTCGTCGGCCCCACGCAGGAGACTCCTCCATCTTACAGCAATCCCATTGGTCGTGTCTCTGATCTGACGCCTCGTTTTTTCAAGGTCAACTAGATTCAAACGACAATAAAAACAACAAAAAAAGGGTTTCGCACGTTCCTCGAATTCGATCTCCGACGATGATGCATTGACAGGGCGCGGCTGTCTTGTCTATAACGTCATTGAAACAGTTGATTGCGGATCCCAACTCTCAGTCCATATAGAACAGGCCTTGCCTTCCGTGCGACGTGACTCAAGGCTAGCGCGATCCAGGCAGGATGCAAACTTGCAAACTTGCCGCCTCCATATGATGCAAGAAACCCTCGCAGTTTCCCCGGGACATGTGCTTCAGTTTTTCCCTTTGTTTTGGGCCAGTAAGTGACTCTAGCAATCGATACTTAGGCACGGGTCGGAGGGTCGTAATCGTCGAGACTCGGGGTTGCTAGCGAGTGGTTCTGACGGATCACTTGTCCGGTCGAAGTTGAGCTAGTTAATGATAGTATAATCCTTGGGGGCGCCATCGTCGAATAACTTTTGCATACGGACGGGAAGTCTACCTCCTTAAAGAGGGGTCCAAAACATAAGTCGTGAGGAATTACTTCTCCGCGTGTACTAATTGGCTTCTCCAACGGGTTAATCATATGGGTCAAAACTGAGAAAAATGCCTGGCTCGAGATTCGTTTTCCAGCTTCTTTAGATGCAAATGTCCCCTTGGACTATGAAGTCGTCGATATATAGACACCGGTCAATCGTTCCTACTTATTTCGTGTCTTAATTTTTCTTACTTAGGTTCTTTTATTCAAAAATTTACGACAGTCGTTATCATGTCAAAAAGTCACTCGATGGGTATGTTTGTGAACTGCCAAAAAATAGGCTTGAGGATATAATTATGTAGCTCGATATCAAAGATTCAAAGTGAAATAGATATATGACTAACCATTCTAAGATTACCGTTCAAGATATCTAAATTTGTCGCCGGAGTCATTTCATCGTTTATTTTAGTGTGGCTAGTTTACTCCTTTGGACTTCATCACCATTAACTCGAACTTTGATTTTCCTCTAAACATCACATCAAGCGACTCTGCTAACAACTCTGTTTGTGGCAGACCATGCTGTAACGCTCAATTCCTTAATCTACACATTATGATTATGCAGAGTAATATATTATAGGTGTGGTGGAGATAATTTCTGCACGAGAAGGTTGGATGGGAGAGATTCCAATTAACTACCACCGCCACCAAATTGTAAAAATATTTGCAGTATTGCTGGATGCCACTGGGGATGGAGAACTTAATTGGGAAATTATGATGAGACTTGAACCTAACTATGTACCTTCAAAAGAAGAAAAACGTAATTAATTGCGAAAGCGAATTTGTCTACTAAGCAATTTGAATGATTTGACTAATAATTTGCTTGGCCTTTGGCTCTCACTTATTTGAATATTCGATTTGATTTCGCCAAGTTTACTTTTAATGAGCAAGTTTCGGTAAACTAAGCACCTTAATAGCTCTAGATTTTCGAAAGGTCACACAATTTACATAATGATTAAGGGTTTGTTCGTTTGGCGGAAAATGAATGATATGTAAAACATATTCTAAAAAATGATTGCTTATATCACCTTCAAAAATGAATAAATGTAACATATTTTCATCGCCTATGGAAATATTTAGATATAAATTGTTGTCGATAATGAAAGTATTTTTCATTGACTAATCATTTTAATCGACACAAGTGATTGCATTTAAGAAAATGTTTCAAAATCATTTATTTCTCGTGAAACAACGAATGGAGCCTTAAGTATCCCATCACTTTTCAATGAAAAATGAAGACAGTTGCTGAGGGGGTAAGCTACATGGCTTCTGCAAGTAATGACAATGTCTTCCTCGCGCATGTTGGTGAAGAGTCTCCACATATGACAAATCCGTGATTCTCGACGAGAATGCGGGCAAAAGCGTAGTAGGACCATGCAAAAGACAACAATCTTTTTGCTTAGGCATAATCATCCCGGATTTAAGTCCTCTAAACACTTCATAGGATAAAAATTTCCATTTTAAACGGTGGATGAGTCGACAAAATGAATGATATAGGGTACGGATCAATCCCCCCATCACTATTTATCCCGATTTTATCGAAAGAGAGCTGCTAGCATAAGGGCACTGTCATGTTATTCTTCCGATCACGACTCTTAGATAATGTTAGATGGGCAACCGGTAAACTAAAAAGGGAAACGATGGGGTTATTGTTTAACGGACATCTGGTTTAAAAAAAAAAGTGGGGTTATGACATTAAAAAAAATTGTTGGTGAGAATATTTTTCCGCTTGTGATTATCTATGTTTCGATATTTTATTTTCTTTGGAATGATATGTTTCATTATATATTGACTTCTCAGGGTGCTGTTACCTTCTCTTTTCCTTTATCCAAATACCCTCATTATCCGAAATTTTATTTGGAGGATACCGATCTAAATATTTGATGCGTTCCTATCCTTGTTTTTGGCTAAGATATTGCTATCATTTGAACTTTGAAGCACTGAACTTAATGGAGTGTGAAGGGTTCGCCTCTACATATATTTTTTTAAAATACACCTTTATTTGAGAGAAAATGAGAGAGAGTCAATTAACAATGTAGAGGTGTAAGTTACAATATAGAGGTGTAACCATTTTTGTCGTATTAAAATCGACTCATGTTTCGGAGTTCGCAATACAGAGTCGATTAACATTTTTCATGAGGGAACAAAAAAAACGATATAGATGCAAGTTACAAAACTAAGTACAAAAAAGACAGTTCTACGAGTGTTTTTCATGATTAATCTAAAGAAATAAAAAAAGAACCAAGAGTTTATTGCACGAACTCCGAAACATGAGTCAAAAATGGTTACACAGACCTGTAGATGCATTGGCATGCACTTCCAAATGTTGTCTTATTATATATAAGCCTTGCTGAATTGTGTGGGGGGTTAGAAATGGCATGTGAAGTTCTTCCATTTTAAGCGTTAATAAACAGAGAAAAAGAACAAAAGAAGAAGGAGAAGAAGAGTTGTACGCATGGACTTTCTGATACTAAGATAGAAAAACTGAGTTCTCTTCTTTTCTCGTGCATGTATCTCCACCAGTCATCATGTATGGACTCAATCACACATAAAAGCATCCACACTTTGCACCATGCATGCAAGTCGTACAAAACAATGCTATTAATTTAAGCAAATCAGAAAGACCTAGAGAGAGAGAGAGAGAGAGAGAGAGAGAGAGAGAGAGAGAGAGAGAGAGGGTTATTCTTCCACATGTCAAGGGCTAGGGTTCATTTGTCATATATTTTCTCTCCCAATTTCCACAAATTCTCATCTCTCTCTTTCTCTCTCTGTGTTCCAAGAAAGCAATATGTCTCCCTTTCTGGTCTCTCTTGCCTGAGGTAAGAGAGAATGAATACGACCCCAAGAGTCATCTCTGTAACACAAACCCAAAAAGCCCCTTCAAAAGAAGAAATTACAAAGATGAGAAGCAGTGAGAGTACTCAGCTCACCATCTCAAGCCTGCGTAACAAGAACAAGAAAGAAGAAGAAGAAGATTCTTATGATGAAGAAGAAGAAGAAGAGGCGGAGATGTTCAGAAATGGCCGCAGCAGCTCGAGCAACAGCACGGTCGATGAGAGTGAGAAGAACGACAACAACAAGGTCAAAGCTTGTGGATCTGTGCGCAAATACCTACGTTCAAAGATGCCCCGGCTTCGATGGACACCTGATCTCCATCTCTGCTTTATCCATGCTGTTGAAAGACTTGGTGGACATGAGAGTGAGCACTTTTGTAACTTCAGTTTTTCGTTCCCGTCTATGTTCTTTTTTATGAAAGAAGAATTGTAATTATTATTTGATTGGTACAGAAGCAACTCCGAAGTTGGTTCTTCAATTGATGAACGCCAAGGGCCTTAGCATCGCCCATGTGAAGAGCCATCTTCAGGTAATTAATTTCAGCTAGATCTTTTAATTAATTAGTGTTTGTCTTCGTTTACATGTCAAAGTACTGGATCAACTACCATCCGTTTTCTGTAATTAAGGCCGTAAATTTTAATGATTTTGTGTCTTCAGATGTACAGGAGCAAGAAGATAGACGACCACAATCAAGGTGATTTTTCAATTTTCGTTATCTCTCTAACAAAACATTAGGGTTTGCAATTGTTTATGGTTTGAAGAGATTAATCTAACAAAACCTCTTTTTGGTCCTTTTTCTCTCTGACAGCTATAAAGGACCATGGTCTTTTTGGTGACGGTGGTGATCATCATATTTACAATCTCAGCCAAGTTCCCCTCCTACAAGCATTCAACCGGAGGCCTTCTTCTCTAAGGTACTAATTACTTTCACAAGTAATATTTAATTCCATCAATAAGCATTTTCTTTTAGGAACAAGAATTTCTTGAGAGAATTTTTGTTACGATCAAAACCTCCTTGTCTTAACTGCGAAGGTACATGGATGCTTCTTGGAGAGGCATGTACAACCCTAGTCCCCTGCAAGGTTCACCAATGTCTGAAAGATTCAAGATTGGACATATTGTAGCTTCCGCAGCAGAAAATATTAATTGCGGGATCAACAAAAGATTAGGAGTGCCTAATCGTGATTATGTCCATGTGGGTCATTCATCTTTTGATGGAGAAGCTGCTAGGAACGCTATCACTGCTACTCGTGATCATTATCGAGAAGATAACTCCAAATCATCATCAATTCATAAATCTTGGCAAAAAATAAGTCAAGCCCAAGTTGCAACACCAAGCTCAACGACAAAGGAACCTGATCTCCTAAAGAAAATCAAAGACATCAGCGGATGTGAACAAGTGATCAGAACGTGCTTGTTCGGCGATGCGCGCAGATCATCATCAGTTCAAGAAGAGAGATCAAGAAGCATCCTGAAAAGGAAGGGTTTGGACCTAACTGGAGTCTTAGACTTGGACTTATCTCTGAGAGTGGTGAGACCCAAGAAGGAATATTTGGAAAATGGCAATAATGAGGTCGATAACGATTTGTCTCTTTCTCTGTCTCCTTCTTCATGTTCATTGTTTTCGAAGCTCAGTAGATTGAAGGAGGATAATGGTGATAGTGATGGGAATTTGAAGAAGCAGAACACGATGACTCTAGATCTGACTTTGTGAATGAGACAACTTCTGAGTAAAATCTTGAGGTACTTGTGTCTAGCATCCTTTATCAATACTGGACCATTCAATAATAGGACATTGTTTTCATGTACGAACATCACACAAGGTAATTGCCGTTTTCATGTCATCCTTTCTGGACTCTGATTCTTGCTTGGCTGAGTTTTATATTGCTCTGAATTGTCCCGCAGAGATTAAACAATAAAGCATCTCTGAAATAAAATTATAATATACAACTTTGGGCATTGCGAGGTGTCTTTGAAAGGAGAACTGACCAAAAAAAATGAATAAAAATTCATTACACAGGACTGAACTGAAGTACGTTAAACTTAGATCTGATCTTGCCTGCATTTGCTTCTTGAGCTGCGTAGAGACAGAAGGGTTTTCTATTGCGTTTGTTTCTGCAATCCTGTCAGTGTAAAACGACAGCATCTCACTTTTCCTGGAACTTAAATTTGTTTTATTGTTTTTGTTTTGTTTTTGCTGTCTTTCTTTGCCATTGAGGAAGCAGAAGAAGCAGCCAACTTAAGAAGTAGGAAGTTTTTTATCACCATTTCATGGTGTTTGATCAACATACCCACCCTGATGTTGGCGACTTCGATGGACATCTTCTTACCCCCCAAAGAAAACTTTGTTAACTACTTAGGTAGATAAGATCAATTTCAATGACAAAAACTAGAAGTGAATTAGGAGAAAGTTCGATTGAAATGGTTGGACTTCTGTGAAGTGGAGATACTATAAATTAGCTTAAGAAGCATTTTGAAGAATTTTTATTCTACAATGCTACGTGAAGAATTGCTTAAACAAGTTATCTGAATCTTTTGACAAGGATGCATGTGTAAGTTTCGATAACTTTTTCATCCACACATTTCGAAATATCATCAAACTTGTTATTTATTTACAATAACTCTCGCTTTGAATTTGGTGAACTTCTAAAAATAACCTAATATTACAAGAACAAAAGGCAGACTTTATTTGATCATCAATGGCTAGAGATTACTAGAAGCTTTCTTTTATCTGTTTAATCTACTGCCGTTAATTTAGACGAAACTAACCACTAGTAGAAACTATTTTTATGGGGATACGATATTTATGTAGATTTTTTTTGAACCATTGGCTTCATCTATATCTTAGGACCCTACAAGTATTCCTTTTGAGTGACGCTAGGTATATTTAAATGAATCGATTAAATTGGTATGCAAAATAACATTACATGATGTAACAAGGTTTTGAAATAAATGGGTCATATTCAATATTTAATAAATTCCCATGAGAACAAAGCTATCGCATTTTCTCCAATTTTAGCTTTTCTATTTATATTGTATTTTATTTATTGCGTGGACTATAAATACTATAATGATAGTCGTTTCTGTCTTTTTTCATGAGTGTGATTTCACCCTAGATAAATCACAAGATACTTTGCAAATAATGGAGTAATTTATTATTATCATTTGATTTTATATAACGAGTTAGATAGTGTGTCCTGATTAGTTTTTACACATCTTGACCGATCCATTTTCCCGGTCAATCTTAATAGTAGACAGTTGCCTTTCTCTGCACAATGCATGTTTGATGTGCATGAAATGGCACTTCTATAATTGCATTTGGTGGTGATTGAATTGGTTCTTGAATTAAGTTTTTCCTCAGTTTTCGATTTTCTGCATTTCCTTGTCTTTTCCTTTTGATTTTCCGAGGAGAGAATGTAAGCAAATCTCCAAGAGAACATGTTAGGCAGTATCCTATCATCCTATGTCAAACTAAATGCATCTTCATTAAGTTTTGCCTCCTTTCTGTTGTTTCCTCGCAATGTAATCCGAAGAGAAAATGTTGGCCCAAATCTCCGAGTTAATCATATAGGCAATCTCCTTCGCGATCCCGATGTTTAATCTAGATCCCACCAGCAATGTACAATATATGTTCCGGATGAACATTGCCTGTATAAGCCAAAAGGTTTGGACTTAACTGGCTCATGAGGCTCGCTGGATATTTCGTGAGCCTCTTGGTTGTCGGGTTTCCGCGCTCGTACTTCTAGATTATGAAAAGAAAATGAATGAAATACTCATCGTACATACACTAGGCTGAGTCCTTAATCTTCGTAGATGTAACAATATCACCTCATTTCATACAAAACTAGAAGTGATACCTTGTAATGTTTGCATTGAAAACAAACTCACCAAAATACCATTTTCGTATCATTTTGGTGTATTTTATTTTTACATCTAAAAAAGGAGAGGGAAGAAAAAAGAATAACAGCACCGATGAGAGAAGTATCTTACACTCCGCTCCATAACTTCATCAGTGTTTCAACGTTTAGGCTGTCGATACATCGACGGTAAATTCCACAATTACCCTCATCTGTATGGAGCGATTGTTTGGATCGGATTGGGCACCGATCAAAGACACCGACAGGAGAAGACGATCCTCATCCCCGTCGTGCCGGCGGCACTCTAACTTTCGGCTACCACAAAAGTTTATTGGATGAAATGGATTATAGTCCGCAAGTCATCATGTTACGCTGGGCCTTGAGGCTTGAATCACAAGAACACTACCCGAAACGGTGGAATTGGGCCTGGCCCACGAGCCTGCAAAACAAGCTCAAAACTTTAAGTTATGGGCCCAATTCATCGCCCGTGTACCGGACTTAGTCTGCTATTATTTGGGTTTCATGTTGCATAATATCGATGTACTTACTCCCACACTTCCTAATTTGTCTAAAATTCACGGGGAATATCTTCGCCCACGATCGTTATCGCCCTCTTTTCTTGCTCTCAATCATAGCTCTGCACGATCGACGCTATCGTGATCGCTTCCTCCGTACATATTCCCACGAGCTTCAACTTGATCCGGAAAGGAGGATGGGGCTCAAAATGTCGCACCTCTCGATTCATTATCATTGTCCATAAGCCTAAATGCGAAAAAATTCACGTGTCGCTAGGGGTGTGGATGAAAGGAACTGCCCGAATCGGACTGAACGGGCCGGTTCTAGCCAGTTCCTGATTCCCCAAAAAATGGGAACCGATGAGCATCGGTCCAATTTCCGGTTTCAGGTATGGATCCACCCGCCTGAACCACTTTGTCGACTTCACTCTCCTAGTCCCTCTCCGTTACAGTGAGGCGATGGCGCGCGCGGGGACGGAAGTTCAGAGCTAGAGAAGGATGTGGATACGATGTCTCATGGAGAATTATCGCGAGCCTATAGAGGGAGTCCAACTGGGTTAGTAAGTATGATAGCATATATCACGCTTTCAATTGGGCCGTGCGTTGTTGTCGCGGAGTCCATTTTGGAACATGAAATGAAATGAAATGAGAAATAAGAAAAAAAAAATGATTCTCGACTTTCCCGCGGATACCCTTTCTTTCTCTAATTCCAATTTTTTTTTGTAATTATCTATTATCTTCTTATGTACCAAAAAAAAAAGAAAAAGAAGAAAAAAGTAAACTGAAAATCCTAAAACTTGTTACGAAAGTGCAATTGAGTCTCGAGATTTTCAAAGAGTGCAATCGACGGAAAGACTTGACTGCACTTTTTAAAAGTTTCAAAGCTCAATTGCACTTTCATGACAAGTTTTTTGGCTTTAAATAAATCATATAAAAAATCTACATTATTCGGCTTGAATTTCTTTTCTTTTCTTTTTTTCCTCAGGAAAACACTTGGCTTCTAATTCTCCAACTTCTGTAATTATTCACATTTCAAAAAGCGAAACATGCATTCTCATGATCTTCGGAGCCGGAGTTTCTGCAACGGACGCAAGGTATACAATCCCCAACGGATCTCCTAAATTCCAGTGTGAATGACCCGTCTTTGATCAGATCGATTGCGCAACTCTAAGGCTGCGTTTGGTTGTCTGGATTTCTATCCAAGATAGAATTGGATAGGATAAAGATATAAAATCCAAGGAATTTGCTATATTCTATCTATTGCTTGGTAAATTGCACTAAGAAAGCCGGATATTTTCATATATTATCATGTCAATTATTTGCTATGAATGTCATATTAGTGTAAATAAATCTAAAAATTGCACAAACGGAAATGAGAAAAATTTCTCGCAACACTCTTATCTATTTCATTTTATTTACTTATTTTTTTTTTATTTTTCCCCTCAACTTTTTAATTCTTTTTCCTCCTTCCATCATCCTCTAATAAAAATTTATTAAATAGTAAACTATACAAATATACCTAAAATATATAATAAATATAAATACTAAATGTATATAATCGGTGGCACGTGTGTGGTGGTTAGCACGTGTCGCCCCCAGGGTTTATTTTCCGGCTGTCGGCCGTGCGGGAGTTCCCTAGGTTATAAAAAAAAAAGAAATTTGAATATATAAATAAAAATAAGAATAAATAAAACGAATTTTATTATTTTGAATTTTTTATTAAAATTCAAATATTATTTATATTTTATTAATTTAACAAGTTTGTTATTTGAGAAAAATAACTTTTATATTATGGATTTTATAAAGGGTTAATATCACGAAAAACCCTAAACTGGTACACTTGTGATAAATTATCCCAAACTACTTTTTTGACAACAAAAAATCTCAAACTGGTATACTTGTGACAATTTTACCCCGAAATATTTTTTTGACCACCAAAAATTCCAAATTGGTACACCTACGACAATTTTATCCTAACCTAATTTTTTAATATTATTTTTTATTTTTTCTTTTCTTTCCTTTTTCCTTTCCTTTTCTTTTTTTTTCCCTTCATCTTCTTTATCTTCAACCTATAGCCAATCGCCAGTCTGGTGACCAGCCAGAGACGAGGGTTGACGAGGTCGGCCCTCCTAGTCGCTGGCGAGGCCGACCTCACCGGCAAATGGCGAGGTTGGCCTTGCTAGTTGCTGGCAAGGGATCATCCTCGCAGTCGTTGGCGAGGCTCGGCCCCGTCGACAATGACAAAATCCCAACCGTTCCGTCCAGCGATCACGAAGTCGCATCGTTCTGAGTGCGAAGCGTTTCTCTCTCAATTTTTCCTTCCTTGATTGGAGGACCGAAGCCATGGCTAGCGTCTCTCTCAAGTGCGGCAATCGTGGCACCCTCTTGAAGTATGTGGAGGAAGCTCAAGGGCACGTCGAGCTCACCTCTCACTCCAACTTCTCCGAGTCCATCGAGGTCATCCTCAATCTCGTTTGCAGCTCCTGCGTGAAGCCTTGTCAATTCAAGATGGTACGTCAAATCCTCGGCTTTGGTGGCATTCTGATCTGTTGTGCTGACCATTGATTTGGTTTCTGAGCGACGGCGAGGTCAGCCTTGCCAGTGGCTGGTGGCCCCGAGCCTCCCCAGTGATGGCGAGGACGACCCCTCGCCGGCAATTGGCGGGGTCAAACCTTGCCAGGGGTGGGCAAGTCCGACCTTGCCATTTGCTGGCGGGGCCAACCTCGTTGGCCTTCATCTCTAACTGATCGCCGGCCATAGGTTGAAGATAAAGAAGATGAAGAAAAAAAAAGAAAAGGAAAGGAAAAAGAAAAGAAAAGAAAATAAAATAAAAAATAAAAATAATTCGAAAAAATAAAAATAATATTAAAAAATTAGGTCATGGTAAAATTGTCGCAGGTATACCAGTTTGGAGTTTTTGGTGATCAAAAAAATAGTTCGGGGTAAAATTATCACAGGTGTACCAGTTTATGATTTTTATGATCAAAAAAATAATTTGGGGTAAATTTATCACAAGTGTATCGGTTTAAGATTTTTACTGGTACTAACCCTATTATAAATGCTATCCATCTCTATTCCACCTCTCTCGTGGTATAATTTTATCCGGGTTATATATCCGGCTTTATCCCGTTTTGTGCAAACACCGAACACCAGGGAGGATGAAATTCATCCCGTTCCGAATTTTATTCCGACTGCCAAACGTGGCTCGATAGACCCGCCTATGTTCAAACTTTGCATCGATGGACCCTGTGCACGTGCCGCGGTCGCACCGCGGGGACAGAAGGACGGACGGATCATAAGCTGAATATTCCTTTCTTGTAGATGGGGGGGGATGGCTAATAAGATAAATCAATGGTTAAAATATTTATATATATATATATACTTTTCGGTTTTACTGCGGTCTCCTCCCTCGAGATCGAAAATTTTGTCCATTTCTTTCCCGCTCAATTATAAAATATGGGACTTAATAATACTGTTTCTATAAATACGTCCGTAAAAAAAAAGGAGGAAAAAAACAAAGAAGAAGAAGGAGAAGAAGTGAGGAGGAGGGGAGGAACTTGAGGACAAGAAGAAATGACGGTTAGGAGCGGGCGAAATCCCGTCCCGTCCCATCCCGTCCCATCCCCGGTATATCCTCCCCGCATCATCCCTTATTATTCTCCATCTCCATCTCCTCCTCCTTCCTCAATAGCATCGCCACCTTCAAAAACCTCCACTACCTACACTGACTTCGTCTCTCTCTCTCTCTCTCCCTCTCTCTCTCTCTCCCCCTCCCTCTCTCTCATATGTCCGGCTCGGCTCCTCCGTCGCTCGGCCGCACCACCACCACCACCGGCGGCGGCGCCACCGGCAATAATGTCCCCTTCTTCTCCTTCACCACCAGGACCTCCTCCCTCCCCCGCTCCCTCCTCCTCCTCCGCCGGCCGCCCCCGCCCCCCTCCTCCTCCTCCTTCTCCCTCTCCTCCTTCCTCGCTCCCCCGCCGCCGCCGCCCCCATGCTGCCGCCTCACCCGCGTCTCCACCGCGCCCCTCGAGTACGTGCCCCCGGCTCCCGACTTCGACTTCCGCTCCGAGATCGAGCGCCTCGCCGCTCTCCGGACCCGGCTCGCCGGCGCCGGCTCCGTCGCGGGGAAGCTCGGCGTGGTGAGCGCCGATTCCAGGGTCAAGGAGCTCTTCGGCTCGCGGTCCGGCGGGGGTGGTTTAGCCGGGGCTTTGGGCGCCGTTGATTTGGACGAGGGCGAGCTGTTCCTGATCAAGTGCTTGGTCGCCGCCGGGCAGGGGCACGTGCTTCTTGGCGCGGAGGTTGGGGCTCCGGCGGGCGGTTTTCGCGAGCCTGCCAAGAGTTCGCTGAAGAGCGCGCTCTATGCTGTGGTGGAGATGATAGAGAGGCTGGATGTGAATGGCGGGGAGAGGAAGATGGGCGTGGGCTCTGAGGACGAGGACATTGGTGACTTGAAGAAGCTGCTGCGGACTCTAGGAGAGATCGAACGCTTCTATGATTGCATTGGAGGAATTATTGGGTGAGTTAGTTCTTCTTCTGTGACCAAATTCTGTTCAATCGTGCTTGTTTCTTCCGCTTGGGAAATGGGAGTCTCGGAAGATATGCTCGACTTTGGTTTGACTTGATTGCCTTTCGAAAATCAATTCCAGGGGGTGGGCTTTTCTTGAAAGCCTTGTGGAATGAACTTGAGGCACTAACTGTGGTGGTCGATTAGGGGATGGGTTCTTGTAGTCTATATGTCAATGTTTGACGGATTCTGTGGATAAATAAAAGAAGAGTTCTTTTAATGCTTCCTGCATTAAGTGATATTGAAGTTGTCAGCCGATTGCTGGCGATGGAAACTTTCCCTTTCAATTCGAACTGCCTCTATTCCCGATACGTGCTGTTTTAGGATTCAGACGATCGAATGATTACTGTGGAATGGACAGCGAAATTGTAAATTTGCACAAACTTTTACCTGCCACAAGTTGACAACATTAGAGAGTATCTCGAGTTAAAATCTTTAATGGGATTAATGTATATCGAGAATACCTCCTGCTTTGGAATTTTGGCATGAGGGCTTCGAAGATTTGGCGAAGATTCTTAGGGGCTGTTCTCGTGCTTTTTTGTCCCTCTGTCTCTTACTTATTAATTGACATAACTTCTGTAGTTATCAGATAATGGTGCTTGAGCTCCTTATAGAATCAGTATCAGAAAGGCAGTCTACCAACTGGTCGCAGAATTCAAAGGGATCGATGGAATCTCAGATCTTGGAAATTCACTCTCCCGCTGGACTTGACCTTTCTCAGAATACAGAGTACGCATCTCAAGCGGCTCTCTGGGGTATCGAGGTTCGTCTCCTGAGAATAATAGAGTCCTCTTTGCAGCATGTATATGCAGTGGATGATCTTGAACTTAAGGTCTTATCCCTTTAGGGTTTGCCCAACCTAGGTGAAATCTATCCTCTCGGAGGCTCTGCCGACAGACTTGGTTTGGTGGATCCTGACACTGGTGAATGTCTTCCTGCTGCCATGCTTCCTTACTGCGGACGCACACTATTGGAAGGCCTTGTGAGAGATCTACAGGTGCATGGCCTGCTTATGACGCAGAGTTTCTTTTATTGCCTTTTCTTTGCCCTTTTTCTTAGGCATGCTCAGCAACAATTTTAATTAGCAGAAAATCTTTAAGAAAATGTAACCTTATCCTATGAACCAATAACATGCCCGTTGGTTCTCTCATAATTGCTAGGCTAGGGAGTACCTGTACTTCAAGTTGTATGGAAAGCAATGTATCACTCCTATTGCGATTATGACAAGCGGTGCCAAGAACAACCATGAGCGCATTACATCCCTCTGCAAGAAACTCGAGTGGTTTGGAAGAGGTCAATCCAGTTTCCAATTTTTTGAACAGGTTTTAATTGGCACTTTCTTTCATCTTTATTGCTATCTAATTAAAGGCTCAAGTTAGCGTCAACATTTGGTGCTTACCTAAAATGTGCCGTGTATTTGGCAGCCTCTTGTACCAGCTGTAAGTCCAGAAGATGGACAGTGGATCATCACAAAATCATTCGTGCCTGTATGCAAACCTGGTGGTCATGGTGTTATATGGAAACTGGCTTATGACAGAGGCATCTTTGAATGGTTCTACAAACATGGAAGGAAAGGCGCCACTATTAGACAAGTCAGGTCTTATTAGTCCGTTCTGGTTCATGTTTGTTTCTTTTATTGGTTGAGAGCCGGAACATCATCTGTAGTTATTTTTCTGCAGTAATGTCGTTGCTGCCACAGATTTGACACTCTTGGCGTTGTCAGGGATTGGGTTACGTCATGATAAGGTACGAATACATATTGTGTACCATTCTTTCTCGGGACTTCCAAAGGAACTTCTGAGTGACTTCCGCATTTCATGGCAATAATTTACTTGCGCGAGTCATCAAACTCATTTATATTCCTTCAAGATGTCATGCGGTTGCCATGGAATTGTTAATAAGGAGGATGCCATCCCATTTGGAACTAGAAACCTGCATTCTCCAGGAAAGTTAGTAGTCCCGCTACACATTCTGCTGGTATTATTGCTGAACACTGCAAAGACAGTGAATTTCATGCTCTTCCTTTCTTCCTGGTTCCTACAAACTATATAAACATAGGGCATTTTGTTTATAGGGTTTGTCTATGCGAATTGATGGCTTTCTTCATTAAAATAATGATCTCAGCTGTCGCAAGTAAGTGGTTTTGTTTCGTTTATGCACATTATGCCAATTGTCCAACAGTGGAATTCTGAACAACCTAATCATCTTATAAGTGTCTCCTCTAGTCACTCATCTCCAAAATGCTAAATCAGGTTTAGCAGATTCCTGATTAGAGATTGCAATAAGACCGTGAGTGGTACCATCTGGAGCTTATTGGTTAATGGTCACGTTAAGATGAAAATTATTCGATATGAAATCAGAGGATCAGAACATGGGTGAAGATGGTGGTAGTCATGACCTCAAAACCTTGATGAACATTTACATGTGTAGGTAGAGATATAAGAGTTGAAGATTTGCATAATGGGTTGCTTTTCTTTCCTTTCTATTGTTGTCGATGTACTGCGCTGAGCCGAGAGACTTAAGATGCGTAATAATTGTGTGGCATGATAATTCTTCTTCTCTCTGCATTTCGATCTTATGATCTTCTTCTGTTGACCCCAGAATTTGAAAAGGTTGAACTCTTTTTTCTTTGGCTATATGATGAAGTCTATGCTATTATGGAGGATGAAGGAAGGAACCTGACTTGAGTTATACTGACGCTTGGAAACAGCTATCATTTATGAGCTATCTGCGCACAGCTTAATGACTTTTTGTGTGCTATGGAGGCATATATGCAGATAAATGCATTCCATAACATCAATGCTAACGCCTCGAAAAATCGACGTGATAACTATATTTAGCATCCATTTGATATATATTTTTCCTGGGTGATAAGTGGAGTAAGTCAACTAATCGGAGAAAATGCTCATTCTCTTCTCTGATTTCTCATGAAGCAGAAATTTGGGTTTGCTTCATGTAAGCGCAGCGCGGGTGCTACAGAAGGAATCAATGTTCTCATTGAGAGAAAGAATCATGATGGGAAGTGGGCATATGGTTTATCATGCATCGAGTATACTGAGTTTGACAAGTTTGGGATAGCTACTGGATCTTCTAATAGGTAAATCGATATGTGGCTCCAAGTTTTTAATCTATCCATTTTCCAATGGGAACTACTCTACTATTAATAATCAATTCACTTTTCTTCTCTGTTCTAGTTTGCAGGCAGAATTCCCTGCCAATACAAACATCCTATATGTGGATTTACAATCTGCTGAGCTAGTTGCATCGTCTAAAGACAAAAAGAGTCTACCAGGCATGGTGCTTAATATAAAAAAGCCAATTGAATACGTGGACGACTTTGGAAACAGGCATAGGCATGTATTCCTGTCTACATTCCATTCTGTCTCCCCTTTTTTCTAGTTGTGATTGTTGGTTCCTTTTATGAGACAATGTTGCTTGAGTGGTATTGTGGGGAATAGGCTTGTAATATTCAAAGAAATTTAGCTAGCTAGTAATTATACTAAGCAGTCAATTCTGTGTAGAGTACATGCTACACTCAGCTTGCTCTTGCAATGTGGTAGGACATTTGCTTAATAACGGCTTAGATAAACAATCTGATGGGTTGCGTTGCTTCTAGATGCCATTATTATGGTGTGAACGAAATTATTTGTTGCTCTTACTACTTGTTTGGGAAATTAATTTAGTCTTCTGATGCTCTTGATGTTGTGTGATGTTGTGTCTCTTTTAGAATTCTGATCAGATATAAACCTCCCCTCCTCTCCCCCCCCCCCCCCCCCTTCTCTGGATGAAATATATCACACTAACTGGTAATTCTTTATATTCGACAGTGTTAGTGGTGGAAGGCTGGAATGCACCATGCAGAATATTGCAGATAGCTTTCTTAATACCTATTCATCTCGTCGTTATAAGGGTGTGGAAGGTCGGCCCCTCTAACATTGTTCATAAAATGGCTATTGCAGTGACTCGATATATCCATCTATGACATCTGTTTTGGATTGATTACTAGATGAGCTGGACACTTTTTTAGTCTACAATGAAAGGAGGAGGGTCACCTCCTCTGCCAAGAAGAAGCGGAAACCTTCGGACATGTCTTTACATCAGGTGATTAATGTTTTATTAACTTGCTTCTTTTCTTATTTTGAACTCTGCTTGAGTTGCCTATGACCAAAGATTGATAGACACCCAATGCCAGCGGTAACATAATACAGAGATTGAGCTTTCTGGGGTTTTTTTTCTACTTTTATTTTCATGGACCTAGTGGACACTCTTCATGCATGGTGACCCGTTATGTACTCTTGTGCAGACCCCAGAAGGTTCACTGTTGGATATAATGCGGAATGCCTATGACATTCTTTCCCAATGTAACATTTACCTTCCTGAGGTATGGCACATGGTCTTGCTGCAGATTGGTCATGTCAGTTGATTCCATAAAAATCTTTTCGTGCATTGTTTGTCCATTTGTATTTTCCTTGTTCCTCGGTTGCTTGTTTGTAGTTTCTTCCTTTTGCTAAAACAAAACACATCAATATTTGGTTTTAAAAGTGATGCAAAATACATTATTTTTGGTGCATGTTTGATTAATCCTACTTTCTTTTCTTTGCTGCAGATAGAAGGGAATGAGAAGTACATTGATTCTGGACCACCGTTTCTTATTCTTCTTCACCCAGCACTTGGCCCACTTTGGGAGGTCTCACGGCAAAAGGTAAACATTCAATCTTGTGGTCTGTCATGAGAATTGTTTATTTGGAATGTCAAGTTAGAGGTTACCTCTCACATTCTAATTGCATGGTATGACGATCCTAGGACTTTTTGGGGAACTGCTTTAATTTGTTTCAAACTGCTTTGGTTTTGTTTCTTTCTAAATGAATGAATTAGGTGCTCTGGATTTTATGCCCTGTGATGTTGAAAAAATCTGACCTCCTTTGGCTTCTTTCTCACAGTTTTGTGGAGGTTCCATAAGCAAAGGATCCGAGTTAAAAGTCGAGGTTGCAGAGTTTTTATGGAGAGATGTTCAGGTGCATATTGATACTTACAGGACTCGACCTATGTAGTGCCTTATTTTCTGAGCTAATTGGGTACCTGTATTCCAGCTTGAGGGAAGCCTGATTATTGAGGCTGAAAATGTCATGGGCTCAACTAGAATGGGTAAAAATGGTGATCTGATTCTACAATATGGCCACAGGTGATGTATTTTCCGTCTTTTGGTTCCCTTGCTTCTTCTAGAGTCGTGGACATGTTTTTTTGAATCTTATTTAATTTTGTAGGTGTGGTAGATGTAAGTTACAGAATGTCAAGGTTTTAAATGAAGGAATCGACTGGAAATTCTCCGGAAATGTATACTGGAAACATGATGTTCAGCGGTCAGAGTCCCTGAAGGTCATACTGCATGGGAATGCAGAATTTGAGGCAACAGAAGTCTCTTTTCAGGTTTGCACCAGTTGGACATAAATTACAGGATTAAGCTAATATTGACACATCTTGGCACAGGTGCAAGCCTATTATTTATTCGACCTCCATAAGAGCCGTGCTGCCACACATTATTTCCTTGTAGGATGTGAAAATAGTGGGTCAATTCTATTTGTTGTGGCAGGAAAGTGTTATGATGCAGGGCTCCAACTTTAGAAATACATGTCGACCATTAATTGTGGAAAATTTTGCGTGTCTTGCACTTCCTTTCTTGTAATTATGCATTGACTCTATTACTGATAGTTTCGTTCCCACGGCAGGGAAATCATGTTTTTGAAGTTCCTGATGGCCATAAGATGAAGATTACTCCTAGAATCTCAGGTTTGTAGTGTAAATGGCATCCCTTTCATGATTTGTGCTGTCTATTTTTGGGTTTCGTTATAAAAGTCTCCTCTCGGAATCGAGGGGAATACAACAATCCTTTAGTGACGTGTGTGGATCAGCATGCATTATCACTTTACCATCTTGATCCCGCTAGAAGCATGCAAAATCTTTTGCAGCTTATCATTCCCTTCTCTTGTAAGCCCTTGCCAATTACCCCACCAACACCCAAAATCCTCACTATTGGTTTGTTTCTTGCTCATATAATTCTTTTTGCAATTTTCCGAGGGTTAAGTACAGTTTAGTCTGCTAAGTTTTCAGCGTTTGTGCAATTTAGTCGTCCTTTTTTAATTTATTCAATCAAGTTCTCTAACTTTCTTGATTTGTGCAATTTAGTCCTCTGAGTTTTATTTTGTACTATTAGGTCCACTAATTTTCTTGGGTTGTGCAATCAAATTGTTCGGTCAATTGCTCACTCTAAGCCGTTGATGTGGCATTGCCACTGTGGGTGGCACCGAATTAGCGGGAAACAAGAAACCCTAATTTGATTATGTTAGTTACAAGAAGTAAATGAAGCACTGGGTTGCACATATCAAGAACGTTAGAGGACTTGAATGAACAAAATAAAATTAGATGATCAAATTGCATAAATCAAGAATTATAAAAGACTTTATTGCATAAAATAAAAGTTAAAGGACCAAATTGTACGTACACTGAAATTTAGTGGACTTAAAATTGCACTTAACCCATTTTGTGATCTTAAGGCGATGGGTAAGATTTTCACCTTTTCTTCCATCTACATTTCAGGTTTTTCAGTTCAATTAGAAACACTCGCACCGAAGATGGTCGATAGCGGAAGTTGGTACTGGAGATACAAGATAAACGGGGAACACATTGGATTGGAACTGGTAGAATTGTGAAGCACACATTTGGTTCTCGGACTTTCCCTGATGTGAATGATGGTTCACTGCTGGTGTTCGAGCTTATATTTCCACTGCATCAGCTCACTTCGAATTGGTTGAACAGAAGTTGAACCTTCTCAAAGTTGGATTTTTCTCACCCAGTCATTCATTTAATTTAAACCCTTGTCACTCCATATATACAGGGAGAGAGGGAGAGACAGAGAGAGACAGAGAGAGTGTGAGAGCCCATGTAAATTCTTAAGGGCCTACCCTTTTGGAGCTGCTCATGTAACAAGAGTTGGTAACGATGACCAGTTTCGCCTATCAAATGATCAATGTTGGAACTCATTTTGTTGGTATCGGCAGTGACAATTGTCATTCAGTCTTTTCCAAGCACAATAGTTGTCCTTTCATATTTTTGGTCTAATTCACTAAACCACCCCCCCCTTCTCCCCCCAACTTTAGCTCAAGTTTCAAATCTATTCAAAATTTTTTGTCTTAGAAAAAACTCTAAATTTTAGGTCCAGTTTCAAATCTATTATGAACTTTTTTTTGTCTTAAAAAAAACCTTAAATTTTAAGTTCAGTCTTAAATCTATCCCGGATTTTCTTGTGTAAAAAAAGTTATCAAAATTCAATTTATTTTAAAATATATGCCTCGATGATCCAATCTCAACTTGACGTGACACTTCAACATCGATATTAAATCCATATCAACAAAGTAATAGGGTTTTTTTTAGATAAAGAAAATCGAAGCAAATTTGGACTAAACCTAAAAATTAGGTTTTTTTTTCAAATTAAAAAAAGGTTTTTCGGAGTGGATTTGTTATCATCCTTAACTTTCATATGCTAGAATGATTTTATTTTGGAGAATTACAATAATTATTATTTGATTTGATTTGTTATCGAAGTGGAAATGCGACGTCGGTCTCTACTTGTCGCTTCATTACTTTGCTAATGTGGATTTGTTATGACGTGAAAGTATCACATCAAGTTGGAATTGAATTACGGGGGTATATTATTGAAAATAAATTGAAATTTGCTGATTTTTTTACATAAAACAAAGTTCGGGGCAGATTTGGAACTAAACCTAAACTTTGGGGTATTTTCCGAGACAAAAAAAAAAGTCTGGGGCATATTTTGGACTTGACCTAAAGTTAAAGGTCTTTTGGGGAATTCACCCCATATTTTTAGATGCATTTTGTGTATGATAAGAGACAGCGATGTATCAAAATTCTTCTGCAGATTGACACTAAAATTCCTCTTGCTTTCAAGGGATGTCTCCGAGACATAAAGATATATCCACTCCCTGAGTATTTGATTACACTGAACAAAAGGAAATGTAACTTCTCTTTTATGTGTTATTCACACATTTACACCCACGTACTCAACTGCCCTGACTCATCCAACAGGATTGCGAGAGTGAGAACAGCATCTGTTCAATAATCTGAGCAACGCATCGGCTTTTCTTCGTGCTCTCAAAGACCCATCAGCTGCCAAGCTCCGAAGCGAAGGTATGCTTCTTGGATTCATCAACAATCTCCCCGCAACTTCCTCTCCTCCATCTTTGCACAGACCTAGCAGGAGAGTGATAGCATTTTCTTTACCTTTCGGAGAACCGAATCTCAACAGATCGACGAGAAGAGGCACAAGTACTCTGCTCTTCCTTATTTCCTCCAAACCTTCGTGACACCCCAAGAGCAAAGCGAGCAGAGCAAGCGCATCGTCTGTAATCCCTGCCTTGTCATCCATCAAGAGATCAATTAGCAGGGGAACCGCTCCGGCAGCCACGACACTCACCCTGTTGATATTATAAACCGCAAGATTGATCAAGGCAGTCGCAGCGTCTCTCTTTCCGGTCGAAGTGCCTTCTCTTAAGAGACTGACCAACCCTGCAATCGCTCTCGGGTGCCCGCCGATGCTGACCTTGCAGTCGTCGATCATCGACAGGCTAAAGATTGCTGCCGCTGCGTTTTCTCTTGCCTCCATGTTCTTCCCAGACTCGAGGACATCTACGATCTTCTCGACTGCTCCTGCCGCCATTAGCAGGATCTTGTTGTTGTCAAAGATCGAGAGGTTGAGGAGTGCGGTTACTGCGTTTTCCTGTATTTTCGGGTCCTGAGAGCTCAGTAGTGTGACGAGGAAAGGAATAGCTCCGGCCTCGGCGATTATCCGGCGGTTGTCCATCCCAGTCTTCGCTAGCAGCCGGACCTCATACGCTGCTTGCCTCTGTATCTCTGGCGATCCGGTGGCTAGCTTCCCGACCAGAAACTCAGCTGTCATTTTGACAGCATCGACGGCGGCTTTCGCAGCGGATAGGTGATCTATGGTGTTCTCAGACGAGTTTCTCCGGCCGCTGCTACTTCTCTCCAATTCAGACAAAGAAGATGATGGGTGTTCTATTAGAGGGATGTTGTTTTCTTGACACCATTGGTGCACTAGACTCTTCAGTGCATAATTGGGAATAAGGGCCATGTGGATGAGCCTCTGCCCGCTCTTGGGGCACGTATGGTGCCCCGAATTGATCCACTGGGCGATCGAAGTACGGTCATACGTGTGACCCGATGATACTATCACAGGATCCCTCATTAGATCCAGCGATATTGGGCACCGGAACTCGTCGGGGACGTTGGTAACAATCATTTGTGAGGATGAAGAAAGATCAAAATTCCTTAATGCGGTCAAGGAGTAATGCGCCGAACTTCCTTTGACTTTCTCAGTCTCTTCATTGCTGCTGAAGATCAATGACTTGGCATACGAAACAAGAGAGATGAGGTTGTTGATGTTAGAAACCACGATCAGTCCGCCTGTCCCGGCTTGCCTCTGTGCTTCGGCCTCTAGCTTCGATATCTCTGCCTCATAATCCAGTGGATCCCTCAAACCAATGTCGCTCAAAAGGTCCTTCACCTTGTCGAAATCAACAAAGCCCTTGTTCTTGCTGTTCTTCTCGTTGTTGGAAGCCATCAGTCTCAGGAAATCATCTCTCCTTTGAAGCTCTCTGTTATCGACGATGAGCTCGGCCCGTTTCGCTTGCTTGTGAAGGAGCTCAACCTGCTCTCTGATGTCAGTTGTTATGTGAAGCAAGCTCAGAGGCAAGATATCAAGCGCTCGTCCCATTTCCTTCACCAATACATAGAACTGTTTCGAGATATACTCTATTTGCATCAGGTTCCAGAGGCAGCTGCCATCTTTGCAACCTTGGATGACAAGCTTCACTCTCTGTATCACGGAGAACAACTCGGTCAGGCACAGTATTGAAGAAGGTGGGAGCTTTGTGTTTGTCTCTTGAATCTCTTCGAACAAGGACGAGAGAAGCTTGATCCTCCTGATCATGGTCGATGTGTTCCTGACCTGGACAAAAGGGAACTTTTCCATGGAAGAGACTTCATTCGATATGTGAATGAGTGAATCCAATAAAGCCCCAGTTGGCAAGAAGCCAGAGAAAGCCATTGGAGGACGCAAGGGAAGAGGAGGAGAAACATCCATTGGTGTTGCTCCTTCCAAAGGGTTTTATATCCCCAGCCATCGTTGATATCATGGTGGGTTCTTCTTTTATTGTTCTTTATTTAATTGCTTGAAGAGAATTCCATTCTTCCCAGGATTAATTTAATTGCAGAGACTCTTGACTGCTTCTGTTTGTACAGTATATGACTAAAGACAATTGGATGGGTGTTAGGAAGGAGTGGAGGCCTTCTGGGTTGCCGCCACCTGGTGGAAAGTCCGGCCTCGGTGGGTTTGTTACGATCACAGTGAGTTTTCTAACCCAAAAAAGTCCAATTTTTTAAGCATTTCTAGAATATGAATTCGCCTTGTCAAACTCTGGCTTTGGACCTGTGGATGGCTTTGAGAGCTCTCTGGTGAAATGTTCATGAAACTACTCGGAGTGTTGTCGTATTAGGCAACGCAACGTTGAGGCTAAGGTGTACTGACTGGAGAAGCTATTCTAGTTCCTGACCTCTGCAAGCTTGAAATCTTCCAGGATTAGCATACGTCTTTTAATAAAAAAATAAATATACATTTGGCCAAGTAGCGTTTATTATATTGAAGAGCATGTGACATTCGCAAAAATTATAGATGGGGATTTGATTATTCTAGAGTAGGAGTCGCCGATCACGGCGAGAGATGGTACATATCTTTTTATATGGATAAGAAGATTGTGGATATAGTAGGAATAATTCTACCAGCTATACCACCCCCAGAGCCCACCTTGTAAGTTCTTGCCGATTCTATCCATGGAAATCTATAGAAATAGAAAGAAGTAAACGAACAAGAAAAAGAACCTAAACACAAGATGAGAATGGTTAGGAGTCTTAGGGCCCGTTTGGTTCAACTTTGACAAAATGCAAAATCGTTTCCCCAAAGCTCTTTGGCTCGAGTGTATTTTGCTCAAAGCAAATGCGTTTGGTTAGACTGTGCGGCCTTTTAACGCATCTCATGATCCCCAGTGTTTGTCTGGGTAGATTTGTCTGTGTTTCAATTCTCATATCAAAATGCACACTCTTTTCTATTACGAGTCTCCATTGTTGCTTGAGGACAAGATTTTTGTTATCTAATCCTATGAATTAGGAAAAAGGGAAATTCATTTGACTTAGCTGCTACAAATTGAAACCGAATCTCGTAGGTGGCCGATCGACAAATTTCTGAATCAGTACAAAACTTGCTTTTCCTCTCTCTGTTGTCTTATGGCTAGTTCTCATCGATGCAATTCTTTTATGTAGCACGTAAAGCCAAATGCTTAAGCTTCGACTATGCTAGGACAACCTAACGAAATGGTTGGATAAGAGAATGAACTTGTGTTTCTCGTGCGATTTATTTTATTGAATACTCTAGGATTAACTTCGACAGGCCATCATTCATTACTCTCTCGTCTCATCGTTGAGGAATTAAAAATAAGGTAACTGTTAAAATGTCCTATTCAAAAACTTAAATCGCTAAGTGAAGAGAGACGATATGTTTATAAACAGCGTATAAATCTCTTAGATAAGTGATGTTAAATATTTTGACACCCTTCTCATGTGTATGCCGATTAAGAATGATGTGTAAAATTTGACGAACTTGGGGAACACATGCGAAATGAAGCGAGGTAGAACTTGGCTATAATACCAAGAGAGATTTCGTAATTGGCTTTTCTAGCCATTTGTTAATAATCCCGAGTTTGTTTTTTGTTTTTTCCTCACAATGCGCATTTGTTACCTTCGACCATGGGATTGTTGAAGGTGTTGAGATAATATGGCGAGGAAGGATCCATCACATTCTTGGCAGATGCTTCCTCGGCCATATCTCTACCCACCACAAGTGGCAGAAATTGGTCGAGATCGAGATAAGAAGAATGCTCCCTCGGCTACATCTCAACCCACCTCAAGTGGCACAAATTGGTCATGATTGAGATCAAGGAACGATATGATGTGAGGTGTCGCATCATATTCGCTCTTCGTGCCACCGCTATTGACTACCTGGCCATCTGATCACACAACGACATTGCCTCGAATTGTAGCCGACGTGGATAATTGTATAATGATACAAATGATCTATAAACTTCAGTTCAATGTGCAACGTGATTCATAAACTTTTAATTTGTTCAATGTAGCACGTGAACTTTAGCTCGACGTGCGATATCGTACTCGGATTTTTAATCTGTTCAACGTGATCGCTAAACTTTTGATAAATATTTAAACTAGTTCCTGTGAACCATATGAAAATGTTCAATATTGAATCAGAACTCATGACACGATCATAAGGGGGCGAATCTTATACCCCGCAGTGCTCATCGGATCAAAAGGATTCCAAAGTCCAAAATGACTTGAGTTTTAGTGAATTACCCAACATTGGAATTCGACCTGTAAAACTCTCGCAGCTTCTCCCCTATGATGAGCCCCTTCTCCGCCATCTCCTCCACCACCCTCCTCGCTTCCTCCACCTTCCTCAGCCTCATCAGCTCGCTCCCCAGCACCCCGTAGCTCTCCCCGTCCAGCGCCCTGTCCCTCCCCGCGTACGCCCTCACCAGCTCCGCCGCCTGCGCCGCCCAGCCCCGCCTCGCCATCGCCTTTATCACGTGCGCGTGCGTGCTGTACAGCGGCGACACCCCCTCCCCCGCCATCCGCCGCAGCAGCCCCACCGCCGCCCCCACCTTCCCCGCCCTGCACGCCCCCAGCACCAGCGCGTCGTACGTCCGGGTGTCCGCCCCGAGCCCCTCCCGCCCGATCTCCTCCATCGCCCGCGCGGCGGAGGCCAGGTCGCCCCGGTAGCAGTGCGCCGTGAGGAAGTAGTTGTGCGCCGTCAGGTCCGGGGCCACCCCGCGGTCCCTCATCAGGCCCGCCACCCGCCGCGCCCCCTCGAAGTCGCCCCGGCGGGTCAGGAGGTTGAGGATCGGGTGGAAGGTGACGGGGTTGAGGCCGAAGCCGCCGCTCGCCATCGTCTCGGCGGCGCGGAGGGCGTCCTCGGGGCGGCCGAGGCGGCAGAGGCGGGCGATGAGCGCGTCGAAGGCGCTCTTCCGGGGGAAGCCGCCGTCGAGGCGGGAGAGGGCGCCGATGAGGTCGTCGAGGGCGGAGAGGGAGGTCTCCGCCTGGGTGAGGAACCTGAAGGTGTCGCCGGTGTTGAAGCAGCCGTCGCGGACGCGCTTGTTGAGGAGGTTGCGGACCGTGGCGAAGTCGCCGTGGCGGCCGGCGGCGTTCACGAGGTCGTCGTAGTAAGCGCTGGTGGGCTCGTCGCGGATGACGATGGGGGTCGGGTTGGGGTTCGAGGAGGCGCGTGGGCGGGCGACGGCGACGGCGGCGGCGGCGGCGGACCGGGGATTCCGCGCGGCGCCGCGAAGGAAGGTCATTGCGGTGCGGTGGTTGAGGCCAGGGTTTAGCGGGCGAAGAAGAAACGGAGCAGAGAAAAACTCAAGGACTGATCTTGTCTGTGGGCCGAACCTGGGCTTTAATGGGCCTGTCGCTTTACGAAGCCCAATTTCTCCAATGTTTTGTATTTTCACTAGGTATATTAGATTGATTTTTTTTTTCTATTTTTCGAAAAGGACAGGTTCTACTTAGCTTGTGCCCACAAATTAGAGGATGGTGTATAGATATGTGATGAGTCAGATGGATTCGGGCGAGCGCCAGCCGGGCGCACATAGGAACATTAGGCTTGGCAATCGGGTTTAGAGAGAGTCCTGTCCGAGCACAGTCAAGCCCATCACGTAATAATGGCCTAATTCCAAAAAAAGCATAAATTTTACTTTGGATAACAATTCTGGTTCGAACTTTTTTCCGTTTCATAAAAAATCACAAACTTTCACTTAATTCTCAAATATGGTCCGAACAATTTGAAAATTTTGCATCACGGGAGCTGGATTTGAGATTCGAGTAAAAGTTGATGCTTTTTATTGAAAGAAAAAAGGTTCGGATTAGAATTGTCACTCAAATTAAAGGTTGATGCTTTTTCTTTTTGCATTAGCCCCCTTCAAATCCTTTTAACATTATCAATTATTTGCATCTTCCTTTTCTTCTACGATGAAAAGAAATTGCCAAATTTGGCTTTTTTTTCTTTGGTCGAAAAGAAATTGCCAAATTTGGCTTTTGAAAGCATGGTTTTTACACTTTTGGGTGGAAAGAGGTTAATTTCCTCACGAGGAAAGGTCCGAATTTGAAAATTTTGTGAACGAAATGGACAAAGGAGAAAATAGTGGAATACAATCAAAGGAAGGAATCATTAAGACGACATGTATCAAATAAGTGCATGATTACCTAAAAAGGATTTGACCTGTAGATTTGCAAATAGATCCACATGCACTCATAAATTTTACTGCCAACTGCCATAATATGAAATCTTGTGAGATCACCGTCAAGGAATCTAAAAATTCATACGTTGTGATTTAATATTGAAAAAATACTACTAAAAACTTTAAATTATGTTACTTGTAATAAATTTACCCTGAACTTTTTTTTGTGATACGAAAAATCCTAAATTATATCACTTGTGATAAATTTACCATTAACTTTTTTTGCAGCTAAAAGGCAGTTCCTGAAGGGCTTGAACAAGAGGTTCGCCCATGTGGAACAGCATACCTGCTGTAAGCTAACCTGGTTTTCCCTGGCTCTCAATATAGATCCCTTCATTGGTATCAGAGCAATGAGGGGATCTATACTGAGAGCCAGGGAAAACCAGGTCAGCTTACAGCAGGTATGCTGTTCCACATGGGCGAACCTCTTGTTCAAGCCATTCAGGAACTGCCTTTTAGCTGCAAAACTACCCGGAGATTTGGCTCAGAGCATAGAGACGCTCAGAGTGACCAGGATGATGTTATGCCTATCTGGCTGAGCTACATTTCTTAGAGGATCATGCCAGGCTTTGAAGAAAGAGGATTTTTAGAGAGGCATGGATGAGAAGTGAGAGAATTGAGATTTCATAACTTTCCCTCTTATTCCAAACTGAAGGATTACACGGCCTTATATAGGCGTTGGGGAATACATGCTTGGACGAAAGTCCATGTAAGACAAAGCACACTTAGAGCGGATACATAATTGGACTCATGTCCACATAAAACAAACCTTACCTAACTAAGTACATTTATTTGGCACACTCACTCGTAGAACTCTTAAAACCTTTTCAGAAGTAAAACAGGACCTAGCTATGCTAGCACAAAGCTAGTTAGGTGGAATAGTACAAGCTTATCTCCAACCAGAGTTGTAGTCATAGTCCGAGCTGTCTGAACTATTTGCATGTTCGTATTTTGCTATCTGTCTCTGTGTCAGAATGTGTTCAAAATTATCTTCAGTGATAACTGGCACTGGGTTCGAGGAAGAGGATGCATGTGTCGAAAGGTCTGGAAAAGCAGTATTTGGAGTGTTTTGTGGTAACAGGAGGTCATTCCACATTCTGGTGCCAGGGCTTGATTGTGGATTTGGTTCAGGTAAGACTGGCTGAGGTAAAACTGGCTGGGGCCAATTTCCTAGCTGTGTGTATTGAGACGAAGAGCTGGCGTCAAGTCCGACTGATAAGGACAATGGTCCATAGTCATAGGGGTTTTGAGAGAGTGGTCCACCCCACGGATCTTGAGACTGCACTGGATCTTGAGATGACTGTGCTGGATCTCCTACATTTGACATTTCGTGATCTTGTGATAATCCGAGCTGTGCTTGTGCCTGTTCGTACTCGTATTCTCTGAGTGCTTGTCTTGTTGTAGAGGAAGATCCTTCATGATCCCATGAGACAGGTGTGAAGTAATCCCATGCTTCTTCAGGAATAATGCGATTCTCTTGGCATAAGATCCTTTGGAGTTCCCTGTAATTATATTCAACAGAACCAATGCGACTGGGGAACGATTTATAAACACGTGCAATCTGGAGTTGTGACTGAGGCTTGTAGGTAGTAGTACCTACTGCTGCGGGGGTATTGGAAATGGTACCATTATTATGCACAAAAGTCCAAGGACGGTGGAAGAGTATGACAGTGTGTGTTTCCGGATCATCTCGAACTTTTTTCACTTCTTCAAGAAAGAGTCGTTTCCAATAAACAGGAGGGTAAAACCATTTGAGCACAGTTAAAAGGTTTTTCTCGTGTTCATTTAGTTGAACGTAATCAGCCAGAAGCAAGTTGGTCAATTGGAGAATAAATTTTCTGGTGGAAAACTCAATAGCTATTACGTACTTGTTGGTTAGATACCATAATAGCCATTTAAGTTTATCAGGAAAATCATTTTTTCTCCAAAGTAATGGATGGATGAAAGGGTACCTCGAGTGTAATCCAGAAGAGTCAAGAATAGATCCTCCATGGTGGCGAAAAAGGTCTGTGTGGCATTGCCACATGAGATTGTCAAGATTTTCAATGAGTTTATCCTTTTGGATTTGCTCAATTATTTCTTGAGGATATTCCAGGCTTGGCCAATCTCGGAACCGTTCAATCTTGTATTTGTCTGTCCGGAGCGGGAAGGAATGTCTGAGAATATACATGTTGATTTCTGCCGATGCTTTTGGTCTGGAGAGAAAATCTGCAAGTACATTTTTCTTTCCTGCAATGTGTTTGGTTTCGAAAGAATATTTCGAAAACCATTCAGCCCATCTGAGTAGCTGAGGATGAAGGATTTGCTTCTGCTTGAATTTGGTCATTTGGGAAAAAGAAGCCATATCCAATTCTACCAGAAAATGGTGGCCAATAAGATGGAATTCGAACTTTTTTATTCCATTCTTTACTGCCAAAATTTCCTTGAAGGTAGAGTGATAATGCATTTCTGCCTGAGAAAACTTGCCACTTTTGTAAGCGCAAAGATATCGCTTACCATGAAGTTCTTCGAACAATATGGCTGCCCAGTATTCATCGCTGGCGTCAGTCTGCAAGATTCTCTTGCCTGTGGATGGGATTTGCAGAGGAGGAAGATCTTGCATGATTTCTTTGAGTTTCGCAACTGCTTTGGTTTGTGCCTTTCCCCATGGCACTGGATGCTTTTTTAACATCAGTTGCAAAGGAATTAACAACCTTGCGATATTTGGAACAAAATCTCTAAGATAATTGATTATTCCGAGAAATTGTTGAACTTGCTGGGTTGTAAAATTTTTTTCAGGAAATTTTAACAATTCCCTAGCAATGTGCGGTCCTGGATAATATGTACCTTTGTTAAGGTGCATGCCAAGAAATCCAACTTCTGTCTGAGCAATGGTCATCTTTTTCTGAGAAAGCATGATACCATGTTTCTTTACAATTTCTGCAAACTGCTCAAGAAGTCGACAGTGAGATTCTTCATCTGGGCTGTAGAGCAATATGTCGTCTATATAGACAGCTGCACTGGATAAGATTGGCTGGAATATGCGACACATAGCCTTTTGGAATAAGGAAGGAGCAACCTTGAGACCAAATGGAATAACTCGCCATTGAAAGTGTTGGTTGGGGATACAAAATCCCGTCTTTGGTTTGTCCTCGGGATGAATGCCCAATTGCCAAAATCCGGCTTTAAAATCAAACTTTGAGTAAATATGGGCTTTAGTGATTCCCGCAAAAAGGGAATTTCGAGAAGGCAAAGGGAATTTGTCATCTTGGAGGAAAAGATTGAGGGATTGGTAGTTGATCACCAATCTCATTTTTCCTCGATTTTGCTCAGCACGTTTATTGACATAGAAAGCTTCGCAAGCCCATTGAGAATTTGAAGTTTCAATAAGGCATTGCTGTAACAATTCTGAGCATTCCTTTTGAGCAAGAGCCAAATGCTCTGGATTCATTCCCGAATGACTTGCCTTAGTAGGATTTATATCCTCATTTTTCTTGAAGGGGAGTCGAACATAGAATTCTGGATTTTTCCACAAAGGATGAGAACATTTTTTAGAGAATTCAAAATGATTATCTGAGCATGATTCCAACAATTTCTGCATGATTGGATCTAACAGACTCATTTGAATGGAAAAGAGTCTTTGGATATTGACGAATTCAGAGAATTGGTCTCTATACCTAAGTCCTTTTCCAGGGACGATTCTCAAGTCTGGAAGTTGAGTCATGATATCCCACCCAATAATCAAGTCTTTATTGGGAAGGCTAGATCCAAGAATTCTGGTGGTAATGGAACATTGGGGGAAAACCTGAATAGATACAGGGGTGGTGCGAACATTTGTGGAAAAAGTGTCTCCTGAAGCAGAGTTGAAATACCAAACACAGGAAGTCCAGTATTCTTCAGGGAGAACTTTAGTATCTAGGATTGAAGCACTAGCACCAGTATCTATGAGGGCAATGACTGAAATTGGCTTGGCAAATTTTGAGAGATAGATTTTGACTGGGAAGTGGGGACAATGAAGTTGACTGGAATATATACTGGGATCCAGGTTTTCTGGTTGTGATGATAAATGGAAAAGTTCTTCAGGTTCTGAGTCAGAATCTGTTTCACTGGGAGTGAAATAAGGAATGATGCAAAGTGTTTGATCAGTGGGATTTTCATCGATAGAGAACAGGGATTCGATATCATCATTGTCAAGAGAGATTCCTGTTTCGAATTCGATATTATGAATGAGATGATTCTGACCTTTTTTTGCTTGGGGGCAATTTTTGGCAAAGTGGCCCTTCTTATTGCAAATGAAGCAACGATTTGGTTTCTTGCATCCTGTAAAGTTTCTTCGTTTTCGCAGGAATCGCCATTTCTTCTTTCTTCCGAAGTGCCTGGATCTTTTCACTCGATACTTCTTGAAGTGCTTATTTTTCTTAGAATATTCTTCGCAGTAACCATCACAATCCTTTTTCGAACATTTGATCTTCAAATATTGTTTGGAGCAAGCACCGTCAAGTTCACGATTGTCTCTGATGTAGTTTTTCATCATCTGTCTTCGAAGACAGAGTTCATCAAGGCAAAGATGGATTTCTTGCTGCAGTTCTCTGAAGGGAATATCAACAATTCTTCTTTGCTTGTTGAGAAAAAAATCTCTCGACCTGTTGGGAGAGTTCTTTAGGAACGGAGGCTAAGAAGACTTGTTTCAAATTTGGATCAGCTCCTAGGCCATAAAAGAGTTTAAGCATTTCTCTATAATGGCGATCTAGGTGCCTTTTTTGAAGAGAACAACATTTTCTTTCAAAATATTCTCTTCTTTTGAGTTCAAGAAGATCAGCAGGTTTTCCTATGAAATATAGGTAAATGATTCCAATGGCTTGGGAAAAATCTTGCAGTAGAAGAAAAGTCATCTGATCTGTTTCAGAAGTTGATTGCCACCAGTTTTTAAGGCTTCCAGTAAACCTTGTAGCAAATTCTAGAAGAACATCATATTTGCTTTCAACGGTAAGAGCTCTGGTGTTCAACCAAGCGTGGAATTCATCCAATTTTTCTGGCCATTTTGAATAAGGAGTATCATCAAGAGTGAAAAACTGTTTGGATGAAGAAACAGAAATATGAGATGGGTTATTGATCTGGATAACCTCTGGTTCAGATAGATTTGGTTCCATTTCTTGTTCTGGTAGATCAGCCATGAAGATCGGAGGAGTATTCGGTGGTACTTGAAAAGATTCAACGGAAGGAATCGGAAAAGTAGACGAAGAGGAATAGGATAGGGAGTCAGATTCTGAATCTGAATTTGGCAAATTTGATACCTTTGCTACCTGAGAGGTGCACTCTGGTAGATGTTGCTCTGAATCAGCTTTTGGATTTTGTTGTTGATCTTTGCTTAAATCCCTCAGAAAAGATTCTAAGGGGTTTGAGATCATCATCTGCTGGTTAGAACTCTCTTCAGGTTCTCCAGAGGACTCAGCAACAGTTTTTTCTTTCATTCTTTCCTTCCGAAGCTTCTCCATTTCCCGAATGCGATTGCGCATTGTTGTCATATCACTTCTGTCTCGTTGAGTAGAAGTTTCGGCCGCAAGAGCGGCTGCAGCAAAAACTGGAGAGTTTTGTGGTGGTGGAAGAGAGTATCCGATTCTCGGAATAGAGAAGAAATCAGTAGGCTTAAATTTTCCTTCTTCAAGGAGACTGATTTGCCTTTTGAGTTTCTCTATTTCATTCTTCGGACTTTCAAGATAATGGTAGCCAAGATGTTGGCCTGATTCCAAAGCATGAAGTCTTTTCTGGAAATCCACAAGCATCTTTTTGATGGACTCGTCGTACCTTCGTATGTCTTGTTGCACATCAACAATTTTGGAGTCAAGTGTCTTGAAAGCCTGATTTTGTGCTAGGAGAGTCTCTGACTGCCAATTTAGAACAGCCTCAGCAGCAGGCGTTCTTTTTGGCCTTCCACGTTCATCAACATCAGTGGGAGAAGGAATTTTTAGAGAATGAAGGTATCGTCGTTGCGGATCAGTGAATTCCTCAGTAGCAGGAAAAGAAAGCTGAGAACTTTCAACAGGATTTAAAGGAGGGAAGTCAGCTTCATTGAACATGGAGATAGATGGAAGTTGCCCAGTGATTGGGATTTCAGGAAAGACTGGGATTTCAAGTGGATAAGAATTTTTCTTTACCCACTTATAGATGGGTTTGTAGAAAGGAAAAACAACAGATTTCTTATATGGGGGTGAATCTGGAGGTGATGGTGGTGATCGAGATGATGAGAAAGATGAGGATGACGAAGATGATGGTGGTTCGTATGAAACCATAAACTGGTATCCACTATTTTCTCCGAGGGCATCAATGGTGGAATCTCCATCCAAATATCTTTGGTAGAAACTGTCCTTGGCCTTCCTAGCTTTTCGCTTGGGCCTGATAGCTGGATCTACTTCATCTGGGGAATTTGTGCATGAGGAACACTGACAAAAAGGATCCCATAAACAATGACCATAAGGGTCTTTGTAGTGATGGACAGGATGCCCGTCACTTTTGAAGTATTGAACCAGCTTTTTTGGGTCTGGTTCCTTAGGAACTGGACTGGGAACACAGGGTTCTATCATAAAGATAGTAGGAAAGATGGAAGGAGTTTCTTCTTTTTCTTTGCGAAATTTGATGGTTACAGTACCATCTCTTTGTCTGACAAATTCAGAGTTTGAAGATTGAAGAGGTTGGCTAATTTGGTGGAGCTTTTCATAATTTGTTATCCAAGATTCAGGAAGAAGCTTGGCTAACTTTTCTTTTGGGATTTGCCGAGGAACATGAATGCAAGAGGCCTGATCATTTTGCATGGAGATGAACAGTGCATCTTCATTTCCATGTTGGAAATTCAGATCTAGAGCATGATTTTGGACTCTATACACCATTTGGTAATGAAGAGTTGCGGCAATAGAATCGGCAGTTTTATGCCTCTCTTGGTTCGTTCCATGCGCTTAGTTGGTGATTGTCCAGTGCTGCGAAGAATTCTTTCTCTTCATCATGACTGAGCCAGATACAACTCCAATCGCTCTTACTGCTTCTCTCATTCCATCATCTTCTTCTTCGTCTTTAACCGATTTTCGTACTTCACATGCTTCTAAGATAGACTATTTTTACGAAGTCTCTCTTAGTGATGAAACCAAGATTTCTGAAACACAACTTCCTCTCATGAATCCATACTCAGCTTTTGCTAAACCTGCTACATCTTTTTCCCCCATCAGGTCTATACGACATCTTATTCGACAGACCCCGAAAGAAGTCAAGGAATACGTTCAGTCTTCCAAATTTGACCAGCATCCAATTCCTGCTTCTGAAAAGGAATACTTTGTTACTCTCCAAATTCCTCCTGAATTTCCCAAACAGTGGATCCAACAAGGGTATTCGCATATTCACTATGGCGCAGTCCGTCTTGCTCTTACCTTTCATGGGAGAAAAGGTTTGCCTGTCGTAGCAAAAATGGCTCTTTTGGATACCAGGTTCCTTGAATACCAGCATGCCTGTATTGGTACTGTTCAAACCACTTTAAATGCTGGAACAGTCTTTGTAACCCTTTATCCAAATTTCAATATTGCCCTTTCCGATCCCCAGCTACTTTCTTTCTTGAAAGTACAACTTCAGCTTACTGGAGCTCCTCAAACTGCCGATTCTATTGCCGCAACTCTTCATTACCAAATGGTGTATAGAGTCCAAAATCATGCTCTAGATCTGAATTTCCAACATGGAAATGAAGATGCACTGTTCATCTCCATGCAAAATGATCAGGCCTCTTGCATTCATGTTCCTCGGCAAATCCCAAAAGAAAAGTTAGCTAAGCTTTTTCCTGAATCTTGGATAACAAATTATGAAAAGCTCCACCAAATTAGCCAACCTCTCCAATCTTCAGACTCTGAATTTGTCAGACAAAGAGATGGTACTGTAACCATCAAATTTCGCAAAGAAAAAGAAGAAACTCCTTCCATCTTTCCTACTATCTTTATGATAGAACCCTGTGTTCCCAGTCTAGTTCCTAAGGAACCAGACCCAAAAAAGCTGGTTCAATACTTCAAAAGTGACGGGCATCCTGTCCATCACTACAAAGACCCTTATGGTCATTGTTTCTGGGATCCTTTTTGTCAGTGTTCCTCATGCACAAATTCCCCAGATGAAGTAGATCCAGCTATCAGGCCCAAGCGAAAAGCTAGGAAGGCCAAGGACAGTTTCTACCAAAGATATTTGGATGGAGATTCCACCATTGATGCCCTCGGAGAAAATAGTGGATACCAGTTTATGGTTTCATACGAACTACCATCATCTTCGTCATCCTCATCTTTCTCATCATCTCCATCACCACCATCACCCCCAGATTCACCCCCATATAAGAAATCTGTTGTTTCTCCTTTCTACAAACCCATTTATAAGTGGGTAAAGAAAAATTCTTATCCACTTGAAATCCCAGTCTTTCCTGAAATCCCAATCACTGGGCAACTTCCATCTATCTCCATGTTCAATGAAGCTGACTTCCCTCCTTTAAATCCTGTTGAAAGTTCTCAGCTTTCTTTTCCTGCTACTGAGGAATTCACTGATCCGCAACGACGATACCTTCATTCTCCAAAAATTCCTTCTCCCACTGATGTTGATGAACGTGGAAGGCCAAAAAGAACGCCTGCTGCTGAGGCTGTTCTAAATTGGCAGTCAGAGACTCTCCTAGCACAAAATCAGGCTTTCAAGACACTTGACTCCAAAATTGTTGATGTGCAACAAGACATACGAAGGTACGACGAGTCCATCAAAAAGATGCTTGTGGATTTCCAGAAAAGACTTCATGCTTTGGAATCAGGCCAGCATCTTGGTTACCATTATCTTGAAAGTCCGAAGAATGAAATAGAGAAACTCAAAAGGCAAATCAGTCTCCTTGAAGAAGGAAAATTTAAGCCTACTGATTTCTTCTCTATTCCGAGAATCGGATACTCTCTTCCACCACCACAAAACTCTCCAGTTTTTGCTGCAGCCGCTCTTGCGGCCGAAACTTCTACTCAACGAGACAGAAGTGATATGACAACAATGCGCAATCGCATTCGGGAAATGGAGAAGCTTCGGAAGGAAAGAATGAAAGAAAAGACTGTTGCTGAGTCCTCTGGAGAACCTGAAGAGAGTTCTGACCAGCAGATGATGATCTCAAACCCCTTAGAATCTTTTCTTAGGGATTTAAGCAAAGATCAACAACAAAATCCAAAAGCTGATTCAGAGCAACATCTACCAGAGTGCACCTCTCAGGTAGCAAAGGTATCAAATTTGCCAAATTCAGATTCAGATTCTGACTCCCTATCCTATTCCTCTTCGTCTACTTTTCCGATTCCTTCCGTTGAATCTTTTCAAGTACCACCGAATACTCCTCCGATCTTCATGGCTGATCTACCAGAACAAGAAATGGAACCAAATTTATCTGAACCAGAGGTTATCCAGATCAATAACCCATCTCATATTTCTATTTCTTCATCCAAACAGTTTTTCACTGTTGATGATACTCCTTATTCAAAATGGCCAGAAAAATTGGATGAATTCCACGCTTGGTTGAACACCAGAGCTCTTACCGTTGAAAGCAAATATGATGTTCTTCTAGAATTTGCTACAAGGTTTACTGGAAGCCTTAAAAACTTGTGGCAATCAACTTCTGAAACAGATCAGATGACTTTTCTTCTACTGCAAGATTTTTCCCAAGCCATTGGAATCATTTACCTATATTTCATAGGAAAACCTGCTGATCTTCTTGAACTCAAAAGAAGAGAATATTTTGAAAGAAAATGTTGTTCTCTTCAAAAAAGGCACCTAGATCGCCATTATAGAGAAATGCTTAAACTCTTTTATGGCCTAGGAGCTGATCCAAATTTGAAACAAGTTTTCTTAGCCTCCGTTCCTAAAGAACTCTCCCAACAGGTCGAGAGATCTTTTCTCAACAAGCAAAGAAGAATTGTTGATATTCCCTTCGGAGAACTGCAGCAAGAAATCCATCTTTGCCTTGATGAACTCTGTCTTCGAAGACAGATGATGAAAAACTACATCAGAGACAACCGTGAACTTGACGGTGCTTGCTCCAAACAATATTTGAAGATCAAATGTTCGAAAAAGGATTGTGATGGTTCCTGCGGAGAATAGTCAAAGAAAAATAAGCACTTCAAGAAGTATCGAGTGAAAAGATCCAGGCACTTCAGAAGAAAGAAGAAATGGCGATTCCTGCGAAAACGAAGAAACTTTACAGGATGCAAGAAACCAAATCGTTGCTTCATTTGCAATAAGAAGGGCCACTTTCCCAAAAATTGCCCCTAAGCAAAAAAAGGTCAAAATCATCTCATTCATAATATCGAACTCGAAACAGGAATCTCTCTTGACAATGATGATATCGAATCCCTGTTCTCTATCAATGAAAATCCCACTGATCAAACACTTTGCATAATTCCTTATTTCACTCCCAGTGAAACAGATTCTGACTCAGAACCTGAAGAACTTTTCCATTTATCATCACAACCAGAAAACCTGGATCCCAGTATACATTCCAGTCAACTTCATTGTCCCCACTTCCCAGTCAAAATCTATCTCTCAAAATTTGCCAAGCCAATTTCAGTCATTGCCCTCATAGATACTGGTGCTAGTGCTTCAATCCTAGATACTAAAGTTCTCCCTGAAGAATACTGGACTTCCTGTGTTCAGTATTTCAACTCTGCTTCAGGAAACACTTTTTCCACAAATGTTCGCACCACCCCTGTATCTATTCAGGTTTTCCCCCAATGTTCCATTACCACCAGAATTCTTGGATCTAGCCTTCCCAATAAAGACTTGATTATTGGGTGGGATATCATGACTCAACTTCCAAACTTGAGAATCGTCCCTGGAAAAGGACTTAGGTATAGAGACCAATTCTCTGAATTCGTCAATATCCAAAGACTCTTTTCCATTCAAATGAGTCTGTTAGATCCAATCATGTAGAAATTGTTGGTATCATGCTCAGAAAATCATTTTGAATTCTCTAAAAAATGTTCTCATCCTTTGTGGAAAAATCCAGAATTCTATGTTCGACTCCCCTTCAAGAAAAATGAGGATATAAATCCTACTAAGGCAAGTCATTCGGGAATGAATCCAGAGCATTTGGCTCTTGCTCAAAAGGAATGCTCAGAATTGTTACAGCAAGGCCTTATTGAAACTTCAAATTCTCAATGGGCTTGCGAAGCTTTCTATGTCAATAAACGTGCTGAGCAAAATCGAGGAAAAATGAGATTGGTGATCAACTACCAACCCCTCAATCTTTTCCTCCAAGATGACAAATTCCCTTTGCCTTCTCGAAATTCCCTTTTTGCGGGAATCACTAAAGCCCATATTTACTCAAAATTTGATCTTAAAGCCGGATTTTGGCAATTGGGCATTCATCCTGAGGACAGACCAAAGACGGGATTTTGTATCCCCAACCAACACTTTCAATGGCGAGTTCTTCCATTTGGTCTCAAGGTTGCTCCTTCCTTATTCCAAAAGGCTAAGTGTCGCATATTCCAGCCAATCTTATCCAGTGCAGCTGTCTATATAGACGACATATTGCTCTACAGCCCAGATGAAGAATCTCACTGTCGACTTCTTGAGCAGTTTGCAGAAATTGTAAAGAAACATGGTATCATGCTTTCTCAGAAAAAGATGACCATTGCTCAGACAGAAGTTGAATTTCTTGGCATGCACCTTAACAAAGGTACATATTATCCAGGACCGCACATTGCTAGGGAATTGTTAAAATTTCCTGAAAAAAATTTTACAACCCAGCAAGTTCAACAATTTCTCGGAATAATCAATTATCTTAGAGATTTTGTTCCAAATATCGCAAGGTTGTTAATTCCTTTGCAACTGATGTTAAAAAAGCATCCAGTGCCATGGGGAAAGGCACAAACCAAAGCAGTTGCGAAACTCAAAGAAATCATGCAAGATCTTCCTCCTATGCAAATCCCATCCACAGGCAAGAGAATCTTGCAGACTGACGCCAGCGATGAATACTGGGCAGCCATATTGTTCGAAGAACTTCATGGTAAGCGACATCTTTGCGCTTACAAAAGTGGCAAGTTTTCTCAGGCAGAAATGCATTAGCACTCTACCTTCAAGGAAATTTTGGCAGTAAAGAATGGAATAAAAAAGTTCGAATTCCATCTTATTGGCCACCATTTTCTGGTAGAACTGGATATGGCTTCTTTTCCCCAAATGACCAAATTCAAGCAGAAGCAAATCCCTCATCCTCAGCTACTCAGATGGGCTGAATGGTTTTTGAAATATTCTTTCGAAACCAAACACATTGCAGGAAAGAAAAATGTACTTGCAGATTTTCTCTCCAGACCAAAAGCATCGGCAGAAATCAACATGTATATTCTCAGACATTCCTTCCCGCTCCGGACAGACAAATACAAGATTGAACGGTTCCGAGATTGGCCAAGCCTGGAATATCCTCAAGAAATAATTGAGCAAATCCAAAAGGATAAACTCATTGAAAATCTTGACAATCTCATGTGGCAATGCCACACAGACCTTTTTCGCCACCATGGAGGATCTATTCTTGACTCTTCTGGATTACACTCGAGGTACCCTTTCATCCATCCATTACTTTGGAGAAAAAATGATTTTCCTGATAAACTTAAATGGCTATTATGGTATCTAACCAACAAGTACGTAATAGCTATTGAGTTTCCCACCAGAAAATTTATTCTCCAATTGACCAACTTGCTTCTGGCTGATTACGTTCAACTAAATGAACACGAGAAAAACCTTTTAACTGTGCTCAAATGGTTTTACCCTCCTGTTTATTGGAAACGACTCTTTCTTGAAGAAGTGAAAAAAGTTCGAGATGATCCGGAAACACACACTGTCATACTCTTCCACCGTCCTTGGACTTTTGTGCATAATAATGGTACCATTTCCAATACCCCCGCAGCAGTAGGTACTACTACCTACAAGCCTCAGTCACAACTCCAGATTGCACGTGTTTATAAATCGTTCCCCAGTCGCATTGGTTCTGTTGAATATAATTACAGGGAACTCCAAAGGATCCTATGCCAAGAGAATCGCATTATTCCTGAAGAAGCATGGGATTACTTCACACCTGTCTCATGGGATCATGAAGGATCTTCCTCTACAACAAGACAAGCACTCAGAGAATACGAGCACGAACAGGCACAAGCACAACTCGGATTATCACAAGATCACGAAATGTCAGATGTAGGAGATCCAGCACAGTCATCTCAAGATCCAGTGCAGTCTCAGGATCCGTGGGGTGGACCACTCTCTCAAAACCCCTATGACTATGGACCATTGTCCTTATCAGTCGGACTTGACGCCAGCTCTTCGTCTCAATACACACAGCTAGGAAATTGGCCCTAGCCAGTTTTACCTCAGCCAGTCTTACCTGAACCAAATCCACAATCAAGCCCTGGCACCATAATGTGGAATGACCTCCTATTACCACAAAACACTCCAAATACTGCTTTTCCAGACCTTTCGACACATGCATCCTCTTCCTCGAACCCAGTGCCAGTTATCACTGAAGATAATTTTGAACACATTCTGACACAAAGACAGATAGCAGAATACGAACATGCAAATAGTTCAGACAGCTCGGACTATGACTACAACTCTGGTTGGAGATAAGCTTGTACTATTCCACCTAACTAGCTTTGTGCTAGCATAGCTAGGTCCTGTTTTACTTCTGAAAAGGTTTTAAGAGTTCTACGAGTGAGTGTGCCAAATAAATGTACTTAGTTAGGTAAGGTTTGTTTTATGTGGACATGAGTCCAATTATGTATCCGCTCTAAGTGTGCTTTGTCTTACATGGACTTTCGTCCAAGCATGTATTCCCCAACGCCTATATAAGGCCGTGTAATCCTTCGGTTTGGAATAAGAGGGAAAGTTATGAAATCTCAATTCTCTCACTTCTCATCCATGCCTCTCTAAAAATCCTCTTTCTTCAAAGCCTGGCATGATCCTCTAAGAAATGCAGCTCGGCCAGATAGGCATAACATCATCCTGGTCACTCTGAGCGTCGCTATGCTCTGAGCCAAATCTCCGGGTAGTTTTGTAGCTAAAAGACAGTTCCTGAAGGGCTTGAACAAGAAGTTCGCCCATGTGGAACAGCATACCTGCTGTAAGCTGACCTGGTTTTCCCTGGCTCTCAGTATAGATCCCCTCATTGGTATCAGAGACATGAAAAACCTCAAATCATGCCACTTGTAATACATTTACCCCACAATACTTTAACTCATGGGTATTTTCAGCATTTTCGTTTTTCTATTTTTTTTCCTTTTTCTTTTCTTTTCTTCTCCGGTGAGAGTAGCCCTCGCTAGCGTCGGGCGAGGGCTAGGGCTGCCCTCGCCGAGGTTGGGCGAGGGCAGCCTTGCTCGCCCAAGCAAGGGTGACCTTTGTTGGCGTCGGGTGAGGGTTGCCCTCGCTAGATCCGGTGTTGGGCGAGGGCAGCCCTCACCGACGCCAACGTCGACTGCCTTGCCGGAGAAGAAAAGAAAAAAAAAAGGAAAAAAAACATAAATAGGAAAAAGACGAAAATGCTCATGGGCCAAAATATTATGAGGTAAATATATTACAAATGGCACACTTTGAGATTTTTTGTGTCACAAAAAAAAGTTCAAGGTCAATTTGTCATAGATGGCATAGTTTGGGGTTTTTTGTGTTTAAAAAAAAATTCAAGGTAAATTATCATAAATGACATAATTTGGAGGTTTTGATAATATTTTCTCTTTAATATTTAAATATTCTATCATTCTTGATCCTCCTCCTTGCGCATAAAAGATTCGAACTCGGGGAATCTCTTATTCTAATATCACGTGAAATCTTACAGTGTTACTGTCAATTGTTCTGACTATTCTATACGTCTATACTGCTAGATGGATGCTTGACTTGATATTTTAATATTTTAATACATACCGAGCCGACGAACATGCGAGCAATGATGAAGAACCCATGGTTTTGGATGAAACCAGCCCACGGAATGGACTGACACTCTCACATGCAAAGCTTGACCTTACCTTTTTTTTTATGATTTTTTTTTTACCTTACCTTTTGAAAGGCCATATTTGGTCACTGCCTCGGCTAGAATTAAAAAAAAAAGGGTGTGGCTTTACGCCAATCTTAACTAACGCGCGACGTCAAACACACTTAAATTAGAAAAAGTTCCGATCTCTCAAGGCAAATGGAGTCCACATATCACATGGCACAAAATCAGTGAGATCGAAGTCCCAATCTTCCTTAAACCCCAACAATATCTTCGTCTTCGCGCATGGAGAAACACGGCGACAAAACACAGAACATCACCACACCATCCTCGATTAATCTATGCGCTAATCATTGAGCGATGATGCTAATCATGGAGTACAATACAATGGGTAGTTGAAACTTTAGGAGGATATCTAGATGTATGTATACGACCGAAAGAAATTGTTTCCTAAAAGTCTATTCAAATGATCTTTATCTTTTGATGATAAAGCAAAGAGATTAGTCAAAGTGTAATCTACAGCCTGAGTTTCTTTGCTTTTTGTGAAAAGGAGCGACGGGGTGTTCATGGAAAACCAAGAAGGAAAGAAACCCTAGAAAGGAGCACGACCGTGCATGCATGTCTATCAAGAAAAGGAAGGATGAATTCGTTGATTTTGCCATCTTGTCGCCACCCCCCTGCATCTTTTTCTCAATAACTTTAGATGCTTTCAAGAAATTTATCAACTTTGTTTTATGCATCTGGAGGACCTACTTTGACCTAAAATTCCCTGCTTTAAATCCTTTTTCTAAAATTATTATTCTCTCTGTGAACCAACAGGTATTGTACTTTTAAATTCCTCCTTCCTGATTTTTCACTCCACAAATCATTTGAAAAAATGCAGGCAGAATTTCTATTATTCTGTGCACAAAAAAAAAGGAGGATTTTTCCATACTAGTGAATTTCAATAATTGTAGCTTACTGTTAAAAAATCGTCGATAGAAAATGTGACCGGTGACTTCTTTTCAGGTAAAATATGGGTAACTTACAAATGCATTTATGAAATTGCCAACTTTTAATAATATAACTTATTGACATTTTATGAAATTACCAACCTAAATTAGAGTAACTTATTAACTTTTGTTAGATTAAATTATCAACAGTTTTGAGTTACTAACTCTTAGTTGGATTGGTTGTCGGCTTTTAATTATTTTTCTAAAATATTTTATTAGCTTTTCTATTGAGTTACCAACTTTTATCTGCCTTGTTAGCAACCACCTACATTTATAAAGTCATTTAAAGATTCAAACTTAGATTAGCGTAACTCTCTAACTTTTCTCCAATTAAATTCATACATATTATTGGTTACCGGTTTCTATTTGAATTACTTAATGACATATGTTTAGCTTCTTTAATTTGTCGACTTTTTTTTTTATTGTTTACAACTTTATTTGCATTTCTTTGCGAAGCCTTGAATTTATCAACCTTTTTAGAAATTCTTAACCTTAATTAGAGCAGTATCCGGCTTTTCTCTAAGTGAGTTTCTAAATATCATTCAAGTAATTAGCAAGTTTATTTTTCTTTAGTTACCAACCTTCCTTTTTTTAACAAACTTTTATTTACTTGTCTTAACAATGGCTTAAACTTATCAACTCTTGTATTACTAACTTTAATTTGAATGATTTATCAACTTTTTTGCGATCAAGTTACCAACTAGCTATTGATTATTAATTATCATTTGAGTTGTTCATGTAACAATCCAATCCGGCTTAAATTTATCAACTCCTGTATTATTAACTTTAATTTGAGTGATTTATCAACTTTTTCCTGATCAAGTTACCAACTAGTTGTTGCTTATTAATTCTCATTTGAGTTGTCTAGTAACAATCCAGTCCGACAAGAGCGAGGAGTGGTCGCCAGGGCTGAGACAAAGAACGGCTCCTAGTAGGCTTCTAGAATGGTTAAGGGGGTAGAAATAAATCGAATTATACAATGAACATGAGAGAGCGACTTTAGGATATATATATATATATATATATATATATATATGTGTGTGAAAATAGAATAAACTTTAGGAGACGCCTTTTGACATAACGGTAATATTTAATTTTGGAACTCCAAAGTTAAGTATACTCAAGTGGGAGTACTCTTAGGATGGGTGACCTCTTGGGAAGATGGCCATCCATACGTCAAAGAACAAAACCATGAGGCTCGATATAGGATGGGCAAAAACAGATGATACTTCACTCAGTTAATCTAGGGATGTTACAATTCCCTTTTTGATACCTTCTTTTATTATTCACAAAGGCCGGTAACCTTTATTTATCGAAATTTTTTGGGACTCACCATGTCCTTCAGAAATTTACCAACATAGAAAAAATTCCGATTTTACAGCACAATGGAATCGTCCTTAGTTTAGATATCAAGAGACATTGATTGTACTAAATCATATTCTAGGTACTTGATTTTTACTTTGGGAAAAAGTCACAAGAACCCTAAACTATGTTTATTGTGACATATTTACTATAAAATTTTTCTTGTAACATAAAAAACTCCAAGATTGTACTTATTGGACATATTTACCCTCCCTCAAGGTTCCATTAGATGATTTTTTTAGCTAAAACAACATCGTTTTACCTTCATTCAAGCCACACTGGTGCCATGTCAATATTGTTTTGCTTTCTGGCATCCATGGAGGTATATTTCTAACAGTTCTCATTTATAGAACTTTGATGGAGAGTAATTGTATCACATAGGTACAAGTTTGGAATTTTAGATGTCATGGGAAAAAAATTTATGGTACATACGTCATATTGGAAATAATTTATGATTTTTGATGACTTTTTCCCTTTTACTTTTTAGAACGACATATAAAATGCTTATCATTTGAACTGCATCTTTTTGCTCAAGTCCCTATAGGAATACAAATTATTCAACTATAGTTCCATTTACAAATTAAATCACTCTTCAACTCAAATCAAGAAAGGAAAAGCACAGGAAAAGGAAAAATAAATCTGTAATAGGTAGAATTCAAGGAAATCTTTCAGCATGTCATGTTCTTCAACAAATCCTGCTATTATTATTGTTGTAGCTATGGTATGTCGGTAAACTATTTCAGTGAAAATGCTATTAATTACTTAATGTTACGATCGCTCATATGTTCATGGCTATAAAAGAAGCACGATATTTCCACAATAGTACGATAGCGTGTTCGAATATTGTTCCAATTCAATTGAAAAAGACCCTTCTCTCTCTCTAGAATGCAGAACATCCTAAAAGAAAATTAATAGGACGGTGGCACGGCGAACGGTAGGAATAGACAAGGGCATCTTTTTGGTTAAATACATATTGGTCACTTTAATGTTTGATGTAACAACTATTGCCTTCCAGAGTCGTCGGTTCCCCTAGCTCCCTGCCTAAATTACGACAGCAATATTCCTTGGTGGAGAAGCATTTTGTGGATTGCATCCAGTTGGTCCCCTTCCACGAACTTGCTTTCTTAACATTAAACTAGTCACTTAAATCTTAAGTGAGAATCAGATTGAAATGAGACCTAAACGGCATCATCTACTCCTATAAGCATGATCTATGGGCTAGAGACACTCTTGAATTTGAAAGCTTTCCAAACCATTTCGAATAGATTTGGTTTCTAACCCTATCAATTGATCTTAGTCGATAAGACTCTGAGTTTGAAATTACCCGTTTAAGAGCTGAAAACTAACTCGAAGGTCATCAAATGCACCAATCAATTCACCTTCTTCGGTTTGAAATAAATGGTTTTGACTCATATCGAATTTTTCTTTTTATATCTTGGACCGAGTCGACTTGATTCGACTCGACCTAGAAAATATGTCCCCTCCATTTTCGTACATTGTTATTGAATTGATTGCTATGGGAACAAAAATTATGTCGGCACCCGCAAGATCACGTAAAAGTCGCGGGACCGTGGAGACGACGAAGGGAGGAGAGCCTGCCTCTTCTTTGTAGGCACATGCACGCCCAATCAATGCACAGCCATTCCCTTTCAAATAGCCAACTTTGTCCTTGGCCTTGTCGCCAAAATATCAATATACCTCCAAATATTTTTCAATATAGATAGGGTCCACGAGAACACAGTATAGCTAGGATGGTTTTTTCCCCGCTTATCGAGAAAGCATTTATATACCCCCAAGATTTGCTTTGTTCTTTTGTTCATATATATATGAAAAACCTTTAGATTCCTAACATAACTCGGTGGTGCGTGCGGAAGAGCTATTTTGGTTTGAATCATGCTTCATATATTCCGTTCAATTCAAATCTATACCAAGCTTTGATGCCAAAACGATTGATTTGAAAGAGATATCTATAATAACACAAATTCCCCCTTTTAAGAGCAAATTTGAAAATCGGCTTAAGATGAGGAAGAATGGAAGGAATGACAAGGTGATGCTACTTCTCTTGCATTTATTCCCGCTAGAAATATTGAGCGGCTTTGGTCAGAAAGATTAAGACAGCTTTAACTACTTCCTCCGATGAGGGGAGATCGAGACTAAGACTATCTATGCATAGTGTGCCGCAATAACAAAATATTGTTTTAATTCCGGATCCACTAAAGATTTTCAAAAAATCCTCGTACTGTAGGAACCGTGATTCAAGATCACATATCATCTAGGAAATCTATAGGATCTAATGCAGACCATCCAAAGCCTAGATATTACATTTAAATTTGATAGAATCTACGGCTGATTTTATTGATTGTTCATGAAAAATCAAAGACGGATTCTATTGATTAGTTAATCGCTTGTGTATAAAGCTGAGGTGATTTGAGGGCGACCCTATTGAGGAAAAAAATGAGGTAGATTCATTTGACATTCGATGTCGTAGATGAGTCAATACACTAAAATGAAAGATCCATCTTCTTATGTTTGATTATTGAGTTTTGATTTGCACTAATTAATTAGAGTTGAGACTCGATATATTAAGACGAGTCTAAATGAATCTTCTGTTTGTCGAGATTCATGTTAGAACCAATATATTACAGTTAAATTGTACCATGTTTGATAGAATCTGAGGCATGTTTTATTGATGGTTCATGAAAAATCAAAGATGGTTTCCAAGAGCCGTGATGATTTCAGGGCGACCTTGTTGAGGAAAAAAATGAGGTAGATTCATTTGACAGTTGATGTCGTAGATAAAGTCCATACACTTAAATGTAAGATTCATATTCTTTTGTTTGATTATTGAACTTTGGTTTGCTCTCATTAATTAGAATTGACACTCGGTTATTATGACGAGTCTAAATGAATCTTCCATTTGTCAAGATTTTTATATATATGAAACTTTGAAAATGATTGGAAAAGGTATAGAAAGTGTTCTTTTATTTCAAGCCATACATGGCTAGCAACCATCGCCAATCAATGCCAAGGAAAATGAAAGGAACAACCAACAACTTTTTGCATCAAATTGGACGGTATCATATCAACACAGAAATCGATTTCATACATCATGGGCATGTAGTCCATATCTACAAGAATAAAGTGAAACTTCATGAAAACCCTAGCCGATTCCCTTTTTCATGCGTTCAGCAATACCACAATGTGGTGGACACAGCATCACCATGCTGCAAGTTCCCAACTCGATACACCCTCTAAATTAGCATAATAAATTAATCGAATTCGAAAATATCTCGGTTCAATGTAAAGGCAAAAGGGACGTACAAGACATAGCTCCCGAACTTTGCTACTCTCGTATCTACTGTAAAGTGCTATTCCCTCGTATTTTTTTATACTGTAATTGGTTCTGTCTATCATACAGTCTGTGAAATGAGATAATATAAATCTTTCTTTTCATTAAAATATGCAGCATTCCTCGTGGATGGGGGAGCTAAAAGCATATATGAATAGGAATGGAAAGCGAACCTTTGAAAGAGAGGTTAATCTTTCTATGCTCTTTAGGGTCTCGTGCTCTTGGAGCCAAGGGGCTTCAATTCTTTATTAATGTGAGCTAAGGCATATCTGATAGCTCTGGGTATATCTTGGTTTGCTCAAATTTTTTGGCATCTCAAGGCACTCGCTTTTTCCATATATCGAGTGCAACTCATGATCCCTTTTTGGGAGGAGAAAAGAGTGTACGTATTTATTATGTATCGCTTAAAAGGTATAAAGTAGAAATCATGGAAATCTAGATGATAAAGCTTTAACGTAACCGTCTTCTCGTTTAATCTAAAATGATACGAAAATCAAAAGAACATGTATATTCAACATTAACCCTTTTATGATGTTGTAGTTCTTCTTTCAACTATTCGTTCCACCTAGATATATCTGTTCGCAACCCTTGAACTGTCAAAGGAAGATGCATAACGAGACAAATATCTCCATACCGAATTTCATTATGCACAGCAATAATCTAACAATAGTAATACGTCATTATCATTCTTGAAAGCCCGATACGTGCGGAAGCTTGTTAATGTGTCTAATTCTCAAACGCATATATCATTCATTCAACGGTGACAGTGATGTGTATCGAATAAACATCGTATATTAGATAAAGTGCATTGTTTTGTGCTGGCCTAAATATTTGGGGTCGTAAGGCTATTTGGAAGATTATATCCTCCCATTCTATGAAAAGACTACGGAGGATACGATATGAATGAAATTTTAGTTCCAGCAACCCAATGGTTACTAAGAATGCGGAATTTCAAGAAAAGCAAACTAGGGAAAGCACGGCTTATGCTAAGACACATATGCTTTAATTAATCTGACCTACTCTAATCATTCTGTTAAGTATCTAGCTCATGCTAATAGGCCCCATTTGCCCCCGACAGACAGGAGTGTGCCTCACCACAAGTTGTTGCTTGATGCTGTCCTTTTTTTTAAGTCGTGAAAACTTGCTCAGATATTTTTGAAGAAGCCTATTTATCGAGTGACCATTATGGAGTTCTTCTGTATCTTATGTTGGGATAACGAAATTAACAAAAAAAAATCCTATATCTCAATTAGCAACATTAAAATTCTACCTACATATAAGACAAGCCAAAATGGAGCATAACTAATTTTAAATTTCGAAAGTTTCCTTGAACATGATACCCAAATTAGAGAATAAACATAAGATCATCATAGTTTATATTTTCTTCAGCGGGACAAAGAGGTACAACGTGGCCCAATGACCCTGATAACCGGGGAAGATGATTTCTCTACTGGTGGACATCCTCCCCTAATTTCACCTGTCCTTTACTGCTTCATGCGATAATCATAGTCGTGCATCATTAACTTCTTTCCATATTTATCTGTTCCCTTTTGCTTTTGCCAAATTATTTTTTCCTTCTTAAAATAAGGTCTGGGGAAATGGTTGGGTCCACGGAGTGTCCGACGGAGGCGACAGAGGAAACACCATGGAGCTAATTTATTGAATTTTGACGTCGTCCCCACCCCAAAAGGTCGTCATCATCTCCTTTCATTACATCGAGGTTTTTTATTGTACTATTTTTGGCGATTGATCATGCATGTCTGCGCTGAAAAGCGAAGGCCCTAGATCCGGAGATCAATAAGGTCGGCACTAATCTCTTTTGGAGATATTGCAGACACAAGCTAGACAGGTCCCAGCATCAACGTCCATCAACCCCCCTTGCAAATTTACTATTATGCACGATAATTTTGCTGGAGGAGATATCAATGTTGAGACAGACATTTTAAGAATTATTCGCATATAACATTATAAATACCAAAAAGGGGTTGCGTTCATAACTGCACATAAGTAATCTTAGACCGTCATTTTGAAAGAGATATATATATATATATATATATATTTGTGTGTGTGCGTGTAAATATAATGTACTCTGCGGTAAGAAATAAATCAAGTCAAGCACTTTAAATATTCCCTGCATGACCTAATACTTTGTCGAGAAAAGAGAGCTATCACTCAGCCGAAGAGACAGACAAAGCAAACCCGAACTGTTAACATAGTTTTTCTTATTTCGTTTTTTCCCATAAAGTGATGCCCGCAGAATCCTGGCATAAATCTTCCACAGTGAGAGGGGGGAGCAAAGACAAACCTTAGGTTGGGTAAAGAATAGTGTAGAATAATCACAACTACAAATTACATATTACACACATTTCGCTAAGCAAAGACCACAGAGCAGACCTTAAAGAAAAACCACCTCCACAAACATATATAGCCCAACATCCTCTTTTCCAGTTCTAACCACTGCAGTTCGGTATGGGAAGTCACGTTTCCGTCAAGGACGCCGTTTTGGTCTCTCCGGTCGAGCCCACTCCTTCGAAGATCCTCGCTCTCTCGGCCCTCGATTCGCAGCTCTTCCTCGGCTTCACCATCGAGTACCTCCTCGTCTACAAGCCTCACCCCGGGTTGGATCGCGATCACGTGGCGGCCCGCTTGAAGGGCGCACTCGCTCAAGCCTTGGTTCCGTATTATCCGCTTGCAGGCCGGGTCAAGGCCAAGCCCGACGGCTCGAGGCTCGAAGTGCTGTGTCTGGCGCAAGGCGTGCTTTTCATCGAGGCCGTGGCCGACCACATCGTGATCAGCGACTTCGAGCGGTCCCCAAAGCACGTGACGGAGTGGCGGGGGCTCCTGTCGCTCCACGTGGCCGACGTGCTCAAGGAGCCCCCACCACTGGTTGTCCAGCTAACGTGGCTCAGGGATGGCGCTGCTGCGCTTGCCGTCGGGATCAAGCACTGCCTGTGCGATGGCATCGGGAGTGCGGAGTTCCTCAACTCGTTCGCCGAGTTAGCCAAACTCGGAGGACTCGCCCTCAAGCTCAAGGCCAAGCCCAAGCCCAAGGGTAAGACTGTTTGGGATCGCCACCTCATGGACCCGCCAATGCCGCGGCGTCTCCCTTGCGGCGGCGTGCACAGCTCGGCAGCGCAAACTCACCCCGAGTTCAACCGAGTTCCGGACCTCAGCAGCTTCACATCTCGCTTCACCAACGAAAGGCTCATCCCGACCTCAATCACCATCAACAGGGCCTCTCTCGACGAGCTCAAAAGGCTTGCCTCGCCCGCAGGTCGACTTTACGACTCGGTATTCACGTCGTTCGAAGTTGTCACGGCTCATATATGGAGAAGCTGGGCAAGATCGCTAAACCTGCCTCCTAATCAGACGCTAAAGCTTCTCTTCAGCGTGAATGTTCGAAACCGAGTCAAGCCGAGCCTTCCGAGTGGATACTACGGCAACGCGTTCGTCCTCGCATGCGCGCAGGCCAGCGTCAAAGACGTCGCAGAGAAGGGTCTAGGATTCGCGACGATGCTAGTGAAGAGAGCAAAAGACAGAGTCGACGACGAGTACGTGAGGACGGTGGTGGAGACGGTGAGCGAGTCAAGGGCATGTCCTGACTCAGTCGGGGTCCTCATAGTGTCGCAGTGGTCGAGGCTCGGACTGGATAGGGTTGACTTCGGGATGGGAAGACCGGTCAACGTGGGGACCGTCTGCTGTGACCGGTACTGCTTGCTCCTCCCGGTGCATGACATGAGCGACGCCGTGAAGGTGATGGTGGCGCTTCCCGCGAGCGCCGTCGAGAGATATGAATGCTTGGTCAAGAGCCCATGCACGTAAACGCACGGTCCCATCCTGGCCCGGCCGGTTGACTTTTCAAAGATCAGGCTAACACAAAATTACATCTTTCTCTAGATCTTACGATAACGATGTCGGCTCAAGAAATATCTCAAGACTTATACAGTTTTTATGTATTGAATGTCAATCCTCGATTTCAGTAACTTCCAATCCATTTGTTAATAGACACACATATGGTGATTAAGGCCAGTTCTATATGACATATATATATAACATGAGTTCGGTACTATCTATAACAGTGATTATCACTGGACATAATCCAACGGAATCAACCACCTCATGGCGGGGTCTTGTTATTGTACGTAAAACATACAAAATAAACGCGCGACTTCATCAAACATAATCAAACGGGCATTACACAAAATCGTGAAAATGATAGTGTTTAGAAGTGGTGGGACTACTGGATCCATGCAAGTGGTATCGCTCCATGGTGTGGCGTGGTGGAAGATGACGAGGGAAATTCCTTCCCTTCGATTTGGATCCATCAGGGACGAGCTCTTTTACTCTTTAATCTTTTGGAGGAATGCGGTGGTCACCTCCAATCGTGTCGCTCTCTTTTTGAGTCCCTTTACCAACCCCTTTATATCGAGAGACGTGGAATCCACTGAGGCTGGATTAATTTTTGTATGGATCAATATGACCGTGCAGCATATCCAAGAATCGAACCCCCTTCAAGAGATGTCAAAGCCTAAGAAATTGGATATGCGCGGTCCGTTGAAATGGTCGGTAGTTGTTCAACATCAACACCAGAAAGATGCGCGACGTCGCTTAGGGCAATAGCCGCAATACAACCTTAGTTTTCTGCAGTATGCTGGTGCTGGTGGCGTCAGAACGAGTGATGCTGATCCATTGGAGGGGAAGAGGGGGCATCTTGGACATTCGGGGGTGTCGATCCTGCGCATGATCTTGTAAGGATTGTTTATTCACAAGGTCAAAGCATGTCGATTGGACAGGAGTGGTTGCTTTGCTTGTGGATGATGGTCGTGGCAGATGATTCATGCACTTGCTAGTCAACGCCTGCCTTGGCACAAAGAGAGAGAGAGAGAGAGAGAGAGAGAGAGAGAGAGAGAGAGAGAGAGAGAGAGAGAGAGAGAGAGAATTCTGATCATAAGGAAGAGTTTGACTACGAGTTGGACCTGGCTAGGGCCTTGAGAACTTTATTTTGCGTGGATTTAAGCCCATGACATACAGAATCATTCAAGGTTCTTTTGTGCTTAATCTGTTCGATCATACTATAAAGATAGAGTAAGAAGAGACGTATGCATACTTACACATAACGTAAGGTAAAGGAACGTCCTCTTCATCCAATAGCGTTAAAGTAATCTCGTCTTTTTAGGGATTGATCGAGTGGTTATCCGATTGAGATTCATTACCTCCTCAAGTCAAGAAACTTGAAATCTCGAGTAAAATTTCTATCCCGTGATTTATTTCCGAGCCCTTTGCTCAAACGAGAAACGGGGTCGTGGTTAGACTCATCAATGGCAGCTCTCATCGGTCCATGATTAAGGAAAAACATCATCGAGAAGAAATCAATACTCTTTGTTCTTTCTTATTTTAATTTTTGGGCCATGATGGGATCTGTCCCTACTTACTTATTAAGTCATTGTTCCATAATATCCTGCCCAATGCCTTGACATTTTTTAGAACGTGGTTGGTTCTGTGATCACGGGATTGTCTTTCTTTTCCAAGATTATCAAGTGAAATATAATACTAAATCGAGTAATCCGCACGCATACAATTAACCTAAGAGTTATACATGAAGAAGATGTTCGAGGAGGAAGTTGATATATAGTTTAATGAAACGGGCAATGTGGCTCTCCTCTAACCAAACGAAGAAGAGAAAGCTTTACAAAAACAACAGGATCTCTCTCGCCAACCTTTACATCGATCGATCTCTCTCTCTCTCTCTCTCTCTCTCTCTCTCTCGCTAGAAAGTTGCTCTAGTGGTCCAATTTTGCTGCATGCAATTGGGAGTTTTGTGAGTTCCGAGGAGCAGAGGCTGCTTGTCCTCAACTTTTCATCTCCCACACATGTATCATCATCATACGTGCAAGAACCCAGGGATTCTACAGCGGTGGAGCAAATTATGTCGGTCTATTTAATGCAGTTTACCCATCGTATTATTCACTTCAAGTTTGAGAAACAAATTAATTATTAGACGCTTCGAGAGCCTCGATGTTGGCTCTCTACCTCTCACGGTGTTCTCCTTAGTTGCTCCACAAATCTCAATCATAGAAAATAATCTTATTTTCACAAACGAAAATTTATATACACAGCGATGTTTTCAAGGGAAAAATTTTAGAAAAAATCTTAAATCTATTATACGGATACTAATTTAGTCCTAAACCTAACAATTGATAATTTCAGTTTTCAACTTTTGGATGATTTGCCAATATAGTTATTCTAGCTAATTTTCGCTGACAAACACTGACGTGGATATTGAGCATCCTACGTGATACAATCGGCACTAACGTAAATAATTTTTTCATTTTTTAAAATTTTATTAAAATTTTATGATTTTTTTTACAATCATTGATAACAATCTCATTTTCACAAACAAAAATTAATGAACATAACGATGTTTTCAAGGGAAAATTACCGAAAAAATCTTAAATCTATTGTACGGATAATAATTCAGTCTTAAACCTAACAATTGATCATTTTAGTCCTTAACTTTTTGATAATTTTTTAATATAATTATTCCAGTCAATTTTTACTAAAAAACACCGACGTGGATGTTGACCATATTATGTGAGACAACCAGAATCGACGTAAATAATTTTTTCACTTTTTCAAATTTTATTAAAAATTTATGAATTTTTTATATTTTTCTTTTCTTTTCTTTTTCACAATGGTTGGCAAAAGTCGTCGAGGCTCGCTAGCCGCTGGTGAGGGTTCGCAGCTTTGCCCCAGGGGTTGGCAAGCCCTGGTGGCCCTCGCCAGCCACTATGGGAAAAAAAAGTAAGTAAAAAAAGAAAAAAAAGAGAAAAATACAAAAAATTCAGAAAATTTTTTAAAAAATTGAAAAAGTTTGCCACGTTAATACTAGTAGCAATGCCATGTAAGTAGCAAGTATCCACGTCATCGATTTTTATTCAAAATTAGCCGGAATGACTTTATTAGTAAATTGTCAAAATGTTTAGGATCGAATAAAATAAACAAATTGGCCAAATTTAAAAGGGTTAGAACTGAATTGATATCTATACAATATAATTACGATCATTTTTTGGTAATTATTCCTATTTTTTGAGTAATTTTTTTTTGTCGAAGAGTAACGTTACTTACTGACTCAGCACAGAGACTAGACTAACGGTGGACGAGATCGGTGCATTCAACACGGTAATCGGCGAGTAGGACAAACCTCCTTCTCTGTCTCTCGCTGTTCGTGCAACTGTGCCACTCGGAGAGATCCTATGCATCCCTCGAAAGGCCAACTGCTGCAAAAACAGCCGAAAAAGGGGGACAAAAGGGGCGAAATTTGGCTTTCATCGTTCGTGTGTCTTGGCGAGATGTTCAGTTTGTACACCATCGTTTAATGCTCGTGATGTGATGACTTCGATCGTGTACGACGGACTTGCAATGACTTCTTTTAAACCTTTTTGGACTTCTATATGTTAGGTATGAGCGATTACGGACGTATTGATCTTGGAATAGGTTTATTTTTAGCTAAATGAATATAGATAGTGTTAAGGTCGTGCTGTAGAGGCCTGATGACTTTGCCTGGGGAGATCATCAAGGGAGACTAACGTGGGACACGATATAATCATCAAAGTTGCGATTTGATTCATTTTTTCCTCGTTTCAAGATTGTCTTTTTAGATAATTATCCTTATACTGACCTAGTGGTTTTGCCGCATTCGTAGGAATATGTTCGTCAACGCAAGCAAAACTTTGGGTTTGTGGTTGGGAATCAACTTCGCAAAACAACTTGGTTTTTCATAATATCACCATTGAGATTGACTCTAAAAGTCATCACTCATCTTATTAGTCCGGATCTTATGATTGATAATACTGGCTCTACTTTGCTTAAATTTATTAGAAGATTACTGCACTCTCACTTTGAGTTTAAAGCGAAACATAACTTTCGAGAAGGAAATCGCTTTGCTGACCGGCTTGCTAATATTAAAATCAATAAACGCTTGGATATTAGTATCTTTTCATTACCTTCTAGAGAGTCTATTCATGCTTTATCAAGTGATAAAATAGTGATAGTAAATTTATGATGTTAAATTTTTGCATTCGGCTTTAGCCCTTTTTTCACATCCAAAAAATATATACATTTCCGTTTATCTTTGAGTTTAGACTAGCGAATTGTAAACCAGCTAGAATTATATTGATCATTCCACCTTGCATCGCGTATCCGACGTGGGTCTATATCCCGCAACGCTCTCATACGTGAGCCTCAACAGATATTTTAATTGATCGAAACATAGCTCACAATCTCTTAACCAATGACTTTTCCTTTGGATATGGTGGGTCGTGTCTCGAAATGTCATTTACCATGAAAAAAACATAAACTGTAGAAATTCAAATACGATAATTACATGAACCAGAGAATCCGAACTCTATGATGTTTGGATTTGGATTGCATGAAGAAGAAGATAAGCATGTATGCCATACAATAATTGTAAAAATATTTTGTCGCCAATTTTTAATTCTATGAGCTATAGGTTAGGAAACCATCCATCATTTTTTTTTCTTTTTAGTTTTCATCAAATTATATCTTTGGTAAGCCGAAACGATTCCCAATGAAATGAAAAATAGAAAATTCTTTCCGGTCCAATTGCGGCGCCCGCCAAAAGATGAGTCTTGACTTGTTCTGCCTTTGACCAACACCCGAAGACGCGTACGACCACACATCCGATGCACTCGAGATTTCTTTCTGTTTTATATTTATGTTCTTGCTAATTACTCGAGTTTCGATTTGCGTTTTACGAGATTGATTTCGTGGTCAATAAGGCTCGTTGTTCCTCCCGCCCCCCTCGAGTAGGGTTTTGCATTGGGTATATCGCGCATGATTTGAAATATGGATTTGCTTATCTGTTTTATGTTCATTAATTCAATGAATCAATCTTCAGTTGGCAATGATATAGTTATACCACGCTTTACAAATATCCAATCAGTCATTTCAATTTACTTATTTATGAAATCGCGACACGTGATGAAAATCGAATTTAGCAATTTTCAAATTAAAAGGAATTTTCTTAAAATCTGACAAGAACGGCCTCATTGTAGGATGGTTGTACTCGATTGATTTAAGTCACATTGGGGTATGAAACAAGGCGAAAAATAAACAAAGATTGGGAATGCACAAAAATTGCTCCTTGTAATTAATTTAATTTCTCATTCAATCTCTTTTTGCTAGTCCCACTCCAATACGGTCGTTGGAACGCTGCTTTGCCTCGGGAAGACGCATGCGAAGTTATCATTGAACGCCCTACATAGCCAATTTTATTGGATAGAAATTCTTCCTTTTACTTTTTTTAATATAACACACTTTTACCACTATTGACTAGATAGTTATAATAATAAAAAAAACTTGATTGACAATAAAAATCAATTGTAAGGAATATGGGTTGTATTAAAAAGGAAAAAAAAACACAGGACATGTACATCAAATTTCTCTCGCCGATGGTACTTATATGAAATACTCTAGTCGAGTATTATTCTATGTAAAAATAAGGGACCTATGACGCTTCTGTAGGGACACAAATAAAACTTACAAGAATGACGGGCAGCTAAAAGAATCATGTCTTCTTCCGTTTCAAGTTTGGAGTAAACTTCTTCCAACTGGTCTTATAATTATTACAAGTAAAATTTGCAAGCGGGTGTTGTTCATATTCCTAAACCATCAAAAGACCTAATTAGAGGAATTTTCTCCGGGCAGGGATGAAGGGAAAGGCCACAAAAGATTAATTTTTGAAACCCAACCCATGTAAAAAATTTTCATACAATATGAACTCATTACCATCAATTGGATAGTTAGTTGATTTTTCAAACTATAATGGAGGTGCGTACCGTAACAAATGAGTTCACACGGATCATATAAAATCCTAGAAATGCATTATGCAGAACGAGCATTTGAAATGTATTTTAGTTTCCATGAATTGTAACGTGGACATATAGATTCTAATTGTGGTCATTCTTCGGGTCAATGGCATTTGTTAAGCGGACTTAAACAGAAAAAGGAAACGGTTTTCAAAGCATGCTTGACAAAGACAATGCCGATTTCCGAGCTTTGATGAAACTTTTTCACTAAATAAGTCGCATCATTTCACTAGAAACTATACTATAATTTTGTAGAGAGTGGACGAATGCCGTAGAACACTTGATAAGTATGCTTAACATGATTCGATTTTAAAATTGTCGATTCATAAATGAATCAAAAAACTTACCACTAGTCTGTAGCTTCTTGTTCTCTCCCCTTGCTTGAAATTACGCAGGAAGATAATATTGGAGGGCTCGCAAATGGGAAATAAACCTGCAAGAAACGAAGATTGATGGACCGTGATTCCTAAGGAACTTCCATGCATATTTATTCATAATGCCCTTAATTCAGCTTGAGCAAACTAGGTTTGCCTATTCTCCACCAAAGTAAGCAAAGATTATGCCACGAGGCATAGAGAATGCTCAAGGTTCTTAGATCGGAAAAAATGGCCGAATTCGGAGATCATCCATCAATGCGAAACCTTCAGCATTCATTTGCACACTAATGAACTAGTTCATCCCAACCAAGCATGTATATACCTAAGTTTAAAAAAATATATTGTTGGCTAAGTTGTAAATGTTACAATTAACTCTAACAGGCAACTCACATCCGCATTACATTAAAAAACAAATGGTCTATCCATCATTTCACTGGTTAATCTCGAAGAAGAATATTGCAGCTAGTTTGCTGGTTCATGGTGGCAGCTAAACTTGCACTTAAACACTAAACAACCAAAGCTCAAATAGCAAAAATGACATGAAACCCAAAACATGAAATGAAACCAGGACTAGGCAGAATTCAATTCGAACTGAAGGAAGAAAAACTCCAAGGAGAGATCTGCAGCGCAATATTACAGAGATGTCAAAGCCAAAATACAGTATCAAAGAATGAAGACTACAGAATTATTTCCTAAATAAATTCTGGATAAATCAACAATAGAGGGAGAACCTCAAATAACATCTTCCTCAACAATGGTTTAATCCCACAAAAAAAGAAGAAAAGCTTAATCCCAGGACCTTCAACTTGATCTAAATGCAATTAACATTCACTTACCTCTTCACTAAAGATTATAATCCAAGAGAAAATGTGGAATCTCCTTACCTGATCGAGACTCCAAGTGCTTAAAACTAACAGATCTTGAAATCTCCCAAAAACCTCTCTACTGCTTAAAATGGATAAATCTCAAGAATATATATAGAAGATCATAATAAAACATGCAGATGCAACTCATTGTAGATCATCCTCCTACTTTTCTCCATTCTCGGTTCTTAAATTTATATCACGAATCTCCTTCGTCCTTCTGCTATATGGCCGGAGAGTTCTGCCGCTCGGTGCAAATGCACTCAAACCCGCGAAAGCGAGCCATCGCCGACCTCGAAAGCACTGGCATGCAACCATCTTGATGAACTCCGAAGGGGCACTTCAGCGTGTTCCTGCTCTGATTAATATATATATCATGCATCTACTGTAATCATATCACAACAGTCTCCTCAAAAATCAAACAAGAAAGGGTCTCCGTAATCCCAAATCCCATGATGGATGTAATCATCCTCGTTTCCCAGCGGCCACATCGCTGGCGAACCCTGCCCCACCTCGGCAGCGGTCGTCTCCGGAGGCACCAGTGGGGCCGCCTCCACCTCCGAGGCCAAGGAAAGGCTCGCGCCCACCGACCCAGCAAGCGCGTTGATGTCGTCATAGCTCAAGTGACCGAGCTGATGATGTTGCTGCTGATGATGACGATCTTGATCTTCTCGTAATTGTTGTTCTTGGTGTCCATAGTTAGGGTTTCCATCCGCGGTGGCGGTCGTTGCCATGGCGGGGATATTCTCGATCCCGTCGGGCCGCTCACACAGATATTGTTGTTGAGGATGTTGTACGGCCTGAGGATGAAAATTCTGATGATTCGAAATCTGAAGATTCTGTAGCCCGATGTTGCTCGGGCACTGTACGGACGGGACAACGACGCTGTTGCTAAATGCACCGTTAGGGATGTACACTCCGTACGGGACCGAACAGAACGGCGCAGGGGAAGAAGAGGAAGATGAAGAAGGAAAGGTGAACGCGTAGCCCGAGGGCCGTGGAAGCAGAGGCCGGAGATTTTGGGAGGACGACGACGAGGAGGTGGAGGAGGACGAAGAGCCGCGAGAGGAGGTGGTGGAGGAGGAGGAGGAAGGCTGGAGGTTGAGCTGAGCCCTAGAGCCGTAAAGGATGATGGCGGCGCGGTCGTAGGCGCGGGCGGCGTCGTCGGCGGTGCCGAAGGTGCCGAGCCACTTGCGGGTCCGCTTCCGGGGCTCCCGGATCTCGGCGACCCATTTGCCCCAGCTCCGCTGCCGCACCCCCCTGTAACGGAACTTATTGTTGTCGGGGCCTCCTTTGCCCTTGCACTTCCTCGTGCCGCTGTTGCTGGTGGTGGTGGTGGAGGAGGAGTTGTCGCTGGTGGTGGAGACGGTAGTGGTGGGGTTTTCTTGGGTTGCGGTGGTGGTGGTGGTTGGCGAGGGAGTGGTGTTGTCCATTATAAAAAACTGATACTGCTATATTTAAGAGAGAGAGAGAGAGAGAGAGAGAGAGAGAGAGAGAGAGAGAGAGAGACCACCTCGGAGAGTGTTGGGGGTGTGGTGGAGGAAGGAGTCTGATGGGGTTGGGTTTGAATGTCACCTCTGCTAATGGTGGACTAGGGCGGTGACTCCATTTACATTTAACTTTGGACCAGCAAACACATGCACGAGAGACACAGAGAGATTGCTGCGCTGTTAAGGAACAGGCCTATGAACATATCTATGCAAGGCAAGAAGGTATCCTTCCTTTTTCCTTTACTTTTGAATTTACTGGTTTTACTTTCGCAGGCTCCTTCTTTCCTCTCTGCAGAGCAGACTGATGAATGGTTTTTGTTGGTTTGCTTCCCGGAGAGTTCCCAGAGAAGAGAAAAACCCCACCAAGTGCCAAACCTGTCTCTGTCCAATACACCAACCATTGTCTTTTCAGCAAACTTACGGGACGCTCGTAAAGTAATTTGCATAAGACTTTGTTTTTATGAATAACGGATCTATATTTGCATATAATAAAATATTATATCTAACTTTACTATAGTACACGGTAGAGATTAGAACCTCGAAGACATAAAAACCAAGACAGATATGGCATATCCATCTGATTGCAGAAAAACATATAAGATTCCAAGGGGCCTCATCGACTACGGGGGGGCTCTTGACATATACATACATTGCATGCATGTCATTTTGCCACTTCCGATGGTGCTCCTTGTTCTTATTTTATATATATATTTTTTAGCTTTTTTCTCTCTACGAACGACTTGTTACTTCAACCACCGCCCGCAGCGGCTGCGTTGGCTTGCGCTCTGGTCCCTCCACGAAGGGATCAGAGTTCAAACCCCAGCGTAGTCGTTAGGGATTCTTAAGTGTGACGCCGTGGTGGTGGGTCCTGTGCTAGCGTCACTCGAGGACTAGTCGTGCATCACCGCCGGTTTATAGCTGAGTCATCGCTTGCCGGTCGCGCGGACACCTCGATTATCAAAAAAAAAAAACGATTTGTTACTTCATTGTGAAGTTAGAAGATCCTCAGAACTGAGCAATTCTCAGCCTGCCAGCAGTAGCTGCAAACTCGCTAGGGTTCAGCAAACAAACGGAACTTTGTTGAGATTTTAATCATATGAGCTTCCTCGTTGGAGGAGCCAAAAAAAAATCTCGTTGTATGAAGCTCGAAATATTACTGATAGGTGTTTAGAGATGATCAAACATCTTCAATTCCTAGCATTTCAATGTTAAATTATGAGCAACCGACCTAAGTTTTGAAATTGGTTAAGGGCAATTAATGTAGTTTATAATTTGCACTGAGCAAGGCAATAGGTTATATTTTGCATGATATATATAGAGTAGGTCGCGTGTTTGAGTTTTCAAGTCCCTCAATGACCCTAGCTCTCTCTGTCATCTATTCAGCATATTCAAGGCTTAATCAAATGCATCTTGCATTGTAAACGCAAGTGTCGGACTTTAGGAGTCATCACTCATTGGTAAGTTGCGTGGGAGATGGATTATTAATGATGCATTAATCAACCATTTTAAAATCTTTTAATCGGCTTTAGTAACCATATTAGGTTATGCCCTTTTGATCTTAGCCGAAAGGGCGAGAAAGGTTCTATATAGTATGTTACAACACATGCTTAGTTAATTTGTATTAATGTCTATAATGATTCCGGCACTAGAATAAGTGCTCTAACTAGACCATTTTATTAATGTGAGCCCGACAAATTCATAATGAAGAAATTTATATATCAGATAATTTTACATTGTCTTTTTAAAATAAGGAAAAGGATTATGCATATGTAATAGAGGTTTTTCTCGTTGAAATCTATATAAATAATGGTTAATATCATGAAAAACCTAATTGGTACACCCATAACAAATTTACCCAAAACTAATGTTTTTTTTTATAATCAAGGTGTCCGCGCGACCGGCAAGCGATGACTCAGCTATAAACCGGCGGTGATGCACGACTAGTCCTCGAGTGACGCTAGTGCAGGACCCACCACCACGGTGTCACACTTAAGAATCCCTAACGACTACGCTGGGGTTCGAACTCTGATCCCTTCGTGGGGGGACCAGAGCGCAAGCCAACGCAGCCGCTGCAGGCGGTGGTACCCAAAACTAATGTTTTGACTATCAAAAATCTCAAACTGGTAAACCTGCGATAATTTTATCCCGAACAAATTTTTTGACCATCAAAAATCCCAAACTTGTACATCTATAATAATTTTACCCTGAACTAATTTTTTGACGATCAAAAATCTCAAACTGGTAAATCTATGATAAATTTACCCCCAATTAGTTTTCGTTTAATTTTACAGTCAAATTACTAAGTTTAATGACACGTGGTAGTTGACAGGCATACCAATTTAGGGTTTTACCCCTCTGTTTGTCATAAGTTTACCAATTTATGATTATTTGTGATATTAATCCAATTTAACGGAGAGTAAATTTATCACAAGTGTACCAGTTTGAGATTTTTTATGGTAAAAAAATTAGTTCAGGATAAAATTATCACAAATGTATCAATTTAAAATTTTTGGTGATCAAAAATTTAGTTAGAAGTAAATTTGTCTCAGGTATACTAGTTTTGAATTTTTTGTGATCAAAAAATTAGTTTGGGATAAAATTATCACAGATGTACCAGTTTGGGATTTTCTATGGTATTAAACCATAAAATAAAAGAGTTGGGCCACTTGAGATCTATGAAATTAGTTACCTAAATTATGCATCCAGAGTTCATCTAAATAAGATGGAATTTCTTGTCATAAAAAGTTACCAAAGCTAAAGGAAAATTACCAAAAGAAAAGATAATATCATTTTCACTTTTTCATAGAAAATAAATTAAAAATTTATATCTATAAACAATGATGATTTAAACTCTTGAAATGTTGCCGTATAATTGCTCTAACACCAATAATGTTGAATGAAACTCCTTTGCACGTAATACCCACTATCGAAGCGCATGTACAGGTGCATCAAGCTGATTAAATGGTAACAAGTAGGGGTGATCGGTTCCCTGACAATCTGATTTGGTAACTCTATAAAAATAGAAATTTTACCTATTTTAGGCGACAAATAATGTAATATTTATGAGAAAATATTTGGATTTCCTTTTATTTACTCAAATTTTCCTTGTTTATGCAGCATAATGAGACATGGAGAAAATAAGGAAAAAATGGCAAAAATAAGGAAAGGAAGACCCACCCAGAGAAGAGTTCGAAGGTAGATGCCAAATTGAGAATTTTGTGATTTATTCTCTAATTTTATGCGAAAAATAAGCAAGGAAATAAATCACATAATTTTTATTATAGTTCTTTTTTTCATTGTTCTGGGAGTTTTTCAAGTATTTTGAATAGAAGACAAAAAGTGGTAACATGATTCTTGTTCTTTAATTCAAAATGTTGGGTTTAATTTATATTTTCATTTCTTCCTCCATTTTGTTCTAATTTTCTTTTGTTAGGGCTACGATGTAGCCTGGCCATAATGGCATGAATTTCATGCTTTTTATGATTTATAAGTGATTTCATTCATGTGAGTTATATATTGTTATGCTTAATACCTTTAAGTAATTGCCCACCATTAGAATGATATAATGTACATGTTTGAGACTAAGAAGTGGTAATATACAATTGCTCCTTATAATATATAAGGATGAATTATGTTAACATCTATTTTAATTTACCCAAAAATTAATTGCACAAAATTTAGGAGTTAATTTTCTTTAATTCCTAAAATAAAAAATATATTTCTATTAAATGCATTGCATATAGAAATTAGACACATTTGTATTAATAGGGTTTATTAGAAAATTTAAAAAAAATCGAGTTGGGCTGGGTCGACTCGGCCCTTTTTCTTTTTTTTTATTTTTCCTGCCCCTCCCCCCCCGAGCCAGGCTCGGCCCAGCTCCTTCTTCTTCTTTTCTTTCTCTCCCCCCTACTGGCCCAGCTCCCTTCTCTTCCTCTCTCTCTCTCCCCCCACGCTGACCTATCTCTTTATCTCCCCTGTTCACCCATGCATCTAGCCGCAAAGCGATGAACGGCGGAGCAGCCTCTCGCTGTCTCCATCAGGTCAAAAGTTCGCTAAGGAAGCACGCCAATAAGGCCAGTCTCGTCCTCCTCGAAAACCCGGCCATTTCTCCTCCTTCTTCCTCTGCTCTTCCTCACAGAACCGGCCCCCACTGCACTGGCCTAAATGGCCGCGAAAGTCACGAGACAGAATAGGTCGGTGCAGGCCATCGTCAGCATGCGTAATGGAGCAGGGGGGCCCGTCATCGTCGACTATATAAGCCAGAGAGAGAGAGAGGCCGGGTCAGCCATTTCAAAGAGAGAAAATAGAGACGAAGAACAGGGAGGGATAGAGAGAGAAAGAGTGAGTCTAGAGCGTATCGAGGTCATGCCGAAGTAGGAAGGAGAACCAGCAGAGTCGTCGTCGCCCCCAAACTAGCCAGAAGACCCCTAGACGTGCCGTTGACCGGTGAGCCTCCCCCAGGTCCCGACTGCCCTGTTTTGCTCTGTTTTTGTATACGGTCTGGCCGGGACTCTCGCTGGCTTTTTCGTGCAAATCCCGGCCCATACCATCTTTTCCCGTAGCCTGTATGTCATCTCTAAAGGTAAGTACAGGTCTCCCGAGGACAGTGAGGCCTTGACATAGGTCGAAATCTCTTATTCTTATCTGTGTATGCTATGTGTTCGCTAAAATGTCTCAATGAAACAGGTTTGTTTTTTGTCGCCGGCCGGCGAGTGGGTGGTCGGACGGCACGTAGGGTGACTGAAAGAGCTTCTTAGGGGTCCTGGCAGGTGAAAGCCAAGCTTGATTTGGTTTGGGTTAGCCGGCGAGATGCCAGATCTCGTCGGTCGATGTTCTCGCGTGCCTGTGGCACGCGAGAACCGATTTGGACAGATCTGTAGATCGGGTCAGACAGGTCTGCAGATCGAGTCAGGCCATTTGGGCCAGTTCGATTCGGTCGAATCAGCCTTATTTTGTCCACAACCATCGGACTAGGCTCTAACCAAGCCCGATCCGATCCAGACCCTAGTTGACCCCTGACCTAGTTCGGATCTGGAAATCCGACCCAGGTCAACGCAATGGGTTGGATTCGTTGACTTGGGTCGGCCCTGACAGACCCGGATCTGATGACCCGACCCAATAGAATATTATATTATATTATATTTAAAAAAATTTAAAATTTTAAAAAAATATTTTATTTTCTTTTTTTCTTTCTTTTCCGTATTTACTTCTTTTATTAATTTTTTAAAAAAATTTAAAAAAATTTCTCTAAATTATGTGATACATCTGAATGTTTTAATTTATTGTTGTATTATTATGCATGTTGTTATAATTGCATAAATTGCCATGTTAAATTAGACAAGTTTATGGGGTTATGCAGTAGTATTTTGCATGTTATTTTTATTACTGTTGTGTTATTGTTATGCATGTTTTTTTAATTAAAATAATTACATAAATTGTTGTGTTTTGAATGTTGTTTGCCTTAGTTAGGGTTAGAACCTTAGGCTGCATATCTATTTTTACTGCTAATCGTTTATGATTATACACTCATTTGATCACCTCACATGTTAAGAGAAAGGTCCTAAAATCAATTCAAATTGGCTGATAAATGTTTTCAGAAATAAATAAGGTAAAAAGGTACCGAAAGGGCATTAGTTATCCAACTAGTGTAATCAAGTCCTCAGACTTATTTAATCTCTGATTCGTAGGAATATGGTGATTCTCCCATCACCTTATTTGAGTTTTTAATCAATCTATTCCAAATCGATTAGTGGTGACTCCTTGATACAAACTACTTGCAGGTTAAAAACTTAAACCCTAAGTCGTGATATGGTATAGGCTTGAGAGAGCCCGAGTTAAGTCCCGAATCTAAACTTAGCACGTATCAGGCGAGACCCCTTTTTTGCATGTCGATAAAGAATGGGAGGTCATGTGGATAGAGGTATATCATGTTATTTGTATGGTTTTCGGTGATAAGGTGATCCAAAAAATTCATCGTGAATCGGGAATATTCGCATATTTTATGCACTTATGTTTATTTAAATTTACATAGAGATATGATGGATTGATAAACTGAATAGATTTGTTATACCTATAGATAGGATAGTAAATAGACTAGGAAATTTCACTATCACATGTTTGATATTATTCTTGTATGCATAATGATCTGAAATTCATATCTGGTGGTTATGGTGAAATCGGATGCTCTAACATATTTATTTGATTGATTAACTACCTTTAGTTCCAAAATTTTGTTTGTAAGATTGTCAATTTTCATTTATTCTCAATTCTATTTTGATTTGTTAGATAAATTTTATAATTAGTCCATTTTTAATAATTAATTAGTTTATTAATCATTAAACGATACTCTTGTCATTATTATTTTACTTATTCGACATGTTCATTGACACGTTCATTTGTATTTAGAATTTTACGAACAAGTCTTTAGCCATCCAGGAATTGGGAATCGAAACAAAGGGACCGATTTGCAGATTTGGAACCAGAAATCATACCATTTGGTCTTGGAAACGGACCGGTTCTCGGGTGGGTAAATGGTATCGGAGGCTCTAGTCCAAGTCACTAGTAAATTTGTGGACATCGTGTTGTTTTTTAATGGCTTTAGCTTATTAAATGTAAGAATCAGACTGGCTCACACAAAAAATGAAGTCTCCATTCTTGCTTCACTTTACCTGTAATCATCTCTGTAAACGAATCGATCACCGGCGACTAGACCCTTATCTCTGCAAATGAAGTCTTTGAGCTTGGGTTCTTCATGCTAGATAACTCCAATTAGGGGTGAGCGCGGTTCCAGGGTAGAACCGGGAACCGGAGAACCGGACTCGGTGGGTCCAGTTCGGTTCCAGGTTCCATAGATAGAGGGTCCGGTTCTCGGTTCCTTATTTTTTGGACCCGGCTGTTCCGGTTCCCGGTTCCTATAGGAACCGGAACTGGAACCTAGAACTGGAACCGGAACCTAGAACCGGGAACCGGAACCGGAACCAAGAACCGGGACCGGGAACCGGATTCCTAAAAATTAAAACATAAACTACACTAAACCCTAATTCACCTAATCACCTTGTCCCTCTCCCTCCGTATTGTCCCACTTCAATCAACAAGCACTGCGGTTCTCTCCCACTTCTGCTCGCTCCGCCTTCTTCGCCACAGATCGACCCGCCAATCGCCCCGCCGAAGCTCGGCTTCATCCTCAAGCTCGCCGCCCTCTTCCTGGTCCCCTACCTCTACTTGATCGCGCGCCACTCTGACATCGATCGGGAGCTCAAGAGGTCTGCTTCTTCTCTTTCTCACTGTCTCCTTCTCTCTCCTCTCGTTGTCGCGCTCTCTCTCTCTCTCTCTCTCTCTCTCTCTCTCTCTCTCTGTGCGAACGGGAAAGGGGTCTGCTTCTTGGTGCGTCGCGCTCTCCTCTGCTTCGAACGAGCTTCTTCTTCTTCTCCTTGTTCTTCTTCGCAGCAGGAGCAGCGGCAACATCATTGTTTGTTTCTTTCCTTCACACCCATGGCGAGGTAACTCCGATGGGTTGAAGCGATATTCTCCGCGCGCATTGTTTTGGGGGTTTTTCTCCGCTCTGTTTTTCTCTCGCTTTTCGCTCCCCCCTGCGATTTCTCCCGGAACTCCACGCGTACCCTCTTCTTCGTCATCTTCTCTGCTGCTACTGTAGCTCCCTCTCCCGTGTTTCGATCGATGCGGTTTGCTCTCTCTCTCTCTCTCGCCTTCCCACAAACAGTTGGAACCGAGGTTATGAGGGGGTAGAAAGGCGTGGGAAACAGAGGCTTGGAGTCGAGGTTATGAGGGGGTAGAAAGGCGTGGGAAATAGAGGCTTGGAGTGATGGGGTTTTGTAGCGATTGTGGAGGGGGTTCTTGCGTTTGTTCCGAGTGATGGTTGGGTTCTTGCGTTTGCTTTTGTATTTTCACTTTCATTTCCCAGATTATAGAATGAAGTATTGCGACATCTCTACAGCTCCAATGGCTTGATATTAGAAGCCGTAATTTGGAATTGGGACACTACGGCTGCAAATGATGTGGTCTTGTCTCATTAGGCTGCAGATTTAACTTATATTCTAGACTATAGGTATTGGAATTTTGTGTTTTCTTGTGATAGAGGCGAGTTGGTCATTGCTTATTTGGAATCATTGGATTCATATATATTGTTCACCTGGCATGTGATGATGGAAGGCATAATCTCACGTCTCCATATGTAGTTGTATCAATCAGTAAATATGATATCTTCCAATTTTTTGGCTCTTCTTTGGCTAATGTAGCGGTGACACTTGTTGATATGCAGGCCTGATTCGCTGGGTATTGTTGTTGGGATCGTATACTTGGTCTTGGCAATTGTGTTCCAGTATTTCAATTTTACAGCAGATTCAAATGTAAGTTCTCTTGTTTGAATGGTTGACGAGCACGATTATTAGTTGGCTGGCTCTTGTTGTTTCATTACTATTTATCGTGCTATCCCCTTTCTTTTAAGAAAAAATGTGACTTTTCTATAATTTGTCTTTGTATTCTTTTTTATGAATGTTCATTTTCATTTTGATTAACTTAAAAAAAAAAGAAGAATCTGTTGGAACCTGGAACCGACCCTGGAACCTGTAACAGGGTAGGTTCCACGTTCCACGTTCCGACGGGTAGGTTCCAGGTTCCTCATTTTGAGGAACCTGTACCCGACGGTAGGTTCCAGGTTCCAGGCGGAACCTACCCGGAACCTGGAACCGCTCACCCCTAACTCCAATTACTATGTGGGCATATGGTACAAGAACATCCCAGACAGGACATACGTCTAGGTGGCCAACAGGGACAACCCCTCACGAACTTGTCCTCATCCGTGTTCGAAGACGATGAGATGCGAATATTACGTACAAAGAACAGCAAAAAAAATAGAGCATTGGATATTTACTTCGATGAGACACTATGGTCATCACGATCGGCAAAAAACAAAGTGAAAGGGACGCAAGCGACTTAGGCAGGAGGGTCGAGCGATCAGGGCTTGGAGGCCTGAAGATCTATGAAAGAGCGGATGATTAGGGTTTGAAGCGAGCAACTGAGTCGTGAGGGTTTGTGAATGGATAAGGATTAGGTTAAGTTTTTACAGATTTGTAAGAAATTTTAAAAAAAAATCCGTTCAGTCCAGGTGGTCTGGGTGGGTGGTTCCACGCATGGAAGTGGACCGAAAATTACTGGTTCCAAAAAATTGAAACTTGGAACCAGTACCCCGCAAACCGCCCAAAACAAATCGATTTAGTCTAGTCTGAGGGATTCCTTTTGCTCACCCTTAGTTATAAATCTTACGGATAAAAATAAGAGCGACGCTATTTCCACCCCCATTTTGGCTAAGGCATTCCTTTTTTTCAATCAGAAATACCTCTCTCTCTCTCTCTCTCTCTCTCTTTAATTTATTATTTCTTTTTTCATAAGGCTAACCAACAAACTTTTTTTATTTCTATCATCTCTCTCATCAGTTTTACAATACAAATGCTTAATTGCACTTGAAAAGATATTATATTAGCTTGCATCCTATTATTATTTTGCCTAGAAAATGTTGTTAATCTTAATTTATGGTCTCATATATCTAATCACAAAAACTACATAGAAGATTTGAAATTTTTATTTATGACGGCTTATGAACACACAATTATTTTCCTATTTTTATCAAATAGTTGGAGTGAAACTATATTTCAAAGTTGAAAATTAAAATTCAATCTAATTATCTAGCTGATCTTAACCTGGTGGGCGTTTTTTCCTGAATAAGTTTGTAGGTTTTCAAAGTTAAATATTGCTTATTTTATGCTTTGTATTGAATTTTTTACATTTGAATCTAAATTGATGGACATGGGTTGAAAATCTAGTTACATCCTTTTCTCTTTCTAACTCACCTCGGATTATTTCAGAGAAAAGTTTTTAGTATGAGACCGTAAATTATAATTAACAAACCTTTTCTAGGCAAAGTGATAACATGATGCAAGATAAGATGATATCTTTTTGAGTGTGATTGAGCATTTGTATTGTGAAGCTGATGAGAGAAATGATAAAATAAAGGCAATTTTGTTGATTAGCTTGATGGAAAAAAAATTATTAAAGAGAGATAGGGTATTTTAGTAAGTTAACTAAAAAAAAGTAGTGTCTTAGCCAAAATGGGGATGGAAATAGCGTTGTCCTATAAAGAGGAAAATTTCAGACAATTGCATAAATATGATGGAAAAATACACAAAAAGAATTGAAATATTGTCATATTGTGGTAAAATCAGTCAAAGTAGAAAAATTCACAAACGGCCTCTCTATAGATTCCACCCTTCAGTCGGGAAAATTACCAAAACAATCATAAACCGATTGCAATTGTGCAAATTCAGTCTTAAACTTTCTTTTTTTTTTTGGTCAATTCAGTCCTAAATATTTTGCATTTTGTGCCAATTCAGTCCATCTAGTCAATGTTAGCTGGCCAGCACTAACGTGGACGCCAACCGACGCTGATGTGGAAAATTTTTTAGTATTTTTTTTTTGAATAATTTTTTTTCCATTCTCTTTTTTTTTTCTTTCTTACCATGGCTAGTCGCCAAATCGGCTAGGTGCTAGGGCCGGCGAGGTGGCCTCGTCGGCCACTGGCGAGGGCAAGGCCGTCGCGAGTGAGGTCGAGCCTCGCTTAGCCATGGCAAGGCTTGACCTTGCATTGCTGGGTAAGGTTGAGGTCACCTCTCGCTAGCACCTCGCCAACCCTAGCCTATGGTTGGTCCTGTGATTGGCCAGGGGAAGAAGGAAATTTATAAAAAAAAAAAAGGAAAGAGAAAGGGAAAAAAATTACATGTCAACGTTGGTCGAATGTTTGACGCCGATTAGCATCAACGTCAGAGTTGATTGGCCAAAATTGGCTGGATTGACTAAATTGGCACAAATGCAAAATGTTTAGGACTGAATTGACAAAAATAAAAGGTTTAGGACTGAATTTACACAATTGCGATAGGTTTAGGACTGTTTGAATAATTTTTCTCTCTTTAGTCAGTTGACTCTCAGTGGCTCCACCCACATGGCCCGCTATAGTTTTGGGCTGGGTCAAGTCCTAGAGAAATAGATTATTAGGGCCCATACATTAATATATCAATGCTTATTGTTGGGAAAATTGTCCAAAAATTCCAAAACTTATTATACTTTTGCCGATTCCTTTTGGGATTTGTTCACTAAAAGTCCTGAAATTTATTACAAAAGTGCAATTAGGTCCTAAAACTTGTCAAATTTGTTCAATCAAGTCCTAAAGTTAACACCGTTAATTTGTCTAATAGAAAATGTTGACATGGAATTTTACAATGAATTCCTCTCTCCTATATGGCATATATATATTTTTTATTCAAATCTTATTTAAATTAAATTAAAAGGCTAAAAATTAAAAAACAAAACAAAACTGGAAAAAAAGAAGAAGAGAGAAGCAATTTCACCGGAGGGGGGCCGGCTGAGGTCGCCAGAGGGGCAACTGAGATAGCCGACCCTGGTCGAGGGTGACTGGCCCTCGCTAGCCCTTGCCAGCCCCGAGCAAGGGCGCCCAGATCTGGGTGATGCCAGCTCTCACCTAGGGCTGGCGACCATTGCCCGCCCAAATCTATGTTGAGGGCACCCAGATCTGGACGACGCCTAGCCTTTGCCTAAGACTGGTGAGCCTTGCCATCCCTGGGCGAGGGCCGGCATTGTCCAGATTTTGGGGCCCTCGCTTGGGGCTGGCGAGGGCCAGCCACCCTCGCTCGGGGCTAGCGACCTCAGCCGGCCCCTCCAGTGATCTCCGTTGGCCCCCTTCTAGCGATGGGCAGCGAGTGCAACTCCCAACTTAACCCTAGTTTTTTTTTTTCAAGTTTTGTTGTTTTAAGTGATTTTTAGATTTTTTTAGCTTTTAATTCAATTTATATAATATTTGAATAAAATAATAATAATAAATGCCACATAGGAGAGAGAAAATTAATTTTAAAATGCCATGTCAGCATTTTTCATTAGACAAATTGACGGTATTAACTGTAGGACTTGATTGAACCAATTTAACAAGTTTTAGGATTTGGTTGCATTTTTTGTAAATTTTATGATTCAATTGTACTTTCGCGACAAGTTTTTAGGACTCTAGTGAACATATCCCATTCCCTTTTGAGAATTTATCAATTAAGTCCATTGGGCCAATTTGGCCTGAAAGTGCTGACCTAAGCGTTGGCCGTCTTATTGTTGACACTTAAATTTTGCCCAATCATTTAGGGTTTTATCGCATAAAAAAATTATTATTATTAGGGTTTAATTTTTAAAAACTAAACAAAAAAATATTTTCATTAAATTGCATGGCATATAGACATTAGGCATATTTACATTAATAGGGCCTATTAAGACACAAAAAAAAGAGATTTTCGGGCTGGGTTCGTCGGCCCATTTGTTTTCCCCATGTTTTTCTTTTATTGTGCGCAGCCCATGTTCCCTTTTTTATTTTCGCACGGGCCGGCCCATTTCCCATGGCCTGGCCTGCGCACTGTTTAGCTCCCCCTCCCCAATCAACGTTTCAGAATGTACGGGGGGAGGAAGAACAAAAATGGAACTGAAACCGAAAGTCGAAGCAAAGGACGGACCGAACAGGAGCCGGAAGCGTGAGGATGGCAGCGTGATCTGCAGGTTGGCAGATCGGCTGGCCGCAGCAGGCTGACGGTGGCAGAGGCCATGCGTGCCTGCCTGCTGGCCGACCTTAAATCAGGGCACAGGGAAAGTTCCATAGAACTGGGAGAGAATCGAGAGAGAATCGAGAGATCTGAGGGAGAGAGTGAGGCTGAGAGCGTTGGCGAGTGAGATCCAAGGCCGAATTGGCTCCCATTGACGACCGTTGCGCCTCAACCGCGGCCATCGAAACTCTAACGTTTCTCGCGGTAGGTCCTGCCCCGAGTTTCATCGGGTTTTTTTTTGTTCGGTTTGATTCGAGGTAATTTCCCGAGGATTCCGGCTTGGGGGCGTGCGAGGCGACCGAACGTAGTCTAATCCATCAAGTTCGCCGTTGTTCGCCGCCCCCAAGCCGGATAAGGAGTGCCACAACAGTGACCTCCCTCCCCTATTTTTTTTGTTCATTCCCCTATTCCTTGGGTTCACTAGTTGGAGCTCACGGCCGTCCAGCTTGCGCGAGTTCCGACCCATGACACATCGAGCTCGATCCTGCTTGTCTATTCTTTGTATGTGTGAATTTCAAATGCGTTTGAGTCTCAACCGAGTCGGAAATCTCCTATTTTCGCCATGCACCCCCACTGTTCAAGGTTATGCTCGAGTGAGATTCGTGTGTTTCTTCTTCCTTTTGCCTATGATGCACCCTTGAATCTTGATGCCTTCTGCTTTGCTTGTGGTGTCTTGGCTGAGTTGTCATTGGCCTTCAGTCGGCGGAGTCGTTTTTGATTCTTTTCCAACGAACAAGGGAGGTCCGCGGAGAGGTGACACAAGTGCGAAGCTCGGTTTAGCCAGTCCCTGCCCGGATATGGTTGATCTGTAGTCGACCAGCTCCCCATCGGGGCTTGGATGGTCTAGGTTGCGCGCCAGTTGTCGCGGTGGTGACGTGAGCAGAGGTTGCCCGCGGCCCCTCATCGGGGTGGTGACACAGATGGCAAGAACCAGCCCCTCGTCGAGATCTGGTTGGCTTATGATTGGCCAGCCCGTTGTCGGGACTTGGACGGTCACGATCGGTCGCCGACCACCACGGCGGTGATGCCGACGAAGGCCGCCTGCCGCCCCTCATCAGGGTGGTGACGCGGACGAGTGAGGCGCCGGCCACCTGCGATAGCGTCGGCCGCAAGTGTGAGGTGGCGATGCTCGCAGAGGCGGCCGCGAATCGAGTTAGGCAGTCGGGTGAACTGGGTAGGGTTCTAGGCAACTCGATTCGGCAACCAGCTTTCGAGTCGGGTTAGCGGGTCGTAACCAGGTAGGGTTTGACTCTAGGGTTTTGTTCAAATGGGCCGAATAGGTTGTGGGCAGGAGTATTTAGGGTTTTGGCGTTTTATTTTCTTGATTGGGCTTTAATTTGTTTAAAAAAAATTTCTTGGCTAGGCCTTCTTTCTTAAAAAAAAAAAATTACGCCACACCGGGCTCAACAATTGAGCCCGATCTGGTCGTGGACCCGGGCCAGCATGCCCGGGTCAGTGTCGATTCAGGTCGGATGTGAAGATCCAACCCGGATCCGTTTTGATATTATTTTATTATTTTAATATTAAAAAATTTAAAAAGAAAAATTATTTAAAAAAAATATTTTATCTGAGTCGGATGTGGAGATCCGAACCGGTTTTTTTTATATTATTTTATTATTTCAATATAAAAAATTTTAATTTTAATTTTTTAAAAAAATATTTCGAAAATTCAGAAAATTCATTTGGACTTTGGAATTGGTTTTTCTTATCTTATTGTGTAATTAGTGTCATGTTTAATTGCACATTACTTGGTTCACACATTTCGAATTGCGCGTTTGATTTAACTTCGCATGTAGTCGATTATGCATGTTAAGTTTATATATTAATTAGTGCTTCCCTTAGCTTAGTTAGGAATATAATTTTGAGACTCCTGATTAGTGTGAACACGTTAGGTGGTGAATTGAGCAAGATTAGGTACCGAAAGGGCACTAGTTGGTCAATTAGTGTAACCAAGTCCTCGTACCCATTGAATCTCTAGTTCGTAGAAGTAAAGCATTTCTCCCATGCTTTGCTTGGATGTATAATCGATCCACTGAAAACTGATTAGTGGCGACTCCTAAGTAAAATTGATTTCCATGTTAATATAAGGTAAGTCGCGAATTGGTATGAGCTTGGGAGAACGCAAGTTAGGTTTAACTCAATAATCCATTAGCCAAACCCCTTAGGCAATCGGGGGCCGATTTGAGAAGGTCGCGACACCTATGTGGCGTGGCCAGGACTGTCGTTGACATTTTGTAATAATATTTTGAATTTTTATGATTTTTTCCTTTTCTTTACTATTTTTTTGGGTTTTTGGAGTGATGATCGGCAAGGGTCGCCAACCAACCCTCACCGACTCTAGGCCCACCCTCATCGGCCAAAGCAAGGGTGTGCGAACCCTCGTCCAAATCTACGACGCCCTCACCCGATGCCCTCGCTGGCCACAATGAGGGCATTGCAACCACCCTCGATAGTCAATGTTGTTACAATTGGGCCCAAAACAAATAGCCATCACGTTAACAAATTAAATCGCAAAATCATAGCATGATGCATGACCATGAATGACAAGGTAGTCCCGCATTGGTGCATCTCATGTTTGTTCGTGATATATAAATATTTTTATCTAACGGCTTAAACTTTTGGACTAATTGGTCGGATAATCAACTTCAACATGGTACTGGTGACTATTTAGATGCCCATGATAACACTACGCCGATCTATAGCTAGATAGCCAGATAGCCAAACTGTGGATCTGGCACGGTGAAATTAAGCTCAAGCCTAGTATGCTTAACCATGCTCGCTTTCGGATTAAAAGCGTATGATAATCGAAGTGTATATTTCAAGATTAGATCAAACAATTAAAAAAGTGATGCATAAGTCCCACTGATGCTTGTGTACCGAGAAGGTTGTATCAACCAAAAATGGTTTTAATACTTTATTAGGTTTATCCAGTTCTCGAGAAAAAAATGGGAAATTTGGGGTCTAAACTATCGGGACATGTGGCGCTAACCCATGTAGTGGACACGACCCACAATTTTTTTTTTGTGTAAAATGTAAGTAATATATAACAGATGATGTACAGCAGCTTAGGGGCATACTTCGGCATTACAACTGGTACTAATAATTTGAGAATATAGAGGTAAGAAGTCTCCATAAAGTAGCTAAAACAACGTTAGCTTGCAAAGGTTTGATTTTTGGGAATAACGAAGCTCTACCTCTTACATTTTTCAGAACCTTCGTCAAAATAATCTGAATGTCAGTTGAATTGTTTTGAAACCGCCTAAGGTTGCGCTTCATCCAAGTGCAATATATAGTTGCTAGGAAAGACACTTTGAGGAGTTTCGCTGCCAAATCTTTGCCTCTTGTTGCCTTTTGTTGACCCACAATTGCTAGTCCATGAAATTTCAGTGAATTAATGAAGTAAGAAAACAAACTTGGAATGTGATTGCCCATACCTATCCTATTTCTAAATAAAAAGAATCTAGATAGTGGTCTGGAACTGCATGCAACGTAACCTAACTCCATCCACTTATTGTCAGACATTGGAGGTGAGTTCATTGCGCTGTTTGGACCAAAACTAAAAAACAACAAAACAATTGAAGCCGACTTCTTTCATTTACATAAATATGTGTGCGCACAAAGTCGAGAGCTTTTATCTATCCGACCGTAAAAATTTTCATAGGATTATTGTTGACCGTTTTGTAAATTTAAACTACCAAACGAAGATTGAACTCGGGCCTCCTGCTCAAATTCTATGTAAGCTTTTTGCGAGAGCTCTATGAGCAAAAGATTTTATTATGTCTGACAGCATGAAACAGCTATAGTCCCATATTTTGCACTTATTAATGGTCAACTGTTCGAGCATAGGTCGTGGCCTGGTTGGGTAGTGGAATTGGAATGAACATTAACAACCCAAAATAAATAAATAAATAAAACACATTTCTTGCCTTAGTGTTCACACGTGGCGTATGGTACTCTGAGTCTTCTCTCATTTACTTCTGATTTACAAATGAATATATCAATATTATTAAATACCAAAAGAGATAAGCAAGTGGCACTTTACTTTTTTAGGCGACTCGTATCAGGATAATATCTTGCCACGGAAGCTTTTACTTACTTTTTAGTTCTAAAGATTGCAGGAGGTACTGAGCAGGACTTTAAAATGCTCGAAAAAAAAATATGGGGAAGAAATTCTTGGATACGATGGAGGCTCATCTTTATATTCTCTCCGTATTTCTTTTCTCTAAAGAAGAAAAAGATTTGAAGAGAACATGAAGCTTATTGGGTAGTGAAAATAAATATCAATTTTGATTGGCTATTTTCAGATAAATAAGTATAATAGCTTCCCGCGTCTGGAATGACAAAAGGGAAAATCTCGACTTTCCATAAGTCTATTTGTACTTCGCACAAGTCTGTCAAACGATTGACAGACCTGTACCAGGATAATATCTTGCCACGGAAGCTTTCACTTACTTTTTAGTTCTAAAGATTGTAGATCAAGCTTTGCTCCTATGAACACAGGAAAACTCACCATCACTTCAACATAAATTAATGTCCTGTTCAGTTTATGATCTTATGGCCACTGTCTAAGTTCCCTCGTGCACTTTAGTTTAGTCCCACGGAGCAAGCAACTCCAACTATTATCATAGGAGGAGGGCATATGATAGTCATATTATAATGTGTAAATTAGTACATATATTGCGTGACACGCTGCATACTTTATAGCATTATTGTCATCAACAATTCAAGATTGCATTTGCAGTTTTTTTTTATTCAAAATATATTCCTTGACGATTAGACTCGACTAGTCTCGGCACACACGGCACACAAAATTGCATCAGGTTCATTTGAGGCCTCAAGTCCAGGTGAAATCGATCGGGCGAGACTCGATAAATTCAAGGGTCCAGATGGGTCGGACGCATAATATTAGATATCTTTTTTTTGGATTGCATGCTAACTTGTGGTCTTAGGAGTGGCCCTCCAAAAATATCGGCAAACCCTTGAAAGCTCGTCCAACTATCAGGACTCGTGCAACTATAACTACTCGTACTAGTTCTCTGCCGTAACTCTTCTATTGTCTTCGTTCACTCCCACCACCCTCCTGGCATGTCGCAGCCGCCGCCGCCGCCTCCGTTGCGCCCCTCGTGCTAGCGCCTGTCTCTGCTGCCGCCATGACGTCTCAAAGCTTGCAGCAGTCCCACTGGCGGTACACGGAGGTGGACGACCGCTACTTCCAAGTCCAAGGCCACACCCTCTTCTACGTCGTCGTGCTGTTTGCCACGGTCCTCCTCGTCACCCTCCTCTTCCACTACGCCCGCTGGGTCTGCCGCTACCACGGTCCGCCCCCCGAGACTTCCCACGGCGCAGCGAACGCGCCCCTGCCTCAGCCCCCGCTGGGCCTCGACGCTGCCGCCATCGACAGGCTGCCCATCGTGCTGCACGGCGGCGCGCCGTCGGAGGTGGAGGAAGCCGGCGAATGCAGCATATGCCTCGGGGAGTTCGAGGACGGCGAGAAGGTGAAGGTGTTGCCGCAGTGTGGACACCGTTACCACTGCTGGTGCGTGGACCAGTGGCTCGCGACGCGGTCAGTTTGCCCGCTGTGCCGGGCGCCTCTCCGAGTCGACTCAGCCAGCCCGCAAGCCTGAGTGAACGGAACGGGTTGGAAAGCGTAGAAATATCTCTCATCTCCACCTCCCTCCACTAGCGTCTCTTTCATCGTGTAGTATTCCTTTTCTTTTGTTTGCAGGTGGCTTTTTCTTTGGGCGGATGTTGTTTTGTGCAGAGAACTAGGAGTTTTGTACCCTTCAGCAACGTGCGCATCATGTTTATACCGTTTGTTTTCTTGTATCCATATAAATAGAGTTTTAACAATGCTCAATAATGAAATTTTGATGGATGATAAATATATTAAATAGGTATAAATCTGAAATTTTTTATGTCATGAAAAAGAGTTGAGAGCAAATTTGTTAAAGGGGTATAATTTGAGGTTTTCGACGGCTGTTTTTCCTTACAAAATTGTTTGCCTATCTCTCTTCCTCTCCTCATCTTCTTTTGCCGTCTCGCATTGAATCGTTGCTGTCCCCATGTGGACTTGAGATGGCGACAGGCGTGTGAAAGGCAAATGAATTGGTCAATTATGCTGTCCCCATGTGAATTGAAATGGCCAGCCATGCGTGATTTGACGACTCATCGGCTAATTCCTTTTTGGGACTCTCAATTGCTTCGGCCACGGGAGCGTCTCGGTCATCATTGAAAAGTAAAGACGTTTACGGTCAAGAGTTCACATATCGAGAGCGTCGAAAGTAAAAAGATTGACCCCAATTCAATTGTGTCGATTGCAAAACTCGCTCAAATATGTTATTAATTACATAGAATTATACTTGCTGTACTTAAATAGCAAACTTCTTGCTGGTTAAATTTGGCCGAAGACCGGAAGAGTCAACGGTCATATTTCTAGCCGTTTGAAATGTGTAATGGCTAGTCGAGATTTTTTTTTTCTGTAAATTGGGTTGCTCATTTTCCTGTGGGGGTAAGGAGCACTACATGCAATTGCTAAAAACTCTTGAATACACTTTGCAATCGAATCTCTTGAAAGATTAAAATCGTGTGAGGAACATTATGTAAAAAAGTGCACCCTATTTATAAAGGAGACTTTGCTCCATTATAAACCGATCTTTGTACAAGGTTCAAGTTTAGTCATTCGGGTACTACTCCCAAATCATCTACGGGAGTAGATTGAGCACGGTTTTGGAGAAGAACCACTATAACTTGGCTAAGCATTTCTCTATTCCTACTCTTTTATTCATATGCTTATCATGCATTTGATAATTCGCCCAACACATATTTGCGCAAAAATATTTGATATAGTGATGCATATTCCATATACTTGTGCATAAATTTGAATTAATGAAATGAAAACATTGAACATTTTCGTACAGTCCAAAGATTAAATCGAACATGTACCAAAAGTCGAAGGACCATATTGAACAAATTAAAAGTTCATAGACGACATTTCGCATTGGATTAAAGTTCAATGACCATATTGAACAAATATAAAATTTATAAACTAAATTGCACATTAAGTCAAAATTCGTAAACCATTTGTGCCGTTACCCTTTTATAATACGTGGAAAGTCAGGTATCACTTTGCTGGGCCAGGCCCAAAGGAGCTTTGGATCACACCTAGAAGCCCATTAATTTCCAAGATATTAGTCACACATTACATGTTGGGCCCAGGCCCAAATTGAGACCAAGAATTAGGGTTTCTCCCACATATATATAAACGCGAGTTCACCCCAATCTCATTTTCGGTTCCTCAAAGCCCCCAGAATTCGCAGCTGCCGTCTGATAGAAGCTAGGGTTCCGCGGGCGAAGCAACCAGAGCGGTCGTTACCTCGTCACCATGAGAGCTAAGGTAAGCTCAAATTTCGGAAATTGGTATGGCAATGGTTACTGGGTTGATGCCAATCGCATCGTTTGTTGATGTTTTCGTTTCCCGTTTGTTTTGTGGGTTTGATGGTGGGTGGCAGTGGAAGAAGAAGCGCATGAGGAGGTTGAAGAGGAAGCGCAGAAAGATGAGGCAGAGATCGAAGTAGGGACAGTCTTCATCATCAAAAGCGGGTCTCACCTCTAGTCGTGTTCTTTCTCTTTAAAGCTATGTTCTTTTCTTTTTGGGGAACCAGTACTTGTAGAAGATTAGGCTTCTCGTTTTTGTACCGTTCCCTGTCTTGTTCTTTGTTAGATTGGAACGTCTTGATGAATCTAGTTCGTGACCTTTGGCACTTCGAATCGGCGCACTAGTTGAATCTTGATATGCTTTAAGTTTATTATATTTGCCGACGGAGACCAACGGTGACTAATGGTCTCTGTTTCCCTTTCTTCTTCGACAAAGCCGAGGCCTTTGTGCTGCAATTTACTGGGTGATGTCTGAAAGTGAGGTCTTTCTGGCGATGTTGGTATAAAGCTTGAGATCCTATTTATCTCTTCGGGGCACAGAGTTCAGATTTTTTGGGCAATGACATAGGTTTCTGCATCGGTTTTTCTGTGTTTGATATGGTTCATATATCTCAAATTGGTTTTGATTTGTCGGAACTTTTCTTTTAGCACTGCTGGGGGCTGGTAAAGTTTGGGTCGTAAGTTGAATTGGGTCGGCCACGATCAATCCGATATTTTGGTTATCACTTGTGTTTCATCAAAGTTTGTGTTGAAATATTGTTCTTTGTCCATCAAAATCAACATCCATGACTTCTTATTGGTTTGTTTCCGTGAAAGAGCTGTATAAAAGGCAGTCCTACAAACCTCATATCTTTTAGTCCTCAGTTATTGATGAAAATAAGACTCAATTGTGTAGCCTTGTGATTGTAGTTTAAGTGTGGCAAGCCATTATAGTTATTTCCCCCTGAAATAAGTTTTACTGATCAAATTTAAGCACGCAACCGGGCTAGATCGATCCAAGGACCAGTTGGAATCAGCCTCTTCGGTCTGGTCGCAAGCCAGTTTCAGGTGAACTGGTCTGGTTCTCATTTCTAACAATACGGGCCTAAGACCAGGCAGATTTCTAGTATTATTGAGGTTCAACGTTTGAACTATTATACCTTACCAAAAAAAAAAAAAACGTTTGAACTATTACTTGTTGAAGTAACTTTCAAAATCGTACCGTAATCCCGTTATCTTCATCACATGAGTACTTGCCGACTCATTCTCTTTGATGACTATTATTGTATCGTCATTAGCAGTCATCACGGTGCAGAAGATTCTTACTTTCTTCCTTTGGTTTTTCTACAGAATTGTCTTAGGTTTTGATTTTGCTCTTACGGGATGATTTGTTAATTTAGAATTTTCTCTCAGAGCAGAACAGAGATTGGCCTTAAACCTGTCGGTTCTGGGACTAGCTTGTTCCAGCATAAGCTGTTTCTGCTCTCGGTTTCCTTTTTGTGGATGGTTTTGCACAGTTCCAGCCTTCCATGTTTTAGTCTTGGAACTGGTCCGACCGACCCATGTTCATCCATTTTAAAACATCATTATAAGAGGAACCGGCTTCGTCCGGCATGAAAATTCAGAGTTCGGCAGGTTCAAGATGGTTGATCACCTTCTCGCTATCTAAATTATCCTAACCTGAGTCCATTTGTTCGTGTTCCCATCATACCTCACATCTTGTGCAAAACCTATTCAGACATCACAGGCTATGCACTCGCGGTTGCGGTGGCCGTTTCTCAAGAATCATGAAGTACTATTTCCGTCACAAATCCACCAGTTTTGTGGACACTTCCCGATGCTTGTACACCGTAGCTCAGTTCCTCAGGATCACTACTCACATTGAAGAAGATCGGTGTGGGAAATGTTAGCATATGTACATAGAATTATTGCCTTCAACCTTCGCTTGATGAAGATAACTACGGGCCTGCACTGGTGAACTCTCAAAATGTATAATTATGTCCATGTTATTCCTCTGATTAACCAAAGCAAAACCTAAAGAAAACGACCCAAAACACTAGAGCCGACGGCTAAGAAGAATCAAAATGATGCCTTCACGGGTCTTTCACGGTTGATGAAGATTCCGGCTTCTGGACTCCCGATGAAACTCCTTGTTGTGTGCACATTGTATCAATGTACTTCCTAACCTCCTCCGCGATCATGCGCTTCATGATCATCACCAAGCAACTATCGTCCATCGCTGCTGCTGCACCCTTCACGTCCCCATTTCGCTTCAGCGCTGGTTCTTGATCTCCGTTGTCGTGATTCAGTCCTGCCTTCTCGCCTTCCAGTGCAGCTATGAGGCTCTCTCCTGGCGGAGAGAGTGTGAGTGAAGTCCTCGGCCCCTTTGGCGGCCTCACATCTCCGTCACGACTATTCTCATCGGGCAGAACCCGCCGGCATTGCCTCTTGATCTCGAAGTCGGTCTCGGACTCGGCCGCAGTGTCGTGGCTTGGGTTCTGCTTCCCGGAATTGGACTCGGACGACATGGACGACCGCTCACATGAGCGTTTCCTGCGCAGGGTCGAGTTCCAGTGGTTCTTGATCGCGTTGTCGGTCCGGCCGGGCAGGAGGCGGGCGATGGTGGCCCACTTGTTGCCGTGGACCTTGTGGGCCTCGACGATGGTGGCATCCTCCAGCGGGGTGAAGGGCCGGTGCTGCACCGCGGGGCTGAGCTGGTTGCACCAGCGCAGCCGGCAGGACTTCCCTGACCGGCCGGGGATGCCGGTGCTGATGAGGGACCAGTTGCGGGGGCCGTGCTGCTCGACAAGCTTGATCAGGGTGGCGTCCTCCTGCGGGCTCCACGAGCCTTTCACTCGGTCGATGCCGTCGACGCTGGTGACTTTCATGTTTTGCCCCGAAACACACGAGGATGATGGAGTGTTGGGGGAGAGTGGCGGATCTGTAAGGGATTGCTGTTGGGTCTGGGTGGCGAGGATGGAGATGGATGGATGTGGTGGGAGGATTTAAGGAAAGGGTTGTTAACCGTCGAGGGAAAGGAGGGGTTGTTGGGGGCAAAGAGAACCGTGAAACCGCCCAAACCTTTGACATAACCACTTCATGAGTCGCAACAAGAAAAGCGTTTGTTTCTGTTTCTGTTTCTGTTTCTGCTGCCTATTGATTGCAACATCGTCGTCGTCTTCTTCCCCTGTTCTTTGCATGAATGAGAGAGAGAGAGAGAGAGAGAGAGAGAGTTGGAAGTTGGGATTTGGTGAGAGATTATGGGGGGAGGAGTTATTAAACTTCCTCCAAATTTTCAACTGATTCCATCTAGTAACGGCTTTTCCTAGGATTGCTTAATGCTAATGCTAATGCTAATGCTAATGGAGGCAATTACACATCGCACGTTCCATGTCTCTTAAGTTGGGTTCCGGCCCATCATTATCATCCTAATCTTCGTTTGTCTTGTTATCCTATGTTCTTTGGATGTGCACCACGCGCCTTCTTTTAAATGAATTTTTGTGACAGTGGTCCGTAATCACCAATTCCCGTATGTGCTCGTGTAGTGTGCCCGAAGCAATAGTAAATAAGTTGATGAAATGTATTGATTTAGTTCGGAAACCAAGTTTCAACAAATTAATCCAGCATCCCATCAAATTTAGTTCGTTGAGTTTAGTGCTCATAGCATTGGCCCTAGATTTATATAGCATCATTGCTAGGAGAACATGCCCTGTATCCATTTTCGGGCCAGAGCGGGCTTTTATATTTTAAGGCTTAGACCCAACTTTTACTGTTCTAAAGCGCTACATTTTTTTTTGTTCATATCAATAGAGTGTCAAGAACTCGAACATATCAATCGATAAAAAAACAAATCATCGTACCCGGGTACGTACATAGCAACGATATGCCGCAATCTACACTACACGGGGAACTTCTTCTGTCAATCTCAGAACAGTACCAAGGCAGAGACAGAAAAAAGAACATGTCCAAATTAATTCCTTGATATTAGCTAAAAGGATGACGGACAAGTTACGATTTGAAAACTTTTCTTGATTGATGGGATGTTGAATATATACCAAATGCGGCCAATCTTATCTTGACTTTACCTTTACTTGCATTTCGGCCACACATGTCACAGTAAAATAGATATGTTGAAGATCTTTCTTTTCTCTTTCTTTTGAAGAAAAAAAAGTTCTCTTCCTACAAATGATTAATTAGATGACATCCCAAATTCATATGCAAATACATATATACACACAACAGAACATCAATATTATCAAAGTCTCATAGATTTTATTACCGTAGCATGTTAATCATGGCAATGGACTCTGACAAGGCAAGAAAAATCTCTGCCTCTTGCTTCTGATGCGACAGTTTGAGGCCATAGAAGAGCAGGCAATCCTGCTCACCACCACTTTCAGCGACTGTTTGAGCGAGCTCAAGCATGCCCCCTGATCCCCGCCTCCCCCGTTGCCGCTGTCGCCGCACAGAACGAGGACGCTCTTGATTCGGCCGCCCACGGAGGCCACGTCGGCCTTCACCGTGGTCAGCTTCAGGCCCTTGATGACCCGGGTCAGCTCCGACAGCAGCTCGGGCCGGTCGTCGCAGCAGATAGAGACCCGGATGAGGAGGACGCCGCCGTCGCCCTTGTCGGGTTTGGGGTCGTCGCAGTCGATGATCACTTCGTCGACCTCGGACGGGAGGATGGTGAGGGACTTGCTGATCTCGGTGGCCTTTCGCTTCAGGTCCTTGACGTGGTCGATCACACTTGCTAGAAGAGCTGCTTTGTCCATCTGCACACATGATCAAACAATGTAATGCAAATAAATGATTGGAACGTAGCCGCTTTCGAAGATCGGGGTCTTGGGTTTAGCTTATATTTAGCACCAACTTATGAGAAAGTCCACGAGAAAGTGATTCCTTGCAAAGTTCCCTGCTTTGATAACCAGTCGATCTGTCATGAATCTAACCAGCAAAACCGCCCTAAATCAAGGACAAAAACTTGATTCGGTTGTAATGAATTTGGGTCTAAATAAGCTCGAGTTAGGCGCACGAAAGTTCTTGACCTGAGGATAGTGAACTAGCCTTAGCGAACTCATTTCGTAAGTTCAGCGACAATCAGCAGAGACAAAAATGGTAAGAATAGAAGTTCGACTTCAGAATGTTAGTGCGAATTCAACGAAGCCATGTGTACAAAGCCTGCTTTCTTCTTATCGTTGGAATACTAAAACGACTACAATAAGTGGTGATTAACTTTGTTTAGATATAAACATCGATCATTGATGGGCACTATGTAATGAACTAGACGGATCAAACGACATCGATGAACCAGACAAAACTCACGCCGACAATGCGTCTTGCTTTCTGATCTCTTGCATCAGTTCAGTCAGTGCGTGCGTGTGGGAGGGAGAGAGAGAGAGAGAGAGAGAGAGAGGAAGGGAGAGCGGTAGAGCGTAAACCTTCTCGGATCTGGGAATGAGCTTCCTCAAAGTGGCAAGCTGTGCATTGATTCTGTCTCTGCGCCTTTTCTCGGCTTGGCTGTGACTCTTGGAAACACTCGCGCTCGCACTCGCGCTCGTCCCTCTGTCATCTACTACTCCTCCATCGATGGGGATGAACCACGGAAAATTTTCATTGCATGTTTGAATCGGATTAAACACAGCCGCTTGAGATGGCATCGGATATGAACCCCTGTTCAATTGTTCAACCCAATCTGCTTCTCCTGACCAATCAGAGAACCAATTCAAGTTCTCCATGACAAAGCCACAATCTTTCCCTGACGATTATCCCAAAATTCCTAGCTTTATATCTACTTCATCCATATGAAGAACCACTCTTCTTGCACTAATAATGCTGTGCCACAGGAACATGTACTAGACTGTGATTGGTGTGATGTGTTGGTGAAGAGAAACTTTACAATATGGTCAAGAAGATGGCGAATCAGCCATATCTGCCTGTCACTTCAGCATGAATTTTCTGGTAGGCTTTGGCAAACAAGAAGGAGGGCTCTCAGGAAATCTTGAAGAGTAAGAGAAGATATTGTCCGGGAAGAGTATCATAAATGGCCATGTCCACACTCGAGTATGGACAAAAGCAAGAAACAGTAGAAGAGATATCGATATGGCCCATTTGGGAAAAGCACATGTAACTTGATGCATCTGGGAATCATAGGTCTACCTAAACCAAACCCCCAAAAAGAGAGAATCACAGAGATTTCCCCAACAGCAATGGACCTTGAAACATAAATAAACAATTGAAGGACCAATCATAACCCTTTTTGCTGAAACATATCAATTTACGACAGCTTCTTGCAACCGTTACGATGAAGAAGATTGAACTTATGCGCTTTAGCTCGTTTTTGGTGAATTATTTACAGGTCAACTGTGCAAATTAATGGGCTTCGAGAGGAAAAAAAAAAAAATACTCGATTCCCTTTGTTTCATTCTTGTTCTTCAGTGCTCTCTAATGCTGCTTGTAATCTTATACATTTTCATTTTGGTTCTTTTGCGGTCTCTATAACTCATAACCATCTACATATGTTTTTTGGGGGGGCTATTACATCTTGCTGTCATAGCCAAAACAGAATGAGTTTCTAAATTACCTCAAAATGACTTCTTTTTTCTTTACCTTCTCGTTTTATTGTTGACCAGTACTAGTGGTCGGCCTGGCGGACCCTTCAGCTTTTGCCGCAGTTCTTTTTCAGTCTAAATTTTACGACTTTAAGCACTTGTGGAGAGTAGTTCGGCCCCAACGATATGCAAAGCGCGTCAATCAAAGAGAGCTGATTTTACATGTGCCTCATTCCTTTATCTCTCAATAATTGCGAAGCCTCGGGTGGGATTGTCTCAGTATGTGCAGCAACACACCCTTCTTTCTTTTTCTTGTGAAGACATCTTCACCTCGGACTTCATATTGCTCTTCATGAGTCACGAGGATATATACTGATTGAGAATCATTGGATCATGTTGATCTTACGTGATTCGTCGGTTGCGTGAGAAAAGGTTTGCCCCTTCGTGACCCACCCAATGCTATCTTTTTAGTTCCTTTTTTTTAACCCATCGTCCACCATCATGTAAATGCAGGGGTCAAGAGAGTCCTTCGCAACAAAACAAACAGAGCCTCAATGATAACAACAGGTCAGTCACTGGGTAGGGTCATGAGGGTACACGCAAATACATTGTAGATCACCATAAAGAGTGACTTTTAACGATTGATATGACCTCAAATCAAAACCCCACTCAACTCTGAAGTTTTCCCGATCTCTTTCATGATTTGTAGTGACCATATTTTCTCTCTTTTCTTGCCTTTTTCTTATTCTTGTGAATCCCACTTGTCTGGGAGTCCCGCAGTGCAGCTTCCCTTTGGGTCCCAAATTGATTAAAGAGATGATTGGCTCTGGCTCACCCATCATAACATAGACTGGGTTTATGAAGGAACCATTTGCTGGGTCTCCTTGATACTGTCTCATGAATCAGGATTTGTTCAAGAATCATTTCTTTCTTGATGATTTCAACAGGAACATATTCTTGATGAGCATTTAAATGGTTCATGGTACATTACAGATGGGCAAGATTGGCTTTGTAGCCAGAATTTGTACGAGAACAAGTGAGATGTCAATGCCCGGAAATGTTGCAAACCCCACAAACGAACAGCAAGAAAAACGAGTTGCACCATGCAAGAGGTACCTTTTGACGGTGAAACAACTGTTTATTCGTTAATGTGAAATGTCAGTGGGGTAGCTACACGGGAAATAAGCTCAAGGCAGAGATCATGACAGTCGATTAATCAATCAAACTTGATTCCCAAAATCTTCCAAATTAGTTTTCGCTTAAATGTAACATACCTAAACTCTTCAATCTCGTATCGGCAGACAATCTACTCTCCACAACCAGAGCAACAGCTCAAAGACTTGAAGAGAACATCCAATTTATTCGAGTGTATTCTAAGCATCCAAGTACTCATAGAAAAGCAACTACATTTAGTGCTCTTCCAAAGACCCAAGTGGCATTGTTATTCATGTTATCTGATTCCACTAGGCCAAAAATTTGAATCAAACCAGATCAGGAGGGGCTTCATCATCATCTTATCTGAGCCTCTCTAGCACATGCGCCACTGTCTACTTGATCTAATTCAGATTGTAATGCCTGATCTAATTCAAATATATACGTACAAAAAACCCACTTCGATTCAGCATCCATGAGCACCTACCTAACATATTACGACTAAGAAGGACAACATAGCCCGTCATACCTCAAGTTCCACAAAGAAAGAGCAGCTAAAGGCATTGTCAATACAACACTTGCTGACCTCATTTCAGAAGAGATCGTCATTGATACATCACAACACAGAACCAGAAAAAGAATAGACTAGGAGCACATTCAAATATTTTGAAGGATACGGCTAAGTTTTGTTATTCGTCTAAATTCAAGTTGGTAATTTAAATGCATTAATCTACATAGTAGAAGCTGCATAACATTGAACCCAACAATTTCTTCTCATCCATAAGTAGGAAATTCTCAATCCATGGAAGAGCATTTCAAGTGCCTACAACTGGGATAGTTCTCCACTTCCATGCGCTCACAAATCCAAAATCCTATTTTCCGCCACCTTAGTACTCGTTAAAATGGATGGCACCGACTTTCCACACAATGTAAGTTGTTGCAAACATCACTGTGCTGATAAGCACAAACGATAAGACGATGAAAAACAAATCAACACCACCTGGAAACTCAAATGTGAATCCGTCCTTTGGCATTCCACGCTTGCTGTCGTCAAACATGTTAGTAGGGGCTTCCGGAAGCCCGGATCTCCTCTTCCCACGATCACTCTCTTTGAGAGCATCTAATACTTTGCTACCCATTTCTGATTTAGATGTCTTTGCTTCTGAGTATCGGCTCCGAACTCGGGCTGCCCTTAGTCTCTCTCGTGCAGTTAAGGACGATCTTTTTGGTGTAGATTGCGACTTGGCATTCAGTGACTGATTTTGGTCTGGAATTGAATTAGGGACTGGTCCATTGGAAGTTACGGATGTACAATCCCTGGAGCTCTCAACACCAATTTCAGAAACTGATTTTTCAGCATCGCCAGAATTCCTAACTGCAGAGTCCATGGAAAATTGGTCACTCTCTGCAACTGAAAGATGCAATTCCCGACGTGCTCTGCCTAAGCGAGGCATACTGAAATGGAAGAGAAAGCTGTTTTGCTTGAATTCAGAACCTTTCAGATAAGATGTAGACACCTGCCGGCTCCTTACCTGCACCTTTTGAGAAACTTCCATCATATTCAAGAACTCAGGGTAAAGACAGAACGTGGAATTTGCCAAATCACATGATCTATACATGTAAGTAGCTTAAAAGTTTCAGTGCAACTGCATCTGATTCATGCCACTACTTCAGGAAGCCCCTCATGGAAGTCCACTATAGCCAGCTGAAGCTATGAATTGTCTATCATCAAAGCTCTTCAAGAACAAGAACGTGTAACGGCAGCAAACTTAACAATTAGCTGTAAACTAGGTTGTGGGGAAGGGGTCGAATTTTAATAGAGAGCATAAACTTCTGAAAGAAAGGCATGACTCCTATAAGCTTCCAGGGAAACATCTAATCTTATGTAAATGTGGCAAGATAGAGATCTACGGGAAGTAATTCGATATGTGTCTGATGACCAGGTTTCATTTGAATAATTTTTATATGGTTCCAAGGATTTACAGAAGAAGAATCAATATATTTGGAGGATCCAAAGTTTTCAAAGTACATCAATCATTTTGTCCAGTTACAGTTATAAGCATCTTTTCCATTAAAGCACAGGCTGGACAGACCATTGACTCCCTTAAGTTGAGCACTATCTTGTCACATGATAACTCTGTTTTCAGATCATTACTCTCTAGCGTGCCTGCTATTTCTTATAAGGACAGAATTGTATTGATCCAAGCATATTTCTTCTAATGTATTTCCATCTCGACCACCGTAGTGTTTCAAATGCTGCGGCTCAACTCCCAGACAAGTTTACTTTAACAATTCTCAACACTTTAAATCTTCAACTTGGTTAAATAGGAACTCAAGCGCAAAGATCATCTTGATTCATTTGCAGCAAAATAATTTGATACAATCATAGAACGCAGCCATTCTTTCATGCACCAAAATAATTTGAGTGATGCAAAAGTGCTAAATTAACAACAGTTAAGCATGTCTGCGTGTCTGCTGATGCTGTTGGATTGAAGTCCTTAAACATCGAACGCTCAACACCACAAGTTTAAAGAATTTCTAAGCAATACTTCATCTTCTTAAGCTGCAACACGTAACCATCATAAATAAATACGGAAAACTTGCTGCCTAATATAAGGATATATAATTCCATCTCGTTTTGAGAAATATGGCTATTATGAAGATTTAGATATCACGAGGAGGTTTAGTTCATCAACGAAAAGTTTCATCCTTTGTTTCCCACGTTGTCAATATATTACAAAGCTCTGGTGGGTATTGCTCCACCCTGAATAAGTTAAAGCCTAAATTGAAATGCCCACCGTAGAAGTACCGCAAGATCACGACGGAAGAGAAGCAACCAGATGAAACACGTATTTCTACCAAGACTTGAATACGGAAATAACAGGAGCAGAACAAACTCGCTCGCATCAAGACAATCTACAGTGCAGAAGATAATTAAAATCCAGTCTTTCAACTCGCTGAAGCAAAGAATCAAGAAGCGGCTAAATGGGTGTTCCCATCCAAGACAATGAAGACAAGCTCATGTGAGCAGAAACCCATGTCAAGAAGCAAGCGAGCGTCGGTTGTATCTTTACCTTGGAGCCGAAACCCAAGACTGAGTTCAAGGAAACGGCCATAGGTTGTCGTTGTTCTACGGTCGAACCATGGGACGCAGAGAGAGAGAGAGAGAGAGAGAGAGAAGCTGCGTGTGAGGTGGTTGTTTGTGGCGGTAGTGGAGTTTTCGTCTCCAAGGACTGGATGATCCACATCCCTAGTGGTACCCAATATTTTCTCTGAGATATCGCCCCAGATGGATACCGCGCGTTGCTGACACCTCGGCGTCCTTTTTCTTTTCTTTTTCCTTTTTTTCCGCGAGAAGAGTTTTGTTTTATACATTTGTTTGATGGACACAAATTAGGATCATTATTCTTTTTTTCTGAATTTCAGTCGAAAGAGTGATCTAATACGATGTTATATGTTGGTTCCATTTGACAATTCTTACGAGTGATTTTTAGATCACGACGTATTTACGTTACTTGATAAACCACCCATAAAATGTCCACGTATGAGAATCATACGTCATAATCTTGAGCCTCTCGTAGAAATCACATTTTTTCAAGGCCCAATTCCAAAAAAAACCTTCAACTTTACACTTTATACCAAATATATTCTGAACTTTTTTTGTCTCAAGAAAAATCACAAACTTTTATCTAAATCCCAAATCTGCCCTTTCGTTATAAATCCGTCCAATTAACGTTAGGAAAAAAAAAAAAGAGAGAGAGACAGAGAATGGGCAGCTGCGGCGGTGGCCAAGCCTTAGCCGGTGGCCGCCGCCACAGCCGCCGAGAAGGAGCGACGGCCCTCGCCTGGGCCTTCCCTAAGGCGGCGAGGGCGTGCAGTCCCCAATCTGGGGCGAGGGTCGCGCCCTCCTCCAGATCGGGGGCTGCACACCCTCGTTGGCAACTTGCCCGGGGCCGGTGAGGGTCGCCGGCCTTCGAGAAGGCCCAGGCAAGGGTCGCCGGCCTCGGGCAAGCCGCCGACGAGGGCGTACAGCCCCTGATCTAGGGGAGGGCGTGACCCTCGCCCCAGATCGAGGGCTGCACGCCCTCGCCGGCGGCTGGCCTGGGGCCAGTGACCCTCGCCAGCCTTCGAGAAGGCCCAAGCGAGGGCCGCCGCTCCTTCCCGGCGGTTGTGGCGGTGGCCACCGGCGAAGGCTTGGCCACCGCCGCAGCTGCCTGTTCTCTGTCTTTTTTTTTTTTCTGACGTTAATTGGACGGATTTATAACGGGAGGGCAAATTTGGGACTTAGATAAAAGTTTGTAGTTTTTCTTGAGACAAAAAAAAGTTCAGAATATATTTGGGACAAAGTGTAAAGTTGAGGGTTTTTTTTTTAATTGGGCCCATTTTTCAATGGTGATAATTATTATAATATCATTTTTTATGGCAAAGAGTAATGCGTATTATCTTGCAAATGAAAAGAAAGATATGAATGAAAATAATTCGAATGGAACTCCAGTATATAATTTTAAGCATTAACATTCACCTATGTCATTTCTATATGAAAAAAAAAAAAGAACATTCCAATTTCTAAGCTATCATTAGTAAATATCCTATTCAAAATAACACGTCTAGGCATTTATAGCCACACAATGTATGAAGCCTTAAATCTCGAGCTCTCCATCTCATTCAGCGCAGGAGGTGAAAGTGGACCGATTTACTTGTAAGTAATTCCAACTTTAGCTCGATGACTACTCAAGATAGTCTCGCTTATTTTGAGTCAAGCTCGAGTATATTGTCGAGTCGAGCTTGTCGATGCTCATCTCGATATGCTCGCAATGGCAATCGAGTTTTTATTATTCTTTTACAAAATATGTAATAATTACTAAAAAAATCACAATATACTTAAAAATAGATAATATTCAACTGTTCATAGGTTAATCGCAATCGACTTGAGTCTCACAGCGCTCGCATGTCTCAATTTTCTAATCGAGCTGAGCTCAGGTAAATAAAACAATACTCCATCGTGCTCGAGTCGAGTTCTGAACATCTAACATCGGAGGCGGATAAAGCTCAACAGATTATCAACTCAACTCGACTTATACCCAATTATGTTGTCGTGTGCCAGTGACAGCGGAGGCAACAAAAATGGCGACAATAGAGCCAGTGCTAAAGCACCAAAGTAATTTTGGTGAAATGCAACTCATTCCAGATTCTTACTCGAAAGGGGAAGAAGAAACACACAGATTCATGCAATGACTAGCTTCCACAAGGCCAAAAGACAATTTCCGGAACATTTGAATGACATTTTTCAAGTGAACTGGTCAAAGAATTTCATCCAAAAAGTTCGTCCCCAGAACATAGAATTCATGTGATTCTCTCGGTCGTGGATACACAATGAAACGAAACTAGTTTTATAATACAAGAAACCCCTCGGCTGGGCCTCTACAATATGCCCAAAAGAATGCTGTCTTCTAGTTCTATCCCACCCACCCAAAAAAAATTATCAACAGCTAATAATAGACACACCTTTTTGAAAGCAAAAGCAATTATTTCAAAGAAACCTTGACCCTTTCTGCAAAAATGAATAAGAAAATTTACCCTCAGCCACACACATCAATGAAGAACTCAAACTGCTATCCTGCTCTTAATTCCTGAAAAATCTGCAATGTTCCTCAAAACTCAATAACTGCCCATGGGTGGCATGCCAAAAGGTGGCATTGGAGGCATTCCCATTCCACCCATGGGTGGAGGTGGGGCAAAGCCTCCCCCCATTCCTGGTCCTCCCATGCCCGGCATTGGCGGTGCAGGCAGAGCGAGTGGCAGCAGTTGGGCATACATATTCTGCAGAAAACATAAGAATATATGAAAAGGTAAACAGAAAAACAAAGGCAAGTATGAAATTGTTTGAGAAAGGAGAGTAAAGCTGTATTATCAAAATGATATTGGCAAAGAGTGTAGAAAACTTTGAGAGAGAAATTCAGCAATTCAACAAACTATAAGAATTTCAGCGCAGATTACCTGCTGTGCGATCACGTCCTTCTCTTCCTTCTCTTTTGCCTTAACCTCATTTTGAGCTTCAATTCTGTCTTTTACTAGCTCATCAACTTTGCCTGTGTATTCACGGATAAACTGGAAAAAAAATGAACCAAGGTTAAAAACAATCAAAGACAAAAATGGTTAATCATTCTTGGTTTGTGCCTAATGAGCAATCAAATTAATAGAAAAGCACAACATGTATACCTTACCAATGGTTTGAAAAGTACATAATTTCAGAATAGCGATTTAAATTACACTACAACAATATTCTTGGAAGCACGAGATAGCAAATTGTTCAATAGCATTAGTATTTACAAAGCGGGAAGTAATTACCTGGAGGAGATATGGGAAGGCAAAGTCAATCATATTGTTCATCCAAGCTAGCTCAAGAGCAATATCTGCTCGAATCAAATCATAGCACACAAATAGGCAAGATGCAAAGCATTCTTTCTTCCCCTGCAAAAGCACATAATGGCAAAGGATTAGAACTCCGAACAACAAAAGTATCAAGAGTCCATGAATGTCGACGCAATTGGGTATTTGAAAGAAAAGGTAACAGCAGAACTCCAAGAACTACTGTGAAAAGCCAAAAGTTTCATTCAATTTATCGATATCTAAATTCTAGCCATTTTAACAAAACCAGCTAAACTAATTCTCTATGCAAAACCCTTAAACCTCAATTTGCAGATACCAAAAGCAACGAAGGAGAAAGCCCAGTAACCTCATCTGATACATTAACAAGAGATTTAGTCAACTCCACCAAAAGTATAGCGTCGCAGGCAACCATAAGCATAAAACTTTTCTGTATCCGAAGAACTATGATGTTCTTATCTGCAACATAGTTTGGCTAGAACATCACCAATCACTCATAGCATACCTTTTCTATGAAATAAACAAGCAACTCTTCAGCAAGTTCACGTTCACCAGACTGAGAAGCTGTCTCCATTGCATCTTTGTAAAGATTGTCTTTCTTGGAAAGTGCAATTGACTGCTTCCATCGGCCAGCCTTCTTGTAAATATAAGCAGCAACTCTTCTCATTTCAAGAAGTTCGTGCTTCTCAATCTGCTCACGTGCAACAGCACAATGAGATTGAGGTTGCGTCAGGAAATAAAAGAAACAAAGCAAACCAACTGCATCTCACCTTTTGAGCCAAGCCTATCATATCAAAGTTATCATGCAAATCAATAGATTCGCGTAGTCGATCGTAGTCTTCCTCTTCCACATAAATCTCATTCAAAGCCTCATTCACAGCAGACACATTATTGCTTTGAACTGCAACCATGTATGGCTTCACAAGACGCAGATGACCAGCCTGAAATTCACAATTTTGCAGATCCCCTCTTAAAGTTAATATTAGAAGATAGACAATTTGATTTCATAAAGCAATATTAAAGAATAAGCTAAAACCTTTCGCATGATGTCAACAACACGTGTATGGTCCACTCGCAGTGCAAGCACATTAAGAACATCATTTATCTGTTCTGGATGTTCTTGCAGGTAGAAGTGCACAGCCTTGTAGTAGAGTTCAACATTAGCAACTTTGACGATAACATCTTTAAATTGCATGTGTTCCCATGCTTCTGGGGAGTGGTTCATTATGGTAGTTGCAGCATTATCAAACTCATCATATAGAATGTACAAATAGGTAAGCTCCTTCCAATGTTGTTGCTCATCACAAGCTCTGATAAGCTTTGGAATGTTGAGACGTGTTGAGAAGAGCTTGATGTGCTCCATAAGCTTCTCAGGACGGTATCTAGCATAAAGAACTCCCAATTCAGTGAAAATGCCCATATGTGCACGTTCCAGCCCCAAACCACTCTCCATGAGTGAGATAAGCTCATTAAAGCATCCTCTGTTCTGATAGTATTCGCTGACTTCTTCCAGGTCATCCACCTACAATTTTCAGAAGAGTGAGATCAAGAGTTGCTAAAGAGAGGTCTTGTCGCTCGATACCTACGAAATCTACTAATAACACCTACGCATAGGAAAAAAAGAAAATCTACTTCTCACACCCAGTCCAAGTATAATTTTCTCAAAAGGTCAACTGGCTATAGCTATATTTAAGCGTTAAAACAGAAATGTGTCCACCAGAATCAAAATAAAGTCACATAAACACCCACAACTCACCTGGACAATGATGTTCAAACCACATATTTGAGCTAAGCGGAACTCCTCAGCATCAACACAAGCAAAACAAACTTCCTTCCATGTCTTTGCACTGTTGGCTTTTCGTGCTGCATCAACAGCACCTTGGAATTGTTTCAGCTTCACCAGTGTGCATGCCAACTTGGCCCAGTTAGAGATAAAAGCAAATATGATCTTAGCAGCCTCATATAAGGCTTCATCAAAGAGGCGATCACCAACATTTTGTAGATTGGCCACATTAGGCATGAGAATAAATTCTTCAATTTCACCCAATCTATCAATCTTTGCATACGCATAGATAAGTTCACTGTCCACTTTTGGCTCTTTTGCCTTCTGCCTAACCATTAAAAGGTATTTCACCAAGTCATGGTAGACATTTGCATTCTCAGCAGCTTGAATAACATCCAAAAATTGAGTCGCATCATCTGCCCGAATGAACGACTCAATTGCATCACTCACCAGACCCTCCCTCAACTGAGCCTTAGCCACCTGGCTCCAGACAGCATCTTCTTCAACCCTGAATGCAAACTCCACAGCTCGATCAATGCTTCTAATATTGTCCAGTAAGACATTAACAGCCTGAACATTCATGTTGAACTTTTTGAAAATTGCAAAGGCTTCCTCAAATAGTTGGGCTTCCACAGCGACTTCTCCAACAGCAGGACCATCAAAGTTATCAAGTCTATTGACATAATCCATAACTCTTGAAGGGTCCGCCTTAATAGCAGTAAGGATAAGCAGGTTCTGTAGGTTAAAGTTCCCACTGAATGCAGAGTTCTGCAGGACAATTTTCTCCAAGAGCTCAATCAATTCATGTGGAAGATCAGCTGTCATGAAGGCTTTAACAGCTGCAGACACTTGCTCTGGACTTTTGCTTTCAGGCAATGCTGTAGATACAACCTGATCAATCAGCTGTCTCCTATATTCATTCTCAGGGTTTAGAACCTTCTCCCACAGATCTCCATCCATTCTCTCAACAACATACCTGTCATTCAACATAACAATGCGTAAACAAACTTCAACGACCTAGAGAATTCATTTCAAGCCAAAGTTCCATTAATTGAAGAAACCACAGACCTGGCTTGTAACTTGAACAAAGAGTTCTTGTTAGTTACATTGATAAGCTCCTCATCACATTGGCCTCTCCGGTAAGCTACAACTGCTAGAGTGGGATCGCGTTTTTCACAGTATTTACCCACTACACGGGAATCATAGTATGGGTTGGTGGTGAGGAAGTGTTCTGGATTGTTGTTGCTGTCTATAATTATTTTACCCAGGGCATTATGGACATGTACATCTTGGCTTCCCTCACTCACAAGATGCTCCAGGAATTGAGTAAGTAACCGCAGACGATTCCTGAAGATACAAAACAGTGAGGATACTACGAAGCTAAAAGAAGGGGCAGAGAATAAGAACAACGGAAAAAATTGAGTATAACCTTTTTTCACATTCCTCCACAAGGGGCTCCACCGGAAGCAGAGAACGAACAGACAGAATCAAGCCTTTGATGAAGTCTTCTGGACACTCATCATCTAGCAACTGTCCCACTACTAGGGGAGTGTTCCCAGGGTTCACCTGAAAGAGATGAACTTCTCCCATTAGATAACCTGACAAAAAAGCACCAACTAGATAAAACAGTTTCAACTTCCAATGTTCATAAAACCATACCTTCTGGACATAACCTTCAATATAACGGAGCATGTTGTTGGTATAAAGGTAGTGAGTGAGATCAGGCACAAACCCAAATCGATCACAGACATTGATAAGGGGCCGTGCATCTGGAAGCTTGGCCTCCATTAAGAAGTTCTTTGTCTTTTCTGCGTCATAGAAGTTTGATTCTCTGGTCACTCGTTCAACCTCTTTAATTTGACCAGTTTTAGCAGCAGCCTCAATATATTTGAAATGAATATCAGGATCCTCACTGTAAATGCAAAGGATTAATTACCAAATTGTTCTTCCCAAAATAAGACAATCTAACAAAGTAAAAGAAAGACGTTTCAAGCGTATCACAAAACAAACAAGCAGAAAATTGTCATAGCCAAGCATATTACCTGGAACTCAAGTACGAACCCAGGAAAAAGTACAGTCCTTCGTAAGACTTGAATTGCTCAAAAAGCTTTATGCAGGGTTCAACACCCAGCTGCTCACAGTATTCTTTGGCAACCTATAAAGCTGCAAGTTAGCACACGGTTGTATCGAGTAAAATACGAAAGAGGAAACTACAACAACTCACCTGTACTATTATCTGAAGGTTGCCTCGGAGATTAACCAGTAAAAGGTCCTTCATGCACTCTAAAGCCCATTCCCGTGAGAGGGTGCCAAAAAACTCTACCAGCGACTGCAAAAGACTTAAAAAAAAAATCAGTAGCAGTTACAGATACATAACATCTCATAAGATACCAGTAGAGCATGGCTATTCATGATTACCTGTGGCTCGATAGCATGGGTATTCACAATTACACGTTTGATATCTGGGAGTTCTGAATAGTGCTGCAAGAAAAATTGGTACGGTTATGCACTAGATCAATTGAGCTCCATGATGTAGGTTTAAGAGTTACAACATAAAGTTAGAAAGAGACATTACTTGCAATGCTCGAACATAAAGACCAGCCTTTTCACAAAGCTGGGCAATCCGAGGACGGTCATAGTGGCTAAACATTCCATTGGCCAAGATTGCATCAGCAACATTAGGGAAAGTGACCAGATTGATTTCAAGGACCTACATAGATTGAAGATAATGTTCACAAACTGCCACAATGTGAAAATATAAATGGAAGCTAATCATAAGAGGACACTGATGCAGTACCTTTGTTTGAAGAAAACCATGTTCCGGAAGATTCGGCTTCAAAACATCTAACAGAAAGGCTGTTGCCTCACGGATCAAATTTCTCTGCATAACCGAGGTACCACAAATTTTCAACCAAATAAGAAATCCAATCTTGGCTTAACCACAAAAAGTTGCATCATCAAGATACTCTGTTGATGTAAATTCACAGATGCTGGTAAAATAATAGCCGATAGCAACCAATGATAACCATATTCTGCAACAACGTGATGAACCGAATATAGTTCTAGAACTCGAAGATTTATAGCTACGGGTTTAATTATAGTCCACGAACTTGCCTTCAATCTAGCAATAAAATTATATCTATTGTTCAATTAACAGGATGCATCATCATTCTTTGCCATTATTTGACTGATTTCAGCATGCCATTACAACTGAAAATGTTAAAAGGGGTCATAAATATGATATATGATACATGATGGCAAACTATAAATTGAAAAATAAGAACAATTCAAGCACCTAACAGATAATAGCTACCACATGACACTGATATTTATTCAGAACACAGAGGGCCGTTAGGTTATTGAACAAACAAACCTGAAGAAAGAGATCTGTTATTGTATTGTAGTCAACTGGACATCCTCCCTCCATTTGAGACATCATCAAAGCAAAATTCAAGGCACCCTAGAATGAAAACACAGCAAATCAGCCAGCTCTGGTAAAAGATTACTAGGAAAACCAACAGGAATATGCATAAATTCTCAAAACACAAGTCATTGCATGAGCAAAAAAGAGGAAAGAGAATTCTGGGGCCTTAAGTTCTTTACACACCTGTGCATCTGATCGGAGGATTGTTTGCAAGAGAAACAAATAATCAGGGTTATACCCAACCTGCAGAAAGAAAATAAATTATGTCAATAGCAATAGTAGCATCAGCAGCAGCACTGCTGGTAGCAGCTGCAGGTGCAGCAATATGTAATGGAGAGATGACGCTATTTTATGTTCGATCTGTCTTTACCTGCTTGGAGTATATCAGTATTTTGTCAAACTCTCTCCGCTCAGCAAAAGCTGCAACAACTTTAGGAGTTGCCCTGGCTTTGATGTATATTTTCAAAGCAAGATCATTATCCACAGTCTGCAGTAGAGAAAAGGAACAATCAAACATCCATGCCAAGTATATCAATTTCACTCTAAAAGTTACAATAAAAAGTGTTTCATCCAATTTAAAACCGTAAGACCAACAACGTAAAACCAAAACGAGGGAAATACCAACTAATCTAGAAATCAAACCTTCACAAGGTCTCCGAGTTCCTCGCTGCATTCTAGCTTGTCCTCTGCAAGCCAATTCTCCAATAGGTTCTTCTTGTTTTGGTTCACAACAAGCCGCGATAGTTCCAATGATTCAAATGCATTAAGTTTTCCTCTAGTAAGAAGTGTGCCAAAGTACTGCAACAGAGGTGGTGTCTGCCCAGATTGCACAGGGACACTCTACATATGGAGGAGAGACAGTTCGAAGCAAAACCACATTAAGTATAGAATCAACTCATTCGCTCCCTTCCTTCAACTAATAAACGCAAAAGTTTCCAAATTGAAGCAACAAATATGTAAGATTTTGGACTTTTTTTCCTTAATACATGTTTCTTTTACTCTAAATGAGTATAAGAAACTCTTTGGCAAATGATCCTGATAGCTATTACCAATAAAAAGTACTGACGCAACAAAATTTTGTTTACAGCTAAGTTCCAAATAAATGTGGCAAAAGCAGAAAACAACAAAATTAATCCTTGTGGCTAAGCATTTAACAAGTTGCACTAGACAACCTAATGGCAACTGAAAAATTAATACCTGAAACTTGGCAACCGTATCAGGGGTGCGTAAAATTCCTTGTGGAGACTCAGCAGCAAGCTCAGCAGCTTCTTTGTACTTTGTTTGGGCAAACAGTTCTTGGAATCTTTGGACAACCTATGTTATCAAAAATGGCGGATTGATTTATTTTCAAGTAAGGTTGTCAAAATTGCTAGTCTAAGATCTGAGCAGGCCTCATGATTAAGTATAAGGCCAATCTTCAAAATGCAACATTCTATAAAATTACTCGAAAATAAATCATTACCAATATAACACTAACTTTAGAAGTATTATATCAGCTTATTAGAAACATAAGCATATCACCACCTGGTGAAGGGAAGGGACCAAGGAAGAGATCAACACTGCATAGGGAACCAGTGGAACAAAAGAATGCTTGTAACTGCAAGCCACCATCTAATAGTGTTCAAGCAAAAAGAAAAAAACCGATATCTTGAGGCTTGGTTTTTTCATTGTTTCACATATATGGATTAAATGATCAATGGCCGAGTTGTTTCCATATTGCAGTAATACCCACAGTTTTTAGGGCAGAAGGTAGACCAGTAGCTTCAAAGGCAACTTATTATACAATTTCATAAATATTTCTGATGAGCACCTTCAAAACGATCTTCTGTGTAGCTTCCAGATTCTATAAAATGAATGAGCATCAAATATTTCACGCAATGGCACATGACCTTGACAACCATGTGCATGACAAAGATCAATTCTGAGCAATAACGAGTCACCATAACAAGGCAAAACTGCACTAGACTATGTTTTGTTGAGAGAGAAAAACAAAATGTAAGTAATTGTAAAACCATAACAATAAAATGAACGAGCAAAACATATTTCACGCAATGGCACATGACCTTGACAACCATGTGCATGACAAAGATCAATTCTGAGCAATAACGAGTCACCATAACAGGGCAAAACTGCATTTATACTATGTTTTGTTGAGAGAGAAAAAAAATGTAATTAATTGTAAAACCATAACTAGGCTCAAGCTACCAAACATCAACAAATTCATCCTTGCATGATCAAATCATTTCATGCAATTGAAGTGCAGCAACATGCTCAAATTTATGGTTGGTATACACATACAAGCTGCATGTCGACCTTTCATTGAAGAAGCATATAAAGAGAGGTCATTTCACGCAATTGAAGTGTTGCAACATCCTAAATTTTATGGATTGTGCACACATACAAGCTGCATGTAGACCTTTCACAGAAGAAGCACATAAAGAGAGGTTATTTCGAAAAGATCCATGACCAAACATTCATAAAATCCATCACTAAATTTATAATACAAAATCTACAATAAATTACCCAAGAAAAAGGAAAAAACACTAAGGCCTTACCAGCTGCTCTGCACCAGGAAGATTTCCTCTTTTGGCAAGATTGACAGCAAGCTCCAAATTGTTTAACTGCAAAAAATAACCAGGTAACATCCAGATGTGACAATACCTACAATAAATTTTCAACCCCAGAATAACAAGGAAAATAAAGACGATAGAAAAAGTAAACTAGCCAATGCTCGTACCTGGCCACTGACAAAGGGTACAATAGTAGCCTCATTTACAGTAGCAAGTAGAACCTGTCCCCGTCTATTGATGGCATAAAATCCTCCAATAGACGAAGCTTCAGCTGTCAAAAATATTGGATCTGGACTTATTCTGTTTCTGTATACTGCAGTTGCAGTCTCCAAGTCATACACAAACAACAGCCCAAGCTTGGTAATCACATATATCAAGCCATACTGGTGAGATATCTGCAATCACATAGACAAGGACTTAAGATAAAGAAAGTTTCGGGTTAGTCTAGCATGAGATGCATGTTTTAGTATCGTTCTACCTGCATTGCAACTGGAAAGTCATCAGCAAAATCTGGAGGAAAGAAAAGATCTGCTTGCTTTTTTGTAAAGGATGGCTTTCCTGATATAAAAAGTAATCATAATATAAGAGCAAAGTGGGACATAACACAATCCAAAAATTGAACACTAAATTAAGCTGACATGACTGTAAATAGAGCCCATGCAGAAAGTACACCAATAAGTGGGAATCAATAAGCATTTTCGAATCGCAATAAGTAGACCATAAAATAACTCCTACTGCCATAAGCCTGAAGTCAACATGTCGAATATCCCATCAGTCAGGCAATCATATCTAGCAGGGAATCTACTGCATAAAAAAGTAGGACTAACATAAATACACATTCACACACTCTCCTTGACAATGCTCACTGTTAATCCAGGTCCATGTTCATCCTCATCTAATACTTCAAAACTAGCATAGCAAACCATTGTAATTCGCTTTTATCTTTCCATTTCATTATCCATCCAGTAACCATCAGATCCACATCTATACCAATCCATCCATTTAATTCGCTTTTACCCTCATTTATTTAAAATTTATTTGTGACACCATCAAGTCATAGAGATTCAAATATGCGCCCTTTCGAGTCACAATACAGCCAAATCATTTTGAGGGCCAATATATGTTTAAGAAAGCTCCAATATTTTTCCATTTGTTTGTTCTTGTTCATATGATCATGGCACCATTGACAATAATCTGCAACAGACTCAATGTTCTAGCACAATGAGCTAAGGAAAAGTCGCGATGCTGATGAATGAAACCGTATCATGCCTAGTTTCCTTAATTAAGGGGGTAAAAGGGAGCAGGTAATCACCTGGCTGGGCGCCCAGTTCAATGACATGTAACTTTGATGCAACCTGTCCAGCATTGATGGTTTTCGTCGCAAAGCTTATGAGTGTAGAAGGATTCTCATTTCCTGGGACCTGTCCAAACCAAATATGGAGATATACTCTGCACATTAGAACTAAAAAGCCATGCAAAGGAATGAAAATCATGTATGGAGGAAAAAAGTCTCACTTTGAATGAGGCGAATGCTGCAGCATGCGCTTCAAGAGCTTGACTACGCTGCTGCTCCATGGAGAAAAGTTGCATGTTCCCCTTGACCAATTGTGGCCTCTATAAACAAAGAAACAGCAAATATCCAAATGAGAGATCATCGAGATACATTAAAACATCTCATTCAGAACAAGTATACAAGGGCTAGCAAATATTTATGAATCACATCAGCACTGAGTGCGATAGACTCGGATTGTTCCTGTTGTATAACCGAGAGAATGAAATGAACTCAAGAACATGTAAAGACTTCATTTATCACATTTCAATGAGCCTAAACTAGCCATATTAAGAAGAGGATATACTGCCAAGGTTAACCAAGCACAGAAAAGGTGACGTTTTAACAAGTTGCTAAAGAAGAGCCTCAAGCTCCAATGGTGATTTGTGATAGCCCCAAAAGGGTAGGGAGACACTTTTCAGGGCATATAAGGTGGGATAGGACCAGTAAACTTCAAAACTAAGGTAAACATCGTCGGTGTTAATTCTATATACTGACAAATACAAAGCCTTTTATCTCTCACGTTACAATATTTTCATCAGAAACTAGGCCTGCCGTTCCTTTCAAACAAATGTATGACATCATGGAGTAGAAAATTTTCATGTACCTCTGGGGAGCCTGGAGCAATGCCGATCAAAACCAACCACTTCTCAGAAGGATCACAACGGTAGTTAATAATCTGATTGCTCGCCAGATTAGCCGTCCTCTCAAACATTTTCACGGGCTCAGAATCACCTGCAGATAGGCTGTGCTTGAGAACCAAATGAAAAGAAAATTCTAAAGATAACGAAACAGCTACTAGCATTAACGATAATCAGCCATTAACAATCCCAAAAATCTGCACAAGCAAGGTAAGGTAAGTATGCCGACTTCACCTTCAATCGACCAATGATAAACTGCGGTTTGTGTAACTAAACCCAACATCTTAGGAGTAATCCATTTCCAAAAGACAACCTATACCATAAGCAAGGAAAATTAGCGTAAGTGTAACCGGAAAAGATTTTCGTCTCCAAAACACCAAATAAACAGATGGTAAAGTGAAACTTCGATGAGAGGTCAGACAGAAATTTGGCATTCACCTGCTCTGGCATTTGATGGGACTTCATTTTCGCTTTCAACTCGATGTTAAATATTTGCAAGTGATCTTGTGTGGTTCCCGTAAGTTGAGCTTCAAGAAACAAACATGGTTTATTAATAAACTCATTCAGAAAAGGAAAAGAGGACAAAATAGGCATCACGAGCCTGTGAAAGCTTCCCAAGTTTAAACACTTTATCATGCTAAAAGCCATATCAAAACTACTACAGGAACAAAAGAAAGGAAGGTGTCAGACATTACATCACAAATTTACTGCTGCTAAATTTTTTTATTAGGGGAATAAGCCTTTGGACGAGGCGTGACACTTGATTAACAGGGTCGAGAAAAAAAATTGACTCGATATTTTCAACCTGTCACTTTTTACCTATCAAAGAAACAAGCTTCCATCTGTTACTTCAAATTCACAGCCCACACAACCGTGCTGTTCTCATCGATAAGAGGTAGGGGGGAGCAGCTGTCTTCCAGCTTTTTGAAGAGTGATATTTTTCACGAGAATATTAAAACTTTTCTAAAATGCTTCGGCTTCCAAAAAAGATATACCTTGAACCGCTTAGATCCACCTAGCTAATTCTCTCTCCATTGCTTTCTTTTTAAAAGAAGATAATACTTATTCTATAATTGCGCTTATGCGCCACATTTTCCTCCCGAGAATTAATAGTTAACAGCAAAGACTATGCCGAACAAGAATAAAGAACTGCACTAACAAGATCACATATTTCGATTAGTGTACTGGCTGGTTTGGGCTGTGGACAAAATGGATAGCAAACTTTGTCTTAGCGTAGAGGTCAATCGATGATGCATCTAATCCCATGGGTTAGACTGGTAAGCAACCAAAAATAACGGGAACAAACTTCTAGATCGACAGATTCCAACGATGTACATAAGATGTGGGACGAAAGCAAACTATGCAAAGATAATAATCCACTCGAGTGGGGCAGATCATACCTTTAAGAGCAAGGATTCTAGAATTAGGGTTCATAAGGGCAGAGTCTGCGGTGATGGGCCTCCTCAGGGGCTGATTGGGCATGCTCATATCGATAATGACCACGCTGTTCTGGGGCGACGTCTCCCGAACACATATGTACTTGTCCGACTCCATGGTGACGTGGGTGAACGTCATGAATTGCGGATTGATGCCAATGCTCGGAAGCTGCAAACAAGAGCGGACGGCATGAATCAATCAATCAACCAATCGAATCCACCGCCGGACGAAAAACGAAGCCCCCCCCCCCCCCACATTTCAACAGGATCGCGGCAAATTTCGAGTCCAACATCGCAGGGGAAGCCGGAGCACGGCTCGAAAACCAAATCCGCTCCCTACAGATCTCGACCAAGACGACCCCAAGCAGATCTAACGGAGCCCCCCGAACAGGGATTCTGCGATCGTCCATCCGCATCGACGGACATCCAACTCAAACTAACTCGGCACCAGAAAAAAAAAAGAAAAAGAAAAGAAAAACACGATCGGCGCCAGCTCGATATCGGGCGAGCTCGCCGGAATCCGGAACGAGGCGAATACAAGGGGGGGGCGGGATGGGGGGAGGAGAAAGTCGGAGGAGGGAAACTCCGGAACTGACCGTGAGAGCCTCCTTCATGGCGATGGGAGCGTTGGCCGCGGCCATGGTGGCGAGGGATCGGAGGAGGGCCCCGGGAGGGGGGGGGGGGGAGCTCCGAGGCAGGCGAGATCTGCCGGGGGGCGGGGGAGAAGGGGAGAAGGGGAGGGGTGTTCAAGTCGCTGCGCAGATCTGATGCAGCGATGAAACCCGGAGGGAGGGAGGGAGGGAGATCTGTTGTGCTGGCGTCGATGCAGAGGAGAGAGGGTGGAGGAGGGAGGAGGTTATGAAGGAGGGAGGGGGAATGCGGAGGAGAACAGTGACGGTGGCTGGACTGTAAAAACGGGGGAGATCGGAGGGGATTATTTTAACGGAGGGAGGCGTTGGGCTCCCTCTCTCCCTTCCGGAGCTCGGCGGTGAGAGCAGCCTCGCGCTGCGGCGAGAGGAAAATGAGAGGAGCATGGCACCATTTAGAAAATAATGAAATGAAAAAAAAAAAGAGGCGCGTGTGCGATCGCGCTCCGAGGGGGGGCTCCGGGTTTTGGTAAGTAACCCGATCCGATCCGATCCGATCCGGCCCATTTTTTTTTTTAAAAGTACCCGTTACTACGTGTGGGGGGCAGATTTACCGGAATCTTCATCGTTTGAGTTGCGGCTTTCCCAAATCTTGTTCGAACTTGGAGCCCATTGGCTCTTGGAATCGACCCGGGAATTGCTCGATTTCTCAGAGTTACCACCGTGTGCTAGTACTATCCTGTTTATGTTTTTTTTTTAAGAGAATATTTTATCCCGTAAAAAGACTATCGCGAATCTAGTTATTGAATGGTCGGAAATTTTGTTGAAAACTTAGGCTTTCGTTTGTTTCGCGGAAAAAACATTTTCCTCAATTCCCGGCTTTTGTATCACTTAGAAAAATGAGTCAACGGAAAACTTAAGTTTATAAATTCGGAAATATGATTTCTTTCCTTGTTAAAAAATCGGAGATCATTTTTCAAAATATAACTCGATATCAACACTTGAATTTACAACTCCGCGCTTTGACACGAAAACTGTAATGCTCGTTCCCAAGCCCCCGGCGTTCGAGCCCCCGTCCTCGATGCCCGAGCCCCAGCCCCAACCTCGATGCCGGGGCTCGAATCCATCAGGCTCGAGCTCGGAACTCTAGTGCCAGTACCCAAGTTGGCGACGCTAGTGCCTGGATCCATCAAGGCCTAGCCTAAGGCCTCGATGCCCCAGCGCTCAAGCCCGGTTCCACAAAGGTCGAGCTCGAGACCCTAGTGCCCGTGCCCAAGCCCATCGAGGCTAAGGCCCAAGTCCTCAACACTTGAGCCTAGATCTGGATCTACCAAGGTACGGCCCAAGTCCATCGAGGTAGGCCTAGTATTAAGGTCTCAAGCCTAGGCACTAGGGACCCGAGCATGGGCACTATGGTCTTGGGTATGGCCTCAATGGATCCCGACCTGGCCTTTTGGGAATCATGGCTCAGGCATTATAGAAGAGGGCCCAATCATTAGGATTCAAGGCACAGACACTAGCATCCTGGGCTTAACCATGATGATCACAGCTCAATTGTCGAGGACTCAACCACAACAGCCTAGTCTCCAACCTGGCATCTATGATCTCGAGCACCAAGGTTTCGCTAGCACGGGCACTGTGGCAAGGCACTAGTGCCTATGCTCTTGCTTGGGATTAAGGGTGAGTATGGTCCAAGCGGGCGGTTCTCAACATGAAACCAAGAGCCGCCCACCAAGAATCGATTCCGATAAATTAGAATCGGAAACCACCTGTTGGTTCTATAGATCCACCCGGAAATTGAACGGCCAGTTCGGCCCGGGTAGATCTATGGAACCAATTCCACTAAGTTTCACGCAAATGAAAATGACCAAGAGTGAGAGAGGGAGGCGATAAACGGTTAGAGGCACAGCCGTGAATTGATAGGAGTTGAGAGTTAAGCTTTAAATTAGGTATTTTATGGTTTTCATTTTTCAAAAAATGTTTTCTTGTTTATTGGTTGAAATTTTTCGTAAAATTTAGGGAAAAAATCACAAAAAATCCCAAACTTTGCCATCTGTGACACATTAATCCCAAACTTTTTTTTGTGACATAAAAAACCCAAAACTATATTATTTGTAACACATTTACCCCAACGTATTTAGTCTATGTGCATTTTCGTCTTTTTTGCATTTTCTTTTTTTTTCTCTTTTTTTTTCCTTTCCGGCGAGGATGCATTTTCGTCTTTTTTGCTTTTCTTTTTTTTTCTCTTTTTTTTTCCTTTCCGGCTAGGGGGCCCTCGTCAGTGTCGGGCGAGGGCTACCCTCACCAAATCCGGCAAGGGGGGCCCTTGTTGGCGTCGGGCGAGGGTCGCCCTCGCCAGATCCGGCGAGGGCCGCCCTCGCCCGACGCCAACAAGGGCCCCCTTGCCAAATCCGGCGAGGGCCACCCTCTCCCGACGCCAACGAGGGCCCCCTCGCCAGCGTCGGGCGAGGGCCGCCCTCGCCTGGGTGAGCGAAGGCGGCCCTTACCTGGGCGAGTGAGGGCGACCCTCACCCGACTCAGGCAAGGTTGACCCTCGCCGGCGTCGAGTGAGGGTCGCCCTCACCGGCGTCAACGAGGGCCGCCCTCGCTTGCCCAAGAGAGGGCCACCCTCACTCGCCCAGGCGAGGGCGACCCTGGCCCGACACCGGCGAGGCTCGCCCTCGCTTGGGCGAGCGAGGGTAGCCTTCGCTCGACTCAGGCGAGGTCGTCCCTCGCCTGACACCGGCAAGGGTCGACGTCGCCTGAGTCTGGTGAGGGCTGCCCTCGCTCGCCCAGGCGAGGCAACCCTCGCCCGACGCCAACGAGGGCCCCCCTCGCCAGATCAGACGAGGGCAGCCCTCACTCGACGCCAGCGAGGGCCCTCCTCGTTAGAAAGGAAAAAAAAAGAGGAAAAAAAAGAAAAAAAAAGATGAAAATGCCCATGGACTAAATACATTGGGGTAAATGTGTCACAAATAGTATAATTTGGGGGTTTTGGTGTCACAGAAAAAAGTTTAGGATAAATATGTCACAGGTGGCAAAATTTGGGATTTTTGATGGTTTTTTCCCTAAAAATTATATATATTACCAGTTCGGTCTGGGTAAGCGGATGGGCGGTTCCACACCTATAACCGGATCTGTACTCACTGGTTCTAGTAAATTAGAACCGGGAACCAGACCTGTCCTCATGGGAACTATCGGTTCCGGGCTAGTCCGGTCCGATTCCGAGCTGGTCTGATCCGATTCCGAGCAATTCAAGCGGTTCCCGATTCCTTTGCACACTTCTGCTTGGGACCCAAGTGCCTGTGCTTGAGTTGAGGTTTATCGAGACTAGACCTGGGATCATAGTGCCCATGCTTGGTTCATCGGCCGCCTATGCGCAAGCTATTAGCGCCCAAATAGTGTATGTTAATTTGATTTTCCTTTTCACACAAAAATATATCGTTATTTTTCTAGAAAATGATTTTATGAAAAACATTTCCCAAAAATGTAACATTTTTCAAAAAATGTAACATTTTTCAAAAAACGTAACATTTTTCAAAAAATGTAACATTTTCTGAGAAACGGACAGAGTCTTAGATGAATTAGATGATAAAATACTTATTCATCTCTAAAAGTGCATAATCCTAAAACAAAAATAACATCAAAAGTACAAAGACAAAGAAATAAATCAGTTTTCACTCGTCATGTGAATCTAGAAATTTACATGGACATATCTCACACTATTGAGAGCATGAATTAAGAAGATACATCGGGGTAGAAATGGCAGAGAGAGAGAGGGTGGGGGGGGGGGTTAGATATTGTTGATGAGTTAGGAGCTTCACATATTAAAATGTGAAAATTTCATAAAGCAAAGAGAAACTTACGAATAATTACATACACGTATATTCACCTGGGGAATATTAGACGAGGTAACTTGTACCTTTCTATAGGGTAATCTGCATATGTACAGGGTGGCATGACCCTAATATTGGAACTTACCATGTACTTTCCGACACCGAAACCTTGGAACTTAGACGAACTTATCTTACAAGTTCTAATACCCATACTGGAACCTACCCAACCTCCTTGGTTCCACAAGGTCCGTAGGTTCCACAGGTTCCCTTGATCGCACCTAGTTAGTGTCGAGGCCATTTCCCAATTTCTTTTGAGTGCTGGTCAGGTTGGATTTCAAGCCCAGAACACTTTGCCCGGGCATCAGCGTGTCTAAATGGGTGTGGATCGACACTATGTGTGCTTCGCCCTATTTGGGTCCAATTAGATGCATTGTTTAGTACCCGTTTAGTATTGTCTAGTTCGAACAGTGACTCATTTTAGTTCAAAATTAAACTGGTATACCGATATTGCTTCTAATTCAGATCTAGTCGTGGACTAATTGGATGGATTTCGTCGTCGCTAATGCAATCATCGTGCCTCCATTTTAATGTCTTTTTAGTTCTCAGGTTTTGAGATGATGCATGGAGATCACGGGCAACTTAATATATACAGTAATTTATAAGAAAGTAGAAGAAACGAGGTCGATTATCCTTAATGAAAACTCTTCATAGAATTCATCTATTGTTGCCCCCACAGAGAAATTTTGTTTATTTGATCAAGTAATAAAACGTAAATTTCTTTTAATAACTCATGGGCATGAACCGAAATATGCACTTTAACCCAACCAAACAGAAAACGTGGGAAATGTCGACCAGAGGGAGAGATGAAAGTACGTATATTCTTACTTCAGATAAGATAAAAGTCGTAGAAGCTTATCACTAATCGATCTAGAATCAAAACTAAACATAGGAATAGTCAAATTTCAACTGCAAAACAAGACCGTGAGGTTCACACGTACGACCTTAGATCTATGCAGACAAAACTATACATTAAATCTGAGATGATTCCCTAGAAGTTTGGTTCGACCACGAGGTTATTAATATAACGCGCGAAGATCATGCAAGAACATGCTCGTTAGACTCTCAAAATCATGGATTAAAGAAATTCACAGCCCCAATCTAGTCGCAATTTCTCATGAATCGTAATCAAAAAGTGCTTTTTCGCATTTTTCCTTTTCTTTTCTTTTGCTGAGTGAATCGCTATCGACGAGAGCTGTTGAAAGCATTTCAAGAACGTGTCGCCTCCACGTCTCTCGTCCTTCTCGTTCTGTTCCCAGATCTTCGGCATGTGTCATTCCATGGCCTACGTGTCACATCTTTAACTCCGAGCTCTCTTGCCTTGTCACCAGTACACGTGTCACGTCGGCCCGCCAGTGCTCATTTCCGTCCCGCTTCTATAAAGTGTCACTGCGATGTTGCTGGTTGAATACCGTCACATTTAGTGTCCGAATCATAACAACTGAAACTATCATAATTTAAGTGTCCTTTTTGAGAAATATTTTGGAGGAAAGAAAACGCTGGTCGTTTCTGTTTATGTACTTCCTTTTGGAATTCGGATGGCCTTAGGGTCTTGATTTACATGCACTAATAAGATTTACTGGGAATTATTGCAAACATGAAAATAAATCAGTAAAAATGTCACTTAAATTTATGTTAGTATACAATAGATTTATACGGGAATATGATTGTAACATGGACGACCCTTTTGTCATTGAAGGTTTAATCTTCGAGGTTGAAATTGGAAAGCCATCTTCGGCCGGTCTTGTAATAGATAAATAGAAGTTTTTATGCCCTACAATGTAGCATATATGTCTTATCATTTGAATGTGTTGAGATCCACTACGTTATTGAGAATTTCATCATATAATGAACTATGGCATTATATGGTAAGAAACACAGTTAGGGCATAACTATCAAGAAATCTCAAGTGATGAGGTATGTAATGATCCGATGTCTTCAACATGCAGGGAAGGGAGGAGCAAAGGAGGCCAGACAAGGAAGGAGCAGCTGGGGACGGAAGGGTCTCAGGAGGTGGGCCGTAAGGGCCGGCTGAGCACCGGCGACAGTCGGGTGGCGAGCGTGCAGCCTGCAAGGGCATTCGAATCGATGAGTCCAAGTTCCGAACCAAGAGCTGAACACTCTCTCTCTCTCTCGTTAAGTAGGGTTTTTAGTTCCGTTTTTCCTGTTTTTGTGTTCAGGAAGCAATAAATTAGGTTTGTGATAGATAATGGTCGATGCACCCATAGGCGTGTGGGTTTAAACCATGATGTGTACTTGGGAGGATGAATGAATGAGACTTAGTTGCTAGGTGTGTTTGGACACCATTCTATACCGGGAACAGATTATGCTCAAAAATGATTCTTTTTTATTTTGTGCTCGGAAACAATTTCTAAGCATTTAAAGGCGTCTAGTAACTGTCCAAAATTTCTATTCTTAGAATAGAAAAAAAATAGAAATGTGTTTGGTAACTACACAAAATTTTCATTTTATTAATAATATTTTGAATTTTTTTAATATTTCTTTCTTTTTTCTTTCTTTCCCTTCTCTTCCTTGGCCAAGGCCGGTCGCCGGTGCCGGTGACCAGTCACAGGCCAGGGTCGGCGAGGGCGTCGCAGCCCTCGCCGTCGCCAACCCAGGCTACGGCGAGGTCTAGCCTACCATGGCCACGGCGAGGTCAGCCTCGCCTTGACTGGGTGAGGCCTCACCGTCGCGGCCGCGAGCTACCCTCGCCGGGGGGTGGCAGGTTGAAGAACAACAACAAACCAAAAAAAAGAAGAAAATGAAAAAGAATAAAAAATTGAAAAATTGTTCCAGAATCAAGAAACTATTTTTTTCTGCTTTATGATTTTGTTCTAAAACTGATTCTGGGAACAATTTTTGCAAAATTGTGCTCGAGCACAAAAAATTTAACAAACAGATTTCTCCTCCCAAACTGATTCTGGGAATAAAAGAATATAAATTTTTACTATTTGACAAGTTGCCTGACAAGCCCTTGTTGAACTTTGTCCAAAGTTTTTGGACGATGGCATTGGCATTGGCTTGGTCCGCACGTATGAGTACAAATTCGGATATACGATTTGATACGTATTTGTTGCAGGGCTGCTGAACAATCTATGTAAGATATGAAATGCATCCATAAAGATAGGAAAAAGGAAAGAGTAATTCAATATTTTCTTTGCTGGCCTTATATAAAAATGGATATAGATACGTGCAGGAAGGTAGTCTTTTTTCTATCTTTTCATAAATATTGGGTTAGTTTTCCATTGCAATGATTTGATTTTCCTAAATAAATATACACTATTCGTGCCAATAACTTGCGTCAGAATCGGGTACGGACATTAGAGAATCGGGTTTGGCCTCGAATCTTGATTCAGGTTCCCGATCAAGATTCACTTATTTACCAACTATTCTATTGAGTTACCGCTTTTATTTGCTTTATTCAGCAGTCATCTTTTACAAAGTTACCATCTAGTTTTACATTATTAACTCTTATTCAAGTTGTTATTAACATTTATTGAGTTTTTTAATTATCATTTTATTTTATATTTGAAAAAAAATTATTTTGTTTTTGGTCACTTTAATTTACCTTGCTCATCAGCTCCTCACTTTTAATAATATGGAATTATCAAGCTTTATTTGAATGAATAATCAGCTTCTGTCTCGATTAAGCAAACCCAACTAAGAAGAAAAAAAATCAGATAAGCATTGGTAATGAACTCAAATGAGCATTGTTAACCCAAAATTAATTGATAACTCATGCAGAAAAAGTTAATAATCCACTTAAATAAAATTTATTAATTTCATATAAAAATTGATAAATTTAAGGCATAGTTAACGAAGATAAGCGGTAAAGGATAAAAAAAATGAAACAAACAATAAAATTGGGAAGTAACTCATATAAGAGTTGGTTATTCCAAACTAATTATAATTTGATTGGAGAAGAGTATGTAAGCGAATCCAATTAAAGTTGGTATTTTTAACAAGAGTTGGTAAATTTGAGACGTTGTTAAGGAAAAAATAAAAGTTAGTAAACGATAAGAAAAGCCGACAAGTAAAAAAGAAAAGTAAAAATTGATAACTCATTTGAAAATTTAGTAAATTTGAAAACATATAAATGTTGGTAGGTAATTTAATGAGAGTTGCTACCCTAAACACAATCAACAACTTCATCTTATAAAAGTTGGCAAGTCACTCTAAGGTAGGGGTAAGCGGTTCCTGGTTCGGTCTAGTCCTAACCCAAGAACTGGGAACCGGACCGATTCCTAGTTTCTAGAATTGGGGACCGGACCGGCTAGTCTTGGGATCGTGGACCGTGGACCGTGCACCGAACCAATGGTCGAGTGCCATCCCGTCCGGTTCCAATGGAACCAATATTAAATATTATTTGTGAACCGAGAACCGATTGTTCCGTTCTTTCCTATGAAGTTGTGATTTGATCCCATAAGGCCGTGGAAAAAATTGAAAAATATATAATATATGAAAAAATTGAACAATCGGTTCTAATGGGACCTATATTAAATAATTTTCATATATATTATAAATTATATATATGAAAAAATTAGGAAAATATATAGTTATCAGTTCGGTTCGGTCAGTCCGGTTCGGTTCGATTCTCACCCTAGAACTAAAAATCGGACCGCCCGAAAACCAGTTCCACTTTTAGGAACCAGGAACCAAATCGATATTCTTGAGAATTGGACCAAACCGGTCGGTCCAGTTGTGACGACCTAGAACGTCACGCGAAACACGTATCAATTAATATTATTAATAAAATGGCCAGCGGAAGTCAAAGTCTGAACAAGTTTGTCAAAATAAACTTATCCTTCTCATTAACAATACTTGTAAGAATTACAAGACCAAGCAATACACCATAAAATTACAAAGAACAAACATCTGGGTAGGTCAAGGTTGCCTATCTCCATGTTACAATTTACTCCAAAGACGGCCCGCACAAAAGTAGACCTTACAACAAGTTGTAGATGCCATCGCCTTCGTATCAACTTTTATCCCGCATCAACCCATATGGTAGATATACATCTTGTACAAACTATATCCACTCTCGGAGTAAACATATCAACGTACTGGCATTCATATTATTTAGAGAAAAATCAGCAAGCATCGGTAGCAGGTTTGTCCATTCCTACATGTCTGAAAAAATAGTGGGAAGAGCCGAAACCCAGTAAATGAAATCTCTAGTTTTAAGTTAGGGAAATCGACTTACCACTTCACCTGGCATAAACACATACACATGCATAGCAAGCGATATGCATAGAACTTGAATGCAAGTTATACATTTTCTGTCTGGATGTGCCGCAAAATCTGAATGATGCAACATATCATGATATTTTCACTCAGACGCAAGCATGAGGTAAAACATTTATGCTCATACGATTAAGTTCATTACTTCATCCTCCCGAACACTCCCGGGGCATCCTGACCAACGGGGTATCCCAACTTTGAGGCATCCCGGCACACACCCGGGGCATCCCGACCAACGAGCCATCTCAACTCCCGAGGCATCTCGAAACACTCCCCGGGGCATCCCGACCTACAGGACATCCCGACACACCGGGCATCGTCACACACCACTCAATGGGCGACGGAATTAATATTATTCCCATGCAAGTCATAACAACCAAGTATTTGTATGCAAAAGTCCGCTTTAGCCCGTCCCATACCGAGCCATAACGGTTTTTGTACTTTAAAGCCATGTAATGCATCATCCGAGCAATTTAAACATGAAACAATACATTTCAAACGGCTAAAGTACACCACAAGTGCCATAACTTGTGTACGGCGATCACTTTGGTGCCATAACTTTTTTTTGGATCACTTTGGTGCTAAAATCGGAAAAAAAAGATCACTTTAGTGCCAATTTGGCCGGAAATCCGACGTGGCATTTTTTATTAATTTTTTACGCTGACGTGGCTCGCCGGAGGGCTGAGTCAGCGTGTACAGTCAGCATTTTTATTTTAAATAATTTTTTTCAACGTGTACAGTCAGCATTTTTAATTTTAAATATTTTTTTCCTTTTTCTTTTTCTTTTTTTTCTTTTTTGGCCGGCCGATTGCCGTTGGCCGGCCGGCCACCGGCAAAGCCCGACAAGGGCTGGGCGAGGGCGGCCTTGCCCATGGCCGGCGAGGGGCGGCCGACCCTCGCCGGCGACGGGCGAGGCCGCCCCTCGCCGGCGTTGGGCGAGGCCGGCCCTCGCCTGCCCAGGCGAGGGTCGCCCTCGCCAGATCCGGCGAGGGCGACCCTCGCCGGCGTCGGGCGAGGGCGGCCCTCGCCTGGGCCGGCGAGGGTCGCCCTCGCCTGGTCGGGCGCGGGCGACCCTCGCCCGACGCCGGCGAGGGTCGCCCTCGCCTGGTCGGGCGCGGGCGACCCTCGCCCGACGCCGGCGAGGGCCGGCCTCGCCCCACGCCGGCGAGGGTCGCCCTCGCCGAATCTGGCGAGGGCCGGCCTCGCCCAACGCCGGCAAGGGGCGGCCTCGCCCGTCGCCGGCGAGGGTCGGCCGCCCCTCGCCGGCCATGGGCAAGGCCGCCCTCGCCCAGCCCTTGTCGGGCTTTGCCGGTGGCCGGCCGGCCAACGGCAATCGGCCGGCCAAAAAAGAAAAAAAAGAAAAAGAAAAAGGAAAAAAAAAGAAAAAAATATTTAAAATTAAAAATGCTGACTGTACATGCTGACTCAGCCCTCCGGCGAGCCACGTCAGCGTAAAAAATTAATAAAAAATGCCACGTCGGATTTCCGGCCAAATTGGCACTAAAGTGATCTTTTTTTCCGATTTTAGCACCAAAGTGATCCAAAAAAAAGTTATGGCACCAAAGTGATCGCCGTACACAAGTTATGACACTTGCGGTGTACTTTAGCCCATTTCAAACTCAGAAACAAACTCAGCTCATAAGAAAATTAGGGTTCATAAGCAAATTTGAGTCATCAGAAACAAGTTCAGACTCAGAGGTGGGTTCAGATTCAGAAGCGAATTCAGACTTAGAAGTGGATTCAGATTCAAAAGCAAATTCAGACTTAGAAGCGGATTCAGATTCAGAAACAGATTCAGATTTAGAAGTGGATTCAGACTCAGAAGTTGGTTTTGAACAGTAAAGTCTGAATCAGTTTTATAAGTGAGTCTGAATAGTAAAACCTGAACAGTAAGTCTGAACAGTAAATTTTGAACAGTAAGTCTGAATAGTAAATTTTTGAACAGTGAATCTGAACAGTAAATTTTAAATAGTAAGGCCCCGTTTGGTTCAGCATTGCAAATGAGCATTTGGGCTCTAAAGTCCATTGGCCAAACGCAAATGGCGTTTGGCAATTTTTTTGACTCACTTTGGGGAGATGCAATTGCATTCCAAATGCTCCCTAAGGGACCTTTGGCCAATGCACCTTTGGAGTTGCTTTGAGAAGTTGTATTTTCGGAATGCACTCGCACTGTTCATGAACAGTAGACCGCGGCTCCGGCGGCCGGCCACGGCCGCCTGAGGGCTCGCCCGACCCCGGCGACCACCGCCTGGGGGTCGCGCGACCCCGGCGACCGCCGCCTGGGGTCGCCGGACCCCGGGCGTCGCCGGCGTCGCGCGACCCAGGCGACGCCCGGGGTCCGGCGACCCCAGGCGGCGATCGCCGGGGTCGCGCGACCCCAGGCGATGGTCGCCGGCCACCAGATCTGGCCGTCGGCGGTTGGTCGGCGCCGGTGGCCGACGCTGTAGCTCCGGTGGAGCTTTTTTTTTTGAAAAAAAAAATCAGCAAAAGTCTTTTTAACTCAAGTTGATTTTAAAAAATTCTAACCAAACACCACTTGCATTTCGGAAACCCCCTTTAGCCCAAAGGTGTTTGCATTCTCTCAAATGCATTCCCCCAATGCTGAACCAAACGGGGCCTAAGTCTGAGCAGTAAATTTTGAACAGTAAAATTCGAGCGGCAAAGTCTAAGCAATTTTAAAAGTAGAGTCTGAACTGTAAAGTCTGGATGTTAAATCTGAAGGTAAAGTATGAAAGTAAAGTCTGAAGTTAAAGTCTGAATATTTTTCCAAAAGTAGACAGGACCAAATTTTGATAGTAAAGTCTGAGCAGGTTCAAATGTACACAGAACCAGATTTTGATAACAAAGTCTTAGCGGTTTCAAGGTACACAAAATCAAATTTTGAGGATTAAAATCTGCCCAGTTTCAAAAACAAAATCATCCCTTTGAGTATCAAAATAAACATCATCATCACTTTGAGTATCAAAATAAACATAATCATCACTTTGAGTAAAACGATATACCATTTTTTAAACATACATAAACCAATAATAAGAATCCAACAATCTCCTCAAAAATTACACTTACTCATTCCGAATTAATCGTTTCGTTTGCCGATTATCGCCATACTTTAAGGAAACAAATCACATCCATTTGAACGTGTATAGAACCAACAAAAACAGATTCAACCATCATCACAACCTCACTATTGCACATCAAAATAACCTTTCTCAAGCAACCAAGTTGCAAGTGCCGAGTAGATTTACTTAACTTAAATCTAGAGTTTTCACTTACCTTGTGCAGAATCTGAACACCTCAAAGGTTAAAGCTCTCTCGGAATTTCTGGATCGGTGATGATGGAAGTAGAAAGTGAAGGAGAGAGTGTAGGTTTGGTGAAATTGTCTTCGGTAATTACCCATACGAAGATGAAAGCTGTGAAGTATACGAAGGGGTGGGTAAATTCAATGCACTCACAGGTGGCATCTTCTCCTTCCATCATGGCCACGTGTAAGAGATCAAAGAAGAAGTGATGGCCAAGGAAAATCATTACTTAGGCTAGGTGTCTAGTTGGGTAGAAGATGACTTAAGGGGTCGGGTGGCTTTCGGTCAAGCTTCCTCTTCAATAATCACGTGAGGAAATAGAAGAGTCCAGAAGATATTTTCATAAGAATATCTCATCTCCTTTCCTTAACGACCAAATAGAAAAAGGTTAATCTTACTTTACCAAAATTAATCAATAATAATAATCCTCACCAATATTAAACACGTCGAACTAGGAACGATTTCATTTCTAAATCCGCACTTCGCAAAATACGATTCGATAAAAATCTCTACCTGTTCGTACAAATACCAACTTAAGTAGTTCTTGGCTTATAATCCTCGTATCATTCTCGATCATAGAGAATTCCCCACGTCAATTATTTATTATTACGAAATTTCTGGATGTCACACCAGTCCTGGTTTGGACAGTCCATCTTGCTCATCTTGCTCACCCCTAATCTAAGGGTGGGAATTCCATATAGGAAATGGTAAATTAGAAATACTAGAGAGTGATATATAAATAATTGTTACTTTACCAAAAAAAAGATATATAAATAATTGTTGATATCGTGAGTACAAAAATCAATAGCTGCATAAACTATAAAAGGACTGGTTATTTACCAACAAGTTACCTAGAAAGAAGTCACCACAACCATTTTTTTTCATCATCGGTGTTTTGGCACTTGCTACCACTAATTGAAATTTACTAGCTTGGATCCAGAGAAGTGTGGCTAAAATAGTACATTTTCATACAAGCAGTTATAAAATGGTGATTTGCTAATAGAGTTAATAACTATCTTAAAATTATAAATTGCATATATACATACATACATATATTCAAATTTTATGTACTTGAGACGGGTTTAGTTTATACATTGTTGAATGTATTAATTACTTATCCTCATCTCAAATACAATTTTTTATCTTATCTCACCGTCGCGTTCATCCACGTGTCATTCCTTTTGCACCTGCACTGGCCACGTGTCAGCTTTGTCTTTCCCTGTCCTGCCTCGTCACCTCCACGTGTCTCCATTCCCTTCACCTTCTCTTCCTATGTAATGGTCGATCCATCGTCACTCGCTCAGCTCCAGTCGTCCTTCTGTAGCTTTAAGACTACTCAGCGAGTTCATAGAGAAAGCGACGCAGAGAGAACGCACACAGAAATGGCGTCGGGGCAGCAGAGAGAAGAGCTCGACCGCCGTGCGAGGGAGGGAGAGACGGTGGTTCCCGGCGGCACCGGCGGCAAGAGCCTTGAGGCTCAGGAACACCTCGCTGAAGGTATATCAATGGATGTCGCTTCTGATAAACCTTAATTCTTGACTCTCTTTGTTCTTTCTGTAGACAAGGATACGACACTGCTGGGACACCGTGATCGTGGGTGTCTTCAAGTTTAAGTTTTCATATCGATAACGCGGATCACGAGAAGTTATTGTATGGTCCACTGCTACATGATTTATATTCCATGCGATGGTCTTTCATTACACAGTACAACATTCGAGTCTTTTGATGAACTAAAGATCCCTCTTAACTGACAGAAAGGAGGACAAGTGCACGAGGTCCAACCGAATGATGCTAATAACCTAAGTTAAGGGAGGTTTTAAAGGAAAATGATCACATGTACATGGATTTTGATCGATTTGTTTACAACAGGGAGGAGCAAAGGAGGGCAAAAAGGAGGGCAGACGAGGAAAGAGCAGTTGGGGAAAGAAGGGTACCAGGAGATGGGCCGCAAGGGCAGGCTCAGCACCACCGAGGAGTCCGGCGGAGAGCGCGCCGCTCGCGAGGGCATCGAGATTGACGAGTCCAAGCTCAGGAACCGGAGCTGAATCATATATCAGCAACTGCACTTAGCTAGGTCCCTCCTTTTTTGGGGGTTTGCATGCTTAAGATAATTAGCATATGATCACCAGCATCTGTGTCGTATTGTATGTTGTGAGAAGTTTTGGTGCTGGTACGGTGTGTGTACAACTAAGCTGGCGTCTGTAGTACGTGTTCGACCGTACGTATATAGGATGCGTAATTGTTCTCACTGCTCGGCATTTTGATCTTACTTCGGGAAATAATATAAAGATAATTTTCGTAAATGATCTTTCGACCGATCATTTCATTTCTAGCAAATCAAAATGCGTAAAAATTCAAATAATCAATTTACAGAAATTTTTTTTATTCAAACAAAAGCAGACCTTAAAAATTTTTTTTATTTTGGTTTCTAAATAAGTATTCAAGTTGAAACCTACTCGGATGCAACGGTAGACATTAGGGGTGAGCGGTTTTAGGTTCCTCACAGGTTCCATTCGGAACCTAAAACCTACTCATCTACTCTCAAGTATAGATTCTTCATTTTTTGGAACCTGGAGTTCCATCCGGAACCTAAAACCTACTCACCTACTCTCAGGTACAGATTCTTCATTTTTTGGAACCTGGAGCCTACCCATCAGAATGCGGAACCTAAAACCTACCCTATTACAGATTCCAGGGTCGGTTCCAGGTTCTAACAAGTTCTTTTTTTTAATTATTGAAAAGTAACATTTCGCTTAATAGAAAGGGTATAGAACGTACAAATAGTAATTGTTGGGATGCCACATGTGACTTTAATTCCAAAGCAAGATGCCACATTTTTTTTCTCAACAAAAGGTACAAAACACGCTCCCCTCCAATCTCTCCTCCACTACCTGCAATACTGAAAGGAATTAGTTGTGTAGTGGCAATCAAACCTCCAAGAGAACCACCAGCAACAAAAGCAAGGTAGAAAGAGGAGAACACAGAAATTGAGCATCCATAATTGGGTCAAACAGGAAGCGGAATGTTAACAATAATAACATGATAAGGACGAAGCAAATTGGCTCACGGCACATCCCTTATCAACAAAGAGTGAAAATAGCATCCTCAAAGGTTAAAGCAAAGTTACTAATAAAATCATGGACTTCTTTCAATATTAGTCCAACACACTGACTACTCTTCAAGAAAAATCTATCACTTTCATCCAAATTACCATCCGCAACATCGAAGAGACCGGCACACATAATGAAAATTGCAACTATGCACTAAAACTAAGATAGGAAGTTGAAGGAAGAAAAGGGCAACGCTGACAGACCTAATTCACCCAATGCAATCTTACTCTTCAATCCACTCGGAACAACCGAAAGGGGTAGCAGCTCAACCAGAACAGAAATCTGCAATAAAAGATGTCAAATAAACATGAGAGAGAGAGAGAGAGAGAGAGAGAGAGAGAGAGAAGGGGAGGGGGGAGGGACCTCTACCTTGGGGTTTTTTAGACCTACAACTGAATATGATATAGCATCCTTAACTGCTGCAGCTACGACTTCAAAGCATTTGTGGCAATCCAACAAAGGTAGTGAATTAGAACCATCAGATTTATCTTTTGAATTCTTCAGCTCCGTCTCTTCAAGTCCTCTTCAATTTTATCCAATTGCAAACTAGAGGCCAATGGAAGAGTCATTCAATTTGTGAGCAGACACATTCACAAAATAGACCAATTTATAAGGATGCATAACGAGATTGAAATAGCTCTGATTCGATTGAAGGGAGAGGAGAAGACTTCATGTGACAGGGTGATCTTACCACAGATCCCTAAAAATTTAACCTTGATTAAACATAATATTTCCAAAGATTAAGAATTTTACTACTTGTAGTTTCAAAATATCAAATCCACAGTGTATTGCTAGAAATGATCATCACTAATACAAGTGATTGCAAGTGTAATAGCCAAGCAGGCTCAATCTGTAACCTTTACTTTACATGTCCTTTCATCTTTATACAATATTCCTTTACCAACAGATTATAATCAGTAGAGGAGTTGCATCGAAAGGCAGACAGCTCTTCATCTATATCTAAAAAGTATAGATGAATTATGACTCACACTTCGATCTAATGGGTGACTTCACACCTCAAATCAAAAGCTCGTACTAATGACTAAGGCTAGAATACAACCTGATTTTTCTATGGCTCATCAAAAGATACTTCCTATGGGACAATAGAGATATACTTTAAAAAGAAAAGATCAAAAGCATGGCATAAGGCAAAGTGCTAGAAGAAAGAGATTCTAATCAACAAATTGCCCTTCCATTATTCTGTCTGTGCTAGTGTTTGCTTCTTTAGAGAAGAGGGGCATGAGGGACCGGGAGTGGATGAACTGGGCCAGTCTAATAACCTTAAGGTTTACCAAAAAAAACAAAGACAAAGAGCTACTCATGAACACGATATTGTAGTTATTGCATGAAAGGAATGAAACTATACACAAAACTCAATAAAGCCATTAAGCTAACTACTCAGACATAAATAAACAAGTGGTACAAGCAGCTCGTGAGCTTACATCTCGTGTTCCAAAGAAATGCACAAAGTGCCTTTTCGGGTCAGGAGTCTGGTGCCAATCCTCTGGCCTGCTAATCTGAAGGCATAAAAACAATCATCATTCATGGAGCAACCATCATACAAAAAATGCACACGGCATCACACTGAGATGGTCAATATAATCAATGTATCTATACAGTATCAGGCTTCAATCAGAAACCGTGAAGACAAAAAGCTACTCGGATCTAACAGAAGAGCCCAGAGGCAAACCTAAATCACTGGTGAGCCACGAGGTAAATCACGAAAAACAGTGCTTGGTTATGCCAATTCAGTTTGAAAACCAAAAAAGCAAAATTAAAGCTCATTCGCCTCTATTTCCAAATAATCCAAATAAACACATACATCCAAAAAGGTTCACTTCCGAAGTGCCAGGCAGAAACAATACACAATGTGAGCAAGTAAGAAAATCTAAAAAGACTAGCCTCCCCAAACGTAACGGTCGACCACCTATTCACTTCACAACTTAAGCAGAATTAAATCAAACTAAACCATTTTCCAACTGCGAGAAGGCAAAAAAAAAAAGACACAGAAAGTAAAAACTTGCACTTGAACACCCAAACAAAAATGAGAAAAACACGAAACAATCAAAGGGAATACAGAGCAAAAAGCGTGAACCTTGGCAGGCCAAGCAGGGTGGCCCTTGACTTTGGCAAGAGCGAGATCGCCCAAACTCAACTGATGCTTACTCTTGTCCTTGCTCGCTCCCTTCTTGCGCTCTCCAGCTAGAATCGAAAACCCTAGAAAAAGCAGAGATCGCGGACGAGCCGGACCGCAGTTGACGAAGATAGAGGAAGAGCCGCCGAACGGAGCGAGGAGAGGCAAGATGGTCACGTCGAGTTGTGGGTGTGGGGAGTGGGGGAGAGAGCGCAATGGAGGAGCGATCGAGCGAGGGAAAATTTGGATAGAAACTAAGAAAGTTAGGATTTTTATTTTTAGTAAGAGAGAGAGCGCTAGTTCCAATTTTGGTTTCGGGACCGGTTCCGATTCTATAGGAACCGGGAAAACCGGCGGTTCCTAAAAAATTAGAACTGAGAATCGGAACCTCCCACTCTAAAACCGGGAATCAAACTGGACCCACCGGTTTGGTATTTCGATTCTCGGTTCTACCCTAAGACCATGCTTACTCCTAGCAGACATGACATCCTCTAGTTTTGGCTCTTTACGCCCTTATTCCACGAAAGATCCATTGAAGAACTAATTTTCTTTTAGCTCCTTAGCTCCGAATCATATATTATAACGAGGTATTGCTTTCTTCGTTCAAGCTGCTCCCACCTAGCCATCTTAATTTTTCAAGTCCTTTTGCCGTTTATTTCTTTATTTAATCGTTGGAAGCACCTAAGAACAGCCGGAACCATCCCATCCATGAATATTATAAAATACACGAACTCATCTAGCAGTGGTTATTAATTAACTGCTAACATGTCAGATTAATCAGTGGCAAGCACTGACGAAACCAACCAAAGGGGATGGCCATTTCCCTCTTGACCATTAGGTGCCCGATGCAATTTTTTAGTCGCTATTTGTCTGTAGCAATTAGGATTACGCCTCAATTTTTGGTTTTCACTGCACATACTTAATCTGGCGACCTAGAATGACCCCCTTACTCTGCTCGACGCGATTGACATGAGAACGTTATAAGTGAGCCTGCTCCATAACCGAATAAGCAGATCGTTTGGAGATCCAACGCGCTCTTTTAGCAAACCACGTGGATGTCATGGAATGACGCATGATGGATAGCTAATCGCTAGGGATGGGGAAATGGATGGTGAACCCATTTTGTAATTCAGATTCAAATTTAACTAGTGATGATGTGTATGAAATTGCTGATGTCTTGAAATGAAAATGTTAGATTCTTCCGCTGCAGGCGCTTTGCAATGAAAATTTACCGCAATTGATAGGAAAGAAAATTCACGTGCTGCCTGCCTCAAAGCAAGCTTGGCTTTCGACCAAAAAAAAAAACCAAAAGCTTGGCTTGTTACTGTGGACAGAGACTTATCATAATGGTCATAAATATACCTGTAAAAGGTGAGAGACAGAATCGCAGATATAGGACGTCTTGCCCAGAAGGGTAGTGGTCTTAGCAGTATCATAGGCGCATCTTAAACACTACGCAGAAAATACGGAAAATAAACTCCATCTCTCGATCTTAAATTGAACAACAATATCGTATCAACAAAAAGAAGTAGAACGTATCAGAAATCCAACTCTTTGACACGGCTACTTCTGGTCGATTTTCCTCTTTTGTGGAGATCTTGTTGACCCAACACTTCCAATACCGTTCCAATGCTCCGCCGCTTGTTTCCGCTTCTCTTGCTTCTTTTTGCATAGCGTCTTCCTTTTGCCCCTGGATGAAAGAAATGGATACTAGCAAATCAAATGTCTAATCTTTACATAACAACTCGTTTACTACCGTAAAGCTGCACCTCTAATCCCACTGTAGTGATATAATTGTGAGATGCCCTCTCTACCTTCTTAGCATTAACCTCACTTTGTTGGGTATAGTAGAAAAATGACTCTGACTACCTTTACCTATCTAGGCTATTAAGAACAAAACAATACTCGAGTTAAAATGACACTTAAAAATATTCAACTTCATGTTCACTTACTTAAAGGTAAGGTTAAACTACCTTTTGAGTGGTGGCATTGTTATAATGCATCTCTGTGACTAGTTGCTTGGTGTCTCTCTGTCTCACTATCTCTTCATCCTGCTCATTTAAGAAAATAAAGTTGAAAAACGTTGACACAAACAGAGACTAGAAACACAGAATGAGTAAACCAAACCTTTTTCTTTTGTTTCAATGGATAATTTCCCGAGTTGTGGCCTCGCTTGATGCACAAATGGCATGTGACTTTTGTGCCTTGTCGTGACACTTTGAGTCCATTTTTAGATTCTCCTTCCTCTCTTATCCTTCCCTCGTTAGTCTACCAGGCACAATCTGAGGCGTTGGTGCCACGAAAGGTTCTCTGTCGAAGGCCAAAGGAATGCCTCCCAATAGTGATAGTATGTCTTTAAGAAGATATCCTTTCTGTACCAGAGGGAGAAAACTTTCTATCTCCTTCCCTTTGAATAGAATGACACAGATTGCATGAGAGCATGGAATACCACTTAAGTCTCATGCCCTGCAAGAGCAGCAGTTGTTTCTCGAAAACCGCAATTAATACTTCAATTCCCGTGCATAGCACAGGCTTTGCAGCTAGTCAAGTATGATGCTAGAGAAGCAGAAATAAGAGAGACCTCCCAAAGTTTGGACTGCAGCATTAGATCAACCTCACAACTGGTCAGCTACAGGACTGAGTGCGCATCAGTAGTAGTGCCCAAGTGTTGGGTATACTTTTTACCAAATTGAGCCACCCTCGGCATTCATTCCTTTTAGTGCTACCCTCCTGCTGAAATGGTGCACGTTATCAGCTGATGCCAAATGAGCGGACTGATTTTTAAACCTGCAACTGTTAGTACACTTCAGTATCCAATCCGATATCATGCAAGCTTTAACAGACTTTTAACAAATAACATTTCAAGGGAAAAAGAAAGAAGAAAAAAACACGGGCAATACCACCCGCCTGGGTGGCGCTGCTGGAACGCGCACTCTTCCTCTCGCAAAAGGTTGAGTGTTCGAATCCCGGGTGCCGCAGGGTGACTTAACTGGTGGCACGTGTATGGTGGCTAGCACGTGTTGCCCCCAGTGTTTACTCCTCGGCTATCGGTCGTGCGGGGGTTCCCTGGGTTATCAAAAAAAAAAAACACGGGCAATTCATCGAATCAATATAAGTCAAGAAAAGTCCAAGATCAGGAAGTGCACCGAACTAAACTGATCAGAGTGCAACTGGGATGATAAGCAATCTGAGCGCATGAAGACTGCTCCAATTAATGATAAGGGAAAACACTAATTATTGGACATTAGCTTTTGAAAGATAAATTTTGTCAATTGGATCCCAAAATCGCAAGTCGTGATCCTTCATTACAAGCTAAAGCAACAACAATTGAGCTTCAATATCCCAAATAGAGCACAATCTTAAATGCACATCACTAGACTCTAGCGAACTTGTCCTTCACAGTTCACACATATTGGGTTTCAACACAACCTCTATCGTTCTAATAGCAAAATCAACTGCAATAAGATCTCACCTCGCAAAACTTTGATTCCAAAACTTCCAACTGCAGTCGATAAATCCATTGCAAGCCAACTGTGAAAGCAGCAAAAGTAAGAACTTATTAACCCAACAAAGTTCAGTAGGCAATACAAGCAATCATTTTTAGGAATATGTTTTTCAAATCATTCATTTTTTGCCAAGCAAATGGACAAAAGAAATTACAAACAGGCAATTCAAATGAAAATCTGGCGATATATCTCAAAAGAGAAAAAGTAGCTTACCTGCTATATGCACTTGTGTTAGGAAATGTGGATTATCTCAACAATTTTGACTCATCCCAGTAGTCTTCTCCAAATTCTATCCTTCCAAGATCCAGTCAAACAACCTTTCTTTCGAAATTTTGATAAAGTCGCGTTCCAAATAATTCTGGTATTGTTTTGAGCGACTTGCATCCAGAATTGTCCAATTCCACCAGTTGCTCCAACTTCGTGAGCCCTCGAATCTCAGTGTCTTTCTTGCAAACTTGCACAACTAGATGGATCGAGTTGGTACATGATGATGATGTCGACTCCTCAAAGCCCGGGATTTCCCAAAGTTCATGACAATTTAAGTGGAACAATTTCCATAAACAATGAAAATTTGACAAGTTAGGAAATTTTGCTAAGGGCTTACAATCCTCACTCATAAAAAGTTGTGCAGGATGGGAACCTCTCTAGGCCTTCCAAAGGAAATGCACCAGGGGATGTTTAGAACTTCCAAAGACTCCAATCTATTGAGGCCTTGAATTTCAATTAGGTTTATGCAATTTTGAGCATCTAATATTTTTAGACCCTCGGATTTTGAAAGGTCCAGCTTTTCAATTGAAATGCATCCAGAGATATTCAGCTCTTTCAAGAAGTCCAACTTATCAAGGCCTTGAATTTCGACTATATTTTTGCAACTTTGAGCATCTAATATTCTCAGACTCTTGGATTTTGAAATGTCCAACCTTTTAATTGAAGCACACCCAGAGATATTCAACTCTTCCAAGAACTCCAACCTGTCGAGACCTTGAATTTCGACTAAGCTTTTGCAATTTTGAGCATCTAATATCTTTAGACCCTTGGATTTTGAAAGGTTCAGCCTTTCAATTAAAGTGCACCCAGAGATATTCAACTCTTCCAAGAACTCCAACCTATCAAGGCCTTGAATTTCGACCAAATTATTGCAATTTTCAACATCTAAGATCTCCAAACCCTTGGATTTTGCAAGGTCCAATCTTTCAATTGAAGCGCACCCAGAGATAATCAACACTTTTAATAACTCCAACCTATTGAGGCTTTGAATTTCAACTAATTTCTCGCAACATCCAACATATAATTTCTTCAGGCCCTTAGATTTTGAAAGGTCTAGCCTTTCAATTAATGCGCAATTAAAGATACTCAACTTCTCCAAAAACTCCAACCTATAGAGACCTCGAATTTCGATTAAGTTTTTGCAATTGTTAGCATCTAATATCTCTAAACCCTCGGATTTTGGAAGGTCCAGCATTTTAATTGAAGAACTACCAGAGATATTCAACACTTTCAAGAACTCCAACCTATTAAGGCCTTGAATTTCAGCTAATTTTTTGCAGCATTGAGCACATAATATCTTGAGAACCTCGGATCTTGAAAGATCCAGCCTTTCAATTGATGCGTGCCCAGAGATTCTTAGCTCTTCCAAGAATTCCAAACTATTGAGGCCTTGTATTTCGACTAACTTTTTGCACCATTCAGCACGTAATTTTTTCAGACCCTTGAATTTTGAAAGATCCAACCTCTCAATTAACCCACACCTAGAGATATCCAGCTCTTCCAAGAACTCCAACCTATCGAGGCCTTGAATTTCGACTAATTTTATGCATCCATCAACATGTATTTTCTTAATGCTCTCGGATTTTAGAAGGTCCAACCTTTCAATGGAAGCACACCTAAAGATACTCAGCACTTCTAAGAACTTCAACCTATCGAGGCTTTGAACTTTGACTAATTTTTCGCACCATCCAGCATATAATGTCCTTAGACCCTCAAATTTTGAAAGGTCAAGGATTTCAATTGAAGCACAATGATAGATATATAGCTCTTTTAAGAACTCCACACCTTGAATTTCAACTAAGTTTTTGCAAGAATGAACATATAATTTCTTCATGCCCATAGATTTTGGAAGATCCAGCCTTTCAATTGAAGTGCACTGAGAGATGAGCAGCTCTTGCAACAACTCCAACCTATTTAGGCCTTGAAGATCTACTAAGTTTTTGCAATTTTCAACACGTAATTTCTTCACACCCTCGGATTTAGAGAGATCCAGCCTTTCAATCGAATCGCACCTCATGGTGGTCAAGCTTTCCAAATATTTTAATTTGTCAAGACCTCGAACTTCAAGTAAATTATTGCAATCCTGGACAAATAATGTTCTCAGATGGTTAAATAGTGAAACGTCCAGTGTTTCCATGAGCTTGCAGCCACATATTGCCAAGATTTCCAACTTGAAGGAAGTGTTTAGGGATTTCTGTAATTTTGATTTTTCAACATCCACCAATTGGGAGCACTCTGAAAGCTTCAATAGTGTTGACGGAAGCTCCAAGATACCCTCGAGAAACTTGCAATCAAGAAGATGCAGCTCCTTGAGGTGGGTCAGATGGGAAAGGGAAGGCAATCTGCGACTTTGACAAGTGACGCTCAAATATGTCAAGTTGGAAGGAAGCTCCGGCAGTGATTGGAGCTCCGACAGCCATGGGAACTCCTCCCTACCATGAGAAAGAAAAAATTGCTCGAAAGAACGATTATGGATGCATTCTGACATTTCCTCTTCCGGTTTTATGCACCACGAAACATCTAAATGTCGGAGCTTTCTCAGCCTTCTAATACCATTGGGTAGTTCTTTTATCCGCGTGCCACTAATGTTTAGAATTTCTAGATTCTGCAAATCCCCTATGTTGTCTGGTAATACAGAAAAGTTTTGACAATTTTTTAGAAGGAGTTGCTCCAGCGCTTCTAATTTATCCACTTCCGTTGGCAGCTCCTTGAGGCCCCAACATCCCGTCAAGTCCAAGCGTACCAGACTCTTCATCTCTCCAATTGAAGAGTCAATTTGCTCCAGTTTCCGACAATTTCGGAGGATCAATACCTCTAAAATCTTAAAAGCTGAGAGGAAGAAAGTTCCTTCTAAAGATTGACAATTTGCAAGGTCAAGATATTTTAGCTTCTTTGCCATCTGGTAGAAAATATAAGAAGTGTCCAGGGATTAGCTCAAAGTGATTATGATTGAACATATTGCAAAATAAAAAAGGGCGCGTACTTCCATCTTACCATGATGGAACTCCATCCTCGCCATTCTTGTGAAATCTTGCTTGCAGATAAATCGAGTGCAAGCAATTCCTTTGCATGAAAATTGTTTGCTTCAAAAGTCAAGGGACAATTCCACCATCGAAGCCATCTTAACTCATCAATTGAGTTCTTAAAATCTCCCCTAAAATGTGCCCCACTCATGTGAAGGAACCTTAGACTCGTTAAATTCTTGAATTGCTCGTCTGTGGGGAAATCGCCACTTTGGCCAACTGTTTTGCCAGATCCTTCTGAGTTGCCTTCGCTAAGATAAATGGCCTTAATCTTTTCTGTTCCCTATATATAAGAATTGATTTTCATTACTACCATTTATATCCACCTCAAGCAATCTAATATCATTTGTTCATGTTAGTATTGAAATGAATCGATGTCTTTTACCGACTAGCAAAGTGAAGATGTGATTTTCGTTTTCGGCCCATAAACAGTATTTGTAAAGGATCCAACATGCAAAAGACTGGTCTCCTCTTTTGAAATTTTAAAGTTGTTTTATTTTTGTCTCATGTGCAAAAGATTGTGCTTTTAATATTTGGCTGTGTACTTTTTGTCCCAGGTCCAAAAGGTTGTGCTTTTTATTTTTGTCTCATGTGCAAGAGTGAGCTATATGAATGTGTTTCAATTATGATTTGAATGCTTTTCATTTCTGATTTATTTTGTAGATTGTCCTAGTGCTCTTTTCCATGCTTCGTACTTCACATGGGATTTCTTTATCAAGGTTGACTGTATCTTTAGATGACATATATTTTAGATATTTTGATTAAATGAAGGAATAAACTTAAAAGAAGCTCGTGTCAGTTTTATGAAAACCACTTTGATTTCGACTTACGATAGTACTATGAATAAAGAAGCAAAACGAGCCCAGCAAACATAGTGAAATAATTACATCAAATAATGTACCTTTTTAGCTGTAAAAGTTAGTAATGCCAAATTATTGAGACAAAAAATTTTACAGCATATTCATTTTTGTTTAGGTTTAGTTTAGTTTATTTCACGATGTTGTACGAAAGACATAATATATAGACATTGACTTTGAATTTTTTAATATATGAATTGGCTCTTGAGATTGTAGATAGGTTGCACGTTGAAAATGCTAATAAGTTGTAGTCTTTTGAGCAACAACTATGGGTCCAACCAAATGATGGATTCAAAGTAAGAGAGTCGAAATTATGATTAATTTCACGAACACAATACAATCACATACTTCATTATATACCAAACAGAATTTTAGATCATTCATCTCTGGGACCTTTTATGTGGAAAAAATAAGACATTTCTCTTTTTAATGGTCATTTCATTGAATACACTTAATCTTATGCATATCTATATATGTTCCTGTTCTATCATGTGAATTCTGGTAAAAGGAATTCCTAACTTAATATTACATACAATAAGTACCCCTGTACGCTTGTTTAAAAAAAAAATCTTAGATAAGCTGCAATACAAGAGAGAGCAACCTCTTACTTTCAAGTCACATCAATGAAATAACATGAGGGCAATTATATAAGAAGGTTCTCTGTTCACCATAGCAAGCATCGAGTAGGGGCCAACATCACTCTATCAATTGAACATGGACTGAGGGAGCAAAAGAAGAGAAACGGTTACCTTATTTCCCTTTAGCACTTTCAAGACTTCCTTCAAGTCCCATAACCTGCTACGGTACTGAGGCTCCAGCTTGTTTTCCTCGCGGACAATTTCTCTACCCAAATCTCTCAATTGGTCATGCATTATGAGCTCGTGATTATCTCCAACTTTTATTAATGACATAAATCTCAAAACTTCAATTCCCTCCTCTGGGAAAAAGTCACAGGCATCCCACATGTAGGATGCGATTCTTTCGTCAGTGCCAATGAAAAAACAAGCAATATCCAAAAATATTTGTTTTTGTGTATACTCTAAAGCTTCGTAACTTATCTTTAGCTTTTCTCGCACTTTCTTATGAGGAACTTTTCTTAACTTGTTTATCGTACTTCTCCATAGTGTCGGCTCTTTTGCGCACAAAAATGAACCTAAAACCTCGAGAGTTAAGGGAAGCCCTCCGGTGGTGGATACAACATCATGAGTGAGGTCCTCAAATTCACTTGGGGGAGAGTCCCTTCGAAACGCATGTCTACTAAACAGAATCAAGGACTTATCCTTGTCCATTTCTTCATGTTCATAGTTGTAGTCCACCCAAGCATTGACAAGAATACTCTTGTTTCTTGTGGTAACGATGATCCTACTTCCCGAAGAAAACCAATCATGATTTCCGGCCAAAGCCTTCAACTGATCATCATTATCCACATCATCAAGAACAATAAGGACTTTCTTAGTTCCAAACTTGGATGAGATGAACTCAATCCCTTCATCCTTACTATCGACTTGATTGTTTTGCTTCAATACATCAGAGATTAACTGATTCTGCAAGTACGCTAGGCCATTATGCTTATAGGATTCCCTGATATCAGCAATGAAGCTACGATACTCGAATTGATTGGAGAGTTTCTTGTAGATGGTTTTAGCAAGAGTTGTCTTACCAATGCCTTCCATTCCATGGATGCCAACAAATAGGGTGGCACGAGAATTATTATCTACAAATTCCATAACTTTCTCCACATGACTATCAATTCCGACCAAATTCTCAGGATTAACCAACTCAAACTTTTTCTTCAACTCGCTCAACACTTTTTGGATAATCGGTTTCACCAATTCTCCTTCATACCTGTCAAATGTGACACAAGTTCAAATATGCGGCAATGGTAATTTTATATAGCTTATCTAATGAGGAGAAAGTAATAAATACATCTAAGGATAAATCGAAAAACTTTAATAATTGCTTTTGTCACACCTCCGTACTCTTTTATATGCTAAGACTAAAGTGGTAAATGATGATGGTTGCTTCACATAGTAAGCCCGGTTCCATCATTACTCCGACATAATTTATTGAGCCAGAAGAAACTTGAGGGTATCACTAATTAAACTTGTTTTTTTTTTTTATTAAAGACATTAGGAACGATGTGGACGTGAATTTGAAAACTTTCTAGAGCGTTTGAATGAGAAAAAATACAATAAGCCAGTCCAGTGGGAAAGTTCAACCATCAATCGATAAACAGGTCATAACTTTTGATGCAAAAGCATTTCAGGTCCCGTAATACCAATCCAAAAAAAGTTGTTTAGAGCGCGGAATTGTGAACTATCGGAATACAATCGAGGGGATTTCTCCTTATTTGCGCAATTCTACACACTTACAAGTTTCCACTCGTGTTGTGAATCTAGTATCATTCAAGATTCACATGCTTATCAACTTTCATTGCGTTGAGGGAGGATAAAAGTTGGTACTTTATTTTCTTTTGAGTATCTATTTTCTATGATTTTAATTAATCTGACATTGATTTTATTGGAAGTAGAAGAACAATTTTACCCCGAAATAAAAACATTGCGTCGATTTATGCAGGTGTGTGAGATAGAAATTTTGTGCTGAAGACAGAAAAATGCATTGAAAATTGTTGAAACAAACATCTAATAAAGATGATCCCTTTTCCTCTTATATATTTACCATCACCATCTACACCCAATGAAATATTTCTTTTGCGAAAAAATTTTAGTAACAACTACTTGACGACGTTAATGATTTAATGAATGTAACTTGGGAAGAAAAAGAATTATGGCTTCGACAATAGCAGGCACACGGTACATGATGTTAAGAGCTTTGAAGAGGAACCACCAATAAGTTGCACTTCTAATCTCAGATAAATATGTAATTAGAAAAAAAAATGTTGTGATGAAGATTAATGAGGCTAATACTATAAACATGAAAAAAGAAAATTTTGGATCTAAGAGTAAAAGTTCATTTAAAAAACCTTGAATGGGATCATTAACAACAACCAACCTAATTATAGATTGGTTAATTCTAGAAAACAGGATTAACTTTCAGAACTCATGCACAGCACGATTTTATTGCTTTTTTATTTAAAAAAATAAAAAAGAGTCAAAACAACCAGTAAACACCCGCACAAGTTAGTAGAGAATATTTGGTGAAAAATTTACCCATTGGCTTCCCATCCTTTCAATGAACCGACTTCATTGAGCGCTTGCTTCCACTTCTCCAAAACCGTCGGGTCCGAACGCCTCTCGTGCGCACGAAACGCGTCTCCAAAACTCCCGATTTGATGTCGCACGTGAGCCGGTTCCACTCTGTAGAATATAGGGAATATTACATGCCCCGTGTCATTATTCTTGCACTCCATCATTTGAACCAGCTCGGCCAGGCACCGTTTGCTCGAACCATAATTCTCGGAGAGAATGGGGATCAGGATCTTGCTGTTCTTGATGGCCGCCAAAAGATCTGGGCCCATCTCCTCGTCTTGGCGAAGAAGCCCGTTGTCGTCGTCTCTGAAAGCACATATTCCGGCACCAACGAGCCCGGCGTAGAGACGGTCGACGACGGAGCCTTTTCCGGTGCCCGGGCCTCTAAAGCTCAGGAACACCTCGTAGCAATTTCCCATTGGCGCGGTCGATGAACTGGGCGCACCGTTATTAGTTTCCGTTGGAGGCGAACCAGGTCCGCCGGAATGAGTCCCCGTCGGCTCGGCCATCGGACTATCAGCATCTTCTGCGGTTCCGCACACACTGACTCTGCGCTTCTTAATGGGAAGATGCATGTCTCCTTTGCTCCGACTCTGCGCTTAGCTTTTTTCCTTTCAAGCCTGACGGCGAAGCAAAACCAAAACGCCTCTTTAGGTTATACGAAACGCGGATGGCAACCAGAGTCGCACCAACAAGTCAAACCTGTCAAGCGAGGTATGAATTAGTAATTAATTGACACCACCTCGCGCTTGTACTCGACGCGGAAGCAAATGGAAAGAAACAAAACTTACGTATGGCTGAGCACCCGTCTCGGGTTAAACCGGGGAACCGGACCGAACCGGCCGGTTTCCTGTGGTCCTAACCGGTCCGGTTCTGGTTACTCCCGCGGAACCGGTCCGGGGGCAAACCTTAATGAAAATCGAGGAGGAGACGCCGGGCAAGCAGATCGACGGCCCCCTCCTCCCTCCCTCCCAAATGCTCCGCTCCCTCGTCTGCTTCGCCGCCTCCCTCTGCCCAGTTCCTCGTGCGCTTCTCCCCCGCCCCAAACGCTCCGCTCCCCTCGTCTGCTTCGCGGAGCCTCGTGCGGAGCAAAATTTGAAAATCCGAGGAGAAAACGGAGTTCGGAAGAAGCTGGAGGCGGGTGCTTTTCCGCTCACAAGCCCAGATTACAGCCAAACGGGAAGCTGGGTGGAGTTAAGAGATCCAAAAGGGTCCTCCGGTTTCTCCTTCGTTTCTGCAGGAAAGCCTCTTTTCAACTTGTGCAAAGAGCTGTGCATGTGAGAGAACTGAGAGACAGTGAGAGAGGAATCTGATGTTGGGGCTTTCAATTCAACGTTTGTGAATAATTATAATTACGCTCTCGTTTGGATTTGGCTTACTTGATTGTTTTGACCGTAGTATCCCTCGCACTGTTGCACAGCCAATCATCACCATCTTCTTTTCGTTTTGGTACAATGCGCTGTCCTCCTTTTTTTTTTCTTTCTGTCCTTTTCTTCTTTATCTTTCCACGCCTTTAGCGTTCCACTAACGATTGTGTCCCTTGTCCATTCCCATTACGAAGATTGACACGAATAATTTCTGAATTTTGATTTAATTTGTAATTTAATTTTTAAAATTTTAATTTATTCAATATAGTTTACGAAACTTTAACTTAATGGAAAGACTAAATTGAATAATTTCAAATAGTTCAAAGACTAAATTGAATATGTACTAAAAATCCGGGGATCATACTGAACAGATAAAAAGTTCATGGACTAAATTGAATATTAGGCTAAAGTTCAAGGATTACATTGAACAAATTAAAAATTCATGAATTAAATTGCACATTGAATTAAAGTTCAGAGATTGTTTGTGTTATTATCTTATCCCATTTTTTTCCTGCTTGAAACACACGCCTTTCGGTGTCTCGGCTCTCTCCCATTTTTTTCCTCAAAAAAAAAAAAACACTCAACCGCAATGCTTAGTTGAATGCTTCCCGCCGGTCCCTACCAAAAGCACTAAAGGACGAGCAAATTATGAGGCTAAATGTCAAATGAACTTGTTGGTGTTACTGTTTGCTCCTTACCAATCGCAACTTCTTCATCAGCACCATTCTTCGTTAGTCATTTGTTTATACAAACTAGCAAATGATAAATGTTGTGCGGTGGCCCTTTTCCGTTTGGTTCTGCGAATGTCATTGCCAGCTTGAGCCTAACGCGCGCTTACTACTTAGTGCTTCGCCTTTTCATCAAATATCCGGAACTTTTGGCTCAGTCTCTCTTCCATAAATCCTCCTTTCTTGAGTCTAAACTTTGCTCCAAAAGGCTTGTCCGAAGCGAAATATCGAAAAAGAGGGAATAGCGAGGGACAGATAAGAACAAGAAGAAGAAAAGTGGACTCGCGAGGAAAGAAAAGGTATAAATAAATAAGAGGCGCATCTACGAAATACAAAAAGATGTGAATAATACTAAAAGGTAGGCTGCGTAAGGGACAATAGGGTCGAAACCTATGATAAAGAGTGTCTAAGCCAAATGAGAAGTATAAAAAACGCGGCCCTAATTACAATGGCATGCCCTTTTTATCAACTTTTCTCTTTTCGGTTTTGTTTAAAGCTGTGCCATGTGTGAGAGTATGTATTGAACAAGGTGAGAGTATGCATTGAACAAGGAAAGTTGAAAGTAGTTTGCCCCTTGCCAGTAAGCCATCTGTAAAATTTTTATACAAAAAAAAAAAAAAGGTTGCGGCCGGAACTATTCGGTCCAGGAACCAATCCACTATGGAACAAGTGATCAAATTAGTTAAATATATACAAGCTTCGAGACTGAGGAGTCAATAATTTGCTTGGCAAATTAAAAATAAAAGCGCGGGGTCCGTACTTTTTTAAAGCATAAAAATGTACAAATTTGTAGAGAACCATGTATAAGATTACACCTAGTAATATCGTACCCAAAATCACATAAGTAATATGAAGTAGACGATATATTGATTTAGTCATCTCGTGATCAAATGAATAGCTCTTTCGAACGAAAATGAATCACTTTCGTGAGTAGGTGATTGTCCACTTATAAGATGTAAATTCATTGAGTGGTGTGGAGGAGTGGTGATTTGTAGGAGCTGAGATTAAAGTGGATAGAAACCCAGTCTATGACTTCTTGAATGATGGCTTAAGCCGACACTTTCAAGATATGCTAGGAAACAACTGCTTATGAGAATTGCCTTCTGGAGGTGATTCATTTGGAAAAAAGCTAGGAACGGGAAGTATTTTAATGGGCAGGAGACAGGCCTCAGTGGAGTTGTCCCTATAGGCCAGACAGAGCTTTTCGAGGAGTTTGGAAGGCTTTCAAAAGCTTGTGCCTGTGTTGTGAAGCCCAAGTCCAGTAAAGTAGAAGCAGACCCTTGGGCTAAAAACCGACCAAGGGAGATTGGGTTAAGCTCCATTGCGATGGTACCTATATGTTAAAGAAACTCCTGGTGCTGCAATAACATTGTGGCAACTGGCAAGGAGACTCGAATGGAGAGCTGGTGGGAGGAGCTGGAATGTCTCTGGCTGCTGAACAACCCCCAAGGTGGTTGAAGCCTTGGCTGTCTGGCGGGCCATATTGATTGCACGAGGACCGGGACAATGTTTGGGACGAGACATGTCATGGAAGAGAGAAAAACGTAATCTTCTGTATATCTCAAATGAAGAGTGCAAGGACCCCTATATATAGGGCGAGATTGCAGTTAGACTTAATAACAATTAGTATCGGCTTCAATTAATCTAATCCAAAATAGGAATATATCTCCAACAGCTGGTTTCGCAACTAATCGTGACATTGTTTGTAAGGAGTTGGCTAAGCAGAAAGGCGAATTGAATTGGATTACAGGACTCATTGTTGATCAGATGAAAATGGAGACCGCTTCGATCCATAAAGTTGAGTTTTTTTTTGTTTCTTCGGGAAGTTATATACGTGTGTTCATTGGGTAGTTTCTACAATTAGAAAGTAGATGTGTCCTATGGATTGGGTTTGGAATCCCCATCTTCTGCAAAAGCTCTGTTTGTGTCTGATGTTGGGAAAAGACCTCCGCGAGATGCATGTACAAATTTTATAACAGAGACATATATAAAACCTTAGTCAAATGGTTCTTGTGCTCTATTGTGATGATACATTATCTTAGAAGATAATAAAGAAGCAAGTGCTAAATTTACGTTTCGAGTTTTAAATCTATTTACGAAACCCGATTTGATTGGAAGATGGATACAGGAATTCTTGATCGAATGTTTACTAGAGTCCTGCTGGCGGAGTTCAACCAAGATAAGGCTTTTTGATTTGCTTTATCTATTCTCTTTTGGAACAGTGGCAAATTCGTAAATACCCCAGTTTGACCAAGATAAATACTTGGACTCCTGTTTATTGCTGAGAAGGGAGAGCGAAGGCTTTCGGCCATGGAAAGAAGTGGGGGCCCAGGGGGGGTCAAGTAGAGGAAAGAAAACAAAAGAAGAGAACTGTGGATTGGCTTATCCCTGGGTCGTCCTTTCCTTGAAGCCACAGCCGCACAGTAAGGGTAGGGTGGGCTCCATCGGCGAGAGCTGTAACCGCACGGCACGGGAGGATTTCGAGGATGCCGCACAGGGAACTCTTCAAAAGTTGTGAGTTGAGTTTCTTTTACTTGGCTGGGGCATAGCTTAAATATTCGGTGTGATAAACATTTAAGTGCGTGAGCAATTATAACACTGATTTTTTAATTATAGTGAGTTATTTACTGTCGGCTCTCCTCATAAATGCAGGTACTGATACTCAGACTAAGCCACGTAAAACTTTAGTGTTCTTTATTATTCATCGTTTTATTTTTTCGATATTTTTGCATTGACTTGAATTGCAAGTTTATATTTAGCTTCCACGTTAAAATCACAACAATCAGTATCGGAGATGAGGATAGGATTTTCCGGATTTTGATTTCGGGCTTTTGCTTATCTAATTATTATCTAGAAATTCTATTGTTGTAATTATATCTAGAGGGAAAGTAGAAATTGAGAAGTTTAACAGGAGGAACGACTTTGAGTTATGAAGTGTAAAGATGTAGGCGCTATTAACAACTCTAAGTTTGGCCAAAACATTGAAAAGCAATTGAGTAATCGATTGTACATGTTGAAAAGAATATTTCAGTTTAGATGCTTTCATGGTTAGTTAGGACTATTCGAAAAGTCAGATAAATAGATGTATTTACTTTAAGAGAATGGAGGATGAGTTTTTGATTTATCTGTTATTATATGTTGATGACATGTTAATATCGGTTAAAAATATATCTGATATTGATGTGCTGAAACGGCAATTGAGTGCTGAGTTTGAGATAAAAGATTTAGGTGTTGCTAAGAAAACATTGGATATGGAAATTTTGAGTGACAGAACTGTATGAGTTTTACATATGTCTCAAAAGAAATATATTGAGAAAATTGTGGTATGTTTTAACTTGCATTTAGCGAAATCTCTGAGTACACATTTAGTGAAGCATTTTAAAAATTATCACCGCAAACTAAGGAGGATGAGGAACATATGTCTCGTGTTCTTTACTCTAGTGTAGTGGATAGTATTATGTTGGCTATGGTATATCATGAGCTGTGAGCATAGTTAGCCATTACATGATAAAACTCATTGGGAAGTTGTGAAGGTTATCCTTAGATATTTGAGGGGACAATAAACGTTGGTATAGTGTACCAAAGGAATAACAATGGCAGTAAGACTACAGAGTATGCGGATTTGGATCACAATAGTGACTTGGATAAGTGCAGATCTTTAGTAGGGTACGTGTTTATGCTTGTAAGTGGTGCAATTAGTTGGAAAGCGTTCTTACATAACCATGTTGGCTTGTCTTCAACCAAGACCGAGTACATGACACTAACCTTTATAGCGAATGAGGCGATATGGCTAAGGGGTTTGCTTTTGGATTTTGGGTTGGAACAGAAAAGTGTTGATATATATTGTGATAACTAAGGTGCTATATATTTGACATATAATCCAGTCCATCACTAGCGAATGAAGCATATCAACATAAGGTACCACTTCATTTTAGATATCTTAGTGAAGGGTAAGGTTGTTGTAAAAAAGATTTTTATAGTGGAGAATCCAATAGACATGATGACCAAGCTTGTTCATTTGGAGAATAGCATGGATGATGAACACTATAACTTGGCCATTAGGACGTTAAGAGAATAGCATAGACGATAAACACTATAACTTGGCTTCAAACATCAAGTCAATGTGGATAATTGTTAGATATATATTTCGAGTTTGAACTTGTTTATGGAACCTGATCCGATTGGAGGATGTATATCGGAATTCTTAATCGAATATTTATTGGAGTCTGGCCAGCAGCGTTCGACCAAGATAAGAGTTGTTAATTTGCTTTATCTATTTTCTTCTGGAAGAATGGCAAATTCGTAAATAACGTAATTTGACCAAGATAAATACCCGGATTTCTATTATTACTGAGAAGGAAGAGCGGAGGCTTTTGACCATACAAAGAAAAAGAAAGCAAGTGGGGGCCAGGGGGGTAAATTAGAGGAAAGAAAACAAAAGAGAAATATGGGGTTTTCTTGGCTTAGCCCTAGGTCGTCCTTTCCTTGAAGCCACAGCCACAAGGTGAAGGTAGAGTGGGCTCCTTCGGCGAGAGTTGCAAATGTTAAATTATAACTCGAGTTTGAACTGTTTATGAAATTCGATTTGATTGGATAAATATCCAAGTTTAATCGCATTAAGGAAAATTCAAGAAAGGAGCTTCTGTTTCGGAGAAAAGCAGATAACTATTTCTGGCACTACAGGACAAAAGATTGGGCACATATATATTCTACTATTTATATATTTCTTTTAGGTGGGTGTGGCTTGCATAAGCCATACGAAAGAAAAGAGGAAATCTTTTGTGAGCCCCTCTCACATCCTGATATAGCCTCACATCTTTGACCAGCCGCACGGTGGAGGATAAAATAAAAATCAAGGGTTTCTTTGCCAAGAGGAGCCGAACAGTAAGAGGTTTTTCTTCCTTTGAAGCCGCCGCACAAAGGAAAGAGCCGCACAGTAGACTTCACGGGGACGAATGCGAATAAAGGGAGGAACAAAACAGTAACCTCTCCTTGATCACGTGCGGAGGAGTCGAAGATTTTTGCTGTGAGTTTAAATCCAATATATAGTGGGTTTGGGCTTAAATTTAGGTGTGGGAAATACTCGAGCGTTTGAGCGATTTGTAACTCTGATTCTCTGATTATAGTGGATTATTTGTTGCTGGCTCTCTCCGTAGATGTAGGTACTGATATTCGGACCGAACCACGTAAATCTCTGGTGTTCTTTATCGTTCCTCGTTTATTTTTTCTGGTATTTTCGCATTGACTTAATTTGCAAGATCCTATCGTTTCCGTGTTATATTTACAACAGCAAATGCACAGCAATGGAGGAATTTAAGGATGCCGCACAATGAACTTCTCAAAGCCGTGAGTTGAGGGGTCTTTTTCTTGGTTATGGGCAGAGCTTAAATATCCAGCGTGAAAAACACTCGAATTTATGAGTGATCATAACTTTCATTTTCCGATTATAGTGAATTATTTACTATTAACTCTTATCATAAACGTAGATGATACTCGGACTAAACCACGTGAAACTTTATTATCCTTTGTTGTTCATCATTTATTTATTTGATAATTTTGCATGTTGACTTGAAAAGCGAGATCCTGTTTAGCTTCCGCCTTAAAATTACAACAGCAGGAACTAAAACTTGAGCAAGATACGATTATGTACTTCTGTTTTATTCTTTTGCAAGATGATGAGTGTTGACAGTCTAAGCAAGAAGATGAAATGGCCGAACTGTTGGGCTTGAGAAAATTTTGCCTTTCGGCCTGAGACAGGAAATCCATTTCATCTCCCGCCTCAGTCACCAGGCTGAACAAAGAGCCGAAGCCGATCATCTAATCCTAGAACCAGAGCAATGGGAAGCTAAGAGATTAAAGGAGGAAGTAAAAGGAAGAAATGCACAGGATTAAACAAACAAATACCGAGGCGTGGATCGACACAAATTGCCAAAAAACAGGGGCGAAAAAAGAAAGTATGAATGAAGGTTAAGTGTCAAGAGTGTTGTAAAATGCGGGTGTAAATGAACTCGTTCCACGTGTCAGGCAACCCCGGGAGGCACCAATGGATGCAATCCGCGTAGGTTTGCGGGTCAGCCTGCTGCTCCGGCGTCAGCATCTTGCCTTGACGGATCGTATGCACCGAGGTGTGCGCGTCTTTCCGGTACTCCGAGAGGGTCGTGACGTTTATGAAATGGGTGTGCACTTTCATGGATCGGGTCACGTTGTTGGCGACGACGAACAGCCTCCGATCCGTTCCCACGTTCGGCGGGGCGGTCGTGTTCAATACCGGCATCGTCTCCTTGGCACATTTGATGCCATCTGGGTTGTCCCAGTCCAAGCTCCTGTTGCGCGTCTCAATAATCAGTAATTGAAAATGACCAAATCGAGGACAAAATGGGCATAACGTTAGCTCAACAATCCAACGCAACATGTAATAGTTAAGCAATGGGGTTGGTAACCCACCAAGGATTGTAAGGCAGGCAATCATTGACAAAATGCTAACAATTCTTACAAGTGAAGGACCCACTGTAACCACCTACACATGCTCACCTAAGACATGTGAATGTGTATATGGCAAAAGACAACTTTGGGGAGGTGTGTGTTCATAATTAAGGCTTGGATTTAGTGACTCGTGACTTAACACAATCATATCTGATCACCTAGAACCCACGCCCATGGAGATAACGATTAACAAAAAATATTCTCAATACAAAGAATAATGAGAGACAATTTGAAAGAAGCGAACCGACAGTAGTAGATATCGATTCTTAATATATATATAGGAAATTGGAATGTGAACTGTAACTAATACTACCCAACCCTAGCTATAAAGATTATATTGCTAGAAGAATCTCTAGAGAGTCAACAGTGACACATGTGGCCTGTCATAGAATACTAATATTGTGAGGACTTGGTTCTTGTTTATCAAGGCCAAATATAAACAAGCTTTTCTGAATGATCGGAAGAACAAGGATGTTTCTTTAAGCTCCTCTTTGTGACCAATATGGCATTAACATAATATAGTTTAGCTTAATATTTCCTCAGAGAGACATGATTGGAAAGGGGGAAAGAAATGGGTGGAACTGGAATTAACCAATGGCTGCAAGAGAACAACAAAACAACATGGATATCGAAATTACGGTTTGATTTTGATGTGCTTGGACCTGATTGATTAGAGCCTTACTTGATATGGAGAGGGGACATGCTGCTGAAGAAAACCGTGGTATGGTTAGGATCCACATTTTGATCCACCCACTGAGCCCATGTCCTTAGCACTCTCCCATACGCGACCGGCCTCTCGATCTCGTCGTACTCTGTCGCTCCCTCGTCGAATGACCCTCGACTGTTTTGGTTTCGGAACCGACAGTCGAACAATCAGGCACGAGAAAATCTTCAGAATCAATGCGTACACAGAAAAAAATGGGTGAAAAGGAAAGGACCAGAACACAGAATTGGGTACATACAGGACTTTCATGGAGAAAGTGTTCATCCACCAGATGTAGGTGTTGAAGATGAGGTAGTCCACGCCCTTCCAGCTGCGGCCGTGCTTGTTTATCGACTCGGGCATGATGATGCGGTTCAGAATGCTGTGCATATTCGGGTCGTCCGAGTTCGATTCAACGAGGAATGGCGCCCAGTAAAACTCAATCGTGGCATTATAGTCCTAGACAATGATAAAAAATGCAAAAAGAAGAAAGTCAGAACACTCAATCTGAATTGGCCCACATAATTTCAGCCATGTCCCAAACCCTAATCGAGTACTCCTCCATGTGGTCCATTTTTGGCCGACACTCAAAAGAAGTCTCCAATTTGGCCCCGGAATTTCGGCACAATCAATGCACTGAACCCACAATTTTCCTACTAAATTTCGTGTTCGTTTTGCACTATGATTCTCACTCGGACAGCAAAGGAGTCTTAGGAATTCTCGAATTTATGGTCACATATAAGTTTCATGTACCTAGTGAATAATAAAAGGTTGCTTGTGCCCTTTCACCGGGAGGAGAAGGTGGCCGACCACTTTACGCAAATCAGGAAAAGAAGAGACACAGCGTTAAGGGTCTCCGAGGGAAAATTACACGCCTCGTGCACCGACGAATATGAACAAAAGAAATTTAAAAATGAAGAGCCCAAATGACATCAATTTTTTTTTTTTTGATAATCGAGGTGCCCGCGCGACCGGCAAGCGATGACTCAGCTATAAACCGGCGGTGATGCACGACTAGTCCTCGAGTGACGCTAGCGCAGGACCCACCACCACGGCGTCACACTTAAGAATCCCTAACGACTAGGCTGAGGTTTGAACTCTGATCCCTTCGTGGGGTGACCAGAGCGCAAACCAACGCAGCCGCTGCGGGCGGTGGTACATCATTTGATCTTGGGATAAAATTAAATTTCCCACCGAAAATGTCCGCGTAATGATGAATATAAATAAAGTGATGGTTGCACCTGCTCATTGTTTTATCACGGACTAAAGAAAAACATGGGCCCGCCCAAAAAAATTGCCGTCACTCGAGTCAAGAAAGACAGAGCCAAGAAATGGTCAGGATGCCGACCAGGTATCTCTCCTTGCGTGTGTTCAAAGGTACGAGTTTTTCTTTATATTGCCACTCATGATCTCTCCTTTACGGAGCATAAACGTTGACTGGATTAATGGAAACTGATCGGATATGTTTAAACCCTGTTCTGCGGATGACTTTTCAAGTGTAAAATGAAACCTGAATAGTGTCTGGTTGATTGCGGATACTGGGAAAGGCTTTTTTGTTTATGGCGAAATCGAGAGGAGTTACCTCAATTCTGAAGATGTTGAGAGACCCGGTTTTCCTCAAGCTCTTCCTGCCGTGAGGGGCGACGGATTGAGCCAAGCAGACCATGGACTCCCACTGGTTTCGGTTCAGCGAGTCGCCCACGAACATGAGCCTCTTGTTCCTCAGCTTCTGAAGCAGCAACCTTGGCTTGAACCTTCAAAGAAAAAAGCAAGAACACCCCACGAGTTGGACTCAGGTTCCAAATCAAGAACAACGAAGAGATCATCAAAGTTTTGAAGGAGTTTACTTACTTGGGCAGAGAGCAGTCTCTGGGTTGCCATCTCCAGCTCTGGTACATGGAGTCCTTCCTTCCATTCCTCATGCAGGTCACTTGTGCTGTGAGGAACTCACACTCGTCTTCTCCGTACAGAGGGTGTGTGACATTGTCAAAGACCCATTGCCCCGTGAAGAGGTCACACTCTTGTGGTGGCAATTCAACCTCTTCCTCATCCTCTTCGATCACTGGCATTTCGATCTTCTGCTCCTCCTCTTCCTCTTCCTTGTTCGGTGATCTTGATTTTGCATCATCAAGAGCCTCCTGTTTTGTTGATCGAGTGCTCCCGGCCAGAGCCTTCTCTGCATTAAGCTTGTTTGGCCCTGACCCTTCTTGGATTTCCTGATTTTTAGGCCATGAGAATGGGAATTCGGCAATCGACTTCACGTCCTCGTTGTACATGAAGACCCCGAACAGGAACATCGAGAACACGACCACAAAGACAGAGAGGTTGTTGCCCTTCCGGCCTCCCCCACCGCCGACCCCCGCTGCTGCGTGCTTCATGGCGGCCATCTCAGACGAGAAGAGCTTCGTCTTACGGCGAGGCGGCTGCATGGAATAAGGGAAAGTTTGAGTGCTATGGTGAGATTGTGGAGGCGAAGAGAGGAGGAAAAATATAGAGAGACTAAATTGAGCATCATGGGTGGTGAGCAGATGCTTACATCCATTAAGTTTTTTGGTTTAATGAGGTTTGGTGGGAAGGTGTTTTCTTCAACAAGACTTGTTAGGGGTCACCGGCTGACGTAGATTGAAGAGTTGTCTTTCTCAGAAAATATTATTCCCCGCCTCCTAATCCATGGCTAACTACTCCATCTTGATCAAACAAGAATCGCCAGAGAGAGAGAGAGCGAGAGAGAGAGAGAGAGAGAGAGAGTAGATTCTAAGCTTTGAGCAGTTGGTCCTTTTTACAAGTTTCCTTCTTTGTTGCTGATTTGGACTTTGGACACAAGTAGGAAGGGTTGTGGCTGTGGCTTTGCTGGGTCCTCTTCTGGGCAATTGTTGCTGCTTCTTTATGCCTGTGATATTCTAGGAGAAGCTTCGATTCAATGGTTACAGGTTGTAAGGTTCTAATAACTTATTCGCTGATTGTATATTGAAGATTCTCTCTCCCGTGGAATAAAAAAGTCAACCGTTGTTTCACATGGTATCTCTCTTCGTGAGGGTTAGTGGTTCAACGGCTGAGACTTAAGCGCTTGACTCTGAGTCATTTATGGGTCGTTCATGTGATCATGCGGTGGCTCTACCCAAGTCAGAATGAAACTTTTACAGATCCTTCAGGACTTATTTAGCTGCTTTTGGCTCAGAAGTTACATTTAGAAATCATTTCCTCTAGTTCGTGACAACAAGTGCTGAAAAAAAAATAAGGCTGAACACTTTCATTCATGGGATCACATCCAGTTTTCAGTGCGCAATTTGCCAATCGCACTGCTGCTAAAATAAACTGATCATCTCAGCAAGTCAACCATAGAAGAGTATAATCATGTGATCCTTAGCTTTACAATTTGCACTTGATCATCTTCGACAGTTCAGAGTGCTTATACTAGACTTATTTGATGAGGGATTCTTGCGGGATCTGGGATCGAACGGAGCCAAGTCAAAAGGCACAAATCATTTTGTAGCTTAAATGATGATAGGCTTAATCTTCGCTCAAGTGGGTGTGAGTCAAAAAGTCATCTTGATCAACTCTCGATCTCTCTCCCGACGAAAAAAGCCCCATGTGGGAATGGATCTTTCTCTTTCCTCAACAACTTTGATCGTGACTTCAATCCATCGTCCAGCTCTTTCTCTAATCGTCGGCATAATTTTTAAGAGCCAAAGGACAGAGACCAAGCCTAGGACAATTAGTAATAACTTTATGTTTGAGAGAAGTAAAAGCCAAGGAACCTCTTTCTTCAATGTATTGACTACACCAACAATGATGTTGCTGTACTTGCCGGATCACGAACCTATTTTGCCATCTCGCTGGGGCCATTTTTTCCCATCCGACGTGTTAGTTTGATGGGTGCAACATCGCTTTTTTAACAAGGCAAGGCAACTTAAACAGACAATGTGTGGAGAGTGTTCATGTGCCTCTCTCAGGTTGTCAGTTCACAACAGCAACAGGGAAAGATCATTCTCACATCAGAGTCATTGTTCGGTTTGCCTCTCTCTTTCTCTAGCTTCTATGCCCCTCTTGTCAAGTTATGTTAATACAAATATCATCCATACATGTTCCAACCATACGTCATCGCGTTGCATGATTAATTCATGTGGCCAAGATGTGTTGCTTTATCACTTTCGCTTCTCTTGAAAACGAGCTCGAATCTCTTCAGATTTCATGCACGCAGGGTCCGGCGAAAACGAATCTCATCTCTCTCATAAGCACTTCTGATGTTTATTTCCCGACATTTTTCGTGTTTAATCATCGTCATCTTTCTGAATAACTGCACGCAAAAGTGCGATGGAGGGACAACTAGGAAAAGGAAATCGTCAGCTGGACACACAAAGCTGTCATCTGGTGCACATTGTACGGAAACCATTAAAGAAGAAGCCTGTTAGAACGTGGGATTATAATCTTTTGTAAGCTGACATATTTTAATTTTCTCCTTGCTATTCTAGGACGAGCAAGTGACTAACCGCTAGTTGACTAGCTATATTCTAGAGTTTCGGTCGCGTTTGTTTGTATAATCTCGTTCATATCTGGGTTTCTTCTTCAATCACGTTATAAACCACCAAGCAGCTGCAATTTCCCTTTCACCACGACAGCTACTTCCCACTTTGGCACTCCAGATCACGTACACATTCAGGTCAATTGGGCATGGTTGCCACAACGAGGGCCGATCCAGCTCCTCATGCAACAAGAAATTACCTAAATTACCACAGGGAATTGCTATGTGAAGTTATCCGCACAGAGAAAGAAAGATTGCATAAACAGAGTACTTTTCTCTGCACTAAAACAGGGAAAAAGCCTGCCTTGTTAAGTAAATGGCGCTAGAAGGTTTTGATGGTCCGAGGCAATTTACAACTTCGTGGGACTATCTCGTCCCGTGCGCACGAGACTAATCAAGATGTTCCCAGGTGACAAGATTGACCCGGTCGAGGTTGGGAAGGAATTGGTCGCGGAGAATGCTTCAAATTTGATGTCGCGCTTGTTCATGAGACGAGTTCAACATGCAGTACGTTGTTCTATATGCTCATGGGCCTGAACGTACGGCAGCCCATCGAGAAGACGGACAGAGTTTTGCATGTCCGGCCCAGCCACTCACCTCGCTGTCTGAAATTCTTCAAATCCCAGTTTGAGAATTTATTTTGGGCCTTCGAAAGTAACAAATGTAGATCAAGTTTGAGAATTGTCGACCTCTTCTTAGGGTTTAATTCAGCTCTTGAGTGATCGATCTCTCCATTGATCACTAGAGCAAGTGATTTCTTGCAGATATAGTTTAATACAGACCGAGGGACAAAATTACTAGCTAACAGTGACCAATAGAAAAAGAAATTATGTTAGTGAGGAGGGTTTTCGGAGCACTATTATAATATAATGTGTTTTCGTCGAAAAATAACACGGGGTATTGAATGTTATGGCTTGAATAATGCGCATGGAGTATCATATTCTCTCAAAGACCAGTCAAAATTATGACCCATATGTTTCTATCTTATGTCACAACTTCTAGTGATATCTACACTCGTTTTCCAAGTATCAACAAGCAGTCTTTCATATAAATTTGGATAGCTCCTCATGCTGCCAAGCCAAAATAACCTTCAAAATCATTATGTCGATGTAAGTCAAATTATGATCCTAAAAACTATATGAATTTTAACATGAGATGGTTGTTCATTCTACTCTACTTTTCATCATTTTCAATAGATAATTGGGGGGATTGCGAATTGCAAATTAAAGAGCATTTTCCAGCATCCCTTAACAAGAAAAGGGTTTTCAAGGGGGGTCAAACAAACGAATAAATAAAGAGCATGAATGAAGAGATGCATACGATCTCAAGAGTTAGTAGTAATGCGGTATCTGTCGAGCGGGTCTTTGGGCGAAGAAATGACTAGGCGCTCATGATACACCCTCCATGCATAGTCCTCGAACGAGAACGATCTGAACATCACCTTTTCTTTGTCACTTGCATTAATGGTTTCTTCTCCTTCTTCTCCTTCTTCTCCGTCTTCTTGATCAACATCATCTTGGTCATGAACGATGACTTTCTGCAGAGGAAGAAGGGGAGAGACTGTGCTCTCCAGAGGAAGGCTCAGGAGCAGCGACATGGTTATGGTGCTTGATGGCTTGCTGCTGTTGCCCTCGCCACATGCCACCGGCCTCCCTCTCACCTTCTTCAGCTTCCCATTGCTCCACACCTGCCATTTTTATGTACTTGCATATGGTGAAAATTTGGTTTGATCGAGCTGTAATTTTATGTGATATTCGTGTTATTGAGAAGTATCAATCATGTCCCGATAAAGATTAATTGATCAGACGCTTGAAAACCCACGAATGAATATCACACAGTATTGTCCAAAAGAATAACATCGCACTTCACCTTTTTGAGAAGTTGATTTTCACGGACGAAGGTCCAAATCAAAGGGGGCCAATTGAGACTTGCCAGCTTAATTAACGTGGAAAAAATCTTATGACAAAATGACGTCACGAATGTGCATTTTATATGGTCGGGCTTCTTCTCTCTATTCGGACAAATGAGATCGCTACCACCTGCTGATGCACAAAGCTCCAATTATTTTATGATTGTACGAATGCGTGCCAAAAAACTGACAACGCTTGATCGATGGATTGCCAAGAATTTCAAATTCCAGCGTCCATCAAGCAAGAATTCCTCTTCCTCGTGGGGCCTCATTTCTTATTCATTAATCCCACCATCTTGTCAAGCAGCCTCTATCTATCATTCTAATATTGAAGCGTAGGTTTCCTTCTTATCATTATAGCAGGCTATATTTGAACAAAAGTCAAGATCATACATTATCGAGAAAAGGGTTTCTGAAATTTTCCCATAAATAAATCCCTGATATAGAGAAATGACGAACAAAATACGACACGGAATGATATGTTATACTTCATCTTCTCAGCTAATTAAAATGACCCGACCCGTTTTACCGAGTTCACCTACCCCAAAATTGGCTGCATGATCGAATTAAGTAAATTCTAATCTCCTTCAGTGAGTCATATTAGTTTGAAGACGGAAAAATCTATCTGCAATGAAAATGGAGGCGATCACATATAGTTAGGTAGGACTCACCTGAGCAATGTCACCGATTGCAACCATCAAAGAGCCGACCTCCGGCGACACCGTGACCGTGCCCGAATCCGCCAACAGAGAATACTTCTGGGTCCTGATTTGGTAGCTCAACCCGACTACGAACGGGTAAAACCCGCCCGGCATGACCGCTCTCTCGCGACCCTCGTCGGAGCAGCCCTTCGACATCCACATCAGCGAACAGACCCGGGTCGGATCCGCCTTGACCGGGTTCTCGAACCCGATCGCCCGCGACATCCATTCTATTATCTCACAACCCACTTTCTCCATCGCAAGGGCCAGCTCACGGAGCGATTCTAGCTTCAGCTCGCTTGACTCGGAAGAGCAGGAACACAGCGAATCTAAACAAAACCACTCGCCGAGTCTGTCGTCGTCTTCGTCACGTTCGTATCCGAAAGGCCAGTTCTTCGGGAAGCACAGCTCTTTCTGGTCAAGGGGGAGGTCGAACAGAGCAAGCGACTCCGACTCTGCCGAGCGAGCGAGTTTCGAAGATATCGGATGACCGGTCATCTGGAAAAACCCCGCAGATGAAGCCGACGAGAGGTTCTCGAAGAAAGAACCGTCCCTCTCATCCGAGTAGGACACGTTCGAGATGGCAGCAGGGGCGGCGGCGGCGGAGTCGTGTTTATTGTTGGTTGTGGTTGGAGAGAGGCGACTGGAGAGAGAGAGAGCGGGCGGGAGGCGGTGGATGAGCCGCGAGAGGAAGTCGTCGGTGGCGGCGGCGGAGTCCGTCCCGGCGGCGGCGGGGACAGCCGACGGTGTCGGCGGCGGCGCCGACGTGGCGGCGTACATGTCCGGGAAGTGGTGCTGCTGCTCGTGAGCCGAAGATGCCATGTTGACGATGATGACAATGGAGGGTTTGAGCTAAGCACAAAATGCGTTGAGAGAGATCAAAAGGCTGATGACTTAAGAGTATGATTTTTATAGAGGGTCAATATAGAGTGGGGGAGGGCCTTAATATCGCACGTGTGCAAGAGGCAAAGTTTAATTGTGTTTAGTGAGCCAAAAATTTGATTAGTGGCAAAGCATTTAATTTATAGAAGCTGTTTAGGGAGGTGATGAGCTGTCTTGAAGAAGGTTGCCAAAATCATGTCACCTGGCAAATATGAGCTTGCGATATTTAGAGTATGGTATTTTTGCCGCACTTAGACCTAGACATGGAAAGAAAGATCCGAAAGCCAGACAACCCAATTTGCTAGGACATCGTATGGATTTAAATGTGAGTTATTTCGATTCATATGTAGCAAGAGTTGTAACGGCAGCTTTGATTTGGACATATAGAACTATATCGATTATCCCGCGCGAATGTGATTAATGAGGCGCGAGGAATCTATATGAAATCTACCGGTTCTGATTGATATGTATGCGTGACACTAAGAGAAACTAAATTTTTGATGTGTCCAAATCGAGATGCTTGTTTTTCGCGATTATTTCAATTAGAGAAACAAATTAATTGCCATTCTTTTTGTGGTTGTGGGAGTGGATCCATCCAACTAGGACCGGGTGAACAGCTCATGCCTTCAAAGGGGAACATAATATACCGAAAACGAAATAAGAGCAACCACACTAATTATTCTAAGTTGGGCAATTAAGGCCTATTTTAGAGCACCTAATTCCGGAAAAAAGCACAAATTTTACCTTGAGTGATAATTTTGGTCCGAATTTTTTTTGTCTTATAAAAAATCACAAAATTTCACTTAAATTTCAAATCTGACTCGAACAATTTGAAAATTTCACATCACAGGGATCAGATTTGAGATTCAAATAAAAATTAATGCTTTTTATTGAGACAAAAAAGTGTTCGAGTAAGAATTATCATTCAAAGTAAAGTTTGTGCTTTTTTTTAGGATTAATATCGCGAAAAACTTTAAACTGGTACACATGTGACAAATTTACCAAAAACTAATTTTTTTACCATAAAAAACCCCAAACCGGTACATTTATGAAAAATTTACATAAACTAACTTTTTGATTACCAAAAACTTCAAACTAGTATATTTGTGACAAATTCACCCTTCATTAAATTAGATTAATATAACGAAAAACCGCAAAATGGTACACCAATAACATACGGAAGGTAAAACCCCAAACCGGTACACCCGTCAACTATCACATCTCATCCAACTCAGAAATTTGACGGTAAAGTTTAACGGAAACTAATAAAGGGTAAAATTATCACGGATGTATCAGTTTGGAATTTTTCGTAATTAAAAAATTAGTTTCGAATAGATTTTTTACACGTGTACTAGTTTGAAATTTTTCGTAATATTAGTTATTTTTTAAATTAGCCCTCGTTTTGAAGTGGCATCGTATGGTTTTAGTTGTCCGAGGATTAATGTTGTGGTGCGTCTTGGATGATGTTTGGGACTTTTGTAGGAAGGAATCATTTGGACATAGGAAAAATGCCAAATGGACTACTGTAGCACCCTTTTTGCATCTTGGATTTCGTGTCCTTTTTTATTTTCTAATTGTTTTTTGGCAATTATCTTGTTCAAATTCCAAAAAATTCCCAGACCTTTTGGCAGCTGAAAATGCTGGCCTCTCTGCCTTGTTATGAGGGAAGTTGTGACTCTCGTGGGGGGCGGCAGGTGGGGACTTGGCGCGGGTTGGCCATCACCATCGTTCTGACTCCTGTCCCAAAACAAGGAGCGCTGAAATTAGGGAAGAAATTATTAAAATAAGAGCATAATTTCGGGGACGAAATTAATTCCTTAATCTACATAATATTAAATTTGATTCCTGCTATCCTTAACAAAAATATAACAAAAAAATAATTAAGAAGGTTTAACATTTTTCTTTGATGTATTTCAATGGAAGAGGGAGAGAGATAAATAAACTGTGAATTCTCGGAGTTTTCTCCTTGTTTCATGTCTTTGGTGGCTTTTGAATGGAGTTGTTAGTGCACGACATTCTACAGATTTATTAGTGTGTTATACTCTTTCTCATGATAAGTTAGGGAAGGGATTGCAACATTAGACACTAAAAACATGACATCAATTGCAAAATGGGATTTGCTTACCTGCTTAAATTTCGAGCCTAGAATAATTTATCTAATCTCATTTGGGTTGTTTGGTTTCTATCAATCATTCGGTTTTAATTTTTTCCCCTTTTTCATATGAAAAACAAGTAAAACTACCTAATCATGCTTTACAGGATATTCTTTGAATGAATGCCACTTTGGTAAATAAGGAGTCGAAATTCTCACCTAGCAAGTCATCTTCGGTTGGAGGTTCCAACTTCTAATCCTAAAATGAATCTTTCTTTCTATCGAGGATAAGTGTATTAGAAGTCCTAAAACTTCTCACGAAAGTGTAATTGAGTCATAAAACTTGCAAAAGTGCGATTAAGTTCTAAAACTTATTACGAAAGTATAATCGAGTCTCAAAACTTTCAAATAACGCAATCAAATCTTAAAACTTGTCAAATTAATCCAATCAAGTACTTCCGTTTTTGTTGATTATATTTTTTGAAAGTTTTAAGATTCAATTGCATTTTCGTAACAAATTTTAGGGCTTGATTGCACTTTCGTGACAAGCTTTTACGACTTCCAATGTCCTTATTCTTGCTACCAAAAAAGGGCTAATGCCGAAAAAAAGCATAAACTTTAAATTGAGTGATAATTTTAAGCCAAACTTTTTTTTGTTTTATAAAATATCATCAACTTTCACCATTATCCCAAATCTGGCCCTCCGTTGACTTTTTGTCTGAAATCACCATTGTTTGAAAAAAAAGGTTATGGCCGTGAGCTTGGCGGATCTTGTCCATAGCTTCTATCGATGGATGGTAATCTACAACTTCAAATTATAAAGTCTGACCAAAGAGATTCAATCTGGAGATCTTTTTGACTTGCCGGTGAAGTGAATGAGGTGAACTGTTTCACCATTATACTTCAAGCTGTGGCTTAGAGAAGAAAATAATGAATACTACTTTAAATCCAGTCAGCAAGTCACGTGAATTTATTGCTGAGGTGGAATAGCTAAGTTGGATAATCAAGAGAGGCAAAATTTGGGATTTAAGTTAGAGTTGGTGATTTTTTACGAGACAAACAAAAGTTGGGCCCGGAATTTTCGCTCGACCTAAATTTGGTACTTTTTTACGAGACAAAAAAAAATTTGAGGCCAAGATTATCGCCGAATCTAAAATTGGTACTTTTGGAATTAGGCCTACCATTAACAATCGTGACACGCATTAAAACACACGGCGATTTCCCTCCCAAAGTCAATCCGGACAAACCTATGGACCGGGTTTGCGTTTCCGTCGATTTTATCCAAGGCCACTTCAAAGTTGCAGTGCCCGAAAATAAATTTCAAATTTCTCGATGACGACCCTAAATTCCAGGCCAGCCGAATATACTTTGCTTTACTCAGGAAAAAACGCCTTAAAATATCCACACACAAAAAAAAAAAAGGAGAAAGACGAATTAGTCAATGTTCAGCTCAAAAAGTCTACGAATCAACCGTCACCGTCGTCAAAATTCTCCCATCAGACGATCATCGTCGATCGTAAATCATCCGCGCCCCGCGCACCTTGGGCGAAAGCGTGTTTTTCTCCGGCTTCGAATTGGGCAAACCGGAAAGGCCAGGCCTCTTTGGCCCTCGTTCTTCCGGCGATTCGCAGGGGGGGCGGCGGGGCGACGACGGGGAAGCTCTGATTCGCCATGTTCGCCAAGCGGTTGTTGCAGAAGGCCGCGCAGCAGCTTCAGCAGCAGCAGCAGCAGCTGCACCAGCAGCATCGGCGCCGCAGCGATCACGGAGAAGAAGAGCCAGAGACGCAAGCCCCTCGGGTTCACCCCCCTCCCCCCTCATTGCATTTCCCTCTTTGCTCGTGTTGTCGACCCGTCTGGGTTGTTTGTTGATTGGAGTTTTTGTCATTGCTGAATGGCGGAATTCCGGGTCCGATGTTTGTTCCCCGAGGTTTTGTGGATGAATTTCGTGCATGGGCAGCTCGTTCTTTTTTTTTCTTGTGTGTGTTTTACTCCTCATTTCATCAATCGACGAGGACGAATTCGAAGGGAAATCGCAATCAGATGATAATTTGATTGGTTCTGGGTAAACAGCATTGTCCGGTTAGCCGAGAATTACAGGAGCATCGATCCCCTGGAGAACCGAGAACTTTGTTAGTGAACATGTCGTTAAAATGATACGTGAAGGCAATGGAGAACGAGCGTGTATCGATGAGTTTGATGTTTTTCCATCGAAGAGTCAACTGTTTGACGCCCCTGCAAGGCTTGGACTTGGGCCACCTGTTCCCGTTTGGCCAGATGCCGCGGCAAAATGGCAATGGCGAGGTTGCTAATGCTGAGTTCTTGAAAGATCCTTGTCATGGCTGCTTATTCAGACCTCATAAAATGAGGAGATTCCATGACAATGTCACAAAGTCGTGCGGGTGGTGTCAATTTCAAAAGAGAAAATGTTAGATGGGTGAATTTACCTTGTTGAAGATAATCGAGTTTGTGTGTTCTTGCTCCATAAATCAGGCAGCTAGGAGGGCATTTGAGCTTTCTTGGATCTGAGAGAGTTTGTACTTGGATGGAATTCGAGGAAATTTTACCTTTCCCATAGGCTTGAGATAAATTGCAAAGTCATCTCACTGTGCAGACAAAACCATTCCTTAGGTGGATTTGCCATTAAGAGTATTAAAAAAGGCGTTTCCTCTAGAGGATAAGTTCTGGCATTCAAAATGCCACATGCATATGCCATCTGGAGTTCATCGTAGTATTCTTTGATCGTTAAATTTTAAGTTCTTCTACAATTCTTCCGGCAATTTTTCGACATCTGAATCGTCGTTCAGTTCGTATCCCGTGGATAAGGGATATATTTGGAGTAGCATGTAAAGATTCTTGTCTGTTCTAATCTTCTATGTGGAAATCTGATCAGTCTTTTCCATTACTACTTTCCCTTTTGCAGATTAATGTGCCACTCGGAGGCTTGACATCTATGGATTTGGATCCTCGTGTTACAGTTCACCATGGCATTCCTTCTACTTCATCTATTATGGCTCTCGATCCCATTCAGAGCCTTTTGGCAATAGGAACTTTGTGAGTTGGATGTCCTGTTGACTACGTAAATGAATCTCAAGGCGAGATGAAACTGTGTTTATCTTTTATTTGTTCCGTCAAAGAATCATTCTGTAATTGTTAATCCTCTGCAAGTGTTTGACCATTGTCTCTCTGCAAAATATTGTGGTCGTACCCTCAAAGCGCCTATAGCAAAGTAGGCCTCTAGGTCATGCGACTCTACCCACTTTTGACCCTGATTCAATTGATTCAACTGCAGGGATGGTCGGATCAAAGTGATCGGGGGTGATAATATGGAAGCTTTATTTGTATCTGCAAAGCAGTTGCCATTTAAGCACTTAGAGGTCTGTCAATTTTTCTCTGATGGAGTATTTATTATCTTCATTTGCATGTTTACGGCGTTTAGAAGTAACTCTGGAAGTACATCATTCCGATGAAGTATAAAAAGATGAAGTTCTGTTATCTCTACAAAATCCATTGCCATTCATTTGCAAAGTTGATTCTTACCAGCTAACATTATTATGTTTTTCAACAGTTCCTTCAAAATCAAGGTTTCCTAGTCAGTATATCCACTGACAATGACATACAGGTTTAAACTCTTAAGTCCATGTGATCTTTTAATTCCAATAAATCAAATTCTTCTCTGGCGTTACCTTCTTTCTGATGAATGCCTGTTTGCCTTTCTCTTTTTTCATTTTCTCAGTATAATTGTTGACACTTTTTCAATTTTGTCTTGACTGGCTCAATAGACTGTTGACATTGGCAGGTTTGGGACATAAAGTATAGGAATGTTGCTTGTACTTTACAGTGGGAATCAAATATAACTGCCTTTTCAGTGATTCAGGGGACTGGATACATGTATGAATTACAATCTCTGGAAACATTCCATTATCAGTTATTTTCCTTTATCTAGAGCCTATCAGACCCATGAGATCTGATCTTCTGTTCAGGTATGTTGGGGATGAGAATGGTATGGTGTTTGTGCTACAATGTAATGCAGGCCAAAGACAGATTGTTCAACTTCCTTACCTTATTCCAGCAGATTCAGTTGCCAGTAATCTTTCAATACATTCACTTGTAAATGGTCTTAACAAATCCATGCTACTTCGTTTCCTACTCAACTTGTCTTTGCATTTCTTTTGGCATCAAACGGAGTTGATGAACTCACTGTATTAGCATTATTTTGAATCTTGGTAGCTTCACATGTATGGACTGTCCAGTTGATCTGGGCCATTTTGGAAACTGATAAGCTCAAGGTTTTGGTTTCTACTTTCTGGCATGGACTTTAGCTCAATGATATGAAAGTTTGATTCTTGCATGAAGTAAACTTGAAGTATGTAACTAACTGTTAAACAGTTATGCTGCTTTGTCTAACCTCATCTCATATTGACACGGTGCAAATGGATTGCTAAGATGCCTTTTCCCTTCATATTAAACAGCATTTTCTCCAAATCTGTGTCAAAAGAAAATATCTAGTCTACTGCTTGATGAATGATTTCACTGATACAAAGATAAATATAACTAAGCCTTTTTCTTCATGTAGGGATAGAAACATGGTTTCTGCCATATTATTGTGATTTATGTAGTACTTCCTACCATATATGATTATTGAAAATGGTTGACCTGGCTATGTATATATGTAATTATAGTGACTATTTATGTTTTGACGATGATGTGTCCCTATAGTTATTTAGCTGTAGTTATTAATTCCAATTTCCTGTCCGGCTTCCAGAAGCAGCTGCAATTTCTGTGCCTCATCAACAGTCTGTTGTGGGGGTTCTTACACAACCTCGATCCCTAGGAAATAGGTACGATGAAATACACTCTATTCTCCTTACGGTTTTTTTATTTGATAGCTTAGCCTGATTATATAGTTTGTCCAATGCCATGTAATTTGTTCACTTTCTAAGTCATATCAAAGATGTCTCGCAAAATGAAAACTCGATGGTGGCCAAATTAATGATTATGGTTTTTAGATTGGCGACTTGTCTTTGGATGATCCTGATGAGAGCACCCATTTTCCCATGGGCCTTCGTAGGTTTACCATTTGTTTAAACTTTTGCTGAAATGAACTTCGTTAAATAACTTCTGGCCTGGAGTGCTTCATTGTGGATGGCCTAATAAACTATGTTTCATTTTCTTTCTGACAATGTCAATCTGAATTTAAAACAACCAACTTATAGCTTTTGAGTGCAACTTTGCTACATATGCTGAAGTTATAAGATTAGGGGATGGTACATTGAGCTGGTGGCTTGGTTTATTTGGAATGTAGGCCCCATGATAGGTAAAAGAACTGGGGATTATTACTCCTGTTGTGCATGGATACCCCTGGACAGGATGACAACTTAGCCAGTACATAAGTTAATGTGATGGTGCATATACTGCAGTACAAATGCTTCAAATAGTTTTATATTCTTTTTCCCATATTTTAACTAGATATTAAGCTAGGTCAACAGCTGAGACTGTTATCTTTCTAAATGAACTGATGGTTACTTTAAAGTAGTGGGATGTACGACTGTGTGAGGTTTATGCACTGCCCTCTAGCATATACTGTGTCCCGGGTTAATTAATCCTAATAAAGAGATTGGATTGCTTGCAGGCTGTTAATTGCATATGACAATGGGTTGATTGTACTCTGGGATATTTCTGCAAATCAGCCTGTCTTAGTAAGAGGCCAAAAAGATCTCCAATTGAAAGAGGAAACAGTGATCACCGTACCAAAAGTAGCAAGAAATGAGCTTTCCGAGGATATCTCTGACAGTGAACAGATGGACAAAGAGATAAGCTCTCTTTGTTGGCTCTCTGCGGATGGGTCTGTTCTGGCTGTTGGTTATGTCGATGGGGATATATTGTTGTGGAACATGTCTACAGCTGTCTCCAGAAATCAGCATGGTGGAAAAGTGTCTAATGATGTTGTTAAGATTCAGATAGCATCTGGTGACAGAAGACTTCCGGTCATTGTGTTACACTGGTCTGCCAGTAGATCTCGGAATGGTAGTAGTGGTGGCCAACTTTTTGTCTATGGCGGTGATGAAATCGGTTCAGAAGAAGTGTTGACGGTCAGCTTTTAATCCATATTGTTGCACCCTTTAATCATCAAGCTTCATAGGAAAATTTGTGTTTGCTATCAACAATTGAGCAACTCACCACAATAGTGTGATTAGGCGAATGATCTATCTCACTATGATGAAATCTTTCCATTTTGCAAAGTAATGATGGCCACTAAAGTTTAATGTCACTAGAATGGGAAAAGTAAAAAAGATTAAAAATTGCTGATTGATTTCTTTTACCATGGTACAGGTTAGTTTTCCTGCTTTCCAGCTGTTTTTTTACCTGTGATAGCTCTTCGGCTGTTTGAAATGCAAATTTAGTCTATTTTGCTTTTGTAATGGGAAATATATGATCAAAGCTTAGTGGAAGGTGTCAGTAATACATAGATTGTTGTTTATATAGCACCAATTAACTAGGTCTTATATCATTGTTTCACCGAATTTTGCAGATTCTGAGTCTTAAATGGGCTTCTGGGATTGAAGGAGTGAAGTGCATTGGCCGTGTGGACCTCAGGCTTAATGGTTCTTATGCTGATATGGCGTTGTTACCTACTTTAAGTCCAATTGGTGGAGTTTACACTATGTCCCTCATTGTATTAACGAATCCAGGACAACTGCATGTCTATGATGAAGGCTGTCTCACTGCCTCAATGTCTCAGCAGGACACAAAAGCTACTGTTTCTCCATTGCCATATCCAATGGTCATACCTACTGTGGAACCACAAATGACTGTGAGTCACCTTGGTTTTGTACATGCTGATGGGACGCTTTCTGGAGATTTTTCAAAGGTATGGCTTATTTCTGGCCTCTGTCTGACTCCTCAGGGGTCCGTTATACAGCTTTCATGGAAATTTTAATATTCTGTCAACAATAATTATCAATCTAGGTCTTCTCCCTTAACTAGATAGTTGCAGCTGCAAAACATCACCTGAAGGACAATGTTCCAACCGGCCATACTGAGTGGCCTTTAACCGGCGGGGTCCCTAGTCAACTTCACCTTTCAGAAGTGAATCAAGTTGAGAGGATCTATGTAGCAGGTTATCGAGATGGATCGGTTCGAATGTGGGACGCAACATGTCCAACTCTTTCACTGATCTATGTTCTAGATCCGCGGGTATGTGTCTCAATGCATGATCCCTAAATCACCAACTGTCATTGACTGCTCGGCTTTCTTACTTCCATTACTTTCTCAGCTACTGGCAGTCTAGCGTTTCTGCAAAGGCAATTCTTCATTTGGCGATATCATTTTTTCTTTTTGGGGGGTGAGTAAACAGCGATATGATGTATTGTGCAGGTGCAAGATATCATAATTCCGGGGGTAAATGCAGCAGTGTCAGCCATAGATTTTTGCTCAACCACTTTAAGTTTGGCTGTTGGAAATGAGTGTGGTCTTGTAAGAGTTATAAATAAGTTGCATGATGTTTCCACAACCATATGTTAACAGTACACTGAATCTCTTTTCTCCAATTGTGATTGCGTAGGTTTTTCTGTACAAGTTGATTAGTAGTTCAGAAGAAATAACCCTGCACATTGTGACAGAAACAGGGAATAAAGGTATGATATTAAAGTACTTGTGACTTGTTAAACAGTTTGGATCTATGCGAACGCTTGGAATGTTTCTTAAAGAAAGTTTCATGACTAGACACTAAATAAAGGAGCCATGGATTTTGGAGGTGTATGAAACAGGTTGAAGGAACCATGCAGAAATTTTTTTACCCTTTTGTGAAGGCACTAAGCAATTAGATTTGGTCTGGAAGCGTCCCAAAGACATTTCAACAATTTTCCTGCCCCGAGATTAGCAAAAGTTGGTGATAGGGGTGCATGACCTTTCTAATAAGAATTTTCTCAAAAGGCACATAGCCATCTCACATATTGACTATTCTATCGGAGGTTTTGATTCACAACATTATCTATTTTGAAAGATGGAGAGTGCTCTTTGAGAAGTAACTCTCTAGTCTTAACTTATGAAAGCATGCAATATCTGTGGACTCTAAGTACACATGCCCCCAGTTGGCAGTAGCTGTTTGCTTTTACTGGTATCCATCTAACTGGCTGAGCTAAGGTGTTGGTACTCATTTGAATATTATTGTGTGTGTGATGGTCTGCAACTTTCGTGCAGCTCAAAATTTAGTCCAAGAGGATGGGCCGCAGTGCATAGCTATATTTTCTTTGCTCAATTCTCCCATTGGCACTCTAAAATTTGGAAATTCTGGAACCAAGCTTGTTGTTGGATCTGAATGTGGCCAGGTGAGGATCATCAATTGAGCTGTTGATTATATTGCCATCTTTTACATCCATTGGGTTCAATCTTTGATTTTTCCATCTTGGTTTTCAGGTGGCAGTGTTTGATACTAGCACTATGTCAGTTCTGTATGTCACGGACAGGGCATCAGACTCGAGTTCCCCAGTCATTTCTCTAGTTGTGAGTTCGTTTGCAGAATGTAGCAATTTGGTAAACGGTCCAAGTGAATCTGAATGCGGAGGTCTAAGAAATCCTGAAGAGCCACCAATATTCATATTGACTAAAAATGCCCATGTTGCAATATTGGATAGTTCCAACGGTGATATCGTTGGCTCTCAGTCCTTCCACTCTGGAAATAACCACACTGCTATATCTCTGCATATAATAGGCAAGAATTTTTATTTGTGAAGAGTATTAACTTTTGGCAATTCTTTAGTGGCAATTTTTTTAAAGTTGTTTCAACTTTGAACACAGAAAGCAGTGATCTTGTTTCTGAAGTCTTTCTTGACTCTCATCCGGTGAACTTGTCAGAGGATGGTGAAGCCAAAGAGGGAAATGCCGGTTCTAAGTTTGACCAGGGAAGTAATCCCCTAATATCTGAATCAGCAGCCTGCTCTCAAGCTACCCCTCTTGGACTGGGAACAAAATTGTGTGTTTTACTCTGCTGTGAAGATATGATAAGCTTACATCCTTTGACATCTGCTACTGAGGTGCAATCTTTTTTTTTAAGTAATCATCACCTCCTGTAATGCTCTTTAATGTGAAAGTTTGTTAACTGGCTGTCTTGCAGATTGACAATAACTTCATTCAACAAGTCAACCTTGTAAAACCATGTTGTTGGACAACAGTCCTGAAAATAGATAAGAAAGATTCTGGATTAGTAATATTTTATCAGACTGGAGATATTGAAATAAGGTAAGGTGACTATTTGTATTCCTCCCTTCATATTACTGCTTGGGAATCTGCCGTAAGGTGGACAATCTTGACCAGCAGTAGTGGTTGCTGAGTTATGAATTGCTTTGCCTCTGTATGGTTTCTATTTGGTTGTATGTTTGGACAAAGAATCTCCGGTGATGAGAATTTTCTGATGGAAATGATCATTTATGGACAGGTCTTTGTTAAATTTGGAAGTGGTGGCAGAAAGCTCTTTGATGTCCATTCTGAGGTGGAACTTTAAGACCAACATGGATAAAATGATGTCCCCCTGTGGCAATGGGAAAATTGCCCTGGTCAGTTCTTTTCTGGAGTTTAGAATATGACTTGCTAATACTCTTTTAATATCATTATCAGGTACAGAATTATAATTTTTCTTCGCCTAGATCTTTTGAAAGGGGAGAAAGAATTCGTCGTCATTGGAACTTTCATTTCTATCTTCAACAAGATCTGGATATAATACACACTAAGATCTTTTATTGAACCGGAGTATGGAGCTTTTAAAATTTGTAAGAGCTACTTTTCCAATTGTAAAATGGACATTTATAGATGGTGAGATAGTTTTCAAGGGAAAGCTTAAGGTGAAGAAACTTTACATGATTTATCCCAGGAATCTGATCAATCCTATCTAGGTACTGCACAATGACAAACAACCTTAGATGGAGTAAGCAGATGCTTCAAAAGGAAGAAGTAGGTTCGAAATGATCTTGATGGTTCTTCGCTCATGATGACATTTTTCTTTTTTCTAGGTCAACGGTTGTGAGTTTGCATTCATATCTTTATCAGCCCATGAAAATGACTGGAGGTCTCTCTCTCTCTCTCTCTCTCTCTCTCTCTCTCTCTTGCACAGAGGTGTGGATGTGTGCACCCACTTAAGTTTTTAGTTTGTGACTTGGGGATCACAGAAATCAATCTGTATTACAGTCTGACGTACACAATCTCCTTCTGTACAATTCCGAACTTAAATTCCAGAATGAACTCATTGGATAAGAGTAAGCATTCTTGTGATCTTGTAGGATTCCTGATTCCTTGCCTTGCCTCCATGACGAAGTCGTCGCAGCTGCTGTAGGTGCAAGCACAAATTTGTCTCCAAATCAGAAGAAACTGCAGGTTGCCTTTAGTTTACTTCCTTGTTGCTTAAAAAATGAATACATCTGAATCTAAGAACTATAGCTGCAGGAAACTGCCGGTCGGGGGGCTTTTGGCGGAATCATTAAGGGCTTCAAAGCAGGTGAAGTTGATGATAATTCGTATCTTAGTGAAGCGGGTTCAAATGATCCTTCGCTTCTCAAAAGCATATTTTCTGAGCCTCTAATGTTGAAGACTTCCATTCCAAATCCAACCACTCATGATGAAGTCATTGAGCTTAGTATAGGTCAGAGATCTCACTTTCACCTCATTCCTAGCTCGATTTACCTTTCTTTGGCCCCCCTCCTTGACATTCAACTTATTATTGCAGATGATATTGAAATTGATGAACCCGTGACTGTCTCATCATCATCTCATCAAACCAAGCATGATGAAAGTGGTAGACATAATTTCTTTAAGCTACAATAGTTCTATGTATTTGAAGGCAGTTTTTATAGTACCATTTTTGCTTTGCAGAAAGAAAGGGGGAGAGGGAAAGATTATTTGAGGGTGCTAGTGCTGATACAAACCCAAGACCCAGAACTCGTGAAGAAATTATTGCCAAATATAGGAAAACAGGGGTAAATTGATTTGAGTTGGCGGTCTAGATTATCTCAATCCTCTAATACTTTACATAACTTACAGTGGGTCTATTTCAGGATGCCTCTTCAGCAGCATCACAAGCTCGGGACAAACTTGTCCAACGCCAAGAGAAACTTGAGGTAGGATCTTTTTTTCTTTCTTTTCGTGTCTATATTCATAAATTGGATAAATCCCTTTTGAGAAGCAATTTAAGGTTGAGGAGACCTATTATTTTTCATTTTGAAACATGTAGTACTTGAGGAGGAACTTTTCTTTGCTCTCTCTATCCCTGTCTCCCGCTAATCCGCGCCCCCCCTTTTGAGCTTTCACCTATAATCCTCCACCCTGCATGTTGATAACTGTAGGTGTGAGTGATTATTGCTAAATTAGCCATCTACTTTTTCTTAAACGTTTAGGGACAAGTGATTCTCGCTGTTTAACTTTTCAGACGTGGTTGTCCCAGGATGCATAATGATGTTGTTTTCACATGAAGGATCCTAAGTACACTGTAGAAGAGTGTAGAGTAATCCTAGATCACCTTGAAAACTTTTAAAAGCTTAATGGGCCAAAGAGTAGATAGTGGAATGTTGAATTGGAGAATTGTCAATGGAACAGTTAAAATACTTAAGAGGATTTGGTTTTGAGTTGGCTTCAGAATAAAATTTTCTCATCACCTGTCTCTGCAATACGTTCCTCTAGACAGAGTCCTTATATATGGTAGGAGTCTTTTACCTTTGGAATGAATGTGACTTTGTGGCCATCTTTAACAGAGGATTAGCAGACGAACTGAAGAGCTGCAGAGTGGAGCTGAAGACTTTGCCTCCATGGCGAGTGAACTCGCAAAGAGAATGGAAAACCGCAAATGGTGGAATATGTTCTAATGGTGGAGTATTAATTTTTGTTTTGCACCAATCGATACCTGCTGCAATCTTAGTTGTCCTGGGCTTTTTTTTTTTTTATAGCCAGCACGTGCGAAGCCGTATTGTTTATAGGCACTACAGTTTCCCTCCATGCATGTACAGTATAAGAACACAAACAGGGGGAAACGGGGAATAACTTTGGTTAAAGTATGTCATTTATGAAATCCTTGCATCGATATCTAAAAATGTAAATAAATCTCCTCTCTTTTACGATCTTGATTTTTTCAATGATCCTGTCTGCTTGTAAGGAGGCTTGCCTCATGTAACATTTGCTACATAATGAATAGAAGACCGAGATTTTGTTTCGTTTCTTGTGCCCAAAAAAAAAAAAAAGCGGATACCTATGGCCAGACGCCGTTAAATTTTGTCCGTCTCTGACTTTTGCATCCTGTGTTATGTGGCTCACCCCTCACAAGGCAAGAGTTTAAGCTCTGTTTTTATTTTTCTTTCTCTGAGTGCGGATTAGGGAAAGTTGAGATGGTAACAGTCGAGTTTTATGCATCCATCGATCTATTGCAAGGACTTATTCAGTATGACTGAGCATTTCTAATCCTTGTTCTGTTAAGAATGGTTGAATTTCCTTCTGTCTTGGTTAAATTGGTGCAGAGATCCAGTTGTTTGCTGGTATAATCTGTATAGGTGATGTTCACAGTGCCGTCACAGAAGTTGATTGAGCATATATGCTCCATTTGTTTCGTAAAAAATATTTGAAAATTATTTTCCAAAAAATGATGACTTGTGTTTCTTGAAATAATTGGTGAATGAAAATTTTTTCATTACCCACGACTTACGTCTATGCATTTTTCATTATTTTCCGTTCATTAATTTCTGTGAGCATTTGTCGGCGGATCTCCATGGCGTGTTCCCAAGTATGAACACCCAAAAACTCATTGATCAGGACATGAATTCGTCTTACTTCCTCCGACCACAGAATGTGAGAAACGTGTGCCTGTTTCATACCGCGTTTAACTTTTCAAAGGGTGTTGTGGTGGACTAGGAATGAACCTCAAACTTTATGACTTGTCTTGATGACAGGTTAGGTTCCGTCCTACTTTTCGTCCACGAGCCTAATCTTTTCGTGCTACTCTGCGTTCTTCGCGTTTCATTATTCAATTCATAGAACTCTCGCATGAGAGATGTGGTGTGAGGAAAGTGAATAGATTATTGTGTCTCTTAATGACGAATATAGTATATGATGACTACAAGTGGCGTCGACTTGACTTTGTACTATTTAAATGGATTTCTTTTATTCGAAAGTTGATGAATTGATTAATTGCAAAACCTGCCACAGGACGAACGATATATCAGTACATTGTGACGAATCGACAATATTTTGATCAATTTATGGGAAGATATTTCGATCATGGTGGAGCGCAACCGTGACATTTGAACTGCGAATGATATACGGGAAATTTCTGTAGAGAGAAAACCTTCAATTAGATTAGTGAAGGAGAATTCTCAAACGCAAGAAATTGAAGAAAAATAGTAGAATCATAAAATATTTCCAATTCACCAAAAAAATGAAGGGAAGGATTCAAGGATCTATTATGATAGTCAAGTTACCCAAAAATATGAATTTTGCATCCATAAAAAAAAATTGACCATAATATCAAAAAAAATCATTAAATCGTGTGATTCATAACATCTTACGTACTCTGCTCGTCGAGAAAAGAGCGCAACGAATTTCAACAAGTTCAAGGGCAAATATTTTCTTGAAGCACGAAGAACTTCCGACTTTATCCGTCATGATTCATCATAAGATTTAGAAATCTTATGCTCTCGAGAGCTTAGTCACGAAGACGATATTACATACCGCGTGTTAAGACGTAGCCAATGACAGTCCTTTCGCGAGAGTTGTTGAGTTTGAACAAATTACCAAATCCCGGACAGAAAAGGTCATTAGGATGAAAAGGCATTCCGTTTGAGAATTGCTCTGTTCTGACTCCTCTAACCTACGACTATGACTATGACTATGACTATGATGACTCTCAATAAGCAAAACTACCCTCATTATCATGTGCTTTTGAAGTGGCTTCTTGGAATGATCTTGTTTCCATCACGTTGAAAACCCCACCAAAAGGATTTAAGAAAAAACCATATGGCTCCGCATGCAAATCGATGTTGGGAAAGGAGCTCTCAGCCGCTGTATACATCTGACTCGAGACCTTTCCTGCACGAAGAGAATCCACGGGGCAGGTTTGACCACGTCAGACGCCTCCCCTGCCTTTCATACGCGCGGGGCCCATCCCCAAGAACTAGTGGTCAAAGCGGGATTCTTTCCTTCCCCATTTCTCAGCAGCAGCAGCAGCAGCAGTAGACACCCTCGTAGCAGCCACGATGAGAATCGACGCTATACCGACCTCGGCTTCGTTATAACTACGTAGCTGCAGGCCATTTAAAGACGGCCTCGTACCATGTAATTGAGCATCTGGACATCAGAATAGACAGAACAGGGCCAGTTGCACACAGAACGCAGGGAGAGAGAGAGAGAGAGAGAGAGAGAGAGAGAGGACAAACAACAAGCAGCAAAAATTTTCTGTGCTTTTTAACAAGCTGGTTGTGGAGGAGAGAAGCCCTTGAGTTATCTCCTCATATCCCTTTCTTTTCCTCTAGGTTTAAACCCTTTAACGTTATCTCCCTCTCCGTCCCTCCCTCCCTCCCACTCTCTCTCTCTCTGATTTATCAGAGAGAGACCCAGAAAGCAGAAACCAAGCATTCTTTTTTGCTTCTGGGTCTCCAATGGCAAGCTGGGTGCTATCAGAATGTGGCCTTAAACCCCTCTCCAGGATATATACTAACCCCAGAACTGGCCTCACGACTAGCAGCGCCACAGCTTCTGCCAAAATCAGACCTTTTCAATCATGCAAGAAGCAAACTCTTGGCCTTTCATTGAAGGCCTTGAGCGGGTCGAGGGAAAGAAACTGGGCACTGAATGTGAGCACACCAGTGAAACCCATGTCACTTGGTGAGGAAGCACCGGAAGAAAATGGAATCAATGGGCTCAGCGAAGAGCCGGGTTGGTTTGACCCCAGCGCACCTCCCCCTTTCAAATTGGCCGATATCAGAGCAGCCATTCCGAAGCATTGTTGGGTGAAGGACCCGTGGAGGTCAATGAGCTACGTGGTGAGAGATGTGGCGGTGGTTTTTGGTTTGGCTGCTGTTGCTACTTATTTCAACAATTGGGTTGTTTGGCCTCTCTACTGGTTTGCTCAGGGAACTATGTTCTGGGCTCTCTTCGTTCTCGGCCATGATTGGTAATCATCACAAACACTTTTTCAATTCTTGAATTGTGGAAGAAATCACGACGACTTTGAACAAGAATCTTTTATCTTGAAGTCCTTGTAATGTTCTTTTCAACCCATTGAAATGGGCATCTCTTTGGCAACTCCGATTTAATTGAATCTGTTTGGACATTTCCACGATTACAGAAGATGTTAATTCTGTTTGCTTTGAGAATACTTTGCTGTAAAGTACGTGAATTTCCAGACGTCTTGCATTGGGAATTTAGTTTCATATCTGTGTTGTAAAAAGTTTTGTGCTTGTCATGTGCAGTGGTCATGGCAGTTTCTCCAATAATCCGAAGCTAAACGGTGTGCTTGGACATTTGCTTCATTCCTCAATCCTTGTCCCGTATCATGGATGGTCAGTTACTAAAGAATTTCCGACTCATTCTGAACTAAATAGTCATCCTGCTTCAATAAATTGTCTGATCACCAATTTGGCCTCATCCTCCATGAAAACTGCAGGAGAATTAGCCACAGAACTCACCACCAGAACCATGGACACGTCGAGAACGACGAATCATGGCATCCGGTAATTTAAACATGGGAAATTTCTTCTGTTTCCTGTCATTTTGGTTTCTGTAAATGTATTAACGAGCCTTTTCTTTTAAATCGTCTATCCAGTTGTCAGAGAGGATATATAAGAGTCTGGATAATATCACCAGATTGCTGAGATTCACCTTGCCATTCCCCATGTTGGCTTACCCTGTCTATCTGGTAAAGCTCTTTCTTCAGTTTCTGCTAATATTGTGGGGACTAACAATTTGCTGTTTCCTATGATAGTTAATTGGCAGTTTTTGCTAACGTTGTTTGTATGTTGGTGATGATGAAATTGCCAGTGGGGTCGAAGTCCTGGAAAGAAAGGCTCTCATTTCAACCCGAACAGTGACTTGTTTGTCCCGAACGAGAGAAAAGATGTGATCACATCAACTGCTTGTTGGATTGCAATGGTTGCAATCCTTGCATGCCTTTCCTTTGTTATGGGTCCCGTTCAGCTGCTCAAGCTCTATGGTGTTCCTTACTTTGTAAGCTCTCTCTCTCGCTCTCTCTCGCTCTCTCTCTGATTGTGTGTGTTTTCTAAGTGTTTGATGAAATTCTGATCCCGAATTTGGGTGCAGATGTTTGTCGCCTGGTTGGATGTGGTGACTTATTTGCATCACCATGGCCACAATGAGAAATTACCGTGGTACCGTGGCAAGGTAAACTTTCGGATACTCTCTACTTTATAACCTCTAAAGTAGGAGAGCTGGTAGTGAAGGGATATCATACTCCTTTTTTTCTTTTGGCTAACGCATGATCTTTCTAAGCCAATGAATGAAGAGTATGGCCTTTTGGTGATATCATACTCCGTGCCTTTGTGTAAGTTTTTGAAAGTATCTCTATCTTGAAGTAATGTGAGATACAAAAAGTCAGAGTGGGGTCGACTTCGAGCTAATAATGTTTATGTCGTGCTCGATTCGTGGTCTTGTGTACTAGAGAGTGAGAGAGATTGATTTTGGTGGTTGATAGACAGTCGATTGAGGTTCATTCGTTGTTATAGATATTATTTGGGAAAAGCTCATAAATTTGTCGTTCTCTGGACCACAGGAATGGAGTTATCTGAGAGGAGGGCTCACAACCCTTGACCGTGATTATGGATGGATCAACAACATCCACCATGACATTGGTACACATGTGATTCATCACCTCTTCCCTCAGATTCCACACTACCACTTAATAGAAGCAGTGAGTAACTAGTAGTTAATTTTCCTTCTTTTTGGCTAAATCATTAATCACTTGTGAGTAAGAATTTTATTTTCTGAGTTGTTATTCCACTTCCATTGCAAGATAATCTCTGATATTTTGGCTCATTCATTTGCAGACTGAAGCAGCTAAGCCAGTGCTTGGCAAGTACTACAGAGAACCAAAGAAATCTGGGCCTCTCCCACTTCACTTGCTCAGGGTCCTCACAAAGAGCATGAAGGAGGACCACTATGTGAGTGATTCTGGAGATATTGTGTACTACCAAGCAGACCCTAAGCTCAGTGGGTCTAACTCAAATATCTGAGGATGAAGATGAAATGGACTTTTCTGGTCTCCAAAACCAATGCCAGAGCCTGCTGATATGACAAATTCTTTCAGACCATCCATTTAGCGTCCCACCCTTATCCCTGAAGACATGTAAACCATTTTGCCACCATCCATTCTTTTGTGTATCCAACAATGAAGAGCCAGATGTTTCTGAAGATTTTTCAGAGGTCTCTCTTGTTGCACAGGGATTATAGAGTTCGTCTTATGTAATTGGAGGGAAAGAACATCCCTAACTTTCTTTGCAGTGAAAAAGACAAAAGAGAAGTTCTTTCCCCGTCATTAGCCTCGCATGATTATTTCCAGGGCACCCTACAGGCAACCTTTAAACGGAACAGTCTTAGGTAATGGCTCTCAATCCATCCACAATTGTCTTATATTCATGTCACTTTCATCTCAGGATAAATAATTCCCCTAATTGGCTCGCATTGATCGACAGAAAGGGAGCTGTTAAGAGGGAATCATTCATCGTTCACATAAAAATAAAAAGGAAAGTTACTGAGAGGAATCAGAGAGTAGAAACAGAGCACTTTCCATTGAGAATGAAAGACAATGTTCTAAAGAGAGAATTTGATTGTATGCAGATGAGAGGGAAAAATTGAAATGCTATAAAGTCTCAATACCAAATCTGTAGACAAAGAGCTCAATATTGCCCTATTCCTCATGAATCAATGACTCATGGAGTTTACAGCTTTCATGAATGAGGATATCTGCAACAAATCCTTCTGGATGCCATCTGAAGCACAAATTCCACTGCTAACATCGACACCATGAGGTTTGAGGGTGGCAAGAGCTTCACAAACATTGTCAGGATTTATCCCTCCAGCCAGGAGCCACCCATGCTTACTTCTGACTTCTGGTAACTTAAACCGGTCCCAATTAAATCCTTTGCCACTGCCAGCAAAATTCAGAATTAAGCAAATGGATCAAGTGCACCACATGAAGTAATATGCTTACAGAAGGGACAAAAAGAACACTTGCGATTCCCCTCCACAAGCGGCACACGAGCTCATACTTGCTCATTCCATACACCAACATGCACAGGAACACCCATACACGCACTCTAAATATCATCGCAGTCTGAGAAGCCCCCATGAAGAAATTGATAACAAGGCCTCCAGTGAGATAATAAGATTCTTGCTAGGCAAGAAAGCTTCCGCCAATTGCTAACTAAGAATGCTTACGTGAGTACTGCTCTTACCTTCCACCTTTGGCACTATCAACCAGGATCCAATCAACTAAAGAAGATTCTCCATCGGAAATCTGATTCAAAAGGTGGCCTTCTTCATTTGCATGGAGAACATAGATTATCTGTTTCTCTTGGGCTAAAACTGAAAAGGCTGCCCGAGAACCACTCCCATGAAGCTGCGATACTTCAAAATGTTACCAGGTCACAAGTTGTCACGTTTAACAAGATTGTCAGGATCAGATGACCACGTACCTGTACATATTCAAGATTCGTTGCATCAGAAGCTTTTAGTATGGTGTCGGCATCATCATCCACAAAGACACCAACTGGCAGAGCCCCGTATTCTCTTGCGACTTTTGAAATCTCCTTGGCCATTGAAAGTGATATGGAACGCTTTGAGTTTGGCCATAGAATCATTCCGATAAAATTTGCGCCAGCTTCTGCGGCGGCGGCAGCATCTCTAGGTGATGTGATTCCACACATCTTTACCAAAGGCCACCTGGTTTTTTGATCCTCATCTTTCGAGGAGGCTTCAGTTGTTGACTGAACAAACCTGAAAGTAACTTTACCTTTCGCGTATGTACTCTTTCTTGACAAAACCCGTTCAGCGACTTTTAAACCTACAAATACATAAAATAAGACGAAAGTGAATAAATATATTAAATAACTTGAAGAGATTTACTACTTACTAGGGGATTTCTAAACAAATATATATGTTCAATGAATGTGCATAAAGAGAGAGATGGAGAGAGCGAAGACGGGGTGTTGAACTTGAACTTTTGGAATAACAAAATGAGTAATATAATATTCGAATGGGTTGGACATTATCTGAAAAGACATACCTGGGATTTGTGTCCTCGGTGTAATTACAACTTTGGGTTGAACGTACCCGGCTGCTAACCCTGGGAACGGCAAATTATGAAATAAGAGCGTTACGGTTTCATCCTCTAAATGTGGTGATGGCAGATGAGGAAAATCACCAACATAGCATGGTCACTCATTTTAGGGGACAGAGAGATGAGTTTGTCCGGTATTCTCCAGTCTAATGTGTTTTAAAACTGGCCCCATTTCAAGCATACAATCAACCGAAGGAATCATCTTCCCATGATCCAGCTTGTAAATGGTGATTCAAATGCCTGGAATTTTACCTTGTCAAGCTAATATTACATTTTATGGCACTGATACTTATCAAAAAGAAGAAAAGAAACTTTACCAAAAAAAAAAAAAGAAGGAGAAAAGAATGCCTCGTGCTAAACGTAAACAAGACCTTGCATTTAGATGATTTTCGATCTCACAAAAGAAAATGCCGATTCTTGTTATCTAGGCACTCCAAAGAAGCTCCAAACTTTCTGCAGTTGAAAATGCAGCTTCCCGTGACATCTTTTAGAGAAAGCCAAATGTAGTAGTTCTAATATTCTCATTGTGAATATGCCAATATAATCTCTTTTAAGATATAATTACTTCCATGCATATAAGGAGGACCAGTCAAATACTAAAACAAACTTTTTAAAATTTTCGCAACTATAGCCATATAAGCACGCAGACAAACATAAGGGAAGTTCATTTAAAGCAAGACGAAACAGAGGGGGTATTCTGAGTTGTGCATGAAGCATTTACAGGAGGATGAGGACTGACATCACAATACCATTCCTCTCCTACATTGATCAAAAAGGGTATAATACACTAGAGACAGAAGCATCGCAGAAGTCCTCCTAAGTTTCCTGGATAGATTTTTGAACCCGCCCTCTCCCAAAAAAGCATGAAAATTGGAAAGCACAAACGCTTCTTCATGGAAGAGCACAATGACAATATCACACCCGTTTCCTTATACTCGAGTTGATGCTTTCCCCCCGCCCCTAAAACTAGCAAACGACACATTCGTTCACACCAAGAACCAAACAAGAGAGCAGGATAAAAGGGTGGTGGAGATCAACGCAACGCCTCTCGGGAAATTCAGCAAACACTTGATGTGCAACAAAGAATGTCATCGGCACTCGTGCTTCCAACGAGCAAAAGAACGCCAAGAACGTCAGACCCACGATGAATCCATCGCAATGCGAGCGCGCGCGATCTCACAGAGAGAGAGAGAGAGAGAGAGAGAGAGAGAGAGAGAGAGAGAGAGAGACCTGCGAGCATAGTTGATAGTTCGGAGCTCCAACGTTCGAGAGCGATGATGCTGTGCTCTGCTCCGCTCCTTCCACGTGAATGTCGCCGGGACAACTCTCTATATTAGATTTATTAATTAAATTCTCTGTTGGGTAAAATATTAATGGAAAAGGAAAAAAAAATCCGATTTTTTATGTCGATCCCGCATGGAAATGAAAATGCGTGGGGTAAGATAATCAAGGTGCGTACTCCATATGGTGGGAGCAAAATTAATGCGTGGATAATTACGATTTGCCAATTAATATGGCATTTAACTAAAATGATAAATTATAAACTAGCACGCTCGATCGCTCGGTCGAAAAGACTAAATAACAAAGAAAAAAAGGGTATTCCCGTCTATTTTTAAAATTATATCATCGTCCATTCTTTTTTTTTCCTTATCAAATTCGTCGGATTGACAAGTTTTTATTGCTTTCGATTTTTTAGAAATGCGATCGCCACAGTTATGGTACATTAGCATGACATGTTTAGATTATGTTAGAATTATGATTGTGGCTGTGTGAGGTGGGGAGGAGGGGGGATGCACGTATGCAATCGATAACACTATCACAATGTGAAGAGAAATCAAGAAAAATCATCGAAAAAAAAAATACTCGATAGAAAGATTTATGATGCCAATTAGCAACGCTAAAATTGGCAAAAACCAATTTAGAAGCAAGACGAGTATAGAGAGTACAAAAAATCCTCCTCATAAATAAAATAAAATGATCAACACCTCGTAAACTAGAAGTCACAATGTTAGTAATTATGAATACGAATGTGGAGCATTTTGCGATAATCTAACCATATAGTTTTAGATGTCGGTTAACACCAAACCAGATTAAGCGAAATCTCTACTTCTAGTAAGCGGAATTTCTACTCAATACCCGTACAAAAATGCTCTTCGAGCGACGCGTCCATTCAAGTTCTTTAAAAATTTACACGGCTTCTTTTTGGAAAAATCACTGTTGATATTGAAAAAAAAACTTTAAATTGGTAATTTTGCGCCACATTTATTCCAAAATTAATTTTGGGTTAAAAAAATGGCGTGAGCATGCTGACTCGAAGGTTTTGGCGGCATTAGCCAAGGATCACATGGTGCACGAAAACTACCAAACGAAACGAAACAAAAACAAAAACAAAACAAAACAGTCACGTGTCACTAATCCAGCCCGACGGGCCCTGCGTTCTGAAGGGTGCCTTTGCTTGGTTCTATCCTTTCTCTTTCCTTTCTTCCATGTACGATGTACCACATTTATTAATCATTTCATTTAAAATCTTTTCGACAGGTAAGGCAGATCGCCCCAGAGCCCAATGGGCCGAAGCCCAGATCCAAGCTCCAGATCCCTCTAGAGAGCGCGCGGGGGAGAGAGACATCTCTCTGCCGTCCGCCCCTTTCTTCCTTTTCTCCTCATATCTTTTGATTCGTTCGGAAAGTTGCCGAGAAATCCCTAACCCTATTACATTTCCGTTATAAATCGGCCCTAAACCTTTCAATTTCATCTATCGGGGTCTCAAATCCCTTCGTATTTTGACAATCGAATTCATCCGATCGATTTTCGATCGGACCCAATTTTTTATATGTTTTTTTTTTTTTAAGGGGGTTTTGGGTCATTTCAGCTTTGGGACGGATGGATGATGATGGTGACGACGGTGCTGGCTAAAGATTCCCACTTGCGGTGTGCACCTGTGCATCCCTTACTGGTTCGTACATCCTCAAAGAGATAGAAAGGACCCCCCCACCCCACCCCCGAAAGGAAAACCGACCAAAAAAAACAAAAAAAACTTTCATAAAAGTGGGGAGAGGAGGAATCGGTCAGATGGACAGCCACCTCCCCCCCCCCCCGCGTTTGAAAATTCAACGCATGGGCGGCGGCTCCTCCTCCCCCAAATCAAAATTTCCCCCGGTGGGCCCCCGACATCATTATCGCCCGCCATCAGAAATCTTCCCACCCAGCTTGCCCGCGGGGGGGCGGGGGGCCCACGCGCGGGTCCTGAATTTCGCACCGTCCAGAATTAAATTTAATGATTCCGAGAAACTTTTTTATTTTCCGAGAAAAAAAAAATTGAGTTGGGTGGGGGGGAAAATAGGGAAAACGGAAGAGATTCCGAAGCGGAAGATCTCTTTACGGGAAAAGTTGCCAAAGAATCGGGTACCTCGCGCCCTCCTTTGTCTTTTTAACCTCGTCCCACGTATTGCGACGTGGACTGTTCCTTCCATCCCTTTGCTCTTTCGATGTTCTTCTTGGGGTACACGGTAAAGTGGGGGACGGATGGCGACGGGACGGGTTCCGATCGATTGCCTCCAGCTCGAACCGGATCCCCGACGCGACGTCGTCCCGAACCCCCCACAAGACAAGTCTCCTGGACCAGAGAGGAGTTTCTGAACGAAGGTCCGGATCCCGTTTCCGATCATGTGCTCAAGAGCTCGGAATCGGCTTTAATCGCGTATCGCGCGATCCGTCGAATAGAACACCGCTCAACCCGAGAATGGTTTGATGGTAAGAGTGCTCGAAATAATGATACTAATGGCACGTCGATGTTGTGTTCATTACCGTATTAAGTACGTGCCCCTGGAGGTCCAATATCACGGGGAGCATTGATCAATAACGGTGATTCAACCGGTACAGGCGAGTCATCAGCAAGTACATACAGAGGGGGCGCCAGAGAATCCAGCTTTGTCAATGCGCGAAATGAGGAGAGAGAGAGAGAGATACTTTCGAGAAGCGAGCTCTCTTTTTGTCCGATGGAAAAGAATACGCAGCTCTGATGAGAATTTAGACCAGAAAACAGGAGAGTAACCTCATATACTTGCCAGACGAAAAGAAACATCGACACCCACCACCCCAACAGAGGACATGAAAAAAATTAAAACAATACATACTAACAAAAGAATTTTGCCTTCATCATCGTCTTTTAAGCCTTCAATAGCATAATATCATCTAAGTTTGGGCAAGAAACCAAATTCTCTTTCTTCCCCAAATTTTCCCTGTCCAGCTAAGAGCCTGAATCTCAAACTCAACTGTTTCCTCCTTCCCCCAGCTAGCTACTCCTAAGAACATGCTGTTTGCAAGAATATAAAGAATGTCAAACAAGTCATCTTAAAGCCATCAGGAGAGAGTTCGGGCGGTGCTCTTTGCTTTAATCATGCCACCATCTGCTCCTGTTCTATGTACATATACTGCGGATACGCTTCGGGCGGAGCCGCATCCTTCACCAGTGAACCGACCCACGACACATCTGGCTCGTCGGTACTGGGAGGTGCCACACTGTTTGGGTTCGCCATACTGTTGTTTCTAAAGCCGAAGGAAGCAGACTTCCGAAGCTTGTTGAGCTCGTCTCCTTGAATACCCCAATCCAGCTTCCCATCAGGCGAGCCCCAGTCCGAAAGATTGGACATCCTAGGAGGAGAATTAGCAGCAGCTCCCACGAGTCCAGAACGTTGACCCACCGCTCCACGGTCAATGAAACTCTGGCTCCGCTTCGTCATAGCAGCGGACCGTGAATTCATGACTGCTGCAGCAACCGCACTGGATGAGTCGAACCCAAACGAAGAGGTCTTCCTCGCAGGAGAGGACGACATGCCGCTGGACGGGTAGCTCGCACGGAGTTGATTCAAATTCGAAATCTGAAGCCCCGTGGGAGATTGCAATTGGGTAGGAGTCGATGCTTTCATCGACAGCCCCTGCAAAGGAGACAAAAGAGAAGTCTCAAGAGATCCAAACACATCATCGAGGTTAGTGGGCATCAGCTCTGCGGTTCTGCAAAATTCCTTGTTCCACAGAGAGGGCGACGAGAGACGAGAAATCTCTTCCATCAGTTGGTGCTGCTGAGAAGCTTGCTTTTCCAGCCCGAGCAATTCCAACTCCAGATCAAAGTCCCGCGCACTCAGAGCCGACTTCAGCCGGCTGCCAGGAAGCTGCAAGCTTGGTGGGGTCAGGTTAATTTTGTTCTGCCACAAGCTCATGCCCTTGGGAGAGGATGAGGCAGCCAAAGGCGACATGGGTGGAGTCGATGCAGCAGGCAAAGGCAAAGATGGTGAATTAAGCGATAAGGGGCTCAGGGTAGTCATGTCCAGGGCACTAGCCGAAAAGGACTTGGGCGAGGGCATAGCAGAACCCGTGGAAGCATACACGGGGCGCAATTCTTCGGACTTGTGAGCAAAGAAGCAAACTTTGCGAGTGCAACCAGTTTCATCCTTGCACAGCCGGGTTCGGTATTGCGCTGGGTGAAGCCACGACTCAAAGACTCCATGAGCATACTCACAAGAATCGCCCTTCGGGCACGAACCCTTGCGAAACTCAGGACACGGGACACAGCTGTAAGGGTACTTGCGTGGGTCCCTCCTCCTCGCGTTCTCCCCAGGGTGCACGAACGGGCACTCGGTCCAGTCGTGGGAGTAAGCCCTTGAGCAAGGCTTCACCTTGAAAGCATACATCCGGAAATCATCGGTACTGTAGTACCCGTTGTTTATGTCAGGCAGAGAGACGTCAACGGGATACTCTTTCTTCTCGCTTCCAAAGGAGGGAAGCGAGACTAGCTTCTCTTCTCCTTCTATGTCAAAGGATTGATCACCTCCCACGACGTAGTTATCGCCTCTCAGCAACGACTTGACAAACTTAATTCTGGAATTGCAGCGAGACTTCACGGGCGGGGGAAGCACATCGATGGGCTTATTTCCATTGCCATCTCTGGAATTAATATCCGCTGACGCCTCGATCAAGAGCTTCACGATTTCGAGTGAAGAGCTGGAGCCGCCCGCGGCTGCACAGTGGAGGGCAGTCGCCTTGTCAGACCCACAGGACCTATTGACATCAGCTCTAGCAGTCTCGATTATATATTTCAAGACCTTAGCGCTTCCAAACAAAGCAGAGATCATCAATGGAGTCCTCTCCTCAAAACCCATCTTCTTCGAGCCGATTCTCCTACCATACCAAGAGCTGGCCTCATCAACGTCACAGCCCTTCTCTTCCACTTCGCTTTTGAACAACGAAAGATCGTCCGACGCCGCCAGTTCGAGCAAGGCAGAGCATTTACGGGGAGCTTCGCCATCCTTCTTGCAGAATTCGCCCTCCATGACGAAACTCGAGGGGAAAAGTTTACTCTTCGAAGAACCGTTGCACATAATCGACTCCTGCATGATCATGACCACAGGCTATTTAATGAACCCCTCAAATCATATCCTTCACCAAGATCAGTACACGCAAGCGCGGCATCAGCAACTTACCCACATGGGAAGATGAGCTAACTCTAATTTCGTACGCTCCCAAACAAGAAACGAAAACTAAAGGGGCAAACCAAATATGACCAAGAACTCCGTAGAAATGCCTCGCAACACCTTAAATTTCTCAACCAAGAAACGGAAAAGTCGACGATATCAGGAGCAGAGCCGCAAATATTTAAATTCCCTTAAGAAGAGTCAATCTCATCCGAAACAAAGACCCAGTCCACCACCAACAACAACAACACCACACAACCCGTCGACGTTCCTTAGACGAGAAGGAACGGCAAGAAAACCCCCCGCGGGGGAGAGGAACGAGTCCCAACAAGCAAAACCCAACAGAACAAGATTCAAACTTTAAACACCCACAAACAAACAAACCCCCCCCAAATCAAATTTCCTCGCTAACCCATCAGCTAGAAAACAACACCCTGAATCCGCCGCCCAATAGCAGACGCCCCGGACCAAAAGTCAACACCCCCATCACCGACTCGACGAGACCAAAGAATCCGAGGGGAGGAGGGGAGGAGGGAGGAAGTTACCTTTACGAGGGAACCGGGCAGAGGAGGGAGAGAGAGAGAGAGAGACAGAGGGAGGGGGCAAAAGCAGACTCGAGCTCTAGCTCCAAAGGGAGACCTCGAGCGACGAAGTAAAAAAAAGGGAGGAGTGAGGTTGGATCGGAACGACGCAAAGCCGAGGTTTTTATGTAAGTCCGTGGGAGCCAAAAAGCAAAGAGAGGAGAGAGACACAGAAAGAGAGAGAGAGAGAGCGAGAGGAAGAGGAAGACGGGGGCGGAAAGGGCGGAAGGGAAGGGAGGGGAGGAAGGAAGGTGTGACTTTTCCTCTTCGATCCTCCACGGAGGGGGTGGTGGTGGTCGTCGAAGTCAACGAAGCTTCAGAGGCCGGGGGAGGGAGGGGGGAGACTCTCGCGGAAATGAAACCCCGGATGAAATGCAAATGCAAATGCAAATGGAAATGGAAATTCAAATGCGGGGATCGAATGATTCCCGGAGGGGGGGTGGCGGGGTGGGCCCCACGCGCGCTTCCCCGCGTTTTGCGTTGATATCTCTTTCTTTTTTTTTTTAATCCTCTTTTTTTTTTTAAATGTTTCGTGTTAAACCATGCGATTCGGGTTAGACTCCGATTCGAGATTTCCATAAAAAAAAGAAATCGGCTGTTACTTTTGAGGGGTTACATGTGGTAACGCTCGATAGCCGCTAGGGGTCGTGGCGGAGGCGAATCGTGTCGTAACTCTAGAGCGGCGGCGGCGGCGGCGGCGGCGGCACGCGAACGGAATTTAAGTCGATGAAGAAAAAACGAGCTCGGTCAGGGGCACGGTATGGGCCGTGCTTAAGGTTTTTCCCTTTGGGGAAAAAACGAACTCGCGAACAAATATCGACGTAAATACAAAAGACGGCTCTTGTTGATCGGTCATGGCTTTCACAATGACAGCTGATGCGTTACAAATCGGTTGTGTACGTATATGGTTTACGTAAAAAGGTTACTGGATGATATAAGAAGCAATGGCAACGATATGTAAACATAGAGGCCAGCCAGTTCTTTTCAATCAGCACCTCTTATATGGATAAGAAGATCCTGTTAGAATATTTAAATATCAAAAATCACGCCTTCATTTAACAATTTAAGCTCTTAGAATCATGAAAATTTACCAGGCTATTACCAACCGCTCTTAAAAAGTTTAAATTGTCGACGGCGGCCTCACAAAATCCCATAGATCTCAACGCCGTACAGATTTAGGCCCCGAGATAAAAACGGGCGGAGTTCCCGATTTCGAAACCAGACGGAGGGCGGAAAATAATCTCCAAACTTGCCATGACCAACGATCAAACCGTGCTCTCCTATTATATCACACTAATTATCCGGTCAATCAAAGAAGAGTAATAATATTAAGGTAAAGAGAACTCGCATAAAAAAAAAAGAAAGAAAGAAAAATGAGGAGGAAGGGAGGGGGAAGTGCACGCGCGACGGGGCGCGAGTGGGTGGGGGAAGAGAGAAGGGGAGGGGAGATAGAGATAGAAGACAGAGACAGCCAGTGGGAGCTTGAGAGAGTGTACAGCTGTCATGCTCCATGCGCGTTTCTTTCCCCCCCCCCCCCCATTTCCTTTTCAATTTATATATATATATATATATAATATACGTATCATTTCAAATTTACTCCTTATTTTTTTCCATTTTCTTTTTTATTTTATGATTATTTTTTTTCTTCACAAAAAGAAAATATATATATATATATATGTAAATATGTGTATCGGTGGGAGACAGAATGCGCCTGCGTCATCCTTCCACTGTGGAAAGCAAAGTTCGAATTGAACCTTCCCCCCACCCCACCCACACCCACACCCCCACCTCATCCTCTTCCCTTTGGGAATTCCCTCACCGCCTTTTTGTCATCAGGAAAAAAATCTCCCCGGCCCACTGCTGCTCCGCCGTGCCGTGGCATTCGGGCGGGTGATCGGTTCCTGGTTCGGTTGCTTATTGCACGGAACTTACGATAGCTGTTGTGATTCGTGTTCGCGTCAAATTTCATTATCGCCTATAGCTGCTAGGTATGCGCCTTCTTTCCCTATTTGTAATCGGCCCAGAAGTCTTGTGACTTTGCAGTGATCTGTTCCGGTGGAGAATATAGTTCCCTGGACAAGGGTGAACGCTGTTTTTGCCTCGTCCCCTTTGGAAATGAAAATGTGGTCATATCCCAAGCGACCGTCCATGGATGGCGGAATCTTCTTTCAAAAAGAGAAAAAAAAGAAAGGAAAATACGAATGATGAGGATCTCTAATACGAGCCTTGACGCTTAGACGGGCGATAACGGTAAGGTATGTGATTATCTCGACAAACATGATCGTCAGAAACCGACGCGATTTGGCCATGACCGATGCCGAAGCATTTTTCGAAGACGTCGAAGGCCATTAACGATCTCTTATATTTTCGAGAGTAGCTGAATGGTTTTAGATTTCCAGAATCCTTATTAATTGTGATTTGTCTTCTAGGAATTTAGTAAGATCTCTACTTTTCAAACTTGGATGATTGGTCCTTATTCGCCTATAAAATGATACTACGATGAATGGGATGGACACGACTATCGGTTGAATTTCAGAATTACTTTGGAAAGCTTTTTTCTAGTTATAGCTTACCCTGCGTCGTCAACTTGCGACAAGATTTGATTTCAAAGAGCACATTCATCGGTAGAGGTTCCCTGGAGTGGGGAGGACAAAGATTTCCTGCGGATCAAACGCGATAGAAAAGAAGCGAAATTTAGGATCCGTTTGCTCAAATGAAAAACGTTTCCTCAGAAAATCGTTTTCCGACTTGTCGATCTTTAGATGGCGGAAAACTAATCAACGTATGAAAAATGGTTTCCATAGACCGAAAGCAACACGTTTACATTGGAGGGAAGCGACTTTCTATTTCCAGCAAAAAGGAAATCACGTCCCTAAACTACCAAATAAGTAGAAAGCTAACCGTTTTCCTTAAAAATTATTTATTTTCAACGAGACAAACACACCCTCTAAGAACAATTGATTACAGATCCGTCTATCGGTCCATTTTCTATAGAGATTCGCACCGAGTTCACAATAAGTTACCGATACGAAGGCGACGGCGAGATAAAATATTTTCCATTCTAGGCGAATCGAGGCATTCGTTTTGTAACAACCATGTCTCTCACCCATCTTGTTGCCTAACGTCGAATGGATGGCCAGAAGATGGTTGGTGGGAACCGTGGACAACTGGAGATTTGAAAACCACAGGTCCAATCACGAGTTGGGCAAACCCGATTTAATCGGACCGAGCCGGTCCAATTCGGGTCGCTCAAGGACTAATTTAGGTAGCCCATCACACTCGGGCCGAAATGAATGCGAAAGGTTCGAGTTAGGTGGGGCTTCGTCTAAACCGAATTTCTCCAATTCATTTCGGCATTTTTGCTAGAGTTCGCAAATTACGCATATCAATTCACATCCCCACCATCAATTGATTACAATAAGCGATTTCGAGGTCGAAATCGCGCACATTTTGCAGGTGGAAATGATCGAAATTCACACCGTCGAACAGCCCGCGAATCTCTCACCTCCTGGAATCAAACTTTAGCGAGACGATGGAGGAGCATTTTCTTCCCACTAGCTGGAGAAGGTTCAGATTTGCAAAAGGGTCCGTGCATACTTCGAGTTCATCTGTTGATCACAGTTCACGGTTTTCATATAAGCTTTGCAGCAGATTTTGCAATCATCATGGGTATAATTTTAGTTGATCAATGGGAGCATCAGTTATGGAAAGTGATACAGTTAAATGATACAGACTAAGACCAACTGATTTGAGTAAGTAGAACCATACACAAGCCCCTTGGACCGCAGATTATACATCACAAATACACAAAAACCATAACCTGAAAAAGGACCCCTCCTCCTCCTAAAACTATGGGATTGAACAGGCCAAACAAAGCTTCCCCCCCTATTGCACTATGTACGTTGTACGCTACTGACATCAGTCTAATTCAAAAGAGGATGGGCTAATCTATCGCCTCAGTCGATGATGAGTTTCGAGGGAAGCCCGGTTTGGGTCTCTTGCTCTTCCGACAAAAAGTCGTCGCAGACTACAAGTTTCACGATGGAATGAGAGGTGAGCTTGTGCCGCCTCTGGACTTCTGCAAAATCCCCGATCAGGGTTTGCTTCACCCAATCCACCGCCGTTCTTTCGCTCTCTGATAAGTAAGTGGCCGACATTAATTGATCCATGACTTTCGAGTCGATTTCCATCCGGCATTCGGAGCTCACAGCCTTGCAGAAGCTCTCTTTGATCTCTTTGAGTACTTTCTGAGCAAGAGAATCGAAGTCGTACGGTTTAAAGACCACCGTCCCGTCCATCTGGTCCATGAAATCTAGCAACCACGCTTTGGAGTTATCATTCATCACATCAACGTCGGTGCTTTTATCATCGGCGTCTACCACTTCATTGCCTTCTGCTGGGAGATTCAAATCGAGATGTCTACTCGATGTCTTGTTAGCTCGCTTGACCACCTGTAAATTCTCGCGCAATACTACATTTCCATTTGAACCAGCGAGCTTTCTTTTGTTCACTTGTAGATGGTTGGTGCTGCTTATTCCTGATGTATTTGACACAAGAAGGTGATTATCAACCGCGTCGTCTCGAAGAGCATCCTCAACCAATATCTTCATTTGACGGCCCTTAGCTCCCAGTACTCTCTCTTCCACAGATTTAGCAGATTCTTCCCCAGAATGTAGAACTCCGTTGACCTTAGTGAAAGTTGAAGTTGCCAAAAACACTGCATTTTTTATACTGATTTCTCTTCCATGTGAGTCTGAAAATTTACCCGTCCAACGGGCCTGGGACAAGCTACTCTGAACCTGTTCGTCAGCCTTGTCCACATTTTCAAGCAAGACAACAGACCAGGGTTTCCTCCTCATCTCCCCAGCAATGATATCAACAACAGTTTTTCCACGGTATTTCACATCATACTGATTCATTTCTTGATTTAAGATTCTGTCCACGTAGCCATTTTCGTGTTGAGCATTTAGGTCCACAAAGATAAGATGTTCCTTGCTTCCATATAGTACCTCAGAGAGAGCAACGGCAGTTCTCCTTTTAGCAATTTTATCAAGACCAAGAAAAGTGAACCACATGTCCCCTCTAGAACTGGCTCTCGACCGATCATTGTTTCTTGATTGGCATAGAGGAATTTTTTCGCTGATGACATTTATCGCCTCGACTTGCCTTCCAATCTTCTGCATGAGAGCTACAGAAAGTACCTTGAAATCTCTCTGGTGAAGTGGATAGCAGGTGTCAGGATAAGAGCTGGACGAAGATTCCGCTAAAGTTTTGCAAGTGCTTCCTCTGAATAGATCATCGCTAGTCGGTATTGTACAGTGACTCGGGTGTGCATGCTGCTTCGATTCCTTATCATCCGGGGGAGAGCAAATTCCCAAGCCTAAACTCATCGCCACAGAAGTCACAGAAGCAGGAGATGTTCGGCTTTCATCATCGACGACTGAGTTGGACCCACTGAATTTGGGGGATGCGGCAACACCCGAGTCCCCCTTACCTTCCACTATTGAAGGGTTCTCCCACAACTTGGACAGGAAACTCTCCTTACTAGTCTTGGCAACTGGAGGAAGGTGGATGCCGTAATGTGAAGGCATCATCTTACGGGATTCTGTGGACATGCATGAACTGACACTCTTGCATCCAGTCTCTTGCAGACATGAATCTGTTTTCAAATTGAGGCTTTGATTATCAGTGGTCTCCCTTCTCTCCTCAGCAGACTGGAAACCCACGACACTTTGAACTTCAGAACCCACCCGATAGACATTTTGAAGCGGTTGACTTTTAGGAGAATGCCGGGAACTTTCATCTGATTCGTTTTGCAATTCAGCATCCACTGGGCTCCGCACTGGGCCATCATCCTTCCCCTGCAGAAAAAATAAAGATACAATATGGCCATCAAAACAGATAAAAAGAACGGTTTCACTGGATTGGCCATCCTTAAGATCTACGATCGAGACAGAAGCTTCAAAAACTTCAAGTGCACCTACAGTTCTCTAGGAGAAAAAAATTGCTTAAACTGGAACAGCTTGTCATATGCTATAGGGAGGAAAAAATAACGTTTTAAAAGTTCGATACAGACCCAAGATATTCCAGCGAAGATGTCACGCAAAAGGGACACAGAGAGAGGAAGCTATACACACCTTCACGTCAGTTCCCTTCATGCCAAGCTCAGTCATCTGCAACCATGAAGGCAGACTATTCTGATACCGATCTGCCACCGAAGCAGCACATCCTGCTTTTCTAGCAGCTACATTGTCTTGTTCACACTTGTCGTCGTATAGATGACAGGGCGTTCCATACTGGTATGACATGCTCATCACAGGACTATTGATGTCTGAGGATGTTGAGAAGAATCCCCCAAAAGGAACAAATGATTCCATCAAGCTGAGTCAAATCCAAGTTAGAAACTAGTCAAGATTAGCGTAACTACTTCAAAGTCATATAATCAAGAAAATGCATATTTTTCACAACAAGGGCTAAACATCTATTTTTATTTTTTTTTTGGTAAGGGCTAAACATCTATTTGATTAAGGGCAATGGAGGAACTTACCAAGTGACCGTAAAAGTAAGGAAACTGTATCACAATTTTAGTTTCTCTAGTCAGAGGTACAATAATGGCTCACATGGTATCGAAGTTAAAAGTCCCATTCCTCTGTAGTGTCTTTGAATCTCTTACTTCAGCGTGCTGATACTTTTACATGTTTTGGATAACTTAGCAGAAACAATTACTTCTTCCGGCCTTTTGATTAACTTTCTTTAAAACTAAATCATTCGGAGGTTGACTGGTCAATTCTCAGCAGTTTTGAACAAATTTGTCTCTATAACATAGTTTTAATAGACTATGGATTAAATTCTTATGAAGCACTAAGTTGAATCCATAAGATCTTCATACTGTGCTTACACAAGACGTGACCCGAAGGGAAAGGTCTCGGACCTTTTCCACTAGAGAAACAATGAAATAAGACATAACATCCCAAGAAGCCCAACAGTTCTGCTCTGGGTGGCAAGGTTTTGCTTTGTCTTTTACCTTGGCCATTTCCAACAGAGGAAGTCATAGCAGATGATATTGGTCTACAAGTCACTTCATATTACAATTCGACAAAATATTAGTCTGGGCTTATATCTTGCAAATCAGGTCATCTAGCAGAAGCACCCGTTTTTCCTGACAGTAATCAGGCAAATTCAACCCCCTAAAAGAAAATCGTTGTGTTGTTTAAGCATGTGTCTCTGCAGCAAGGAGTAAAACAATAGCCCAAAAAAACCAAAACCACCTTGCCTAGAGAGTTTCTTGTACCTTTGTCCAAAGTTCCAAACTAACTGTTTGGAACTGAAGGTGGGTGATGGACAAGATGATGAAGAGTTCAGAAATTTTTGCAAACAGCAGTCGCGTAATCAAAATAATGCGCGAGTTTTCTGGATTTAGCTCCTGGACTCTTTCCCAGAAAAACTAAAAAGTACTCTGACCAGCAACTCGGCAGAATTCTCGATCCAGGCAACGCCTTAGCTGCATATTTTAAGGTACACTCGAATCTTTGAACCGTAAGCCTAAAAGACTATGCAATTGATATCCATAAGACGACAAGGATAGATCAACAAGTCATCTAAGCACCATGGACAAAAGTATCTGTGTTCATTTAAATAAAGCATATCAAACTCAACTCATGAAAGCCTCTTACTTCCTCAGCATTTAAATAATTAACCGAACTTCCCACCAGTCCATCTCAGAACACGTTTTCACAAAAATTATGTGACCGTGATCGTAAAAGCACAAGGAGACACACACAGATACTACACACATGCACATGCCCAGGACCCTGCCTTTTCATATGCAAAAAAAGATCAAGTAGAGGCCTCAGCCATAGAAACAGGATTCTTCAATCAAGACAAGATCAAAAACCAAAGCTAACTTGCAAATCTCGATTTTTAAGCATCCCTATTTCCGCAGATATATCAATCACTAGATAGCACAAGCAAGACAATCCACCGCCACTTACCTTGACCTTGGGCAAGATTCGGGCACCGACGGCCGCAGCGTCGTGATCGGCAAAATCTGCAAATCCCATTCCTTCTCAGCAGCTGGGAACTTACTCAAGAACTTCAAGTATGTGTCGTAGGTTGCTGCCGCCCCGATCAACCAGACCTTCCCCTTGTTCACCTCCAACAACCTCGTCAACCTTTCCACGACGTAGCTCACGGCTTCGCCGCACGCCCCATCGCCAGTCAATGTCCTTAAATCACCAAAACTCACCACCACACCGCTCCCCTGACGCTGCCTCATCACACCACCCACCTCCTCGAACCTCACATCCACACACCCTTTATCGAAACATTCTCCCACGAACTTGGGAACATCATTCTCGATGTCAACCATGCTGAGCCCAGAAATCTCCTCAGGCAGAGACGACCCATCTTTCCTCTTATCGAGACTCTCCACGAAGCTCCTGAGCGCGTCGTAAGCGCACACGCCCACGAGCAGGGGATTCCTGCCCTTGCTCCTCACCATGACCTCCCCAATCCGCCGGACATTCTCGTCCCCGTCCGAGAACCCGGGGAACACCGAGAACGGGAAGTTGAACCCGGGTCGGCCGGAAGCGGAGCCGGGGCCCGAACTCTCGCTCAGGTTACACAGGAACAGAGGCGGCGGGGCCCTGGATCGAGGGTACCTGAAGAGGTGAGGCAAGGGGCGGACGATGGCCAGCTTTATCTCGGAGCTCCGGAAACCCGCCTCCCCGAAGACCCGGCTGACGACCGGGTCGTCGAGGATGGAGAGCATCAGGTGCTGGAGCTCGACCTTGACGGCGTTCATGGAGGACTGGTTCGAGAGCTGGTGGTAGAGGTGGAAGTTCTCGGGCTGGCGGCGCTGGTTGGCCTGGGACCGCTTAATGGCGGCCATGAGCGAGTTCGACACGGGCGGGTCGTCGCTGGGCTGGCCGGACGGCACCCGGTCGAGGGACACGCTGAGGCAGAGCTCCAGGGCCTTGAACTGGAGGCGCGGGGAGTAGGCGGAGTTGCGGGCGCGGGCGCAGGCCTCCCGCAGCGCCGACGACGGGATGGCGAGGAGGGCCGACACGGCGTGGAGCGACGTCGTCTGCGCGTGGCCGCGGCGGCGCGCGACGCCCACGGCCTCGTCCAGCGCGTGGGCCGCCTCGGGGGTCAAGCATTGCCTGGCCGCGCCGACCGGCGTAGGCATCGCCGGCGGGGAGAAAAAAAAATTTCAGGAAAAATAGGGGAAATTTATACACACGAAAAAAAAAAAGAAGAAGAAGTAGGGGGAAATTAAGATCGGGGAAACTATATACAAAAAAAAAAAAACGTGGAAAGGAATGATATGGGGAATTGTAGGTATATAATAATCGAGCCCGAAAAATCCAAAAGAAAATCCCTTGGCCTTTTCTCCTCCTCCTTTTATTATTTTTTTTTTGGGGGCCGGCGGAGGAGAGAGTTTTGGGGTTCGCGTTTTTACAAAAGAGAGGAAAAAAAAAAGGGGAAAGGGGAAAGGGGAAATTTGGGCATAAACGTGTGTTTGCTCGGGGGCGGGTATTAATTATTTATTTAGGAAGGGAGGGGAGAGGGGAGGGGGAAGGAGACGGCTTTTTGGTGATGGTTGAGTGGAGAGCGATGGTGCGGGGGGGTGCGGGGCCCGCCGCCCCGGCCCCCCCGCCCCACGTCGGATGGTCAGGGCAACCGCGGAGAGGGGAACGATACGTGCTGTGACCGACCAATCGAGAGAGTTGAAAAGAAAAAAAAAGATTACCGGGGGGGGGGTGCTTTGGAAATTTTCATTCGATGGCAGGAATTGATCGGTTCCTTTTCGAAGCGAGGAAGGGAAAGGGGAAGGGGAAGGGGAAGGAGTATGTATTCGCGTGCGATGTGCAGAGAAATCCCTACTTATTTGAGTATCCGATGAAATTTCCCCGGACGTCGCTTTCTCTATCGAAAGTTTATTATTATACTGGGAGCACGATTCGTTCGCGGAGTTATCGGCTTTATTTAAATATTCAAGGAGTTAGGTTACATTGCTTTTATAAGCGAGTGTCTCCAAAAGAGGTTCTTGTCATCCCTAATGTTATTCGTCCGCTTAGTGACCCAACATCATGAATGATAGGAAGAATGACACAGGTGGTTAATGGATTTTGGCCCAATTTGTTAGCCAAGAGCTTTTAATTTGTTCAATACAGTTCATAAATTTTTAATTTGCTTAATGAGGTTCATGGACTTTTGGTACATGTTCAACTTAGCTCATTCATTGCATGGAAAATATTCAACCCGAAGTTGACTTAACAGAAGGACAACGTTGAAAGATAACGTCTGAGCATTTCCATACGGTTCAAGGATTAAGTTGAACATACATCAAAAGTCCGAAGATCATATGTACACCGAACAAATTAAAAGTTCACGAATCATATCGCACGCCTGATCAAAGTTTGGAGATCACCCGTACTGCTATCCCTAACCGATAAAAAAGCAAGCAAGCGGGATACCGGCGGCGAGAATCAAATCCAGAACCAATTTGTCAGTCCGAGAATCTCCGGTCGATCTTCCTATCGTTACACACGGCTTTCTCGCTCGCCAAGGCCGCTCGAATCGATCGACCGTTCAGAGCGGCTCTATTGTACCCCGACGAAATCTCTCATTAAATTCAATAGACAAAAACTCCCGTCTTTCTACTCCGGGCAGTAATATTACCATTATAAAGCATGCTTTCACTTTTATATTATATTTGTATTATAATTTTAACAATTTATTTTTGGTGGGGGGAGGAGAGGAAGAACGGGTGGTGAGAAGAGAGTATAGATTCTACTATATCTCCCAAAAAGATCTTTCTGTGCACGTCATCATCACCATGCTTTTTCGAGAGAATGAGGGCACGAGAGATGCTGCGTCCACTTGAAACTTTTGAGTGGGCCCACCTTGCCCCCCCACCCCACCCCAGTAAGTGTCGCTCTCCGCTGACGTGGAATTTCCATCCCCCGGTACCATAGTCCCAACCCCCCCAAAAAATTATGCACACATCCACCCCCCAACCCAATGCTTTCACTATTCCTCCTCTTCGCCAAGACCATTTACCCTGCATTAGCATGTCAATTCTCCGGCGGATCGAGCAAGACCGCGGGAGCGGCGGCGGCGGCGGCGGCGGGAGGGGTGGGGGTGCCGGGGGGGCCACGCTTTCCCCGGCGAAAGGCGGGAGCCGGCCGGGATTTTCCGCGGCGCCGAGAGGCGGACCGGTTGAATCGGGACGGTTGGGAGGGGTGGGGGTCGGGGGGGGGGGGGGTGAATACGAAAAGAAGAGAGGGTTTTCGGATCTTCCCTTCGATTTGATCGCGACGGGTGAATATTTTATGGTCGAGCAATGCGACCTTAAAGGTCATAGCTTTTGCGCCTTTGCTAAGCCGAAGACTTTCTTTTCCCCCGGGGGGGTGGGGGTGGGGGGGCCAAAAAGAGGGAGAGGGAAAAATAACCTCCAAAAAGGTAAGTCGGGAGGAGACGGAAGCGCTTTCTCCCGGAATCTTTTACCTCCGCTTCGAGCCAGGGACGACCACCTCGACTCGCTCGCGAGGGGAAGTGTCGCGTGCGTCCGGTTCGTCGTCGCGGGGCGCGCGGGATAACGTCCGCCGTCGGATCGTGCGGGGATCTCGCGTCATCGGACGCAACCGGGGCGAGTTGCTGTCGATGTCGAGCGGTACTGCCGGGGGCCGGCAAAGACCCAGTTGGCTGAGTCAGCGAACGAGTTCACCCGTGGGAACCATTTCAATCTTTTGTAAAGGTTGAGAGCGACAAGAGGGGAGAGTCACCCTACACCCACCACCACACACATATCCCTCGTCACCATCATCATCATCTCCACCACACCACACCGCACCGCACCACATCGCAAGCCCCGGATCGCGACAGCGATCCAGGGAGGGGAGTCGCCGAGGCCCAAAAGAAAAAAGGAAAAAAAGAAATTCCGCAGCCCGCATCCGCAACGTGGCGTGCCGATCCGGCGTCGCCGGTCCGACCGGTTCCCGCCCGTCGCGACCCCAATCAAAGTCCCCCCGGCAGATCAAATTATTCCAACCGGACCAATGTCGAGGTCGCATCTCAGCATGTCCCGTGATATAGTTTTCCGATCGTCACGGAGCCCGAGGGTGGTCCCCCCCACCAATCAAAGGATCTCTTTTCGAGCATCCTCCCTTTCTCTCTCTTTAGAGAAGCCACGGGACACGCCGAGGCGTTAAAAAAGGTCGTGATTTGATGTGTTCTTTTGTTGGCTACCTTCTTTTGTTCGCTTTTGCAACCTTTTCAGCTTCTTTTTCCCCCAAAAAATAATACCAGGGCGATTTGTCCTCAGGTATTGCCTTTCCCAGCAAAAAATCGAAAGTAACATTGAACTGCAATGGCTTCCCATCACAACCACAACCACAACCACCGCCACCGCCACCAGCACCGCCACCACCCCCGAAAAGAAAAAGAAAAGGAAAAGAGAAAACGGTTGACTCGACCGAGTCAGAAGAACTCAGCTTTTTGGTGAAATAATGGTTATCTGCTGAAAAGCTATTTAAGGATAGTGCGGGGTGGTGGAGGTGGTGGTTTCCTCCTAGGTTTTCAATGTTAGGAGTTAACTCGTACGACATCTTCCGGCCGTGTCTTAATTGTCCCCATACAGTCATGTATGCTTTCTCCAAAATATATGTGACCTGCAGTTCATAATCTTCGCCTTTTTCCTTTTGCTTTCGTCGTTTGTTCCCTCCCTAAAATGACACAGGCTCGATCGAGCGTCGGTTTTCCCACTCGAGCTTTGGATTCGATCGCAGTTAACTCATACATATGGAGCTCCAGCTTCGTGAGTTCGAATGTCACGTAGTTTTTAAGGATTTGGTGCCTGTTTTTCAGGTATCGTGTCTTTTCGAAAAAAATAAAAGAAGTGAACCCGATCGGGCTTAGTATTGACAAATTCGGGTTCAGCCGGTCAAGATGTTCGAGTAACCGGAACTCTATATCAATTCGAAGTCGGACGGATCGATCTCGAGTAATTTATCAAGTTGGGTCCGAGCCATTCTCGATAAGCTAGGCTCTTTGCACCCAATCGAGGTTAGGATTAGGTGCACAAGTACAACGAAGCGAGGAGTAAAGGTGATAAAGAAAAATTGAGACTTGAGATTTATCTTGGTTTGCCAATAAATGAGGACTCCATCCTGCAGATGATTTCACTAAAATTATTGCATCTTATCTTTCTAATTACAACTCTTAATTATAAGAGAAATAGATTATATATTCATGGATCAAAGCACAAACTACCAATAAAATATATGCTCAAACTATTAAAGCCTTGTGGCAATGTGGCAGGGCTGCCTTCGCGACCCCCATATCCCCACCAGCGCATTGGGGAGCGGGGCCCCATGCCTCCCTATCAATAGGGAGTGTGAACCCACAGTCCAACAATCAACACGGAATGTCCCCGAGCCGCCGTGTCAACTTGGAAAACAAGCAACCCTAGGCCGAGCCAGATTGAACGAGAGGGACGAGCCGGGCACGTGGGAGAGTCTCTGTCCGCACAAGATCACGGTTTAGGATTAGAGAGAGAGAGAGAGGGAGAGAAGGGAAGGAAGATAAGGGCATGTCGTGCACAAGAGCGAGGGTGGGAAAAAGCCTAAAATTAGAAGGGATTTGGTCTCGATCGGTCGGCCAGCCTTAGGTGGCGCTCGTCGCTTTCGACGTGCATTTTTCTAGTGCTGCGTTGCCCTCTCGAATGGCCAAAGGGACACCACCGCCCTCTCCAAACACCATAAAAGATTGATGTAGACAGGCAAAGAAAGGGAGAGGAAAAAGAGGGGCTTGCGATGGAGATGTGGGAGGGAAGAAAAGAGGAGAATCTGGGGGTGTGCGATTGCTTTGGGCTGGGGAACCTACACACGCCTATTTGCCACTTGATTAGTGTCCCTTTGTATCGATTCCTGAGACCGAGGGGTTTGTGGCCGGGGGCGGAAAAGTAACGCCGCGTGTATTAAGACCCCGCTCAAATAAAGCTTTCCGCATACGTGAAGCGGTATAATAGGAGGAGCAGGGCGTCCGGACAAAGGAATCGCGGTCGACGCTCGATAAGAATTCGATACGGCGTCGCTCTATTAAATACAGTTTGTAATGCTAATCTTAGTATATCTGGCGTTGGATGGTTATCAGAAAGCCAAAAAAGGGTCGAAAATAAAGAAAGAATACTTCGTGGGTTTTGATGGAACTAGGGTTGTATATATATCAGGGATACATGCAACTTATGTCGAATTCGTAATTGCTAACTACTCCCATCGTAAGGTCGAATTTGAAATTGTTGTTGATTGCATTTAGCATGGTGTTAAAAAGGGATCCCGATTCGAAAAGTTTGTTAAGCTGGTCGACGAGAACGTAGTTTATTATTTAGGATGGCTTAATTCGGGACTAGGTATTGAATTCTTTTTTATTTATATAAGAGTTTCACAACTTTGTCAGGAAGTTAGGCTTCAAAACTATACAGACGATGAAGTATGAAATAGCCAATACATATTTTCATGCTTACGCCAGCTGAAAATAGAAATTATATCTTCGTAATAATGGAAAAGTTAACTTGTTAAAAGGATAAATATGTTCTTTTAGCGATCCACTTAGAAAAAGAATAATTGAATGTAAGCGAGGGGAAAAGAAAAGAAAAAAAGAAAAACGATATGGCCTTAAATGCAAATCTATGTCTATATCCATATCAGATATATATATTCTTGTCACTTGCAATGCTTCCATATTCTCTTCAAAAGGACAAATATGGCTCAATCGTTTCTAAATTTATTGTACCATAACATTTCAATATGGTCAATTTAGTCATATATCTTCACGCGAAGTTCCAACCTAGTCCTTGTGGTCAATTGCCGCCGGAAATCACCAAGGCCAAGTGGGATCTTTGATGATGACTCGAAGTCACGTCAGCGATTTCCGGCGGAAATTCTAGTCATCGTTAGCCATCCTACGTGGCAATGACGATTTCTGGCTGCCTGCATTGGGAAAATTAAAAAAATTCAGTATTGAATTGACATCCGTACAATGAATTTAAAACTAATTATGCAATTATCCCGTCTACAAAATAGACGGTTATAATGTTTCCTTCTTTAAAACCTCCTTCTAAAAAAAAGCCTTTTCGTGAGCGATTCCAAGAAGCTGATTCCTTCATAATAATTTCTTCTTCTTTTTTGGTTGCTCTTCAAGGAGCAAATTTTGTTATTCAGCTTCTTGGGGGAATATCAGCGAGATCAGTTGAGTGCTCATCGCCATCATTCTTTTGGCATCAACGAACTTCCGGGACGAGAGCAACCAAAGTTAGGTCCTCAAGTTCTTCCTTTTGGTTTTCATATAATTAGTTGGTTCAGCTTGAAAATAAGTGGGAATTTCTATCTTTTCAAATTGAGGAAAAGGGAACCGGAGGTTCTCGAACGTGTTTTTTTTTTTCAAATTACTCAAACGGGTCTCTACGCCCTCTTCTTTTTGCGCAACCGGGTCCAAAATGGACTTAACCGACCGTTCCAAAGCTAGTGTTTTGAATATCATGTTAATCCCACATCGTCAGAAAGGATAAAGCGGTCGATGTTTCTACTAGGGATGCTTTTATTGTGCGCGAGTGTTGCGTGAACCGTAATATATTGTTCATACAAGTGGGTTTGAAACATGCCCACCTATCAAAAAGAATGTATTAACTTGTGAAATCGATCTTTCATATAAGCTGTGCGCAAAACATGGGACGGAAAGTTAAAAAGCTCGGAGCACATACAAACAAGCGGAGTCAGATCAGGAAGATCTCCATATCTGAAGGAAGATGCTCTCAGAGAGAGAAAGAGATCTAGAGTTCTATAATTCACTGGGAAATCATAGGGGACCATCTCCGATGCCAAATCGCGCCTCTCGTGGAGTCTCCCGCGACAATTTCTTTAATTGGAGAGTTCGCTTTGGTGCAACCATTTTCAAAGCTCCTCTCACTTTTGAAGTTGAAAAATTCGCAGCCCTTTACATACATACATGCATTATCTATATCTCTATATATGTGTGATAAGAGTTGATGAGATTTGACTTCATTCTTGAATGGGCCATCTCTCGAATGCGCACGACCCTTTTAGTCAACCTACTTTCTTCATTTTATTTCCCATCTTACTTTCCATCGTTTTTTTTTCTCTTTTTTGGCCAAGTGGCTCTTCTTAGCTTGGGTGATGACATTGGATGATGTTACCTTGCGCCACAAGTGCATAATTGGTGTAATTATTGAAATTAGAAAGGGCTGTAGTTTTAAGCGTCTCGACCGGATCATCATCGGGAGGGACGAGAGGGGAAAGATGGCTCCTGTAAGGGCGAGTTCCTCCCATTGCAATTCGGTATAATGATGATATCTGCTCCTGGGTGGCAAATTATAACGTAACAGAATTCGGTGCTTTCATGGTACATCTATGATTACATGCTCATAGACTTTCATGGGAGGCCGATGTATTGATATGTGCAGATCCGTATGCTTTGGTAAGAGCCATTGATAATGCCGGTTCGAAAACGACAAGGCTTCACGAGTTGTGTGCAAATACTCGGGAACAAGAGGAGCCATCGCTATTGTTACAACAAGATAGGATGCCCCTTGGTAAGAACATTCGTACGAGAATACCACTTGATGCCAAAACGTTCAGTCTTTTCACGACCGAAAGGAAAAAATTCCTCCCCAATTCGACCAAACATTGATGGTTTGCCCTCGCCATTGGGGCATAGATGCCAATGCCATAGGCAAAAAGCAACCAAAAAGAATTGGCATTCAACATTTATCAACTCATTATCTATTAAGGATATATCCCTTGGAACATGGAAAAATTAGGCCACAAAACATTAATTAGGGGAAAATAAGAAGGAGAGAAAATACCGAAAGAGCGAAAGGGTCGGTCCATCTGCGGACAAGCAACTTGTCCTAATTAGATCAACCTTAATATTCGGAAACCATGTGAAAAGGGGCAACGAAATAATAAATTAAACGAAGGCAAGAAGCTGCGGCTTCTATGTGACCAGCTCCCACGGCCAAAATTCAAAAGGATATATTCAACATCGCCATCACTTGCTCTTCTGAAAATTGCACCTCACCACCGTGGCTTGCAGACATATATGCTTGTCACCAGAAAGGGTGGTCGGATATGACTTCACTTCCTGCCGTTTACTTTTCAATTTTCTTAATTAATCAGTCAATTATTGTCGCCCTAATCCATCCTTTCATGTCTTTTAGTGGTTCATTATCGTGTCCGAGGGAATGCCATTCTGGTATTCTTGGATTATTAGTTCTTTTGGTCATCATCCCCCAACTATGTATCATCCTACAAATGAGGTTCTTGCAGTTGGATGCACATGAATGTGGTTTGGAAGTAACGTGATACTTATCGTATTATTAAATACAAGATAAAAGGCCACAAAAAAAATTTCAAAGTATGCTCACCATGATGATGCGTTTATCATGAACCTTTTTTTTTTTTTGCAACATCAAGGGCAAAAGTTACCAAAAACCCTAGATTATGCCAACCGTAACACAATTATCCTAAACTTCTTTTTATGACACAAAAAATTTCAAATTTGTACTCGTGTAACATATGTACCCTTCATCAAAGTTTTGTTTATGAGAACCATTAAAAAATTTATCTACATGGACACCATAAATCAAATAGTATTAACATGACGTCCGCGAGACTTAAGTGAAATAAAAATGATGTTATTTATATTAAAAAATCATCTAACGGAACCTTGACGGAAGGTAAATGGGTCCCATCGGTAAAAGTTTATAAAGAGGGTAAATATATCACGAGAGTATAGTTTAGGGTTTTTGATATATAAAAAAATTCATGGTAAATGGGTCACACCAAAAATCTAAAATTATACCTATTGTGACACATTTATCTTAATTATGCCAATTATGACACATTTATCCTAAATATTTTCTTGCGACATAAAAAATCTCAAATTTGTACTCATGTGACACATTTACTTTCTATCAATATTATGTTAGATGATTTTTCAACCAAAATAACATCATTTTATTTCACTTAAGTTACATGGGCGCCATGTCAATATTGTTTGCTTTCTAGTGTCCATGCAAGAAGACTTTTACCAATTCTCGTTGACAAGACTTTGATGGAGGATAAATATGTCAATCATGATTTTTGGTATCACACAAATTTTTTTAAAGCAAAATATAATTTATGGTTTTTGGTGGCTTTCGGCCTGTATACAAACCGTGTTATTTTCTTTAGCTAAAGATTTTAAACTTTAAGATTAAACGGTCAGGTACTTGACTTTAACATGTTTTTAGAGTGTAATAAATCTCGAGTTTGATTTCTCACGCTCCTTCTCCTTTCATGAATTTCCCGTCCTGTAGTCCTTTCGATGATGATCTGTTCCTCTTCTAAATTTCTCGTTCCCACGTTTCTCGGCCGTCTACGCATCAAACTACTAAGTATAGGACATGTCTTCTTATGATGAAGTACACGGTGATATCCTATACTTAAGGAATCCACGTGGATTCAATTGTCGCGGCAATGTACGTGACTAGAGCTTTAATGATGGATCAAGCACAAACGAAGCTCCCAATCTCATGAAATTACACAGATAACATAGAGCTTTAAATCCGAAATAGTTTGGCCTTTAAAGAAGATTGATTCCATCGTGTCTTGTCATGTGGACATATAATTAGACCCTTTCTTCTTATTATGTCGAACTCAATTATTGCATCTCGGAATATGTGCAAGTGAAAATGCTGCAACATGCACAGCCTCGCACGATCCAATGCCAATGCCCCTTCATTGCCATGCTTTCCTCAGACTTATCTCTAATGCAGAATCACATTCTAAATCCATTCACAATGGAGAAGAAGAAAAGCCGAGGAAGGAGACAAGTAGAGATGGACTGTTAATGCAAATAGAGATTTCCCATGAATGGATTCCCAATTGGTGATATGACCCAAATTTGACAGGCCAAAGAAGAAAGGAAGGAAGAGTGAATAACCAATGAGACACAGACAAGACATCAACAGAAGACCCTTTGACACGACGCCCCACTTACCAAAAACTAAGAGCACCCTCAAGAGAAAAGCACTACAAACAGCCCTCATTACTTAGGTAGATGGGTTTGGTGCAATGATGTGTATCCACCAATGGCCACTCTACACAACTGTGGAGGAATCTCCCCCAGCCATCGCCTTCACTTCCATATTTGGTACAACACTTGTTCTAAGCGCTGTCCTTTCTCTTGCCCCCACCTCCCAACCCACGTCACACTTCAGATTTCTGTTTCAATCCCTGTTAAAGCTTGAAATCAGCTGATGAAAACCCCATTCAAACACTAACACACTCCTCTTTCGCGTCATTATTCATGTGGGGTTCACCCTTGTTGTGTATGGAGGGAAGTAATGGAGTTACACCAGGTGTGCACAAGAACCCTCCAAAGTCCTATCAAAAGTTTGTGGGGGCAGCCACTGGTTTTTCTTTTCCTTTGTTTCCATTTTACTCCATGTAATAATAATTGTGGGAAATTATTTGGGAGGTTAATTAGTTTGTTTTTGCCACTAGCGCTCGTTAAAGCACATCTTCCACCACCGACTACCTAAAGATTTCATGTCAAAGTCTATTTAGTGATGCCCTGTTAATCATGCACATAACTGTTAATCATGCACATATCCTCATCATGATAAATCTTTTGACTTGAAATTAATCCTATTTTGAAAATGTGACTGTGTGGTGACCAACCTGAGGATGCTCAACACTTGGACGCATGTTGGCATAAGAATCACTAATATAAAGGGGAGTGACCCAACTTCGGATAATCGGAAACCTTTGCTTCGAAGTCAGGAGGTGAAATTAGTTATAGTACATCAAGTGGGGGGTTGCTTTGTTGACCCGATTACTCTCTCTCTCTCTCTCTCTCTCTCTCTCTCTCTCTCATTTTAGATGCTCTTGATAATTTGGAGTGTTGGGCTTCAGTTCACATGTGACTTGTCTATTCTTAAACTTCAGAACACAAGCTTACAACCATTGAAAGTGACCATGATATATCACAAGATTTTCCTTTTCTCTGAAAGATCTGGTTCAAAAAAGAAAATAAATGGAGAACTTCTTTGTCTACACATGGGTTGGCCAATACTGAAGAGAGAGAGAGAGAGATGGTGATGATCCTTGAACTGTGGAAAAAGTTGGTCTTTTCCATGGAAAGAAGCCATCATACAGAAGTGGAAAAAGGGAGGAAAAAAAAAGTTGAAATCTTGCCCATTGGATGGGTAGCTCAGTGGGCTACTTCTTGTTGCCACTTGGATTTTACTATTAATAGAAATTTATGGTTTTTTCTTTGTTGCTGGGTTCTGTCCAATTCCCCTCTCCAAGTGGGGAACCTGGTTCTTTTGCCTTTACATTGCTTTCCTGACTTTGACGAAATATCACTTCCTTTCATAAAAAAAATGGAGCCAGCATTTCTTTGGTGCTGGAAAAGTGGCCACTTTGTGTGCTTGTGTGTGTGTGTGTGTGTGTGCGCCCATCGATCTTTTCGGATGCACTTAAAAGGCGTGTGTTTAGTAAAGCATTAGCAGAAAGAAAATCAAATGTCAAAAGCTAAGTCAATCATTCTCTCTATTTCTAGAGGGCGTATAAGTTGGGCCACCCTAAAGTGTACGGCCTGATTCATGTCTCCACCTTGATGGACTCGCTCATATAAATTAATGTCTGTCGAACGAAGGGCTCTTTCCCTTGACATACAACACTTCTCCAGCTATTCTACAGTCTAGATTTATGCATATCCAAGGACAAATTTAAGCTTATTCATGGGGAGTAGTCGTTGTAATTTCATTTTTGGATAGAACAAACTTTCCATGCCAGCAAGAGCAGTCAAAACATCCACAAAAAGAACCAGAACCTCAAGTTAAGACGATAAAGCAAAGACGACTCCGTTAATCACTATTTTTTGAATTCTAGATGGGACATTGCTAAAGAGACAAGAAGATGCAGTTTCTACATGATGAAACGCCCATTTGCAAGCTCATGAGCAGCACTATTGTTGGGTCTATGAGTTCATGTCAAACTCCTTTTCGGATTGCCGCAAAGAAGAAAGCGAGAGTTTGAGACGAAAGGCTAAATACTCTAAAAGTAAGAAGCCTTTTGTTGAATGACATCAATTAACACCTTGCAATCATTTTAAAAAATCGCATAGTGGATGTTGAGGGACCAAGCAAATGCAAGCTAGAAGAAGAGTTGTAGCTTCCACTTCCATCAATGAGTTTTATCTTCCTCCTCTTGTTCATGCTCCTCTCACCAATAATGCAATTATATTTGTGGCCCCTTTTTTATCCTTTCACGCACCACCTATATTAGACTTGAGCCCTTGATAGACGGCGAGCCATGAGCGTGTCCTTTCCCCAAGAGGATTGGCTTCCTCACTAGTCTCCACTCTATACCTTTCCATAAACATGTTCGAAAATTCCATGAATTCTTGTATGACCAGCTTAAACATCTGGGAAGGACTTGGAATAGTCTTACCCTGTAATGTTGCACTTCTATAACGCCCGATTCTAACACATAGAATTGCTGCATAAAGGGTCAAGAATTTGCGGTCCAAGAACCATTATCTAAGCTCTCTGCCTCGGATTAAGAAAGTGGTTTCCGGTGACCTGAAGTTCCAGACAAAAGATATAATACCCTGTGGGCTCTATCTCCACAAAATTGGGACCAAGGGGCATGCAGTTAACAAATGGATTAATTTTCCTCTAAGTCTCCACACAACTGGCAAGAAGGATTTGGAATGTGAAGCACTCTACCCGAGTTGGTTTGACAAGGCGGGGCATTAGCCGCTATCCTCCGTAACAAGATCTTGTGCCGCTCATGAATTCTAAGTTTCCAAAATTTGTTTCTAATTGAGTTGCTACCATCCTCCGAACGCGAACTGGATGACCATGTAAGCAGTTTTAAACGTGAATGAACCCACAATAGATGGTTGCCAGATTGGTCTGTCAACCCAAATGGAGATCGAAACAGGGATCCGAAGAATGGATTGGACTGAGATGGGGAAGAACACCCGAATTAGACAATTTACATCCCAAGTTTTTGTCCCTGGCGTTTATCTTTCTATACTTCAACGCATTTTTCATGGCTAGTTCCTCTATTGTTGCAGTAGTTGAGCGCTATTCAGAATCTGAATTTTGCGAATGGGATTAAGGCTCATTTGGTTCAGCATTGCAAATGGGTTTTGGGACTCTAAAGTCCTATGGGCAAATACAAATGGCATTTCATTCGTTTTTTGCTTGACTTTAGGAAAATGCAAGGCCTTTAGCCTATGCCAGGTCTCGAGGTCCTTTGGAATGTCGGATTTTCGGAACGCAATTTTTTTTTCTTCTAACTTTACCATTGCCCAACTACCATAATTTTGGAAATGTCTCTACCTAACACAACATCTTTGGCAAGGTTTTAGGCCGCCGACGGAGGGCTGACAAGCATTTGGTGAGACTCCGACGAGGCTGTATGTGGTTGCTAGTGAGCTAGATTTGGCGTCAGCAACCTCGCCTAGGGTCGTTGGACCCTAGGCCATGTTGCCTGAGGTCGGACCACCCAAGCGACAGTCCCTTGGTTGCGCGACCCCAAGTGATTGCTACCTAGATTCGCGCAACTCACGTGATGGTCACCTAAGGCCGTGCTCAATCTCAAGTGAGGCTACCGATGCCAGATCTGGTTCATTGATAGCTAGATTTAGCCTTGCTGGAGTATCACTAGCTTCTCATCGACTGCTGAGTCTTGCCGGTTTTGTATTTTTCTTTTTTAAACTTTCAAAATGTGATTTTACCAAACACCATTTAAATTAAAGTTCTCTTTCAATGCACTATAAAATTACAATTAATCAAATACTATTTGCATTTGGGATAACCTCGTTAACCCAAAGATTTTTGCATTTCCCTTTATACCAAATGGAGCCTAAGTCTACGTTCATAGAGTTTTGGACAGGTCAAAATAGTTATGCGTCTGAGTGCTCTTCATGGACAGCTTCATGTCAACGATTGAATTTTGTGTTGTGTCTAAAGTCGCAACGCACGACACTTGTCCGCTTTGTCGCGGTTACGTGAAATTCAAAAGACGAACCAGTAGATTGCAGCGCTAATCCATCCATCAGACAATATGTACGGCAATTTAATCAAAAGCAATTATTAACAATAAGAGAATTTATAAAAATAATTATTAACAATGTCGATGTTGTAGCCAGTCTTTTTATCTTGTAAATGCCTCACTGTTTGATTATTTATTTATTTCTGAAATAAAGATTGTATGAAAATATAAAAAGTCGATGCTCACCATCATATTATCCAATCTGGTATTAGTAGTCTTATACCAAGATCCTTTGTCTCTAAATTTCTAACTTACATATTCGTTGTTTGCTTACGAATTAACTTATGCTCATCGTATGGCTATCCCGTGATTGATGTAGTTTTATTCTTTTTTATTTTCAAATTGAAAATTTGTGTTCAATATCTTATCTGAATGATTTCTTCCTACATCAAAGCACGGGAAAGGATCGTTTGTTCAAACGTAGTCTCCAAGCAATAACCACAACAACAAAAAAAAAAAAAAACAAGAAGCTGTTCATATCTTTGTTTCTTTTTCTTATTTATTTCTTCATCATATAAAGATAGTTAACTACTGTTTACTTAATTTCCTTGTTCCTAAATAGAATAAAAGACATAGTTGATTTAGAAAAGGGTTATTTTCAACTGGAAATTCCTAACCCTAAGAAGAATAATACTGATTAGAATCGAGGACCAAGTTCAATTTCAATTGGGAAATACTTTGATTTTTTGTAACATTCTCTGAAAAAAAAAAGGGTTTCCTTTGCTAAGAATGGGAAGGAAGAAAACGAATTGGTATTGCTAATTCCTCATCCTCAAATCCGTCGTCCAACCCGGAATTAATATTCTAATGAAAAGCAGCATTTTAAAATGACTCTATAGAACAAGAAATATAATAATCCACAATTAAATTAGTCTCATTAATGAGGAGGGGGCCAAGTAGATAACCATTAGATTCTTCATGGCAGCTAATTCTTGTGGCTAAGACCAAAACTATGCTATCAGAATAGGAATTTGGAAGAGAGGGGGCAAATGGGTGTGCTTCAATGGGCAGAAAAATTGAGGATTTGGACGGCCCATATCAAGAAAATTCAGTCTATCACGTGAACTGGACATCTCTCTTCTAGGGTTTTTTTTTTAGCTTGAATTGGACCAGGTCAGGGTTCAAATCCAGAAATAAAGGCTTGACCGCTCAAAAGAAGCCCCAAGAAAATCTTCCTATTCTTGCTTGAATTTTCTCTTCAGGGAAACTTACACTGTTTCAAACGTTACTATAATGCTATGTGATCGCCCGAGCAAAACCCTCCATCGGGATTTACTTAAATTTATTAGGAACCGATTGTAATAACCAGTTATTATAGGTTCATCCCATTAAAACCCTTGCACTGGTATTTTCGTGACACATTTACTCTAGACTAATTTCCATCTCCCAAATCTACACCCATTAGCATTTTGTCTAATATTCCATTAAAATGCATGTGTGTTGGCACTCGCGGGTTTTCCTTGTCGGATCTATCATTGTACCGCATCATATCTGTTTTGCAGTTGTCTGCCACGTGTGTTGACATGTATGCATTTTGATGGGATGGTGAATGGAATGCTTATGGAGAGTAGACTTCGGAAAGAGTGAACGAAACTGAACACTAAAGAGAGGGTGTCTGCAATTATTGAAGAGATTAAACGAGTGGAGTTCAAGATTGGTCTAGTCCAGGGGCCTTTCGAGGGATCGGAGCTCGTCAAACTCGACCTCATGAACGGGGGGAAGACTTCCCGCAAGGAGTGGGTGCCATTGGAGCCTTGGCCCATTGCCCACTATATTGGGTTCGAATAGTCCGTGCACAACTAGACATGCTTCCCATATTACCATGTGCTTTCTTTGGTTAGTCTATGATTTATGAGTTGGACCGGGGCACCAATATTTGTTTTTCTTTGTGTGGTTTCTAAGCCAAGAGCGCTTTGTAGAAGTTTCTGGCTCTTCAACACGTCTCTTGGGGTATCGGTTTGGATTTTTGTGACTTGAAAAATATTTTCAAGTAGATGAGTTACGGGATACTGGTTTGAGATTTTTAATGATATTAACTCTTTATTATAGTGGTCTTAAGAGTACTTGAAACAATTAGCAATCGAGATATCTTTAAAATTGTTCACATGGACGACTTTTTATTCTGAAAACAAAAACTTCACTAACAAAACTAACCCACCAAGAGCTAACTATTCTGATGCTTGCATACTACGTACATGATGCAGAAACTTACTCAAATACAAGCCAAGAACAGATTAATCCTAAAAAAGGGGAGGAGAAAAGGAAAATGCATGCCAATCATAAAATTATATCTCAAAATAAACAAATTCTGAAATTCAAATTGAAATTCCTTTCTAGTATATAAAGCTCCTACAAAAGAATATTACCTAAATTTGGAGTATTTCTAGCTAGCTATGGCACTTTAGTTGTGGTCTAACTTATTTGATATAGAGCCATTCGAGACCAGCTAAGTTGAATCACGTGTTAAGAAACTGTGGGTTGGAAGTAAGACCAACATTGAATCTCCTAATAACAAACATACATAACTGCCCGTAAAGTATTCATATACTCACAATTATTATCACATTCTTCAAATTTTGAGTATAATTCTCTTCCTCATCCTCCGACTCCAATTTGGTAAATCTGCAAGTTTGTTATGATAAATGTATTCAAACCATTGTGTTGGCGACAGAATGTGGCAGTCTTGATCGATAGTTTCGAGCACAACTTGACATCGAGTGACATCAAATCATGATGTGCGATGTTCCTACCTTTTAAGTACTTCCCATGTGCTAAAATCCCACAAGGCCATAAGAGCAGGGCCCAGCTTCACGTTTGCGGTGTCGACATGAGTAATGCTAGAGATACTAGAGATACTAAAACTCACGTGCTAAGTCGGCTTATAGAGTAATGCAACAAATCGAAACATACATTACCACAGTACTTTTTAAACTAATAGAGTATTTCCAGCCTTAATAACTCTAACATTCAATTTTCGTTTTGTTTCAGCAGATAAAGAAAGAAATAAAAAGATAAATGCACACATATGATATGTATGGACCCAATGACACCCACATGCAAGTGCACATCATGTTAGGAACAAAAGGACCATTTTACTGGGTTGCATGTGCCCTAGGCTTTTGCACTGCAATTAAAAGCAACAACATGCAGAGGTTGTCTTTGACTCTTTTGCTTTCTCAAGGATGATCTCTTGTCTCCTTCATACTCTCTCCTGCCTATCTTCTTTTTCACTTACGAATCATATCCAACTTTAAGAGAAAAAGTTAATTAATGCAATACTTCTGTAATCTTGTGCAGTGACTTGTCATCTATTTCACTCTAAAAGCATACGATTGCTATATGTAGAAAGAAATAATAACATAAATAGTTCCTGAACTTTAACTTAATATTTGATGTAATCTATTTACTTTAGCCTAATGTGTAATGTGGTTCATGAACTTTTAATTTATTCAATATAATTTATGGACTTTTGATTCATGTCCAATATAGTCATTAAACCATATGAAAATGTCCAATATTATCAGAAAGATAATATTGGACATTTTCATATGGTTCAGTAACTTAATTGAACATATACCAAAAGTTCAAAAATTACATTGAATAAATTAAAAGTTCATGGACCATATTGAATATTGGACTAAATTTCAGAGATCATTTATATCATTTTCCCGTATAGAAATGGTTGAGAAAAGCCCATAGACAAGTATGCGCAAGAAGCATGCTACCTTTAGACCAAAAAAGAGACAATGATAAATATAACAGCCATGATTACACTCATGAGCTGTATGCCCCACATGTTGTTGCTTGTATTCTTAAATATTGAGGTCAAACTTAATTTAGTACCCCGTATGTCGAAAGGGAAAAAAGATGTATGAGCGTTTTACTCGCAATAATTTGTTATTTGTTGCTTTTCACAAAAACACAGCTTAGCTAAATACGTTTTAAGCAACGTCTAACCGGTTGAATTCTGGATACTTGCCATAGTTATTCAAAGTTATAACTACAAAGAGTAATGATACTATGTTGACTAAGTTTGGATCACAGAATTTGTATACTAAATAATATGGCAGGTTATTATTGGATGTTGGAAATGATGGCTGTCACTTACTTAAGCGCCCACTTTTTTTTGTAGATCAGTCTTAGCATACCTAGCATTGCTCTGATGACAGATACTTAAACAAGTACAGGTCATGCCGGAATCAAGTGTCAGTTTGACCATGTTGGCTTGGATTTAGTGACATCGGCGGGCAACAGTGAATCACATATAGTCTCGAAAAATCGCATTGCTCTAGTCATGCTTGGGACATGTTATGATAGTTCACGATTACAATGATACGACTGCTTGCACATATTCCGTTTGAAATCAATTCACATCGCCAAATATGTGCAGCAATAATTTCCATTTTCCTCAATGTACTCAGGTCAAAATTGTGCTCAGTTTCTTTTTTTTTGCCGAAAAATTGTGCTTGGTTGGTTGGTGTCGAAAGTACTTCAATTTGACTTGCATATGTTGGCCACAGATGCAACTAGGCCCTAGGCAGGTACCTATTTTATTACCATATTCTTGTAAAGTGGTTGACAAGCTGTTGGAGACAATCATTTCGCTTTCTCAGAGGCTGTTCATATTCTGCAGCAGCCCATAATAGATCGTTGGGCCCAATTCCCAAAAAAATTTCTAACTTTACACTTTATCCCAATTATATCTTAAATTTTTTTATATTTCAAGAAAAATTATAAATTTTTATCTAAGTCCCAAATCTATCCAACCGTTACAAATCCGTCCATTTAACGTCAGAAAAAAAAAACAGAGAATCGGGAAGGAGCGATGGCCAAGCCTTCGCCGGTGGTCGCCGCCACAGCAGTCGGGAATGAGTGGCGGCCCTCGCCTAGGCCTTCCCGAGGGCTGGCGACCCTCGTCGGACCCGGGCGAGTCGCTAGCGAGGGCATGCAGCCCCCAATGTGGGGCAAGGGTCGCGCCCTCCCCCAGATCGGGGGTTGCACGCCCTCGCCGACGACTCGTCCGGGGCCGGCGAGGGTCGCCGGCCTTTGGGAAGGCCCAGGCAAGGGCCGCCGCTCCTTCCCGGCGGTTGTGGCGGCGGCCACTGGCGAAGGCTTGGCCATCGCCCAGCTGCCGGTTCTCTGTCTTTTTTTTTTCTGACGTTAATTGGACGGATTTATAACGGTTGGGCAGATTTGGGGCTTAGATAAAAGTTTGTGATTTTTTTTGAGATAAAAAAAGTTCATAATATAATTGGGATAAAGTGTAAAGTTGAGGATTTTTTTTGGAATTAGGTCGCACAAACACAGATGAATCTTAACCAGTGGTACGTGTGTGGTGGCTAGCACGTATCGCCCTCAGGGTTTACTCCTCGGTTGTCGGCCGTGCGGGGGTTCCTTAAGTTATCAAAAAAAAAACACGGATGAATAAACTCCTTTACCAAAAAAAAAACATAGATGAATAAACTCTAGTATATAGTTCGAGAGTTACTCGAGGAAAAGAAAGGTGGGAGCTTTTATATAATTTTTTGGTTGGAAAGTCAAACTTCTTAATGATGAGAAGTACTCTCCAACCATTAAATATCGGTCCAATATATTAACTAACTTGATGTATGTGTTTCAGCTGTCTAATTATCTATTGTACTTAACCTGTCGGAGTTTGCGATTTAATTTTCGATTTAGAAACCGGAGATTCCTCCTTCGAATATACTCATTCTATGGTAGCTGCAAAAGGGCATTTTGGTAAGATCGAAGAAATAACCTTTTAAATTTTTGAGCTAAAGAGCATTTTGGTTTCTCCATCTAGGTATGAGAAGTTTCCGAATGGGTAGGTTCTAGACATTGAACCTTGAATCTACTTTGCCGAGATAGGTTCCTAGTTTTATGAATTTAAAACCTACCATGTATACTTTAGAACTAATCCTTGAGCTGACCTTGTTGGTTTGGTCCGGTTTCAAAGTCTACCTAGAAATCAAACAATTACTTTTTTTTTTGGTTTCATTTTTTTAAAGGACAGATCTTAGTAAAACATTATCTTATTTACAACCGAGACAAATAGTAGTTATAGCAAATAGTAGAGCAAAAAGAAGAAAACAAAATGTAAGGTAAAACTAAAATGAGAGAATTAGGGTTTTTCCGTCTGGTTCTACATCTAGAAGGGGAATCGGACCGGTAATAGCCGGATCAGTTCCCAAATTAGAACCAACCGGATAGGGTCGGTGCGGTCTGATTCCAGGGTTTATCCTTGATCGGTGCTCACCCCTACTCCATTGTATAAAGGCACCATCAGTCAAGCAAACTTTTCGCGACGAGTTTAGTAAAAATAGGCAAAAGCCAATAATTGCTGTTATGTGGTAGAGCCCCATTCTTTCTGCCAAAGCAAAGCCAATAATTACTGTAATGGCTGGAACGCCGGTTTATTCAATATAAATCGTTCATGTTCTTCTATATCATAAATTTAGAGGCTCAATGAATTATGTTTTGCTGATAAGAAGTTCAAAATTATCATGTAAAGAGACTTTTTGTCACCCGCGTGAGCTTTCTGCCAAAAAGGTTAGGAGTTCCTCCGCTAATTTCTGAAGCTTGGGGTATTCTACACGCAAAGAAAAAGTAGAACAAGAAAATTTCTGCTGGTGAGATTAACGGGAACCGACGTGCATGTGATGGTTCTAGCTAGGAGGAGAAAAAGGGTTGGAGAGGAAAGAATGGTTTATTTCAGAAATCTGGTAAGACGATCGACATTTTGCTCCTAAAAAGACAAGATTTTTCATGTTCGATTCATATTTGACGCCGTATTATAACAAGGGAGTAATTCCTCGCGATTTCGACATGGATGTTTTTCTTCTGATTAGACCAAGGAGGGGGACTTAGTTTGACGATCAACGACCGCTACACAAAATTTAAAAAGAAAAACTATCCTAGAATCAATAAGTTTGTTCAAATTTGAAGGTTAATCACAGTTCATCTTGACGGAAAATCGCAGCATTGATGGAAATAATTAAGATTAATCTCCAGCACTTAAGGTGAGGTTCAGCGTCCCATCTATTTAACCGTAGGTAGTTCATTCGGTCTGAAAGTCATGTATCTGAAAATAGAAGATGAATCTCTCGTCTCTCAACCGCCATTGTTGCCTCCACGTCCCCATCCTTCCTCATCCATAAATCTCCCTTTGGCGCGCGCACAAGTCACTGTGCGAGGTGGCCGGAGGTGCGCTGCAGTGATCGATTGCGGCGAGCGAACACAGGCGGCAGATTATGTGGCGGTATGAGTTCTCAATCCAATAGGCTTTCGCCTAAGAAGTAGGAAAAAAGAAAAACCAAAAAGAAGCGGAAAAAAAAACGTACGTCTCAGTTATTGTATTTCACTTGGCCGATGTGTTGTTGATCGAAAGAGCCCAAATGTAGGAGACTCAAACCATGTGTATAAATATAAACTGTTGAAGCATTTAGCACAAGAATGTTACCCAGCAGAAGCATGTAAAATAGGGGCTGCACGTTTGGATTGTGGGAGACCCGTCAAACGGGTAGGTCTAGTCAGGTCGAAAACGATCTGACCCAAATTAACTCATTTAAACCGTTTTAATCAATTTCCATGCAATACAAATCTAGTGATCAATAATCGACTCGACGCATATATAACCCATACCAGATCTGACTTGTATTATTAAAACATTTACGTATTTCATATCAAAATTGAAGTGAGAGCACGTAGTGAGCAAGTGCAAGATCAATACAGGGCGAAAGAAAGAGCAAAGAAAGAGTCATAAATATGGGTTGGATTTAAGTAAGTTATGAGCTCGTTCAACACTCATATTATTTTTTACTTTACCATTATAAATCTATTTATGGTATATTTACTGAATTTAATTAACACATGTAACAATTAAGCCCATCAATTATTGGTTAAGAAGTGGGTCTGTTACCCATTTTGACAGGACTAGGATGCGGTCCTAGACTGGTAGCCTCCGGTCCAAATCGGTGAAATATGCAAATGTCTAATTTGACAGAAGCGAGAAGAGATGGAATGGACCGCATTGGCTTTTCCTCAACTTCGAAGCAAATGCCAAGACTCACCCAGAAGTTTGCCATAACTGTTCTCTCTTCTCATCAATGTTCATAAACTCCATCCATCAAAGTTCAAACTGATGCTAATCAAATCCCATCCCCTGAGTTTTCTCTCCCTCTCTCTCTCCTGGCCTATATTCTCTTTCTGCCTCAAGGTTCTTTCTGTCCCTCCTCTGTCTCTGTGTCTCTCTCTCTCTCCGGCGATGAAGCTCACCAACCCCTCAAGCCCCACCACCCACCGCCCTCCTAGATGACGAGGCCGCGGCTCTCCGCCGTCATCTTCGCCATCGCCGCGGTCGTGCTCTCGGCCACCGCCGCATCCCATGCCTTGGGCACGGGGTCCACCATTACCGTCAGCTACTCCTCTGCCACCGTGTGCGGCATCTCCTCCGCCCGGCCCAAGCAGGGGATCGCATGCTACCGGCGAGGGCAAGTAGTGGACTTGAGCCCCTACGTATCCTTCTCCGCCATCTCCAGCGGCGCCAACTCGGTCTGCGGGCTCCGCTCCGGCGGCTACAGCTTCCTCTGCTGGGACAATCTCGACGCTGCCGGCACCGCCCCCGTCCCCAAGAGGATTTACAGCAGCGACACTGTTCTGTTGGAGAATATCTCGGTTGGTGATTATCAGATTTGTGCACCGGTCAATGGTACGCCATCAGTCAAATGCTGGAGACGTAACAAGTCATTCTCTTTACCTCCAGAGGATGATAAATTCGCTTCAATCTCATCTGGGTTCGGGTTTTCTTGCGGGGTTTCGGTGAAATCGACTCATGTTCGATGTTGGGGAAGCAATTCGATCGCAGGGGATATAGAAAATGGGTTTGGAGCTATGCCGATGTCAGGTGTCGTAGCCGGTGGTTCTCATGTTTGTGGATTGAACAGAACTGGGTTTGTGGTCTGCAGAGGAAGCAATGAAGCCGGGCAATTAGACGTTCCCTTCAATTCAGCGATGGAGTACTCACTCCTGTCTCTAGGTGCCAATCACAGTTGCGCAATCCGGAGACTGAACAACACCGTGATTTGCTGGGGTGGCGAAGGGCAATTTTTTACGAACGAAACCGAGGGGACTTACTTTGAAGCGATTGCTTCGGGCGCGAGTTTCACTTGCGGGTTGATGACGAGCAATTTCTCGATAATGTGTTGGGGACCGGGATGGAACAATGGATCGGGTCCTGAGCTGCTTCCATTGACGGGGATTTTGCCAGGACCCTGTGTTCAATCCTGTGATTGTGGCATATACATCGAGTCTCAGAGCCTTTGTCACGGTTCCGGTGTTATCTGCAAGCTTTGCCAGGCTGCGCCGCCGCCACCTGCGCCGCCACCAGTCTCTCCTTCCTCTTCTCCATCCCAAGGCTTGAGGAAGAGCCTATTGGCATTTGCGATTGTCGGCTCTGTCGGGGCTTTTTCGGGCCTGTGCACGGCTATCTACTTGTTTTATACAGGGGCGTGTTTTGGGCACAAGAAGGTACACAACTCAGTGCAGCCAACAATCACAAGGGCAAATTCAAACAATGCGATGAACTCGAACAGCGGCAATCTCTTCAGATCATCGACCATCCGGCGCCAGAGCTCGAGAGTAATGAGCAGGCAGAGGAGCGGGACCTCCTCCAAGCATGCTGACAGGGCCGAGGAATTCTCGCTCGCCGAGCTCTCTGCAGCCACCGACTGCTTCTCCCTGGAGAACAAGATCGGCGCGGGGAGCTACGGGGTCGTCTACCGAGGCAAATTGCCCGACGGCCGCGAGGTCGCGATCAAGCGAAGTGAGACCGGGCCGAAGGCGAAGAAATTCCAGGAGAAAGAGAGCGCGTTCGATTCGGAACTAGCATTCCTGTCGAGGCTCCATCACAAACACCTGGTGAGGCTAGTTGGTTACTGCATGGAGAAGGAGGAGAGGCTCCTGGTCTACGAGTACATGAAGAATGGAGCTCTGTACGATCACTTGCACGACAAGAACAACGTGGAGATCTCGAGCAGCGTCCTGAATTCGTGGAAAATGAGGGTCAAGATCGCGCTGGACGCAGCGAGAGGCATCGAGTATCTGCACAGCTACGCAGTCCCTCCGATCATTCACAGAGACATCAAATCGTCGAACATATTGCTCGACTCGAATTGGACCGCTCGGGTCTCCGATTTCGGCCTGTCCCTGATGGATCATCACCACCACCAGCAACAACACGAGTCGGACCTCGACCGGAGGCCGATGAAGGCGGCCGGGACCATCGGGTACATCGACCCGGAGTACTACGGGCTGAACGTGCTCACGGCGAAGAGCGACGTGTACGGCCTCGGGGTGGTGCTGCTGGAGCTGCTGACGGGGAAGAAGGCCATCTTCAAGGACGGGGAGGGGGAGGGGGCGATGCCGGTGAGCGTGGTGGACCACGCCGTGCCGGCGATAATAGCCGGGGAGGTGGCGAGGGTGCTGGACGGCAGGGTGGCGGCGCCGGAGATGGGGGAGGCGGAGGCGGTGGAGCTGGTGGCGTACACCGCCATGCACTGCGTGAACCTGGAAGGGAAGGACCGGCCGACGATGAGCGACATAGTGGCGAACTTGGAGCGAGCGTTGAGCCTGTGCGAGGGCGATAGCCATGGCAGCATCTCCAGCGCCGGCGAAGTCTCCATCGTTGCGGAATGACCAAAAGTTGAGAAGAGAAAAAAAATAAGCGAGCCGAATTCGATTTTTATTTTTCCGGAAAATCCCTGCCCAATTTTAATTGTTTTTTTTTTGTCCGATTTATTGCGATGTGAGCAGCAATTTCTCTCTTGACCTTCCTAACATTTTGTAAAGAGTAGCTTCCGTTTTTAACCTAACGGTAGATTTTTGGGGAAATTTTCATCAATCTTACATTTATTTGCTGTTTCCCAAAATTATTTTTTCGTCTCTGTGATTTTCATATCGATAGCTTGCGAAATTTCTTATAATTCTGTCAATTGTTATGTTCTCCTTCTCTTGTTTTGGAAATAATTGATAAGAGCCATTAACGTGCGTGCCGATAAGAGACTCACCATAGTCAATGGTCGGGATGAAGTCCGATCGATCCGATGCATGTATCAGGGTATTTTTTTGACGGATTGCGACGGTCCATTTTGTGTTCTGAGAAAGACGGTCCACGCTCTCGTTCAACGTTTTGATTCCACGTCAACCTATTTGAGTACAAGGTTACCCGTTACACTGCATTCGTATAATAAATTTCTGGCTTACAAGACCATATGCCAATGCGTGGATAATTTTGCTCGAAATCTATGCAGAATTATTATGTATTGACAAATAATTTGTGAGGCGAGTTTGGTTCGCTTGAAAAATCCGTGATAATAAAAAATATATTTAATGAAAATCGTTTTCAGGGTAAATAGAGAAAGCGATTTCCTTCTTACCAAAATGAGAAGTCGTTTTCCCCGGTCTAAGCGCGTTTTCTTTCCACAGAAAACGTTATACCGAAAAGTCGAAAACGATTTTCCAAATATAGCTTGCTTTCAAATAAATAAACCCTCCCTTATTGTGCAATTACTCTTCACAATGACAACATTATGCTAATTGCTAGTTATAGAGCAAAGGGTGATTCGTGTCAAGTGGTGGTGATAAGATGGGCCTACCACCTCTGGCCTGTGACTCACCAACAAAATTTTTGTTCTCTTTCATTGTGCTGTCATATAAAACGACTGTTTTTTATTGGCGGAAAACAGAATGATTGACAAAGAAAAACAAATTCAACTTGCCCCATACTTTTCGACACCATATCAAATCGAATTTAAAATGTTTTTTTTTTAATTTAGGTTCCCATGTATGCACCAAGCTGGGAGTGGGTAGAAAGCAGAGGGGTAGATGCATGATGGATGATAACTACAACAAACATTAAACAAAGGAATCACTATCGTCTTAGATAAGACTTCTGGAAGAAGAGGGGGCCTTGCATTGCATCACCTTTGAATTGCTGCGTCCTACTCCTGCGCATTCAAACTTGTGTCCTTTTGCCACACCCCCTTGCCACCCCCCCGAAAAAAAAAGCCATCGGACCAAAGAAAGTAAGCGCGACCTGAAGCTCACGGCGTCAACCAAAGTAGTGCTCGCTTTCTTCAGGCGTCGCTGTCTCAGGAACTTTCCGTGCTCTTTAGGAGGAATATGTAGCAGAAGACTTAGTGACAAGGTCGTGCAGTAGCGGACGCACAACTTTCAGACGTCAAACTTGGCGTGTTTGCTTCATCTTCACTCCAAAACGAGTCCTTGCCCGAACCGCCGGCGCCGTCCGGATCAAGCTATGCTACAGAGGAAGATCTTCAAGACTTGCTTTGTTTTTGGCCAAAAGGAAAAGGGAATGAATTTAGGTGACTGGCCCAAGATAAAGGCAGTCACACGAGCTTGCAAGGCAGAGCATACAGATTCAGTGTTTTTATCACCAGCTGTACCGAAGGTAACAGTCGCAAGCACCATCAAATGACAGAGAATGAGACCCAAAGAAGAAGACAATGGACGGTGAGTCACCCGGATGTTTTGGTAATTTAGGATTTGGAACAAGTTTAACAATTGCCCTATCCTAAACGACTGCAGCCGTAAGATTTGTAAGCAGTTTTAGGCCATAAGGCTAAGTTCGATCGTAGTGAAAATTTCAAGTGACGCGGACTAGGCCTTACAAAAAGGTGCGCTTGTACTCGCATGATCTATTGATGAACTAGAAATTGTTTTACCGACCAGCGACGTAGCGAAGTGAGAATTTTGACCGCAGATGGAGGCAATGCTCCCAACGTAATATCTCTAGTTCTCCCAGTGTAACTCTATTTAAGTTATCGATCGTGATATATCAATAAGTTCAAAAGAGACGTTCAGCTCCACGTGAGAAACCTCTCCTAAATAGAAAAATGCGGGCTAAATAACTCAAGATCTTTCTTTAGAAACATAAAGATATCGGAAGCTTCCGGCCAGCCCCAGCGATTGAGTGATGACCAGTTTTAGTGCAGCAGGAGGAGAAAACATCACATATTAAGAAGGCGATACACTGTTACTATAGGGAAAATCATACAGAAACAAAATTCGCAAATACATTCTATTGCCTCTGATAAACTTTTGTCCAAGTAACTAAGACCAAAATTAGCATGAGAAGCACACAAAAAAGGAAAAAGAAAAGAAAAGGCCCCACTTCATATCAAAGATACGTGCAAACAAGGTTTTAGAGAAATTAAAGGAGAACAGAAACAGACAGTTTGATTGGCAATACATAAAATTACTTTGCAGCACCCCCACCCCACAAAAAAGGAAGAATCTAATCTATGCAGGCGAACACCGTCAGTTATATTGCTCCCCCGACAAACTCTGATTTTGGGAAGGCACCGAGATCGGCAAAGTGCTTTACCCTGATTTCAATGGACGAGCTCCATTACTCAATAGCAGACAAGGGTAAGTTGGAGTTTTGGCCGATTCGGCTGAGGCTCCACGACCTCCATGTGAATGTTCACCTTCTGCAAGACGCCGTAACTAATGCTTCCATCCATCTTTTTTATCTTCTGTTGCTGTTCATCAACAAACCATTCCCCACCTCCCTTCTCACTTCTCTCTGTCAAGTATACAGGTCCTTCGATCCCGAATCTGCAAGAGTGAACGACCTATCAGTTACGCACAAAAGATGTACGTGTCATACATGTAGACAGCAGATCCTTCCAGACATATATTACAAAAACCACGTTCTTTCTGCACTTGCCCACAATGAGGAGAGTTAACATCATATATTCTATTCGGGAGGGGGGTAAGATTTTATCGACTATCACCATCAAGGCTTCTTTTAGCAACACAGTCAAAATGGAAAAGAATGACTGTCATAGAAAAAGTTGCCAACCCAATCAATCCATGGCCACGTACGTGGAGGCAGGCCTGGACTAACGCCATCGGTAAAACTCCTAGGTTTCTCTAAAATCTATGTGGAAATTGTTGAACCGCCATCAAGCAATTGTTTAAATAATTAAATGCTCCGACACTCGTCTGCAAACATAAGCTGGAATTTCGCCTAAATTTGAAGAGTGAAAATTGATTATAAACGAGGAAACAATGAGGGCCCAAAGAGGTGCGAACACAAGCCTTCTTGAGGTATCATGTGGGAACTGCAAGACTATTCTAAAATTTTTAAGGTGTATTTGATTAAGACTGCTTAATATTTACGTGTTCTAACAATTTAGAGTGCATGTTTCTAGAGATCATAGACTTTTTCTGTTCTCTCTAAGACGAGGATAGAATTTCTCACCAGCCAACTTTCCAAGGAAGAAGGTGCCCGCTTTTCTAATCGATGGAAAGATAGGTGTCCTAGCAAAAATATCAATTTGCTTGCTAGCCCATAAGATTAAAGATGCAGTCAATAGGCTTCCAAGTCTTTCAGCTGAATGGTCAAATTTCCTGTCTTCCACCAAGATGTGTCTCTTGCAAAGATTTTCGCATTTAGGGTATAGACTGAATTGGGCACGTACCATTCTTCTTTCACATACTAAGTCTGACTTTTCTTTCCATTTGATTCTTTTGTTACTTAATGTTGTTCTTGTCAGAAGGAGGAAGGCAAGAAGTCTTTGAATGTCATAATCGGTCAAAGTCTTAAATCCTGTGGTAGGCTTACCCATTGGATACGTGAAGAAAACTTGAACAAAGAATGAAAGCAGAAACAAAATCAAGGAGAAAGTCACTTACTTGGGTACAAAAACGATAAAGCCATTGGATCTAATCTTGACAATTCTAGCTTCAGTGTCAGTGGGCCTGCAGTAAATAATAGTTGTTTTCATATGCCAGTCAACATCAATGCATGCTTGGGTGTGCTCAATCGCATGCAGCTGACCAAGCATAAGTGTAAGAGAGAGAGAGAGAGAGAGAGAGAGAGAGAGAGAGAGAGAGAGAGTACCGCTTCCTGAAGTAGATGAGTGTATGGAGCTCCACTGAGGCTCTACTAGCCATCTGAGCATTTCTATGTCGATAATTCAGATCTGGCAAAATATTATTGGAAAAGAAAATGGAGTCAGTAATTTGGAAGCAAAGAGAGAGAAGTGCAACCACAGAGAAGACTTAAGAAGTAAACATTCAGTATATGGCTGTACAATTGATACAAGAATGTTCAAAGCTAGAAAAAAAGAGGCAATGAAACAGAACAATAATCAGCTTAGTTGGATCGTTCTTTTCTTACTGTCAGCAATACTTGTTAGCTGGGGTCTGTCTTGAAATACGGCTGGAAGCTTGTAAATTCCTAATGATGCAGCAAGCAACCTGTGCACAATGACATCTGCAAAATAGTTTAGTTCCAAAATCAGCATGTGCCATTTCTTTTACCACAAAGAGAAACATCAGAAGAGAACTGCTTCCTTACCAGCATATCGCCTGATAGGTGAAGTAAAATGAGTATATAAGGGGGCAGCCAGCCCATAATGATGGTATTCTGGCAGAGTCAAGTCGCCACTACAGAAATATACTGCCTGTATGACAAAGGAAATAGATCATATATAACAAGAACATAAAAAAAGAAGAAATTTTCAGGTTTAGAACATTCAATTAAAATCACCTGTGTCATGCATCTAGTTGCGAGTATTCGTATCAATTTGTTAAAATATGGATCTTCTCCCTGTAGGGTTTTATTGACAATAAGAGAGCGAAATATAGCATGGTAAGTTGAAAAGCACATAACAAGCTGGACCAATCCTGGGGCAAACCATCTAGAACGTCAGCTTATAAAAGTGAACGAATTAAATCAGCAAGGTAACTAGAGGAAAGAATCCCACTTGAGCCAAATTAGAGATGGTTAACATCCATATCTCACACAAACAAAAGGTTCACGGACTTCATCAGCTGAAAAAACAATGATAAAGCAACTCACCACTGCACGGTCGAGCGAATCGGCCAGTGCTTTTGATGAAGAGACGTCCAAGTCAAGACCAACAGAAGCAGCTGTACGCAGCAAGGGTTCAAGCATCTCTTTAGTCGGTATAGGATGCCGCCTTTGAAAGCAATCAACCAAAGATATTTGTTATATAGCCAGAACCCTCACAAATGGACATTAGTCTAAGAGATACTATCAAAGCAAAGGAAAAAAAAAATACAAGTGGTGATGTTCAATTGCATTGATATATAATCTCAGATCCACCATAAGAAAATACTTGTGGCTTTCCCTCTAATCACAGGGTATTTAGTATATCTAGTAACTTCATAAGGATCAGGCTTCTTTCAATGAAGTTAAAATATAATGAGGGCATGGCATAGTAAGATTTTTACCCATTTACGTACTATAGTATTAGTTTATATTCAAATATAATCATCGTTTGAATTATGAAGCCACTTGCAAGGTGGTTGGACTCCTAAAAAAGTGAAATCACTTGTAAAACCATCAGTAAATTGAGAAAGGACTAAAAGCAGGACCCTTCAGGAACTGAAGTACAGGATGAGGCTCCATTTTTGTCATTATTTCCAGACATTTATACTCCAAAAAGCTTTAATAATAACCGCGCATTGAGTGATGCACCAGTGTCACTTACAGGTTGGAAATTGGAAAGGATGGCAATGAAAATAAAACAATGCCACCCAAGATGACAGCAAAAGGCAGGAAATCTAGGAAAGCTAATCCCAGATTAACATAAGAGAAAACACCAGCTTACCTCAACAGGGAACATAGAGGATAGTGTTTAAGGATTTTTTCAGCAACTGAAACATTGGCAGCAAGCATGAACTCCTCCACCATTTGGTTTGCTTCTCGAATCTGATACATGCCTGGAGATTTGCAGGTGGGTGGAAATGCAATTAGTTATGAAATGACTACACTAACTATATGCCGGCTGTTGGCAAAAGCAACTGACACCTCCACTTTCAAGTGCAATAATAAAGTGCTATCCGTTTCATCCTGTAATATAGTTACTGAAGATGACCACACTGGAAATTGGCAGTAAAGCAAGCTTCAACAATTTATAGAAGACAATTTTTTTCCCTTTTAGTAGTAAGGAAGCCTATATACCGGTAGGTAAACCTCCTTTGGGCATTCTATTTAGATATAAAATCAGAACCATTCAAATGATTTCAAAAGGAGAGGTGAGTTTTTGGAATTTTTGGTTTAATACACTTATATACAGGCCATGTTTCACTATTGTTTGCAGCCTTGTGTAATAACAGAAACATGAATGGTCATCCATTCTAAAATTTAATGGAGTGACAGCGAATAGAGGGTACAACTAAAAAATTACATTTCAACAACTAGAGAGAAACTGTCTATCTTTAAAGTTTACATGACATACCAATATCAAGAGGGTCATGAGTCTCAGTGTCAATTTGAAATTTGACCTCGGCAGAAGCTAGTGTTAAGGCTCCTCTCTCAATACGCCTGTGCCTCATAATCTACATCATGAGTATAACGCACCGTTTAGAGAAAGCCAGTTTCCCCAATAAACAAGCAAACCAGGTCGAGAATGCATGCACACCTTTGCCAATGTATTCATATTCCTCAAATCTGTAGTTAAAGGATCCGCCAACCGACTATAAAATAAGAGAAAGTAAGTAATCCAGCAATTACCCGAACAAACTCCTTGCAGTAGTATACTAGACATTACCATGAAAAGCTCACCAGTAAGGATAGGAACTGCTGAATTATGTTAACATGAAAATTTATTTAACAGAGGATAAGTCATGTGGAAAGAGCATGTTATTTAAATAGCAAAAGCATCAAAAGACGAAAGCAAACTAAACAAAAAGAAAAAGGATTTGGTATCTCTCATGGTCCAACTGAAGTTGAGTTCCCAATATCTCTCTAAGCGTATCATACGCCTTACATGACTGCCAATACCTACCGCTGTTCATGGCCACCACAAGGTAGCTTGAACACTCTCTTTTGGCAACAGCAGACTTGTTTACTAGGTGAGAGTATGATCAAACTGGATGGGACTTACAAACTGCATCAAGAATTTCTTTCTGCTAGTGCCACGCAATCATACACAACTTTTTATGACCATGTTTCAAAAATGTTATACATTGAATGGACAGTCGATAAAATCACGCCACTTCCATTTTCTACTACAGGTTCATCACCAGCCACCTTTTTCTCCCCCAACTGGAACAACAATGAATAAACCAACAGGACCACAGAGCACCGGTATATTTCCGGCAAACCTCTTTACAACCAAGATTAGAAATATCAGACGTAAAGGAGATAAAAGTTTTTCAGGTATTTCAACATGAATATCGATAGGATGCCAGAGATAAGAAGCGAAAAAAGAACTAGTATGGACTAAGTTTTTCAAAAAACATATTATCAGAACAAGTTTAGTACATTTTGTGAGGGGTTATACACCAGAAATGAGCTCATATGAACAGAGGAAGAACCTACTCAACATTTATACAATTACCTGTCATCCATCCTTGCCTGAGCTTCAATATAAGACAGAGCTGCACATGATTTGATAATACTTTTTGTATATCTTGTGGATATTATCTCTGCTTCAGGTGTCATTTCCTGAAAATGGGCAGTAAACAAGATTGTTCTCCTTTTATGAGAAGATCAAACAATATACTTGTATACACAGGGCACACGAGCTATCATTTTGGTGTAGGATGGCAGCTAATGGACATGCATTCCTCTCATCCAAAAAGAGCACAGCAATTGACAAAGAAGGTAGAAAAAGAACATACCCAGATAACAGAAAAAGCCAGTCTCTCCACATCTGCCCGAAGCGAACATATATCTGAAACATAAATTCTCACACATTAAGTTTGATCCCGGAAGGACTATGGATTAACCACAATCAGTCTTTTCTCTGATGTCAAAGAGACAATTTTACTGCTCTAAATAATGTATTACCTTCTGTCAAAGGCTTTGGAAGCATATCAATGCGGCGCTCAACAAGGTAAACAGATGTGCCCCTTTGCGCAGCCTCATCATCCAGTGGTGTAGAAGGGTGCACAAAGTTCGTCACATCAGCAATATCTAGGTGACTACCATTAAAGAAAAATTCCTGGCTTAAGTCTTCAAAAACCAAAAATTCAACTTGTTAAAATTGTTGGCCCTTGAACTCCTTAGAATGTGAAGCCAAGTTACTTTGGTGTGGAACAATATTAACTTGGAGCCCATCAACATGGAGTCAAACTGAACCATGCTCGAAAGATTGATAGCAAAAATAAAGCTTCTAAATCAAGTGACTCTGAGTTTTTCAGAAATTTTGGAGACGAAGAATCATCAAATTCAGAAATCTGAGGGGAAAAAATGTGCAGAAACAAAAGGCACAGGACTTATCTCTACCCAGCTCAAGGAAGGACCAAAAGAGGAGATTTAGAAGGACAAAAAACTAAAAGGAACTTGGCCCAAGAAAGCCTCACTTGCTAGAATTGGCAAAACTTTCCTGCTAGACAATGCCATGGCAAAAAGGAAATGTTAAAGGAGTCGCCAAAAAGAAAGGCATCCTTATCAAGGCAGGACCACCTCAGAAGATGGTGGCATTTACTACAAATTGAAAGAAGAAACTGATAAATACTCATTAAATAAGCTTGATAACAAACAGGGTGCAGCAGAGGAGTTATTCTTGGAATATATGCTCAAAGGATAAGTAGAAGCTCCATACGCAGCTAATCAAGATTAAAGAAAATGAAAATCCAGAGAGGGATCAGGAAGAAACAGAACCAGATGAGGTTTCTGACATGACATCAGCTTATACTACTGTTTACCTGATTACAAACCACGAACTTTCCTATGCAAATGACATTAGAAATGCCATTATGGCAAGATCAATCTTAACTCACAACCATGTTAAATCTAAACACGAAGCCCCGTGGAAGCCCAACTCTAAGGATACGAACTCCAACTTCAAAATTTCCACTGGAAAGGGCTGTGCAGTGCAGGGCGTCATCAATATCCTTGCATCCTGCCCAATGCAGAAGTATACATTAAACATTAAAGAGTAGAAATGTCAAAAGGGAAAAGAATTGGAAATTAGCAAGTACATACAAGTAAGATACCTGGAGGGTCCACACTGAAGACACACAAATGCCGTAAATCTTGCCTGATGGGATTTGTTAAATCTTCTGAGGAGACTGACCATGGTAATGGAGGCAAACATGCCAATACTTGGAAAGAAAATGGCCTTGCATCAATGTCATTCTCAATTAATACAACCTACACACACATTTAATGAAAAAAAATGTCATATTCCATCTCACCTTCCGTTGAGCAAAAGGACAAACATTTCTTGTTTCTTTTAAAAATCAGTACTTACAACATAAAAATTTCAATCACTCTCCACAAATTTCTCGTCCATGAAACCAAACGTGGCTAAAGGACACAAAACTACAAACAAGCATGGAAAAACAAAAAGAAAGCATCATCAGGTACCTCGCTTTCTGTATCTCTATCACCTATTTCTCCAATTGTACGAACATAATGCCCAGAAGGATAGCGTGAAAGACGGTCCCAGGAGTCCACGGTCACGACAATTCTCTTGTTCAGAAGGTTTCCAAGCTGTCGAGTTTGGATGCGAATTTTTGGAATTCTCCTGTCCTTAGAAACAAATAGCGCATGTGCAACACCCCCATCTCCTGCTGGCATGGGCATAGGCTCCAAAGATCCACAATAACTGCTCAAAGTGAGTTAAGCCAATACTGGGAAATAGGTACATAACGGAGAAAGAACCAAAATATTGGAACAACCATTTTTTGGCATAAAATTGGATGTTAACTCCAAAAACTAAGTGATGGTATTCATTCGCACCCAAAAGAATGAACTTCAGAAGAGCTATAAAGCCAATATTAGGGAGGTAATTCTTCTTTTTTTTTGGTCAAAGGGAGATAATTCATTTAAATGCTTCCTTTTAGCAGTGTAAATCAAGTGCAGATAGGTCCACACACTTACTAAGAAAGACAGCGAACTACAATGTCGTTAAATCACGAAAGCTGATTTATCAGCATATACAAGTTACTCACACTATCCATATATTTAAAGACAGTCCAGACATTAAACAGTGATAGTCAACTGAACGGCAGAATGCATGCCACACCATATGGAATAAGATTACTAATGATGCAAACATGTATTTTATAGTCCAACCACCAAGTTTGAGTTAATAGCTGCATCAACAGAAACGTAGAAAAGCTACTCCTGTAAACAAGTAACAGAGTTACACCATAAGAATCCACTTACGAATGCCAGTTCCTCTTTATGATACCAACAACCTGGCCAGATGGGTGGGATGGAGGTGGACCAGCAGCACCCTGCACCAGATTTGTTGTCCTAGGGGCGTCATCTGCACTTCCCGGGACCAGATGAACTCCTTCCTCTTCATCCTCTGTAATTAAATAAAAATAATGATATTTAGAAGCAGAATCTTAGGATCCAAAAGAGCACCTGGTTGAAAGCTGAGCAAAAGGAAAAAGCAAACATTCCTTAAAACAGTCACCATATAAACTACCGTACCTTCATCTGCTAATGATAAAGAGTTCTCCTCATGCCACTGATCTTGAGGCAGTAGTTCCACCGCCACAATATCACCATCAAAAGCTCGATTCATATTTCCACGCCCATATATAATGATTTCATCACCAATACTTTCACTTCCAACATATGCTTCGAAAGGATTGTATCGATTAACACGAAGCTTCCCTTGGTGAAATATTCCTCGATGCAACCCAGAAGTAATTTCAGATAGGGGCTTGTGCTGCATAAATGAAAAATGCTAAGAACAGGAGCATATCATAATCTTCAGCTCATTCAAACATACCAACAGCTTACACCATTTTATTAGACGGGATGGTCTCAAGACGTACCTCAGTATATATAACTTTCCTCTTTGATGGTCTTAAATCTTCAACTTCTTCCATGTCTACATCCTCTGATGCAGGACGCACAAGCAAATCTAGCAGATCCTTGCGGTCCAGTGATTTCACATAGGCTTCAACTGCATCACCGCAATTAAACATAGGTTAACGTTACAAACAAGCAGCACATTCACCATGAATACTCACCAGACATATCACAAAACATTATTTATAGTTATAAAGATCTACATACAAGTCATGTCTAAGAAGGGGTGCACACAGAGGCAATAGTTACAATTGTCTCTGAAACTTAGAAAAGCATATTGTGTAAGGAATAAACTGAGGAGAAAGTAAAAAAGTTATACATACTGGTCTCTGCTGGAATGCCCCCTTCTGTAGCTTTCCTCTTATTCTCCCTGTCGTTGGTTATGAGCAGAACCTGAGCAGCACCACCCAGATGACGCTGATACCACTGAGCCGCCACACGTATAGCTGAATTAGAAATTCTAGAGTGTCAGTTGGAAATTATGCAAATAGATGTGTCTGATGGAACACTAAAACAATAACTACTCAATGGCATCGTACATATTGAACAGGAAATTGAGCGATAACCATCAAAAGGATGGGGAAAAAATTCAAAAGAGTAACGGTGCAAGAAAATCAGACCTCTATCATTCCTATCATTTTTACTTTCACCTGCCATGTCCTGGACGAACGTATCCCTGCATAAATATTAGCCGATATGCTTAATTGGAATAGCAGCAACATAGAGAATACATAAGAAGCAAAAATCAACCATAGTGAAAACTACCAACCACGTAGGATTGTAGAATGAATCCTAACCCACGACACTTCCACACCAATAACCTAGGAAGAAGTAAAAAATGAAACAGATATATATGCAGAAAGCAATGATGATTAACGTTCCACCTGTCAAAGCAGTGTGATGTCGAATCTAATGAATTGCAAAAGATGGGTGGTCAATTACTCCCAAGAATGCAAGGGCCAAATACAGCTTAAGGAGGCCATTCAAATCAAGTCTTCCACTGTATATTATTGAATGAAAATTTATCTAAAAGCAAGTTTTTTCTACCTAATCCCGGAGAACCTCCTCATCTACGTCACCTTAGATGAGCATCCAAATTACTAAAACGACCTCTGCCATACCAGCAATGATCCTCTTTATTAACATCACTAGCATCTGTCCCCTACACAACATGAAAGCTTGCTATCCACTAGGCAATATAATTACAAAGCAAGTACTCACTTGTGGTGCTCATTCGAGAAAACAAAGAATTTCCTTGCCGAATTGCTGCAGAGCGCTCTGATTCTATTATAGACGGACAAATTCCTGTTCCTGACCTCTTGCAGCACGATAGACAGCACGACGACATCGTCAATCGCCGGATTCTCAAGCAAATCAATCTAAAAACAGCACCACCAGCAATCCCAAGTCACATTCCGTCACTCCAAACTGAACGGCGTAGCCACGCATTATTAGCGACCTAGGCTCAGTGTTCACCTGATTGAGAACGACGTTCGTGTCGAGGACGAGGATCGGGGAAGCGTCGGAGCCGCTCAGGCGAGCGGCGGAGGAGTCGCAGACTTTGCATATCGGGACTCCGCAGTAGATATCGTCCCGCAGATAGTGTTCCCTCACGTTCTGCGGCAACCAAGTGGAATACAGAACAATAACGTCAAACGTCAAACCTAACAATCACAGAAGACTCAGAGAGCGAGAGCGAGGGCGATAAACATGTGTCGAAGCGAAGGGCGAGAGACCTTGGTGATTTTGCCCGATTTCGTCTTCTTGACGAAGGACTTGTTGTGCAGCATGCTTCGGCGTGGTCAGCCCTTTCGAGTCCCTAAGCTCCGCGCTCCGTTCTCCGCAGCTGGAACGAGGATGGAGGGGGAAAGTCGCTTAACAGTTTCCACAGTAGAGCCGACGAGAGCCGCCGGAGTTATCCGCGGCGGCGGCGGCGGCGGTGGAGGCGAGGGGGCGGTGGCTTCCGCAAAATCGAAGCGGCGGAGGTTGAGCTCGAGCTTCTCTCGCGGTTGATTGAATGGGCAGAGGGACGGGGGCAGCGGTATATCTCTTTCTGCCTTCAGAAGGCAGCGGTGCACTGGGATTGAAGATGGCGGAGGCCCAATCCGGTTCGACCGGTCCACCGCCGGCTCGATCGGCGGAACCTCTCGCGACGTCCGCGCTGCGCGCCGGCGGCCCTTGTCTCGTCGGCGAACGGGGTATATTTTGGGCAGTTTCCTCTTTTGGCCTCAAAAGCATATCTAAAAGTACAATTTTGCCCCTTCCAAAGGGCCGAAAGCCTACTTCCCTCTTCCCTCTCTCGTTCCTTCGCTCGCTCGATCGCTCGATCGCTCGCTCTCCCTCCCTCGCTCGACTGCTCCGTTCCTTCCCTTGCGTGTCAATTCTTGGTCTGACGTCTCGATGGGGGTCGCATTCGCATAGAAGCCCGAAAGGGGTGCCGACGGGGAGGAGCAGCGGAAGCAGTCGCCGGAGCCGGAGCCAACACAGGACCTCCGCTCGTCACCCCTGACGGCGGCGGCAGCGAGCGGAAGCGTAGCCGCTCGTGGGTTGTTACGGAGGAAGAGATTGAGGCTTACAAAGCGAGGAGCACACAGAAGAAGGCGATGCTCGTCGCGAGGAGGTTGAAGTCGCGGCCGGTCGCTGGTTATTCCAACGCTTCGAATCCTTTCGGCGATTCGAACCTCAACGAGAAGTTCGTGTGGAAAAAGAAGATTGATCGTGATGTCGAGGTGGGTGCGGAACTCGACATGTTCTCCATCAAAGCAGAGAAGAAGAGGCGGAGAGATAGAATGGCGGAGATCGAGAAAGCGAAGAAGAGAAGGGAAGAGAGAGCGCTTGAGAAGGCTCGGCATGAGGAGGGAATGGCAATGCATGCCAGACAGCGTGCTGGAGCAGAGTTTCAAGATTGGGAGAAGAAAGGAGGAGTTTCTATTTGATCAAAGCAAAGTCAGGTCAGAGATCTGATAGCGCGACGGACGTGCGAAAGCAATCGATAGTCTATCGGAGCACCTCCATGGTTCAGACGATCTGGGTATCGAATTGAACGAACCTTACAGGGTCTTCCAGGGCTTGATGGCGAATGAGACGGAAGAGCATCGAGGCGACATCAGAATGCATCTCGATTCGGACACGGCGACGCTGGCCCATGTCAAGTACTGGAAGGCGCTCCTAGCGGTTTGCGACTGGGACCTGGCGGAAGCTAGGAAAAGGGCCGCGATCCTGCCGAGTTGCTTGCGGGAGAAAGGGGTGTGCATTCCAGCGTCGAAGCAGATGTGAGGGCTTATCTGCAGAAGGAGTCCTACCGAGAATCAGAGGGTATGCACGCTGGTGTCGAGGCTCGGCTGTGTTCCGGTGCAGCTAAGGTTGTGGAGTATTGGCCGGTTACCCTCAAACTCGTTCGCATATACAAGGCAAGGGCTTTGCTGAAAGAATTTCATGTGAAGACGTTGCGCGAGCATCAGCAGCCTGCGGATGTTGTCGATGAAACGGAAACTGCTAATGTTGATGAAGGATCGATGTCCCCAGAACGCGAAGAGGTGGTGATGGAGTCGGCAGAGGAGGCTGGATCATTCTCCCCGCAACTGCTGCTTCATGGTGATGGAACCGAAGGGGCCATCAACCCTGAAGAGGACAGGGGAACGGAAGAGAATGGAGGTGCTGGAAGACCGGCAAAGACGGATGCGAGAAGCTATGGCGCCAAAGCCAGCTGCGCCAGCAGATAGTTTTGAAATGAAGACCATCAATGCTATTATGGGAGCCGTGGAGGAAGGGGATGCAGCTTTTGGCGTGGAGGTGAATCTGGGCTCGCCGGTTTATCTGTGGGACGGCAAGTATCGGCCGAGAAAACTGAAGTATTTCAACCGCGTGCACCCCGGATACGAGTGGAACGAGTACAACCAAACACATTATGATCACGATAATCCGCCTCCGAAGATCATGCAAGGGTATAAATTCAATGTCTTTTACCCCGACCTCGTCGACAGAGCTAAGGCCCTGATATACCTGATCGAGAAGGACGGGAATAGCACGGAGACGAGCATCATCCGGTTCTGTGCCGGGCCTCCGTACGAGGACATTGCTTTTAGGATTGTGCATAAAGATTGGGAAAAGTCGCAAAAGAAGGGCTTCAAATGCACTTTCGAAAGAGGGATCTTGCATGTTCTTTTCAACTTCAAACGGTATCGCTATAGCCGATGATCGGGTTTTTTCATTTTCTATGGAGACCATAGGTTATTTCAACTGTATAGACATATCCATGAATATAGACTAGATAGTGATCAGTTTACAGTTCTCAATGAGTATAAACATTTCTATGAATTGCATGACGAGGGTATGAAATTCCATATGCAAGAGATTTCGTGTGAAGATGAATTGCTGGGACGGACTTACATTTTCTTGAGCTTGGTTACCGGAATCGAAAGTTCTTGATTCGAAAAGTGTCCGATATGACTTTTCTTGGAACCACTCACCGGTCCGTCCTCATTCATGCTCCGGTTTGAGGCCTGCTGCACTAGGTTCCTCTCGGACTGGCTTTTCACCACCTCTGCCCTTCTCATCGACTATGAATGAGAGGAAGCGTCTGTAGACGGCTCGATCAAGGGCTCGAGGCAGAGCATCTCTCTCTGTTTTTGATTTCACCAGTGCACAGCGAGAGAGAAAACACCACTCGTTGTGATGCAAGGAGGATGCTGACAGCAGAACACTCCAATAGAACACACTCCATGAATCATTCATTCTTTGACTGTAACTCTCGGTGTCAACCCGAGTGCTCACTTTCTTCAGGTGTCATTGTCACGTGAACTTTTCTACGCTCTTTTAGGAGGAATGTTAAAAGAAGCTCTCTTGAGAAGGCTAAGTCCGCTACTTTTGATTGGTCATGCAAAATAAGGCACGTACGTGACTTTCAGACTTCGAACCTACCGCACTTTACTTTGCTTTTACCGCAAAACAAAGTCTTGGCGAATCCTCGGCCCCATCCGAATTCAGCTGTGCTACAAAGGAAGATATTCAAAAGCTCCCAATGACATTACACGATTCTCAGATGTTCCGAGTGAATGTAAGGTTAGTTCAAGACGTCACACGAAACAGTAATAGAACCACTTGAATACATCACAGTACAGCAAAGAACAAACATTATATTGGCCTTTATGATAAATATGTCAAAGTACAAGAATAAAAACCAGCCTAATCTCCAAGATTGGGTTTCTTAATAAAGTAAAAAAAATACTAAAACTATAAGGATATTTCAGCGTTCATCATAGATTAGAACAGGTAAGATTGTTGTTTTCGAGTTTAGATTCCTATCTAGTCGGTGGCGAATTTCTGCACAGAACTTTATCTAATCTGTGCCTATGAAATAGATGAAAGAAGACTATGGTATGTGCAAATACATTACAACTAGATTCGAGGATGTCTTCGTTGTCTTTGCCTATCGATCTCATTCATCCAATCAGAAAGCCTCAATAGACCTTTGTAACCATAGTAGCTCGCTGCGATCATAACCACCGCGATGGCTAGACAAACAAGCATCCACTGCACGGCGCTGCCAAGTCTCTGTCCAACAACCAACAAAATATACTCAATCAACCAGAGAAAAAGATTTATTGTCTCATGCAGGTTTTTGTCCAATGAAATTTATTACCTGCAGAGTCGAAGTTTCTTTCGTTTCTTGCAGCCTCTCACGTCGCTTCCGACGCTTTGGGGCAGACTTCCCTGAATCAGGCTCCTTGATCTTGAATAAAACACAATATGTTATGAGATGCTTAGTCAATAAACTCTTCTTTTACGAGAAACAAGTTCTTTAGTCAATATACTCATGCATAAAAGTATCCCAATCTTTATTAGCAAGGATGTTTGTGTCACAGGTCACAAGTTAAATCAAGAAAAATTGGGAATAGACTGAGATCCACATAGGAGGAATAGAATAATTTAAATCGAATTATACTTAAAAGAACCCGTACATTAGATAACAAGCCAAACTTAACCAGTTTTTTCCCAGCGTTTTAGTTTCATACAGAAGATTCAATTCCGAATTCATTTTAGCATCTATTTCTGTTCTATAGAAGTCATGTTTATATGCACAGTATCTGCATTTGATACACATTAGATACAGCACATCTGAAACCTAGTCAGTGCACTGGGAACAATCTGGAGTGCTAATTCCGGCTGCAACAACCTTGGACTTACCTCTAAAATTTTAGGTTTACGTTGCTGCAAGTCCGATTGAAGAACTTGTTCTCTGCTTTTGCAGTCAGAGTTGCAAGGAAGAAGTCCATGTCCAAATTGATTCTTAGATATGTCCTTCGCATCACGGCCAGCAGCACGATATGCTGCTTGGACATCGTGACAAGACCACTCCTTTTTCAAAGTCTGGCATTCACAACGAACAGTAACCTTGCAAAAGAGGATTTCGAAAGAGAAATACAGTAAATTAATTGTTCCGGTTAACTACTATATTCAAAACCTACCAATCAAGTATGCCATTAATAACTTCAATAAAGATGTCAAGTCGTCTTTCCATTTATTTGTACAAAAAGTAGCATAATACCTTTTTGCCACACTTCTCAGGAGATGGGCATGGACCGGGATGGCACTTCTCTGGGCAGAGATGGGTACAATTGGGCAACTTTCTGCACATCAGAAAGTGATAACAAGGTCTCATCAATCATCATGGTAGCCCACAAACAACCATTTCAAACCACCACAGCTAAAATAAGCTTTCGCAGAAGAAACTTAAGACACAACTCATCACCCCATGAAACCGTAACCAGCTCACCAAAGAGCCTACCACTTTGTTTCCAGAAAAATTGTTTCTTAAATGGTGCTAAAATGCACCTTTTATTGTAATTTATTGATAACTTTTCTTTTGGAAGGAAAATGTGCAAACTTTGCTTTTCTTTTGCTCCCAAACAAAGCTTTTTCCACTTCCTAGAATATTTCAACAAAAGAGACTATCAGCTATAATCATGTTATGATCACACTCTTTGCTCACGAATAGTGATGCTCTCTGTTCAATGTTGATGGAGGTTCTCATCTAACTAACCAGCATTTGCTTGAAACTCTCTGAAAATCAAGCAAAGACCAAAAGTTACCTGTGGCAGGGTCCAGCACATGATCGAACAGCCATTTGCTCTTCCCCTGACAGGGTGTTGTAATATATGCATTCGAAAACATGGACCATGGCACCGCAGTGACATGATCGCTTGACAAGAACTTTGCATGGTGCGCATTCACCAGGATGGCAATGGAGGGGACAGGGATGCGGACATTCAGGTGTCCTCTCCTGAAAATAATTTTCCAACAATTGAAGACTGGTAATTAAATCTGACCAAAATTGGCCAAAGAAAATCCGACAGAAAAGAAAATATGCAGAGTACTTGGCCAAGAAAAATTAATGACAATGACACGTCGTGTCAAGAGCTAGGTGCAAGTGTCAAAACCTTTTGGCAAGGGAGAGTACACTCTTCACAAGATTCACCACCTCGGATCGTAGATGATGTTGAAGATTGGCTCTTCAAGGCATGGCAAGTTTTCGTGCAATAATGATTGCCACAGGATAAAGGATTCCCACATAAGTTATCAAATGAGAACAGTATTCTCTGTGAGCATACCATCTGAATAATGTATCAAGCGAAGCATAGATGAGCATTAGAAATGTGAGTGATATCAGAAAGCAATCAATAATAAAAAACAGCAAAACCACCAACCCATGAGTAAAACTTACCATCTTTTCCGCCCCTGCATGCTGTCCAACACATGATCTCCAGACGAGTTCAGGACAAGGAGGGCACAGAGAACCAGGAGTACATTCACTATGACGAACAAACTTTTTCTTCTTCGGTTTTACTGTGAATTCTGGATTAGGAGGAGGTTTAGGGCCATGACATCTGATTGACAATATAAGCGGTCAGAATTATTGTCACAATGAAGATTCGAATCAGCTCAGTGCAAAAGACTACGAACCTCAGTTTGCACCTATGACCACATGGGTACTCTTCTTCACAAATTAGCTTGCATTGAGGGCATGCTCCATAGTGGCACTTATGTGGCTGAGGACCCAAAATATGAGAAATTAATGCCGAGATCACCCACAACTACTTGAAGTTAGCACTTAAATAAAGAATGGACTTGTTTTCCATACCCTATGAACTCTAGCTTTTAAGGGGGCTAAGTTGTAAAATAAGGTGGTAGATGCAAAACTCAGATAACCAAAGACATGATAAGTTATAACCAACTGAGGGAAAGCCTTCCACTCACTGATCTTTCAACCAATAACCAGTTCTTTACTAAATCGCAACTGATCTTGTCTTCAGGGTTCAAACTCCATCATTGGATTTAAAGAAAGAAAGCAAATGTAATGAAAGGTTTCGGCCAAAAAAAAAAAACAAAACAAAGAGGGGAAAAGAGAAGAAGAAAAGTTGCTTCGAGAGCTAGAAGAAAACCCAAAGGCTTAAGTGAAAATTGGAAAGAGAAAACCCATAGCTCTTTTGATAATCCATGCAATAACTAGATAGGACAGAGATTGAATGTTCTGACAAAAAACCCAAAGGCTTAAGTGAAAATTGGAAAGACTTAATCATATTTTGCTGAATGCAGGAGACCCAATACATGTCTATGTTTAAACTCAGTCCATGAAATTTAAAAAGTCCTTTGATACACAAAATAAACAATAATACCTTGCAAATTGATGCATGCCGACAGAGTGGCGCAATGGAACAAGGTTTGCGGCATCTAGGAGGTTTCTGATCCATTTCAGTACCACAGGGAACCTACACATTTAAGCAGAGGATAAGCTATTTGCATTCCTACATGTTTCTTTGATTTTAAAAAGAAAAACATCATAACTTCTTCTCACTAAAGAAAAGCAAGCCTCAAAACTTAAAAGCCTAACAAAACAATGTTCAATTTGGTAAACTAGACAGCTTCAAAAAATGGACTAGTTACGCTAATAAACAACTTCCAATCTTGTTGGCAATCGAACCTAACAGATTTGTCAAAGCAAATTTTGGAAGTGTGGAAGAAGCAAATTAAGCATCATGATATAGCCATCAGCTTCTCTTAAGTTGCAAAATTTAATGATCCATAAAGATGGAGACTCCTTCAGGTGCAACCTTCACTTCCTCCAAAATCAGGTCACTGCCCATAAATCAAGTAAATGACATAATAGAGAGCATTGTATGCAAAGCACATCAACAGGAAGTTTCCCAGCTATAGGAATTAGCTTCCATATTCTTAATTTTTTAGTAATTAGAAGCCTTCTAAATGCAGAGCAAGGTAATTCCATTGTTTAATCCAGTGCAATTATTAAAACTTCACGAATAATCAAATGATACAAAAGGAGGAAACAATTAGGTCAAGACTATTGTTTACAAATTAATTACACAATAACCACACTCACCTCAAACTGAGTTTCATTGCATGCACATGAAATTGTCACCATCACTGGGCAAGGCGCACAGGCACCTCTGAAAGATTGAAAGTCAAATTCAACATTTACATCCTGCTTTATGGTCGAAATAACGTGAACGGAAGCTTACCTAAGAAAAAGATCATTAAAAGCACAAACTTCTCATTGCAAAGTCATACTCAGAAGCAGTAAGTTTCCAGTTCACCAATCTACCGATTTCAATTAGATGCCTTCTTTAACGAAGAAAAGTATGAAGACGCTCTAATTCAATGATTCCACCAAAGTGTCAGCTTCCACTTAGGGATATGTTGGCTGCAGATCACTGTATATTTGGTGAAAACAAGTGAATATTTAAGTTTTTACCATGTTGATTATGCTTGTGCACTTGCTTGCAGTCACTCTAATACTTTATTGAAAATCAGAAGTAGTTCCACTCCCAAATTTACATCCGTTTCTGCAATCTTGTTTACCTTCTCCATTTAATTTCTACTTTTGTTTGTCCTCCATATTCAAGCCGCTCAATGACATTGATACTTTTCACCCATTAAATCTTCGGCAATATTTGGGGCCTTTGACTTTCTTGTTTCCTAGTTCAAATTTCATGATTACAAGGGACTCTGACTAATTTTTGTTCAATTCCGATTTAAATTAGGTAGCTCGTTAACAGAGAATAAGGAGATAACTTACCTGTGACATGGGGAAGGACATTTATGGTTTTTGCACCTAAGCCGCTTGTCACATATCTACAGTTAAGAAAACATACCATCAGAGAAAACCTATAAATGCGAAGCGACAAGTTAAAAAGGGAAAAGAATTAATTTTTTATACTCACTCACCTCCGAGCATGGCGGGCAATCCCCATCGCAGCAACGACGCTTGCAAGCATGACGTCCACAGTCTCTCATTCTCATACACTTCCTTTCACATGACAAATCTTGAAAGCAAGGAACCTATTCAAGATTCAGTTATGCTATCCAGTTCGCATTTAAACGCCAATTAACAATTCAACGTGATTTTTCACATAAAAGCATCAAACGTATTACCTCTTTCTTCAAGCTTCCACACCTACATAACTTGGTAACAACAATCCTACAAGTCTCAACGCAAGGTCCACGATGACATCGTTCCGGGCACATATGATAACCGCAGCTCAGCATCTTGTTACACGTGGCGCCACACAATGGCGCGTCGACATCGCAATCCATTCCTTCGTACACTCTCTTCTTGCAAGGGCAAGTTCTTTTCCCTTGCAGTGGGCAATCACCACATTCCCCAGCATGACACCCTTTGCTACAAACATGCTTCCCACAACCAATAGCTTTCTCGCATGGCACATCACACCGAAAATCTCTATCGCAACAATCTCTCTCTTCCTCCCTCTTCCCGCATCTGCACTGATACACGCCTCTCTTCCGACATGGCGGGCAATCACCATCATGACAAATTTCACCACACTGATGAATACCACAATCCAACAACTTATTGCACCTTTTCTTACAGGAAAAGTTCTTGAACCCACATCGGCGGACATCCCTGGCCGATCCGCAAAAGCACTCGGCCTCCACGAGCTGAGGGCAGCTGGGGCACGGACCAGGGTGACAAAGCAACAAGCAAGAGTGCCCACAGAGGGGCCTCAAGGGCCTATTACACAGCTCACCACAAGAATGCGGCAAGATCCAAGGATTATCACCTGGCGGGTTATCTACCTTGCCACAGTAACAAAGATACGATTTTGGGATCTGGGTCTTGGAGTACTCGCACCTGCACTTCGGGCAGCCCCAGGAAGCCGCCTCCGCGGCCTTGTCGGCGGAAATGGAGAGGCGGGTGGCGGCGCGGGCTGCGGCGGCATCGAGGGACTGGCGGGCCCAGGACTGGATGCAGACGAGGTGGAAGACGGAGAAGCAGAGGGAGGAGCAGGACCAGGTGGGGTCGGAGGGCCTGATGCGCTCGAGGCAGATGAGGCACGACAGGGCGCCGGAGGAGGAGGAGGCCAGGAACGACTGGATCTTCGAGAGGTCGACGGTGGTCGCGGTGTGGCCGGTGAACCGGAGGTAGGATTTGAAGACGGAGTCCGAGAGGTCCACGTGGCGGAGCGGGTGGGCGCCGGAGGCGGCGGGGTCGGGGTCGGAGTCCGAGTCGGAGTCGGAGAGGAGCTGGTCGGGGTGAGGGCGGACGGTGGAGGTCGCCATTCAGGCGATGGCGGCGGAATGAGGTCGCCGGAGCGGAATTCTTCGGGGATCGTGGCGGTGGATCACGAGCCCTCCACCGCCGCTAGTGCATGCTACGTGATGTTTTTGTCGATCGCGTTGGGGCGTTCACAAACCAAAATCAGCTCAAAACCACAACGCGGACGAGATTATATAATGGATGGGAAAATGCAACGATCTGCTTTTGAATTTTGTCCAATGTTCAATATTCAATGCAATGCAGTCCCGTCACTTTTAATATAACTTTTAATTTATTTAATATTATTCATGAATTATAATCAAATATGTACTATTACATTTGAATTTTTAATTTATTCAATATAATTCATAAACTTAGGGTACATATTTAATTTAGTCCTTAAACTTATGAAAATATTTAATGTGATAGTTGAGGTACACATCGGCAAACTTTAATCCAACTCGACACTGACCCTAGGGCTGGGAATGCCTCGTTGGCAGCACTCCATGCCAATGTGTCAAGGTGACGGATGGCCACGTCGTGATTGATCTTGACCTTCGGCTTGGGATCGGGCAAATCCATCTCGTAGACCCGGACTTTGGGGACCGAGTAAGTAACAGTAGTAGAGCAAGTAAGGGAATAGGCTCTCGTGGCACGACACAGATTTGGTCACCATCTCACCATTGATCGCCTTAACTAGCCTAACGATGATGTCGTGCCTTGACCCTGCCATGCTCTTCATGGATCGAGCTGCGACATTACAGCCTAGGACCGAAATAGCGAAGTCGAATACACGCTCCCTCATGAGTAGGGCTCCTAGTCGAAGTGTCCATATGATAGTTTGCGACGCCATAATTGACTTGGCATCTAGTATGTCCGCTTCGTAAATCCGGACGTTTAGAAATGAATAACAGTAATAAACAATGTAAGAAAATATAATCTGGTGACAGGCAGTGGGCTTGCTCATTTCATTGCCCTCGATCCTTTTGACTAGCCCAATCAAAGCCTCCCGCTTCGACGCTCTGGCGCTCTCTATGGATCAGACTGCGATGTCATGACCGAATATTTGAGGTGATGAAGTCTATTATGTCCTCGATAGATAACATGCAACTCTTGGTTTCTCCTTGGATCACGGCGCTCTCACACCAGCCTAGCGTGGGCCATGATCTTCTCCACAGTGGAATTCTCATCTGCATGGAAAATCTGCTGCAGATCGACTAGCTAACATAAGTTTGTGCCCTCCAGATAGTGCCATTTGAACATAATTCCAATATGGTGGGAGTTGGTCATAACTCCAAGGTTGTTGGAGTTGGATATGATTTGGTAAAAATGGATCATGTCCCCAAGGATCGTGGAATGTCTACCCGAAATTTCCATATTGCCGTGCAAGTACCGTTCATGCGCCATTTTGTCCTCTTTCAAGAGGATTGTTGCCCAAAGTTTAAAGAGGCTTTTCGGTCTGAATTTTTATCTAGGACTTTTGTTAGGATTATGATTTTCAAGACTTATCAATTGTGGGTCAATTAAGAGGTATAAACGAGATTAATACATAAGGACCGACTAATAAAATTATAGTTGCTAACTAGAAACATAATGAAAAACATGAGGGTGGAATTAAAAATCCATACAATAATTGACTTTCCTAATTCATATCGTCAGAGTTGTAACAATCCCACTCAAAAACTATAGTCCAAATGCCTAGAGACTCGAAAGGAAAGAAAGAGTGAAAGAGAAGGTTTGTTGCATGATTCCTTATCACATGCGCGTTGCGTACGTGTTTCCAACATTGAATTCTCCGGTCATGTCTATCCAATTGTTAGGACAGACACCAGTACCAAGTTCACACAAACTGTCTCAAAACGTTCAGAAACTCAGAAAAAACTCGGGGAAGTGCTTTCACCATCCGGCTCATATGTACTTGTGATCCTGGCAACAAATTCAGACGAATTCGAACCGCATAAGAAGCCTCACGGATCGGTACTTCTCTCCCTCGTAGTTATGGAGAGGAACCGATCGTATCCCTCTTCGCAGCTCCCATACTGGTAAGCATGTTTGGCCTCCAAAGTCATCCTTTTCCGAAAAGTCGTAGTCATTGACTTCGATCCGAAGTAAAGCCAGTTCTGGAACAGTTAAAGGAAACTCGAATTCTTCATTCCAAACCGGCGTCCAATTGTCTTCCAGCGTTCTTGTTCTCTTCATTACAGTGTCCGCTGGCACTCCGGCAATTCCTACCTGCATCGATGTTTGCTATTTATATTTCAAGTTTTCCCAAACATTTCCCAGTAATCAGTCGAAATTTGTCGCGGGGTCTATCGACTGCCAGTGCCGACTCTTCTATTCATCAAAGAAAAAGAATGTCACAGTCAATATCGAAGGGAACACAACGCTTCCGTCTAGACTGCTGTGGAGCTCCATGATTTGTCACTTGATTCCTACTGCAGAGACTTTGTTCTTTTTGGTGAAAGGATGTAGCAAACTCGAGAGTAACATAAGAGACAAATAATGATCAATTATGTCTTTTCATGGCGACTAAGATAAATAGTTGCCGGAGCATGATGGCTGAAGTCTGCTCGATGGAGCAAGCACCATGATGATGCAGATAGTGAAACTGGCGAACGACAGCAGAGTATGCATCTAGCTACTGTATCGACTTACCCGGGTGTAAAAATCTGGAGGTGAGTATGCGTCGAAATGCGTCGGATGAAAATCGTAATACCATCCATCTCCCATGTACACATTCACCTGCCAAGGGATAGAGGATGAAAAGTAAAAAAGACCTTCCGAAGAGAAAAAATTCCTATTGGAAACAATGACAGGTACTGGAAGACCCTTCACAACGAATATCTAAGCAAGTAAATTCACCGACCTTCAAGGTTGTTTTCACTGGAAGTTCGGCATTGGGATCGAAAACCTCATCATCCGGGCCAGATTTCATTAGGAATTCTGGTTTCTTGACATAACCACAACCACCATTTGCTCTGAACATTCCATGCATTAGCCAGAGTGATTTTCCATGTCCCTTGTCGAAATAAGAATAGCTATCAATGCCTCTGTCACAGCAACACAGGAACCGGTATTTTTGTCCTCCCCTTTTAGAGAACAAAATAGCTTTCCACAAAATCTTTGGCTCAATCTCATCTTGTTTCACCAGAATTTAGGCTCTACTTTCACATCAAAACAAGGTCTACCAATGAAAGATCAGACTGCTCTACAGATAATGCCTCGGAAAAACAACTTTTGCTTGGATCATCTCTACGGAAGTGCAAATTATGCAGCAAAGGATTTTGTGACTAATGGCGAGGAAATAATCATACTTGCATGTTGAGTGCGACCATTTGAGCTCCGTACCTCCATCCGATCATTGGATTGTAGTTCGACGAGTCAATACGTGTGGCCTTCGGGAATATCCTCAGCAAGTTCCTCTGGGTGAACCTTTCATAGACAGATCCAGTTAAAATTATTGTGCATGATTTAAAATAGATTATGAGAAATATGGAGGAGCTACACTCATGATTGGACATACCCAACTGAGTATATTGTCCAGTACTGATGAAATTGTAACTTCATTAAATTTGATATCCTTTATCTGTGAGCTGAGATCAAGCATGCATCATTATAATTTTAACATAACCTTTCCAGCCTTAATCCTTTTGAAATAATTTTCCCCAGCATGCTTCCTCTTTCCTTTGTCTAGATGTTAAGATGTCAGCCAACTACATGCACATGCAATACCTGATAATGTCTTTCCCATGGCCAATGACTGCTTTTTCGAACTTCTGTTCGTTTAAGCTCAGGCGCGTGACTTTCTCAGGATTAATCCTCAGGTAATTTTTTAGTCCACCCTTTCGTTTCACTGCGTGGATACCTATAAGCCTCACATATGCCAGCACCGCATCTTGTTGTGCTTTATCGCTGTCCTCAAGTATTTCCTCGTGATTATTGTCTTCTTCATCAGAATCACTCTGCCAAAAGACCATGATCAATCCGTGATTGAAAGAAGTCGTTTTGATGATTTGTACGAAATCGAGAAAACAGAATCTTTCTGGCCTATACCGAATCACCAGCTGCAGAGTCCCCGCCTTCGAGTTGAGGTAATTCTTTATCCGAATCCTCTTCATCGGTTGCAGCCTTGCTCTTTTGCTTTTCAATTTCCTTTTCCTTGATTTCTTGGGCCTCAAGATACTTCTTAGGCAGTTTCGTCGACACTATCATACGCTTCTTGAGCGACTCCGGGGAAGGAAATTCCTTTAAGCATTCCGATTCAGGACAAAATAGCATTTCTCCATAGGTTTGAGTGACCATCTACAAATAGATCTGAGGACAGTAAAAGCTATACAAAAATTTGATTTGAGGTACACATTCACGCACAAATTGCAAAAAGACTCACCTCGGCCACTTTGGCCTGAAGATCCGGAGTAATGTGATCTTCTAAGGTTATGATGACTGGATACTCGGACGCAACGAACGCATGCTCCTTAATAGACCTCAGACACGTTATAAGTTGAACTGGAGGGGTTAAAGTTCTAAACAGAAGAAACCAAATTAATAGTAGCACATATGGATGAAACATCAGATTCTGCTATCTATTCTTTGAGAGGAGCAAAATAATAAGGCATATTCACAAGTTTCACGTGCCATACATTCAGAGCATACCAGCATCATGTTTTTTGAGCAATTCACACTATTATAATGTTTCAGGGTGGAAAATACGCAGGGAATAAGATTGGTAACAATTCTGAGTAGGCGACATAAACACTTAGAATCATGTAGAGCATGATGTTCGTACCCTCCATGAAGAACATCGATGTCTTCCTTAGAGGAATTTGGCCACACATCCAATTCAATCACTCTAACACCTCTCTGGAGCGCTTTGATGATTGGAACATCGCTGGAGTCACTGCTTAGCTGATTTCCAGTTAGATATGAATTGTGGCCTGTATATATGAAATAATGAGACAGAGGGGCATCCATGTCATGGTGCACCTGTATTTGATCCAACCAAAAAAAAAAATATTACCCCCAATTATCGTTAAGAAATATAAAGGACAATGCAAGTCGACCGTGCATATATAACAGAAACAATCATATTGTGTCACAATAGCTTTTGCTAAGATCAGTGAGACAACACCTGAATGATAAAACCCAGAAGAATCACGCTGTTGGATTATGTTTATTGTAAATATAAATCCTTGTTTCATATTAAAGGCGCTCATATCCTCAAGTTGTAACCATCTCAATCAAGATAAATGTCAGATGTCCAAAGACGCAAGAAGACAAGACCGCAAGAAGAAAAAATTAGAAGAGAGTGGAAAAAAGATGAAACACTGATATCGTCTCATTTGAAAAACACAGTGCAATGTATCATTTAGCATCAATCAGATTCAGTTTGATGTTTACGTTCGGAAATAGATCTTCATACGTATTAAGAGGCAATTGTTCTATCAAATAATGGTCTGTTTGTTTCTCTATCTCAGTAGTATAATTGTACTCCATATGAATCACTATGGTTCTACTGCATCGAGGCATGAAATACATTCTTCATTCAAAGATTTAATCTGAACTAAATGAAATCACATTACAAGGTCAAAAAAAATTATTACCCCTTGATTTGGAGAGAGAGGAGGATTGGCATCGCCAAACAGGTATCTGAAAAAGGCTTCAATGCTAAGGCCCTTCCTGAGAAGTATGTTGAGATGCTTGAGCTCACGCAGACTGTCCACTATGGCCTGTGCGTCTTGTCTTGTGGCTCTCTCTTCCTTCTGAACTTCGATCAAGAACCTGCGGAGATGATGGACCGTCATGATCCCATTCTCTGAGTATTGCGCGAACAGGCGCTTGATCTCGTCCGGCGCTTCCTCCATGCGGAGGTTGAACCTCCTGCTGAAGCATAAGCACACCCGGTAAGTCTGTTTCCACATGGGTTTCGCAGAAAAACACAATCTCTTGTCTGTGAAGACGAAGCAGAAGAAGAAGAAAAAGAAGAAAATAGAACAAAGGAAGTGTGAATGTTGGAGTCGATGATGAAGGAGCCATTTCTTTTCCTTTGTTTTTTTTTTAGAGCGGCCAACTAATAAAGTGATGATTATATATTATGGATTAACGATGGGGATTGGTCAAGTTTATCCCTGAGAAAAGGGTGATTGTGAACTGTGCAGAAAGATGCTTTCGATGTGAGTGTATATTTGTTTCTTATGGAATGCTGTAGACAGGAGTTTGGTCTGTCCACGCAAAGGTAGTACTTTATTCTCTTATTAAGTTGATCATATGGCCTCACGTAAGCCTAAAAGAAAGGAAGAGAGAAGCACGACAACTATCTTGACTATTGTAGTGTTTATGGACCTGAAATTTAAGGTAAGATATGGCTAGATCAAGTTTCACGTGCATGATCATAATGCTAAGCACAGGAAAAAGTATCAAAAAAGTTTTAAATTCATTACACTTATATTAATTTAGTCATAAACTTTTCAATTATACTAAATGAATCCTAAATATTTGACATTTTATCAATATAGTCCATCCAATCAATTTTTGTTGAAAATTATTGATGTGGACGCTGGCATGAACGACTGGCACTGATGTGGATAAAATTTACAATTTTTTTTATTATTTTTTGTGAATTTTTTTCTTTTTTCTGTCTCTTTTCTTTTCATTCTTTCTCCACCGGTTGCTAGACCTTGGAGATGATAGACGACTAGCCAAAGACGACAATCGGCGAGGGTAGTAACCCTTACTGGCCTCTAACAAGGGACTCAAGCAAGGTCAAGCCTCATCATAGGCCGACGAGAGAGTCTCACTTAACTAGATCCAGCGAGGTCGAGCCTTGCTAACCTCTAGCAGTGGCAAGCTTCGCTCGAGGCCGGTAAGGTCGCCACTCATCGACTGTGGCCTGTCGCCGAGGCCCAGCGACCAGCAAAGGAAGAAGGAAAAAAAAGAGGAAAAGATAATAAAAATATAATAAAAAAATTTGGAAAGGTTGTCCACATTAGCACTAGTGGTGTTGCATAAGATGATCGATGTCCACGTCCGCGATTTCTGGCCAAAATTGGCCGAATGAACTACATTAGCAAAATTTCAAAGGTTTATGACTTAATTGGTATAATTGAAATGTTTAGGATTGAATTGGCACAAGCACAATAGATATAGAACTTTTTTGATATTTTTTCAGCTAGACATGCAATAAATGAAAACACAAAATGGATTAACTTTATTCACAATAAATAAATAAAACACAACACAACCATTTACGCGGTTCAATAAAAGGGATTCACCAAATCAAAAATCAAGAAACGTACTTTTGGTTATTTTGAAGAATCTTTGCAAAACTCGATTCTACAATCTATACTTAATTGTCATTGAGTCCTATTAAGAAGGAGATGACATACAGCCAAACAGAATGCATTTGATGGATCTCATTTCCATTATTCTACTATGAATATTTTTTTAAAAAGAAAGAAACTTGGTTTTTTCTAAAAATTTGTGGAACCAAGGCATAAATCGAATTAAAGATAAAACTGAGTTCGATTAGAAAAATCAGCATAACCTAAAGTATAAAATAATCTCCTTTCAGTGGCATCTTTAGGTTTGCCATATAGTACTTTGCCATCTCTATTTGGCATTTGTTTAATTGTCTGAATTTGGAAATATGTAATTTACTTAACAACTATACAGCCTGCATGCTCCAATTTGATTTGGATTTTGCGTACGCGCTTAAACTCAAGATATATTCTAAAAAAGAGAATCCTAAGGTGTCCCACACATTGCCTCTAATTATTTATGGATGGGCATCTAACCACTAAAGAATTGTGAGGGAACCTAGGCATCCAGTTCCGAAACAAGAGTTTGATGAAATGCTCAAAGTTATGTCCTTACTATTCTCATCAGAATACACGCTTGAACAAGAAAAGAACATAACAAACTCCTCTGAAAACTAGCACCAACTAATTAGGAAAATATCATCCACTGAGAAATAGGAATCAAAGTGATGGGAATCAAACCAAATGAACTACCGCGGTGAATAGTTATGATATTCTTTTCAATTGTAACTCTAATGAACATTACTCTCGCGATGATTAAAATCTTATGATTAGATTCATATGAATGTACTACTTGATTGGTTAAAGTCAAAAAAATACCCGACCCACTCAAGTTCGGATTACTATGGTAAGAATGCATGCTATCTCGAGATTCAGTAGTCCAATTTAGATAAATTTGATATGGTCGAGAAACTCTTGGCTCGTACTACCTACTTATATCCTTTGGTCAAATATTTAAAAAGGTTTTGTATTGGTTGATTGGGCAAATTTCCTAAAAAAGAAAGTCCTAGATCAAAATTAGGTGTATGAAACACTTTAGTGAAGACCTCATAAGTCCTGTTGAGGGTGTACCTTACTTTTCTTGCCAACGAAATAGATAACTATTATCTATAAATGGTCCTCTCAAGTAAGAGGTTAAACTATAAACTACTTCGCACGAGGCATTGACCTCGGCATTCCTCGAGTGTTAAATACATAGAAGGTATTCCCTCCTTTTAGGGAAGAGAAAGGTTTATGAGGAAATTAGGGAATCTAAATATATAGACACAAGCACTTTAAAAAACAAGGAACGCAGATCTGTCAATCCGCCAAGTATGTACACCTAGACAGGCAAGGCAGTTCCAATCGGAGTTTCGACGACGAAGTAACCTACAATCACCGAGGATCCAAAGAGTATCCTGGTTTACAAGTTTCCTATTGAGGGTGTACTTTGCTTTTCTTACCTACGAAATAGATAACTATTATTAAATGTGCCTAAATCCAAAAAAAAAAATCATCAAAGTTAGGTTGAGTGACAATTCTTGTCTTAACTTTTTTTTGTTTAGTGAAAAAACACTAGCTTTAGGTTGAGTGACAATTCTGACCCTAACTTTTTTTGTCTCATAAAAAATCACTAACTTTCACTTAAATCCCAAATCTGGCCCTCTTTGATTTAGAACCATTGATTATCCAACTTGACTATTCCATCTCAGCAATAAATTCACATGGGTTGCTGACTGGATTTAAAATACTATTCATTGTCATCTTCTCTGAGCCAGAGCTTGAAGAATAAGAGTGAAACTGTATGTCTCATTCACTTCACCGACAAGTCAAAAAGATCTAAATTGAATCTCTCTAGTAAGATTTCGTAATCTAAAGTTGTAGACTACTGCCTGTCAATAGACGCCATAAACAAGATCCGCCAAGCTCATGACCGTAACTTTTTTTCTTAAACAAGGGTGACTTAAAACATAGAGTCAACGGGGGCCAGATTTGAGATAAAGGGTTAAAGTTGGTAATTTTTTATGAGACAAAAAAATTTGAGACCGGAATTGTCACTCGATCTAAATTTGGTATTTTTTTACGAAATAAAAAATAATTTGAGCTAGAATTGTCACTCAATCTAAAATTTGTGTTTTTTTTAATAGAGGTATCGAAACACGTGGCGTTGTGGGCCTCGAAGACAGCGACGTCATAAAATCAACGGGATCTGAACGTTTTCTAAAACAATCCCAAAACAAAATTACCGAACTTGTCAGAATATTCAAACAATGCTTTAAAATGGTTGGCATAAAATCCAATGGGTTTGAACATATTTTTAAAACAATCTCGAAACAAAATCCCATTATATCATCGCCGTAAATTGACCGCACCTTTGCCAATCCAAAGTTTTTTGAAGTTAATCACCAAGTACTTTTGCCAAGAATCTGTTGACTCTGTGCATTGGAAACGAGTTCATTTGAGTTTGCATCTCATTTCAAGAAACTAACGTCGCTCGGGCAAACAAATTCAAGAAAAACCCCACTTGCGCAGGTTGCATTTAACATTGCTCTACTCTCAGTTGATGTGTTAGTAAGGCTAAAGGTATATGTAGGTCTAATCATTGTTTTTCAGTTTTGGAAGCGTTCCTGTCACGTTAATTTTGTTTGCTAATCTACGAAATGACATAAATAATTCCCAAACTTTGGTAATGTGCGATGTCGGCCCCAAACTTTTAATTTATTCAAAATTGTATCTGAACTTTGATCCAATGTGTAACGACATCCTTTATCATGGACATTGGTCTAATGTTTATCAATAGTTCAAGGACCGCATTAAAACAATTAAAAGTTTAGGTGCAACATTGCACATTCGGTAAAAATTCACGGATCACATTATGTAAATTAAAAGTTTAGAAATAATATTGTACATTAGATCAAAATTTATGGACTATTTATGCTATTATCCCTATTAAGGCAAGGCTGAACGGCGGTACAAGGACACTAATAAGCCTTACCGTATTAGCAACTAATTGAACAAACAAACAGGTTTGGATGATTCTTAACCACACGTTCGTTGCACATGTATTTCCAGCAGCGAATTGCGGGTCACAGGATACAGGATACCACGTTCACACCAACAATCAAAAGTTTCAGGAAAGCCTTTTACAGAATCCGACTCATATTTACTGGTGATTCCGGCGACAAATTCAAACGAATTCGAAGCGCATAAGAAGCTTCACGGATGGGTACTTCTCTCCCTCGTAGTTATGGAGCGGAACCGATCGTATCCCTCTTCGCAGCTCCCATACTGGTAGGCATGTTTGGCCTCCAAAGTCATCCTTTTCCGAAATGTCATACTCATGAACTTCGATCCGAAGTAAGGCCAGTTCCGGGACAGTTAAAGGAAACTCGAATTCTTCATTCCAAACCGGTGTCCAATTGTCTTCCAGCGTTCTCGTTTTCTTCATGACAGTATCTGCTGGAACTCCGGCAATTCCCACCTGCATCGATGTTTGCTGTTATGTTTTAAGCTTTCCCAAACATTTCCACGAAATCAGTCGAAAGTTTGTCATGGTTCCGATCGACTGCCAATGCCTACTCTGCTATGCAACAAGAAGAAAAAACTGTCGGTCAATATCGAAGGGAACGAGGCTTCCTTTTAGACTGGTTTGGAGCTCCATGATTTCTCACTTAATTCCTACTGCAGAGACTTTGCTCTTTTTGGTGAAGGATGCAGCAAACTTGAGAGTAACATAAGAAGCAAACAACGATTAATTGTGCTCTTTCACGCGACTAAGATATATAGTAGCCGGAACATGATGGTTGAAGTCAGCTCGATAGAGCAAGAGCCATGACGATGCAGATAATAACCTGTCAAGTGACAGCAGAAAATCTATCTAGCTATTGTATCAACTTACCCGGGCGTAAAAATCCGGAGGTGAGTATGCATCGAAATGCGTACGATGAAAATCGTTGTACCATCCTTCTCCCATATACACAGTCACCTGCCAAGGGATAAACAAAAAAATGGTAAAGGACCTTCGGAAGAGAAACAATTGCAATTGGAAACAATGGCAAGCACTTGAAGGCCCTTGGAAACGAAAAGGCAAGCGAGTAAACTCACTCACCTTCAAAGTTGTTTTCACTGGAAGTTTGGCCTTGGGATTGAAAATTTCATTATCCAGGCCAGATTTCATTAGGAATTCTGGTTTCTTGACATAACCACAGCCACCATTTGCTCTGAACATTCCATGCATTAACCAGAGTGGTCTTCCATGTCCCTTGTCAAAACAAGAATAGCTATTAGTACCCTGTCACAGCAACACAGGAACTGCCATTTTTCGTCTGCCCTTTATAATGAATGAAAAAATTTCCGCCAAATCTTTGATTCAATCTCATCTCATTTCTTATCTTGACATATGCCAGCACTAAATGATAAATGACGCCAGAATTTAGCCTCTATTTTCACATCAAAACGAGGTCTACCAATGAAAGATCAAACTGTGCTCTACAGAAAATGCCTTGGAAAAACAACTTTTGCTTTGATCATCTCTACAAAGTGGGAATGATGCGGGTAATATTCTAGGGAAGACTAATGGCGGGCAAAGAATTATACCTGCATGTTGAGCGCGACCATTTGAGCTCCGTACCTCCACCCGATCATTGGATTGTAGTTTGACGAGTCTATGCGCGTGGACTTTGGGAATACCCTCAGCAAGTTCCTCTGGGTGAACCTTTCATAGATAGATCCAGTTAAAATTAATGCGTATGATTTAAAGTAGATTATGAGAAATATGGAAGAGCTACACTCATGATTGGACATACCCAGCTGAGTATATTGTCCACTACTGATGGAAATTTTAACTTCATTTAATTTGATATACTTTAGCAGTGAGCTGAGACCAAGCATGCATCATTATAATTTTGACATAACCTTTCCGGCCTCAATCCTTTTGACATAATTTTCCCCGGCGTGCTTCCTCTTTCCTTTGTCTAGATGTTAAGATGTTGGCCAACGACATGCACATGTAATACCTGATAAGGTCTTTCCCATGGGCAGCGACTGCTTTTTCGAGCTTTTGCTCATCTAAACTCAGGCGTGTGACTTTATCAGGATTAACCCTCAGGTAATCTTTCAGTCCACCCTTTCGTTTCACTGCATGGATAGCTATAAGCCTCACATATGCCGGCACCACATCTCGTTGTGCTTTGTCACCATCATCGAGTACTTCCTCATGATTATTGTCTTCCTCATCAGAACCATTCTGCCAAAATATCGTGATTTCAGTGATCAAAGAAAGTTGTTTTGATGATTTTTTACAAAACGAAAAATCTTTACATCATATACCGAATCACCAGCTGCAGAGTCCCCCACTTTGAGTTCGGGTAATTCTTTACCCCAAGCCTCTTCATCGGTTGAGGCCTTGCTCTTTTGCTGTTCAATTTTCTTTTCCTTGGTTTCTTGGGCCTCAAGATACCTCTTAGGCGGTTTTGTCGATATTATGATATGCTTCTTGAGTGACTCCGGGGAAGGAAATTCCTTTAAGCATTCCGATCCGGGAAAAAACAGCATGTCTCCATAGGTTTGATTGACCATCTACAAATAGATCTGAGGACAGTAAACAATACGAAAATTTGATATGGGGTACACATTCACACCCAAAATTTCAAATAGACTCGCCTCGGCCACTTTGGCCTGAAGATCCTGAGTGATGTGATCTTCCAAGGTTATGATGACCGGATACTTGGATGTGATGAACGCATGCTCCTTAATAGACCTCAGACACTTTATAAGTTCCACTGGAGTGGTTAAAGTCCTAAATAGATAAAACGAAATTAATAGCAGTACATATGGAGCACGCAAACAAGCTAGATCAAACATCAGATCCTGCAATATTTTCTTTTGAGAGGAGCAAAATACTAACACATTTACAAGTTTCATGTGCCGTACATTTAGAGCATCTCAGCATCATGCTTCTCAAGTGGTTTTCGTTATTAAAATGTTTCAGGGAGTTAATATGCAGGGAATGAGATTAGTAATAATTCTGGCTAGACAACATCGACATGTAGAATTATGTCATGCGCGATCATTTTACCCTCCATGAAGAACATTGATGTTGTCCTTAGATGAATTTGGCCATAAATCCAATTCAATCACTCTAACGCCTCTCTGGAGCGCTTGGATGATCGGAACATCACTGCAATCACTGCTTATCTGATTGCCCGTTAGATATGAATTGTGGCCTGTGTATATGAAATAATGAGACAGAGGGGCATCCATGTCATGGTGCACCTGGATTAGATCAAAAAAGAAAGAAAGATGTCACTACCAATTATTGTCAAGAAAAATAAGGGATGATGCGGGTCGACAGGTCATATATTCTCATGCTGTGCTGCCAGATACTGCATGCGGTGCTTATATCAGTGAGACAACACATGAATGATATGCTCCAGAACAACACAGGAATGGCACTAAAAGTAAGCCGAACTGCACCACTTCTTTTATGACAAGGAAGTTGGCCTAGGTAGGTGAATCTTGGGGCATGAAGCACCCACTGATCTCACATGGTCCAATGCCCTATGAGTGGCTCAGACATAGTTTGTTCTCGTTAGAACTGGATCTGTGTCATAAATCTAAGCATATTCACTGAACTCCTAAGTTGACCTGTTGTATGACAGTGCTCCCAGTTCCTGTAAAAACCGAGTTCATTTCGTTTTTCTTCAGGACGTGCCTAGATTTGAATGCAATGAAAAGGAGAGTACTGAGCTTCTATGAGAACTTTGAGTTTGAGCATCTTCAACGAAAAATATTAATAATGTGTACTGTACCCATTCTCCTTTAATAATAGGAATAAGACAACAAATACAGGGTTAACTGTACCGCAGCCTTTTTCTCAATCTTTTGGAAGGGTACAATAATGGAAACGAAAAACCCATTCTCATTGCCTTTTCTAACTTAGCATCCCCAGAAGATTCACGCTGATTGGAATATGTTTTTAGAGATATAAATCCTCGTTTCTTATTCAAAGCGCTCATATCATAAAGTTCTAACCATCTCAATCAAGCTAAATTTCATATGTCTAAAGACCCAAGAAGAAAGAGAAGAAAAGAGAGTGGAAAAGGGTCAAACAGTGTAAGGATCTCATCCAAACAACAAAGAATATTAAGTGATGGATATTCATGTAGCATCATATTTGGATCTTTAGATATAAAAATAGATTTTCATCGGTCCGGAAAAACATTTTTTATTACCCCTTGATTTGGAGAGAGAGGAGGGTTGATATCACCAAACAGGTATCTGAAAAAGGCTTCAAAGCTGAGGCCCTTCCTGTGAAGTATGTTAAGATGCTTGAGCTCACGTAGGCTGTCCACTATGGCCTGTGCGTCCTCTCTCGTGGCTCTCTCTTCCTTCTGAACTTCGGTCAAGAACCTGTGGAGATGATCGACAGTCATGGTCCCATTCTCTGAGTATCGCACAAAAAGGCTCTTGATCTCGTCTGGCGCTTCCGCCACATGGAGCTTGAACCTCCTGCGGAAGCAGAAGCACACTCGGTAGGTCTGTTTTGACATGAGTTTTGCAGCAAAATATGATCTTCTGTCGATAATCCGAGAAGACGAAGAAGAAGAAAGGAAACAAGAACAAGGAGCTTGATCCTCTTCTCTCTCTTTCTCGAGGGGGGAAATGTTAATGATATGATCTTTTGAGTTGACCCATTTCTTGTCGGTTGTTTCTTGTTGGGGCCAACTAATAAAGTGATGCTTGCATGTTACGGCTTGATACTTGGGGATTGGTCGACTTTTAATCTTTGAGAGTGATTCATGAAGAGGGAAAAGGTAATTGTGATCCGAGAAGAAGATGCTTCTTGCACAAAAGCTGATGTGAGGAGGATATGTTTTGCTTTTTGTAGTATATTCGTCAGAGGCGTGGAGCTCTGTCCATGCATAAGGTGGCATTTTCTTCTTTTATAAAGTTGATCGTATGGCCTCATGGCAGCCGATAACAAAGGATGAGAGAAGTACAATAATTATCTTGACCATTGTAATGTTTATGGAACTAAAATCCAATGTAATTCTTGGGTATGTGAAGCTTCACATGCTCAAAAAAGAAAAACAAAATGGATGAACAGGTTAAGGAAAAACCTAACACTATCTACAAAAGCTTTGACCACAGATGAGTGTAAAAGGGAACTAAATAAAAAATCAAGAAACATATAATTGGTTATTTTTAAGAGTACCTACGAAACTCAATTCTACTATCTGTACTTAATTATTATCGAGTCATTTTAAGTAAGAGATAATATCCAACAAAAACCCAATCACCTTCATCCCCATCTTAGTCGTCGTGATAATAGACCGCGTGATATCTACTTTCCAACGCATTTGATTGATCTATCTTCCATTATTCTACTATGAATATTCTTAAGAAGTTAAGTTGGTTTTTCTAAAAATTTGTGGAATCAGATTATAAGAATAAATCGCGCTCAACTGAAAAATTCAACATAACCTAAAGGACAAAACAATCTCTCTTTAGGCTCCGTTCATTTTACGAAAAATAAACTAGTTATGGAAAATATTTTCACAAAATACCTTCAAAAGTGAGAAAAATATTTTCCTCTTTCCCCCTCCTTTCATCATTCATTATAATTATTCTTATTTTTTTTTTAAAATTCTAAATTTTATTGTTTTCAATAATCTTTTTTTATTTTATTTTATTTTTCTGTTTTTCTTTTTCCTTTTCTTTTCCTTCTTCTTCTTCCTTGGCCGATCGCCAGCCATGGCGGCGGCTGGCGATCGGCCACAAGCGAGCTCGAGCCTTGCCACAAGGTGGCAAGGCTCGAGCTTGCCAGATTCCAGCAAGATCGAGCTCGCCTGAGGCTGGCTAGCTTGGCCCTCGCCCGATCCGATTAGCTAGGCGAGGCTCAAGCCTTGCCCGAGGTCACCAAACGTCGACGAGGCTCTGGTGACCTTGGGCGAGCTTGACCTCGCCGAAATTTGGCAAGATCGAGCCTCATCGACTTGTGGCGAGGCTCAAGCTTGCATGTGGCCGGTCGCTAGCGCCGCCGTGGCTGACCATGGAAGAAGAAGGAAAAAAAAAGAAAAAAAGAAAATTAAAGATATTTTTAAAAATTTAAAAATTATTAAAAGTATTACAAAGAGGAAAGTCTTTTTCATACCAAACAAGAAAAAAAAATTTTCAAGATTTTTTTTATATTTCACCCGAACATCGAAAAATTATGCTATTTTTTAGGAAAATACTTTCGTGGAAAATATTTTTCAGAAACGTAATATTTTTCACGAAACGAGTGGAGCCTCAGTGGCAACTTTAGAGTTGCCGCACAGCGGTTGGCTATCCCTATATGTCGTTTATTCAGTCGTTTAAATCCAGAAATGTGTAATTTTCTGATCAATTTTTATACTGGATCTTCGAGTGAGACTGAGAGATGCGCAGGCCCACATGACGATGACGACGACGATCTTAGGCTCAAGTCGCCTCTGGAAGCAGCAATCCCAACGTGTTCCGCACATTGCCTCTGATTACCTTTGAATGGACGGACGTCAAACAACTGGTAATTAATGCTACACCATATTTCCACCATAACAGGACAAGAGCTGCTTAGTGCTTTTCATGCAGTACCAGCGATCAGTGTGCATCGCTGTCTCTCGGGCCCACAAGAATATGATGATTGCAGGTGTCAGTCCAAAAGAAGAAGATCCACCGAAGAAAATTAGTGTTTGGAGGAAAAAGCAGACGAAGAAAACGGTGGTCTGACGTTACATTCAATCTGAAAGAACTGCGAACAAATGACCGCCGTCGGCCGAAACATGGATCAACCAAGCCCCAGCCAGCCATAAACCGGTGGCTGAAGAAGACACGTGTAATGCGATTCAGATAGGACTCAGACAAGGGACAGCAGAAGCAAGCATCTGTCCCATTGTCCGCGACGATAAGGTCCCGGGAGAGAGTGATTGCTAAATCTGGGCCAACAGAGAAAGAAGAGGATTCCCGAAGAAGAAGGAAAAAGGAGGAGGAAAAACTGACTTTTGCACCAATGCCATGAAAAATAACCACATGACCATCTAGGACATCATTTTTGCAAGGTCAAGAGACAAGTCACCATTTTGGAACCACCCACCAACTCCAAAATGAAGCTGAACATGTAGAATGAACAGGCGTCATTCGCAACTTTCTCTATGACATGATAAGTCATTGTCATTCATTGCAACTGCAGATGAGAAATCTCTACACAACAGCTTCTTCATCTGCACAATAATGCAAATGAAATATAATCTAGCCCATAATGAGATGAAATAGGTTTCTGCTTATCTAATCATACGAATTGAAATCGCATCAGAAGCTTCACGGATTTGTACTTCTCTCCCTTCTTATCGTACAACGGGACCGCGCGGATTCCGGTTTTTAGCTCCGATATGGGAAGACACGTCTGCCCGCCGAAATCGTCCTTCTCGGACCTGTCGTATTCTCTTACTTCGATCCGAAGCAAGGCCAGCTCCGGGACGCCCAGTGGGAATTCGAACTCTTCGTCCCAAACAGGAAACCAGTCGTCTTCAATGATCCTCGTCTTCTTCTTGGCATTATCGGCTGGCACTCCGACAATGTGCACCTGAATGTAAAGAAATCAGTGGATTCAGGTTAATCAAGGAGATACTTGACAGTTCAGTTTGGTTCAGTTTCTTTTTTTCATGTGACTCTTCAGAAATATAAAAAGATAAGTTCAGTTCTGAATTTTTGTCAGTCCGAACCCGAATAAAAGTTACCAAAGGAAGCCGAAACTTTTCGGCCTTGGACTACCTAACATTAGGAATTTTTATCGGATCACTGCAAAATTTCTTCTAACCTTCGTGTAGAAGTCTGGAGGTGAAAAAGTGTCAAAGTGTGTCGGGCTGAATTCCAAGTGCCATCCGTCGCCCATATATACTCTGACCTGATCCTCCAAACACAATTTTAGGATAATCCACCAATATAAGACCACAAATTATTTGGTATATTAGGATGTTTCGCGAACCTTCAATGTCTTCTTTACAATGTGCTCTCTTTTAGGATCGTGCACTTCCTTGTTAGGACCCTGCCGCATCAGAAACTCTGGCTTTTTCACATAACCACACCCTCCGTTGGCTCTAAACATCCCGTGCATCTTCCAGAGCGATTTCCCGTATCCCTGCCACGTGAAAGCTCAAGTAAGCTCAAAAGTGGCTCGGGTCACATCATTGTGTATCAAACAGTACTTACAAAAGAATCTGCTTGAAGAGGAGAGAGATTCAGATTTGGACTATATCAGATAAAAACTGTTTCTTAACATTTCCGTGTATTTGCAACTGGATTCCCATGTAAATGTTGGGTTTTCTGCCTAATCGAAAGCACCTCAATCAAGAAAAACCGAGCAATAGAACTACTGAGTACTTGATAATGGATAGTAACAACCTAAGAGAAGTCCCTTGCTACATAGATTGATATGAGCAGAAACAATGTCCGGTCATTGAGCTCAATCTAGAAATTCTGATTCATGCCAATCTCAATTTGTGGAAACGGAAAGAAAAGGGAATGAACCTGCATATTAAATGCGACCATTTGAGCGCCGTGCATCCAACCGAGATGGGGATTGTAATTTGAGGAAGTGACTCTTGTTCCTTTGGGATACACTCTTAAAATGTTCCTTTGAGTAAACCTGACATGAACAGCAGCAACCAAGGACAAATTATAAACGAAAGGAGCGAAAATTAAGAGCACCAAAACAACTTGTGAATCCACGATATGGGTTCTTTTCAACAAGTACCTCACCAAATCAGTGCCATGAGATGAAGTAGCTTTCTCGAGTTCCTGTTCGCTCAAACTTAGACGCCTAACTCTATCTTCTAAAACTCGTAACGCCTCCTTCAAGCCACCCTTTGGTTTCCCTGCGTGTATTGTGATTAGGCGTCTGTATTCGGGTGTCTGGCTGGCATTGGTGTCTTCACAATCTTGATCGCTCTCACTCTGTGATGTATTTCAAGTTCTTTAAGGACAAAACAAAAAATCCCAATTTTAGGAAAATGGCAAATTACAAAGCCACGTCTTACCCTGTAATCGCAATCAAACTCAGATGTAGAGTCAGGTGTTTCCTTCCCCCTAGCTTCGTCTTCTGATGAATGTGAACCAGTCGGTGAAAAGGAAGACTTATCCTTTGAGCTTTTAGATTCAAGAAACTCTTTTGGAGGTTTGGTCGAAATGATGATCCGCTTCTTAAGTGACTCTGGTGAAGGGAATTCTGCTAAGAATTCTGCTGTTGGGTAGTACAATGTATCCCCGAATATTTGAGTGGCCATCTGCATTACAAAACTATCTGAGCCTATAAATGAATGATCAACAACAGAAATGAATGCTAAACATTTCAACTATGAAAGAAAAAGAAATGGTATACAACCTCTGCAACTTTAGCCTGGAGTTCTGGTGTAAGATGGTCTTCTAAAGTGATTATAACCGGGTACGGCGATTTAACAAAGGCATGCTCTTTTATGGACTTCAAACATTTGTCAAGCGTGACGGGACTCGTTAGCGTCCTGCAATCCAATATGAAAAGGTTTAGAATATCATCCTTTGAACTTAATCAGTTCAAACCAATGCAAAGCCATTGATTTATCGGAGAAGTTCGTAGTCATGAACTAACTCTCAGTCAATCTAGACAAGCTCAACATTCTGACACTAATTATAACTTCAACAGGAGTGAGGACTAGGTTGCATGAGGAACAGGAAGAAGGCGAAGTTTTTGTACCTCCCGTGAAGAATAAGGATGTCATCTTTGTCTGAGTTGGGCCACATGTCGAGTTCAATCACTCTCACGCCTCTCTGCAACGCTCGTATAATAGGAGCATCGCTGCAGTCGCTGCTCAACTGGTTCCCAGTGAGGTAGGAATTGTGCCCTGTATATATGAAATAATGTGACAAGGGTGCAGTCATATCATGGTGTACCTGCCATTCGAGATATCACCCTCGTCAAGGACTAAAATGCAGTCTAGATACATTGTTCAAAGGTTCATTTCAAATCGTACTCACTTCAAATGTCAAGCTCTGCATCAATATAACAATAAGCATTGCATGTTATGTCTAGTATTTTGGCACATGTAGCCACCTGCAAGATTAATTCCCGCACCATCACATTGTGATGTAGACCTCAGCGGCATCGGATGCACATCAAATCGAGACACGGCGATTATTCTTCCTGAAGCACAAACCAATAATGACCAGGGAACCCAACATTTTCTACGTTTCCTACATTTCATGAGCAGCACCATCGGTCAAAGCAAGCGAGCTCGTGATCGAGAACCGGGTACATGTAACTAGTCACTTAATTCGACGATGTACATGAGACAGGTTCGGAAAAGACCGCTTGCAGAAGGATTTTCTTCGACCCGGAGTGCATCGAACTTATGCTAGTACAGAAAAAAGCAACGGCAATGCTACCAGTGGAATGGGATTCGATGGCTGAAAAGTGTTCAAATGGGGGAAAAGAAAACGTCAAAGAAACCATTTCTGCTAATCTTACTAGGTCAAGGGTGGGCAAAAACAAAAGTCACTTGCCACATCCTCGTCATCGCCATCGTCCTCGTCCTACAGTATCTACCACCAAACTTTCCGAGGAGAAAGAGATCAAACGTCACAGTCCCCTGCTTTGGATTTTCCTCGTCTACCAAACGGAAGAACAGAGCATTTGACATTTCAACCATCAGAAAGAGAGAGAGAGGGGGGAATGACCGCTGACCTGGCACGAGATGGGCCCATTGAGATCGTCGCGCAACAGGTAACGGAAGAAATCGTCGAGCGTGAGGCCCTGATTGCGGTCGGGGAGCAGCTGGAACTTGGTGTGGAGGACCTGCTCCACCACGCGGTCCGCCTCCGACGCCGCCGCGGCTGGCTCGCACTGGTGCTCCACCATGAACCGCCGCAGCTGGTCGGGGCCCATGTGGGGCCCGCCGCCGGAGAACCTGTGGAAGGCCTCCTTGACGTCCTGGGGGGGCTCGATCTCGGTGATCTTGAACTTCCGGTTGAAGTATTTGAACATCTTGTAGTTGTAGCTCCCGTTCGACGATGCCATCGTGCCCCGATCGATCTACTCCCCTGTTCCTTTCCCCTCCTTTCTTCGCAGAGATTGGAGGTGAGAGAGAGAGAGAGAGAGAGAGAGAGGTTGCAGGGAGGTTGCAGGGGATTGGAGGCAGAAGAAGAAGGGCGACGAGGCCTACGTTCGAGGAGTATTTGTTGCCGAGAATCGTTGGACTTTCGACGTGTCCGACGTTAGCCGCGATGTTTTTCTTTTACATTCTCACTCCCATTAAAACAGCACTTTAATGTTTTGTTTGGTTACATTATGAGATAATTAAATAAATGCTCCCCGAAACTTTTACCGGACGAATAACGCTGTTTATGATATTTTAATTTGTTCAATATGATCCTTGAATTTTTAGCTTAATATATAATTTAATCTCTGAAATTTTAATATACGTTCAATTTACTCCATCAACTGTTCAATGCTGTCATTATACTAATGACAACATTGAACATTTTTATGTAGTCCATGGACTCAACTGAATATGTACAAAAAATCCTGGGACCATATTGAATAAATTAAAATTTCAAGGATGACATTACACGTTGAGCTAAAATTCATGGACCACATTATACATGGAACTGAATTTCAATGATCATATTACATATTAAATCAAAGTTTAAAGATCGTTTGTGTCGTGTATCCTATTATTGTTGACCGCCATGTAGAAATTAGTTCATGGGTCACACTTTATTTCTTTTGCAGGCACGAAATTCAACGTTATTTTTATGAGGTGCGTTGCACATCTTTTCATCGTATTGTACGCCGAATATGCATCAGGTTTGTATTATTAAAATACAGAGCGGGCGGATGCAGCCAATAATTATTAAACAAAAAAAAAAGAAGTTGTAAAGAATACCGTGAATCAAAAATAAAAAATAAAAAAAGAGAAGAAAAACAAGAAAAAGTCCTTCCCGCTTTATCACAACCCTTTCGTACATAAAAAAGAAAAAGTAGTAGGTAAAAGTTGTGCGTGTATCGGTTAGCGTGGAGGCTAAGGACATACCCTCATCAACTCCATTTTTTTTTTGGTCGAACATCAACTCCATTCAATAGGTCAATAAATTATGTCTCGAATTTAAGCCGCAAAAGAAACTCGATTCAAGTAAGTTTTCTAACTTGAATTAGGGATAATCGGCTCTTGAATGTGCCATTACAGACCTAAAACATGGAATCAATCTTGTGACTTCCATTTCCGAAATTTGAAACTGTAGTTCCTAAGTAGAATCAAGAATCGGCTTGCATTTTTTTTTCTATTTGTGTAAAAATGACATTTTTTATAATAGGGTATAAAAGTTAAACCATTTATTTAGAAAAGCATGTATTGGTCTAGTGATTGTGTTATTTATTCACATTGAAGATGATTGTTCAAGTTTCGTTGGATGCAAAAGTATTTTATTTTTTTCCTAAAAGAAGTTTCAAAACTGATTCTATATGGAAACCGAAAGGCCTTGGAACTGGTCCTAGAGAAGTTCACAGAATCCACTTTGAATGTAATTGTGCTTGCAAAAAATTTTATTGTATTTAAGTAACTCGGATGTGGTTGTAATCTTCACCGTATCGATTGATCGATAGTGAGATCGCTTATTGCTCTTCCAATGAAATAGGTCCCCCGGACCGAATCAAGCAAATCCAGTTTTATTCATCTTGTCATCCTGTTCATTTCAATGTTTGATCGTTTGTTTTTTGCACCAGCATATTGCCACGTAAGAAGCTTGATGGGTCGATCAAACACAAAAGTTTCTGCACACGGTGTAAATCAGAATCGACACGATCTCACAAGATTAATCATTCACGTACGAGTTCCTCCCTCAATCATTGAGCGAGATACGTGAGGTTGCATTTTCACATTGGGGAAGAGGCCACGGTTCATAAGATACAAACCCAGATTTGAGAACATGGAATGTTATGCACATTTGGACCATCATCGACAAGTCTTGGTCATTCTTTTTTAGGATTAATATCACGAAAAATCTCAAATTGGTACATCTATAATAAATTTACCAAAAACTTTTTTTTACCACAAAAAACATCAAATTGGTACATCTGTGATAATTTTACCCCGAACTATTTTTTGACCACCAAAAACTCCACACTAGAACACTTGTGATAATTTTACCCCGAACTAATTTTTTGATCACAAAAAACTCAAAACCGGTACACCTGTAACAAATTTACCCTCCGTTAGTTTTCTTTAAATTTTCCGGTCAAATTGTTAAGTTTGATGACATATGATAGTTGGCAGGTATATCACTTTGGGGTTCCACCCCTCTATTTGTTAAAAGTTTACCAATTTGTGATTTTTCGTGATATTAATCCAATTTAACAGACGTTAATGGAGGGTAAATTTATCACAAATGTACTAGTTTTGGATTTTTAGTGGTCAAAAAATTAGTTTTTGGTAAAATTATCACGGGTGTACCAATTTAAGGTTTTTGGTGATCAAAAAATTAGTTCGGAGTAAAATTGTCACAAGTGTACCAGTGTGGGATTTTTTGTGGTCAAAAAAATAGTTCGGGGTAAATTTGTCGCAGATGTACCAATTTGAGGTTTTTGGTGATGAAAAAATTAATCCGAGGTAAAATTGTTACAGATGTACCAGTTTGGGATTTTTCGTGGTATTAACTCTTCTTTCTATCATGTTGATTCCAAAAAGACTTAGGGTACATTTGACAATTATTCTGTTTCCAAAAATAATTTCTGTTAAAAAATGATTCTTTTTTATTTCGTGCTCGGGAACAATTTTTAAGCATTTGAAAATACTTGGTAATTATCCATCTATTCTTGAAATAGAAAAAGAACAGAAATAAAAATTTCTTTTTATTAATACTATTTTTAAGGGTTAATATCACGAAAAATCCTAAACTGGTACATTTGTGACAATTTTACCCCAAACTATTTTTTTAACTACAAAAAACTCCAAACTGGTACACATATGATAAATTTACCCTGAATTATTTTTTTGACCACCAAAAACCCCAAATTGGTACACATGTGATAATTTTATTTCGAAATAATTTTTTAATATAATTTTTTATTTTTCGAATTTTTTATTGAGTTTTTTTATTTTTTCTTTACTTTTTTTTTCCTTTGTCTTCAACCTCTGGCTTGTCGCCGGTCCGGCGACCGGCCAGAGGCCGAAGCCGGCAAGGGCCTGACCCCACCGGTTGCGGGCGAGGCTCGACCTCTCCGGTGTTGGGCGAGGTCGGCCTCGCCCTACGACGGTAAGGTCGAGCCTCGCCAGATCTGGCGAAGGCCTGGCCCCGCCAGCCACTGGCGAGGCTCGACCTTGCCCAACGCCAGCGAGGTCGAGCCTTGCCAACGACCAGCGAGGCCGACCTCACCAGCTTCAACCTCTGATCAGTCGTCGGACTGGTGATCGGCGACCAGCCAGAGGTTGAAGACAAAGGAAAAAAAAAGTAAAGAAACATTAAAAAACTTAATAAAAGAATTCAAAAAATAAAAAATTATATTAAAAAATTATTTCGGAGTAAAATTGTCACATGTGTACCGGTTTTGGGTTTTTAGTGGTCAAAAAATAGTTCAAGGTAAATTTGTCACATGTGTACCAGTTTGGGGTTTTTTGTGGTCAAAAAATAATTTCGGATAAAATTGTCACAAGTGTACCAGTTTAGGGTTTTTCGTGATATTAACCTTATTTTTAATTTTTTAATATTTCTTTCTTTTTAATTTTCTTCTTCTTTCCATTCCTTGGCCATGGCCAGGTTGTTGGTGCCAACGATCTGCCACAGGCCAAGGCCCGCGAGGGCGGCTCATGGCTTGCGGCTTGGGTGAGTGTGGTCCTCACCGGATCTGGTGAGGGCGGCGACAAGGGTCGCCCACGCCAGATTCGGCGAGGGCGGTCCTCACCCAGGTGGCAAGGGTCTAGCCTTTGCCCTTGCTAGGCCTAGCATGTGGCCGGTCGTTAGTCGAAGAAGAAAAAGAAGAAAAAAAAATTCTTTTTCATTTATGATTTTTGTTCCTAGAATTAAGAAACAACTTTTTTTTGCTTTTTGATTATGTTCCAAAACTTATTTTGGGAACAAATTTTTGCAAATTTGTGTCCGGAAACAAAAAATTTACTAAACGGATTCCTGTTGCAAAACTGATTCTGAAAACAAAAGACTATAAATAATTACTGTTTGGCCGGTTGCCAAACATACCCTTAACCATTTGCACGTGTCGTCAACCTTTTCGATTTGTTTCAATTTAAATTAGATCAATAGAATAATAATGAATACTATAATTGCGCATTATTCCCCGTCGATGTAACTGGGACAGTAGCTATGTGGTGGAAATGAATCTGTCACTGGATACGTACTCGTTGGAATGCGTAGCCAGCCAGCCAGCCAGGACAAGATCTAGATGATTACAATAATTTAAGTACATATAGCGGAGTGAATATCCAGACCGAGTCCGAACGTCAAGAACGCCGGACTTAGATTTCGTTCATATGCAATTATTATAATACCCGTTTTCATATTTGCTTATGCAGGCGACGTTGAACAAGTTAGGAGTAACCGCACACTCCATCTCAGTGGCGATCCGGATTTTGCTGTGAAACCTATTAAAATAAGTCATAGACTTATTTCCTGACCCATATCAAATAGATTGGATTGCTATATGTGTTGGTTATGATTAATAAATGGGTCATGAATGTTTTTAGAACGGCGAGACTCAAAATAATGTAAGTGTTAAATTGACTCGTAACTTAAAACCAACCTACCTCTATGACTTTCTCCCACTCTCACTCGATTTCAAGCTCGCTCACTCTATACTCTCACTTTAGTTTGGGTATGAGTTTTCTTAAATTTTATTAAACGTGATAGTGTTTTGGTCGGTCGAGTATGGGTTGAGTATGTGCTGAGTTAGATATGGATCACTAAATCTGTATTACATGAAAATGGGACAGAATAAATGGATCAATTTGGGTATGACTATTTTTTATCAGATCCGACTGACCAATTTGACAAGTTTAGTTACCATAGAAATAGGGCGTCCGCAGTAAAATGATCAGTGCGAGCCATAAACTATAGCTCATTTCAAGCGAGTCCGTCACCGTTATTTCCATTGCGGTGTTAATGAATGTAGAGCCAAGGTCATCATACTCCATATTACGGTCGAACCTATTCGACCAGGGTTGTCCAAGGTCGAGAAGCGAGCGGGGGCATTTCGAAGTCGTGAGCAAGAGGGGGCTCGAAGCCACTTGGGAAAACCGCCGCCAACCGCCGCGGCCGCGGCGAGTTACTCGTTGAAGGTACGAGCAGTAGCACGACATGACACGGGCCATCAGGAATGGCCCACCATATTGATGGGCCGGTCCGGGCACGACGCGGTTAAAGCCAGGTAAGATGGGCCAAGGGCCGGGTCGGCCCGGCCCGACACGTCCGTCGTTCACCGTTCTTCGTCGGAAAACGAAGACCCGCCACCAACCAAACAGTACGCAGTGAAAAACCAAAGGAGAAGCAAAGCTGATCAAAGAGCTCGAGCTTCGCTCGTGGCCGACCCTTGAAGAGACAGTTGACCCACAAAAACCCACAAAGCCTGCGCTATCCTTCTCCGTGAATTTTCACGAATTCCGAGGAAAAGGCACGAAATTTAAGCGCGGCGGAGGAGGAGAGCGAAATTTGGAAATTGCCCATGGCGACGAGGACGAGATGGGTCACGATCACGATGGCGTGGATCTTGGTCTTGTTCGGAACCCTTGCTCTCATCCAGGTGATTCGAAGCTCGACCTTGACCCGAATCCCACCCCTATTTCTCCTCCGTATAGTTCTGAAACTTCTCGACTCGTTTGTTTGTGCGTGTAGAACCGATTGAGCGACGCCGGAGCTTCGTCTGATCCGAAACTTGTTCATCGCAAAATTGGCGCGGTAATTCCTTGCGTCTAAGTATATTGTTATTGATCCCATTTTGTCGAGAGATATGATAATTTCGTGCTTTTTTTCTCTTGTTTGTTTTCGGGTGGCTACTGACTGAGTGCGAGAGAGAATTAATGATGATGTTGTTCATGTTTTGCAGGTAAAGAAGGAGCCAGACGATTTGGAAGAGGTGACTCACAAGGTTTATTTCGATGTTGAGATTGGAGGAAAACCAGTGGGTATGCACTCTGCACAATTTAAGCTCATAGCTGAACAGATTCTTTGAATACTGCGCTGAATTAAATAGCACGTATCATCGTCGCGGTAGAAGTAATTGAGCTAGAGTTTTGTGTATGAACATTCTCCTTTCTATGCACAGAAGTCAGTAAGAAGTAAGAACTGATTGAATCTGATTGCGATAGACATCCTTGCATAGAAATCTTTTCCTCAGTGTGGTTATTGTCCTCGAGTTAGTCAAATCTTTGGCTAGCCGGTTTCTTTTCCTTTTTGGGGGTGCTGGATTTGGTAAGTGCTTTTCTGTTAGTTCTGATTGGTCATTATATCTCTCGCTTTTAAATAAGGATTCACACCCGTCTTTTTGTGCATGGAAATCTTCTCCTGTGTGTAGTTATCATCCTCGAGTTAGTCAAATCTTTGGTGAGCTAGCTTTTTTCCTTCTGGGAAGTTGGGTTTGGCAATGAGCGCTTTCTGGTTGTTATGATTGTTTGTTATATCTCTTGTTTTTTTTTTTTAAGAATTATCTCTTGTTTTTTTTAAGAATTTGCACCCGTCTGTTGTGCCATGCTCTTCATGCTCTTCAGAATGATTAAGAGCCTGATTTTATATGAATCCATCTTTTGCTGCTAAAATTAAATTTCGAATCTCTTTGGTAGAAGGATCTTACTTCATTATGATTTGTATGCCTCCAGGTCGAATTGTCATGGGTCTCTTTGGCAAAACCGTCCCCAAAACAGTTGGTAAGAACCTATATGCACTATGCTTCACAATGTCATGAATTATACGTCGAAATCTTGTTTCTCATTTTTCTCGCTTGCTCTACATCTTTGTTGTGCAGATAACTTCCGAGCTCTTTGCACGGGTAGCCAAGTGACATCTGCTTCCTTTTTGAATTTCCTTTAAACCCCTGAACACTCATGACCAAGTTGAAGGAAGAGGAATCGGCTGTTTGCCGAATGATTTCTCTACAAATTAATAATAAGAAAGAATCATACATGTGTAGAGAAGACAGAGGTATCCCTAAATTGTTACTTCCTGCCTAAACATTTCAGGGTGTCTTTCCTAGATTATTATCAGTCTTTTTGCAGGGGAGAAAGGGATCGGAAAGAGTGGGAAGCCCCTGCATTACAAAGGGAGCCGATTCCACAGGATCATTCCTAGCTTTATGATCCAGGGCGGTGATTTCACTCTTGGAGACGGGAGAGGGGGAGAGTCGATCTACGGGAACAAATTTTCTGATGAAAACTTCAAATTGAAGCATACAGATGCAGGTATTTGCATAATTGAACTTCCTAGTGCTTTCCAAAGAATTGCGAAAATGTTTGTAGTAACCCTGAAGTCAACTTCTTGTGCTGCGACCCATGAATAAGAACATGTAAAGGTTTAATTCTCTACCTTGTAACAGGGCGCCTTTCGATGGCAAATGCTGGGCCAGACACGAATGGGTCACAATTTTTCATTACCACTGTGACAACTAGCTGGTAATTGACAATCTTCCTTTACTCATTTCTTTGATAAGCAGCATTGCCACCTAATTCGTGGGACATTCAGCTCATTGCTGTTACTGTTGGAGATGTTGCCATGATTTGAATGAGTTTGAGGCTATCATTAGCTTAATCTCAGAACTTGTGGGGGAGAAATGTGCGTATGCTTACTAACATCTTGGCAACTTTATCATGGATTATTGTCATAATCTAGTTAATCTTAGTTCTTTTGGTAATCTTTTGAGTTGTTAGGTTGATCATAAACTAAAACAAGGATTTAACTCCTTGCAATCTCTTGTAGGTTGGATGGCCACCATGTTGTGTTTGGAAAGGTGCTGTCTGGAATGGATGTTGTCCGCAAGATTGAGGCTGAAGGGAGACACAGCGGCCAACCCAAAAGTACAGTCATCATTTCAGACAGCGGAGAATTGGCTCTATGAACACTGCGCTCCGGATTGCACACGAATGTAGGGCTCAGGCATCATGTACTGCTTTGATGCGTATGAAGTTTTTTTATGGTGAAAAAAACGTGAGGCAAGCTTGTTCATTGGATATTGGGACATGCTTGAAAGAGCTTGGATAAGATCATAGAGGCCACGAATAGAGAGCACTTCTCTGAGTCTCAATTGGAAGTTACATTAAATATAGCCGAATGAAATCTAGAAAACGGAAATTTTTTTTTCTGAAAACTGGAAAGCAAATGATGTATTTCTCCTTTGTATTAATTCAAAATCTTCAATCCATTGTCCAAATGAGAAGAGTCATTTTTGGAGAATTTCATTTTATTAATAAATTCCAGCCGATTGAACGAGTAAAAACTGATGCCAATAGCACGATATTTGCAGCGAGGGAAAGCAATACTCGAACAGGAAACCTCTCTGAAAATGAAAGACAAAACAAAAGACTTCTGGTAAACCTAAAATGTTCCATGTACATTGAGAGTGGTTTTGCATATTTCTGTGACCATTACTTGATTTGTGAATTGAGAAAAGTTCCTCTGTTTTCGCAAATTGGATTTTGCGACTCCTGCTGTGGATTTGGCGCTCTTTAAGATTTGTGTTTACCTCGTTTCCAATGTGTCACGATCACGTTAAACGAATTACTGTCACGGATAATATCCTGAATTGAAGAAAACCCCGGACTATTGTCACGGAGAATATATACTGAATTGAAGAAAACCCCGGACTATAGACATACCCGAAAGAGCTGAAGAAGCAGCTGCGAAGAAAGAAACGTTTACTGAACGAGCAAATATGTTGGTGGAGCAGAGCTACACTGTGCCACTAATCCAACTTTTGCCAATTGAGAGTTACGGATATACCCATCATATCCAAGAGAAAAGTAAGTTCAAGCTCATTGGGATATAAAAGAACAGCACGCTGGAAGCCGCTTAAGAAGTAAAATTGCAGTACTAACACCCTTGTCTGTCCATTGACATTAACTTACACATGCGAGAATATTGTTCTCAACGAGAGCAAAGGAAGATCGTGCAACTAGGCACCCTTATGCCAATAAAGAATTGGAGATTCCGTCCATTGACCTGATCGCCAAAGCAATGCCTATCACAAGTAAAGACACCTACAAACAATCAGGGCTTATGCGCAATGACGATGGGGTCGTCATTGAGAGATAAGGCCCTAAGTTCAGATCGGATGTGAGAAATTACACAGTTACATCCCATAGTGTGAGACTTGTACCGAATCGACATAGCAAGTATATGAATCACAAGTAAGACAGCCAGAACAGATCAAGCTCTTCACATCAGATCAAAGTTGGGCGATAGTCATTACAGCGCTCCTAAAGCGCAATCCATTGTTCTTGCCCAGCAAATCTGATGAAATCAACACCCACGAACAAAGATAGAAGCCGGAGAATATCTGTTCATGGCAAACCCTAGTCAATCGTCGTCCTAATTTGCAAACCCAAGGCAACTGGACCTTCAACAGCAAAGAATCGACTAAGAAATATCTCATGTGCATTAAATACAAAGTGCAGGTGAATAAGAGGGAAAATGACCCTAAGTACCACTCTTGATGTCAACAATCTCAATCTGCAAAAATGGATTAACATTGACCTACCACCTCCCAAGAATTAACTACTTTTTGATTGGACCCCCATTACATAGGCTCAGTCACCAAACCCAAAGAACCGTCAACTTGCTCATGGCCAATATGAAATAAACCAAGAACTAGTTCTTTATATTAAGAGCACACTTGAGCAACATTCTGTCTGTGTCATGGCCAAAGCATAGCCAAATTTTGTTTACTTGTCTTCTGCATCATTGAGAGAGAGAGAGAGAGAGAGAGAGAGAGAGAGAGAGAGAGAGAGAGAGAGAGAGAGAGAGAGAGTTCTCCTGCTCCACATATGCTTATGTTCATTGCATCACCCAGGAGCAGGAATGTCAAAAACTTGGTTATCTAAGTGAAGGGACTTCTCAGTGCTGATCTACATCCTTCTCAAGTGGTGATATCTGAACAGGCATTGTGAGGGTATCATGGTCTTGCCAACCATAGATGAATGAGATTAATTACCGAGCAGAAGAAAGACTTCCCTCATGGATGGCCCATGCATTTGTAATTACCCAAACTATACCACATGCAACTACAAACATATGGAATGATGACATATTGAGGTCAGTCCGCGAGTCAGATATGGAAATAAAACCAGGATATTTTAAACGAAGCTCGGTACACAACCTCACTTCATGATTTTTCCACATAACACCTGCTACTCCTATCATTTGGAATGACATTCTCCATAATGTCTTCACAGTGTTTTGAGCATAAACTTGCAGGATGCTAGTGACACTTTCATCATCAGTGAGATAGCTCCCACAAGGCAGTCCACACCTAGTCTATCCTAATTTGCTACAGATTCTGCAATTTTCACTTTCCACTCCTCCTTTTCAAGAAACTGCCCCAGTAGTAAAGGACACTCGTGGTCATGACTTTTGTTTGCAGCTACTATAGCTAATCAATTTCCTGCTTTCGTTCCATTTGATTGAAGACTGGAATCGTAATGCAATCTGATAACGGATCTAGGACTGAGACAAGTTAAGATTCCAGTGGAGAGTATTACCATAAGATATGATGATGAGGATTGAAGACTAGAGATTCTTTGTTTCCATTATGTGGTTTTGGCTTCATCCTTGATCTAAAGCACTAAACAGAGAAAGATTTGTTTTAATTAACCAAAGTCCATCGCAACCTACATTTCTGACTTGTAGTGGAAACCAATACACAGTAATACAGCTACCCCAGACAACTAAACATTACACAACATCTATTAAAGAGATTGGGAGGTTTCATATCAGGAAAGCTAATCACTCGAAGCAGGGCCTCTCAAGAATCACAGTATCCACAGATAAAATCCATCTACAGATTACTTCAAGTCAGTCATCATGACGAGCACAGAACCTACTAAGAGCTCTCTCCAAACAGCTTCCACTATCCAAGGAAAACCTAATCATGTAGATAACAGAGACAGGCCACCAGACTCACCACTGTAGGATGTACTAGGGTTAAGCATACACCTAATGCGTATTATTCTTAAGATCTTTATCAAGTGGTTGGAATCAAATCATATTGAGATTTCAGAAAAATCTGCCAGCATGCTTGAGCTGGAGACCTAAAAATCCAGAGGCCTGAAACTAAAGCCTTCAAATCCTGCATCAGTTCCTAACACTTATGTTAACCTGATTGACATAACTCAGACTGCTTCCTTTGATCGCTGGGCAACTCAATCTATAGCAGAGGAGCCGACTTCAAAAAGAATTTAACCCTCCAACATCAAATCGTTCTATTGCCTAGTAAACTATCCGCAAAAAGCTAAATAAAAGTACGCCCTTGCCGCATACACTCTGATCAAACTTTCCCTGCATCTTCATAGAAAGCCGAGCTCGGTGTGCATCAAATTATTATTCATTTTTATCACATTTGAGGTTCACAATTACTAGAAACAGCAGTTACAAAGCAGACCCACGACACAGCCCAGAATGAGCATAGCAGAGTTTCTCTCCATCACTGACAAGAAGACGAGGGAACAACACAGAACGACGGACTCGGACTCAGATACGAAGCAAAATATGATTTTTATTCCTAAGACGCTCAAAAGTCTCGTTAGCTAAGCACCAATCTCCATTCTTCCAGAAAAAAAATTTTCCATTCAATAGAAAGAGTTTCGACAGGGCTCACGATTCGGGGCTGCTTTCTTTGGACGCAGGGTCGGCACCGTTCGCCTCTCGCCCGTGGAACGCGGTGGAGAAATCCGAGGAGAGATCGGAGTACAGCGAGACCACCTTCGATATGTTCTGGTTGATCTCCTGGATCAGAGCCACGTTCTTGACCATGTTGTCGGCGCTCTTGGACTGGTGGTTCTCGTTCACCTGCTGGATCAGGGCGCGGTTCCGGTCGAGCACCGTCTGCACCCGCCTGAAGCTCTGGTTGAACATCCGCCATACCTCGGGGTCGCACTCGAGGGCCTCGTCGGCCTCGTCGGGGGAGCCCCTCAGCGAGTCGCCGAGGCGGGCGGTGGTGGCGGTGGTGACGGTGGAGGGGTTGGGCCTGACGGAGGACTGGCTGCGGCGGCGGTGCCGGCCGGCGGCGGCGGCGGCGGCGGCGGCGACTCCGTCCATGCTCGATCCGGCGGCGGAGGAGGCGGGGGAGGAGGAATGGAGCGGCGGGGTCGTCACTCCGGCGGCGAAGCGTGGGCGGACAATTCTTCTTCTTCTTCTTCTTCCGGTGCGGTTGATATTTTCAGATTTTTTATTTTTTATTTTTTAATGGATTGGGTGAGCTGGGCGGCGAGGCCGAATGCACGCGCGGGAAGGAGCGTGCACTGCTTACGCCCCTTATTTGTCGCCGGGCTTGCAGTTGACTTTTTTCTTTTCTTGTTTTAATTCGTGAATTTTTAAGGCATTTTTGTCCATCACTAGTAATTTTTCAGGACCTAATTTTCGCAAAAACTATTTCGCACGATCCGTAACCCGTTCTTTATTTCCTTGGCTAACCCTATTTTGCAGACAAAATCGGACATAAATCTCTTTTCAATTTGGTACGTACGTTTTTATGAATGTATTAAATTTTAAAAGTTATGCATGTGAATAAAAAAAAAATTTCTCTCATCCATTTTTTTCGTTTTTTTTTTCGTGGCTTGCAATTATAGGGGTTCGGGGCTTTTTATTGTTTACCGAAATCCCGTTTTCTCTTTTTGGTTGCTGCTAAAATCAGTATTTCTAAATAATTAAATTAAAAATTTATATATATATATATATATAGTGAGAGAGAGAGAAAATCAGGTGGGAGGATCCGGGTACAGAGTGAAGAGAAGGGGACGCGCTGTGGCCGCGCGTGGGATTCTTGGGGGGGGGGCGAGGATACGATCATCATGCGAGACCGCCAGAAATGAAAATATCTAACGGCGGCGTTCCATTGGACAAGCGTTGCCACGTCGACAAAAAGTGCTCCACTCTCTCTCTCTCTCCTCTCCCTAGAAATATCTTCAGTCCTAGAAATATCTCCCCAAGTTCCCAAAAGCCACTTCAAGCAAAAACGACACGTCGTTTAACTACTGTCGCCCCTGCTAATAATAAAATTTCTATCCCTCGGAGGTGATTTTCTAACCTAGAAAAAAAATTTCGTTGGTAACTTTTGTTCGGGTTCGGACTTACAAGAATCCAGAACTGAGCTTAGGAAAAATTCCAATTAAGGATCTCAAGTGGGGTCAAATTCTAAAAAAGGATCCAAAGTGAACATTGTGTCAAATAAGGGCCTGAAGTGTTCAATCAGTCTCAAATAAGAACCCGAAGTATCCAAAAAGTCTCAAATAAGGATCTGAGTCCCCGGCCGGCGAGAAAGTTATTGTTTCGACACCGGAACAATAATTTTTTAATTTTTTTTCCCTTTTTTTCCTTTTCCTTTTCTTTTTTTTTCTTTTCTTCCTCCGCCGGCCATAGCTGGGGCCGGCGGAGGTCGCTGGCCTCAGGCGAGGCCACCCTCGCCAGCGTCGGGCGAGGGTCGGCCTCGCCTGGGCTGGGCGAGGACGCCCTCACCGGCCTCCAGTGAGGCCTCCCTCGCTAAATCTGGCGAGGGCTCGACCTTGCCAGGGTCGGGCGAGGCCGGCCTCGTCAGTTGCAGGCGAGTTTGAGTCTCACCAGTGGCCGGCTGGGCCCAAGCCCTCGCTAGATCTAGTGAGGCTCGACCTCGCTTTGCAACTGGTGAGGCCGGCCTAGCCTGACGCCTGCGCAGTCGAACCCTCGCCAGATCGGGCGAGGGCGGCCTCGCCAGATCGGGCGAGGGCGGCCTCGCCCAGTCCAGGCGAGGCCGACCCTCACCCGACGTCGAGGAGGGCGGCCTCGCCTGAGGTCGGCGAGGGTGACCTCGCCCAACGCCAAGCGAGACCGGCCCTCGCCTAACGCCAGCGAGGCCAACCTCACCCAGCCCAAGCGAGGGCGGCCCTCGCCCAGCTCAGGCGAGGATAGCGGAGGAAGAGAAGAAAAAAAAAGAAAAGGAAAAGGAAAAGAAAAAAAATAGAAAAGGAAAAACAGAAAAAAAATATAAAAATTAAAGAGTTACTGTTCTGGTGCTGGAACAGTAACTTTCCCGCCGGCCAGCAGGTATTTGGCCGGTTGGGACCCAAATCCTTATTTGAGACTTTTTGGGCACTTCGGGTCTTTGTTTGAGACTGATTGAGCACTTCAGACCCTTATTTGACACAATGTTCACTTTGGACCATTTTTTGATAATTTGACCTCAATTGGGGTCATTAATTGGAATTTTCCCTCGAGCTCATCTATGTTAGATTTCTGAAACCGTTGCGTGAAAAGAAATCCGAACCAAATTGAACCGTCAAGTCTCTCCTCGATTAATCCTAAGTCATTGATTTTTTTTTTCCATTTTAGGCGGACATTGTTGGAGCCCCAGCCGATAATGCCGAGAAGGAGACGAGGATCATCGAAGACGGTTGGTTACCTATTTGGGATGAAGAGAATATGACAAGTCCGAGAAGGATGATTTCGGCGAGCAGGTGTATCTTCTCGTATCGGAGCTAAAACTCCGATTACACGCGATTCCGTCGTACGATAAGAAGGGAGAGAAGTACAAATCCACGCAAATTGTGATGCGATTTCAATTCGTATGATTAGATAAGCAGAAAACTATTTCATGTCCTTCCGGACCGTGATTATATTACTGGGTTTGCATTGTGGTGCAGATGAAGTTGTGTAGAGATTTCTCTATCTGCAGTTGCAATGAATGACAACGGCTTATCATGTCATAGAGAAAATTTCGAATTATGCCTATTCATTCTACATGTTCAGCTTGATTTTGGAGTTGGTGGGTGGTTCCAAAATGGTGACCTATGGCACGTTTGGTAATGTTTTTATTTCTAGAAATAATTTCTATTCAGAAATAATTTTTTTCTATTTCTATTTCATAGACAAGTTTCTAAGCAAAAAAGAGCATTTGGTAACTGCACAAAATTTTTATTCCCAGAATAGAAAAAGAATAGAAATTCGTTTAGTACAATCCTAAAAATTTTTATTCACAATTTTTTTTCATTTAATTATAAAAATATCAGTGAAAACTTAACAATTTATTTTTGAATAAAACTAGACTAGAAATAGAATCAAAATATATTATGATATAGAATTGGATGACCTTAATACATTCATAAAGAAAATTACCCCTTTTAGACAAAGCAAATATCGAATGGTGGCCGAGGAAATTGGGGTTTAGGATTTAGAATTTATGGTTTAGGTTTTTAGGGTTTTGTATTTAGGGCTTGGGGTTCGGGGTTTTGAGGGTTGGGGTTTGGGTTTTTGGGTTTGGATTTTGGGGTTTTGGGTTTTTGGGTTTGGGGTTTAGGGTTTTTGGGTTTGGGGTTTTAGAGTTGTAGGATCTAGGGTTTTGATTTTTTGTTTTGGGGTAGGGTTTTAGGGATTTGGGGTTTGGGTTTGGGATTTAGGGTTTTTAGGTTTTGGGTTTGAGGTTTGGGTTTTGGGGTTTGTGGTTTGGATTTTGGGTTTTGGGTATTAGGTTTTAGGGTTTCTGCTTTCGGATTTAGGGCTTTAGGGTTTGGGTTTTGGAGTTTCAGGATTTGGGGTTTCACTTTTTGGGTTTGAGATTTAGGGTTTTAAGGTTTGAGTTTAGGGGTTTTGGGGTTTTGAGTTTTGGGTTTCGGGTTTTAGGGTTTCGGATTTTGAGATTTAATGATATATGAAATTGTTTCTCTAAATTGACATTATTTCTCTTTTTGTTCTCGGGAACAGAAAAGTAGATTTTTTTTACTTCTTGTTTCTGTTCCAAATCTATTTCCTAGCTACTATTCTATTCTCAGGAATAGAAAAATCAACTGACGTACACAAATAAATTTCTATTGTTTTCCTGTTTCAGAGAATAAAAGAACAGAAAAATAGAGAAATAGAAAAGTTGCTAAATGCGCTCTTAGTCTATGGGCCTTGAAAAAATGTTGTCCTCGATGGTTATGTGGCTACTTTTCACATTTCTTCAGCCACCATTTTATGATTGGTTGGGCTTTGGTTGGTCCTTGTTTCGGGCCGATGGTGGTCATTTTACTTGCGGTTCTTTGAGATTGAAAATAACGTAAGACCATCGTTTTCTCCTTCTGCCTTTTTTCCTCCAACAGTAATTTTCTTCATTGGCGTTTGTATGAAATCATCTTCTTCTTTTGTCAACTGACTCATCGAGTTCAACGGAATAACATTGTAAGGCATATCAGCACGCACTCACATTTTACATCTACCAAGACTAAGCGAACCACTGACATTTGATCATGCGATGGAACTGTCAGAGCTTCCTTATAGTCCTTAAAAGATGACTTTATTCAGGCAGCAAATGAGCGGCCGCTTAACATCACCTGTCCAATCTAGCAACACTCCATGAGTTCTTTCTCGGAAAAATAGATCACTCAAGTGAATAGACCATTCACTCAGACAACTCTCAACCAACCGCCCTCATGTACCTCCGCATTCGGGCTTCCAGGCATCTCCGCTAAACAAGATCATAGGCCCCTTGCAGATCCTTCATGGAAGAAATAGACCAGGGAGTCATCTGGTACATCAAGTGCACATACAGGAAAATCATGAGACGGATCTCTGTTCCAGACACCAACTAGATTATGTAATCATGTGAGTTCCATTAGTTAAAAAAACACTAAGTCTTATTCTGTGACGGGTAAAATCAACCAAATAATTGGGGGCATGAATTAAGGAAAAGCAGGGCACTGGCTGAAGAACTGTCCAGACAAATAACCCACTGGCTTCTTCTCTCTATTTTAAACACCAAAAAGCCAGGGGAAACGCAAAATGACATTCAACAGTGAAACGTCAAATAACAGAAGCAAAGGGAGCTTGCCAACCAATAAGAAAGGAGATTTAGAGTTGCCAATGAACTATTCATACCTTGTATCTCAGGCGGGACCCCCATAACTTTATTAGAGTATTTCCAATTTCACCATCCTCTGTTTCAGAGAGTTCCACATTAGAGCTATCAGACTGTTGCTCTTCAAGGTCAACCATTTCTCCATCTTCAACTAAAAGATCATTCAAGTCCTTATGCTCACTTTCGTCATGCTGATGTTCACTGACATGGTCAGCAACTGGAGGCAGCAACGGCTTTTCATCTCGGTCTTTATAATCGGACAGGACAACATACTTCTATCAAGCAGAGGCTTTGCAACGTTGAAGGGAACCCACCTGAGGTATGCATTAACTAGCTTGCACATTAACTTTGATAATATGCAGAGGTACTATTGCACATGCAAAAGAATAACAGAGCTTACATAATGACTATTAAGTGTGGAGTAGTTGAACTAGGGGGGATGATGAATTTGAAAGTTAACTTCCTGGCATTTGGAAGACCCTCAAAAATAAAGTTTCATGCAAAGAAGAAAGAAACTGCCAGAGGGACGTACTGGTAACGGAGGGGACATAGAAGCTCAGATGGCTGATACGCTGCTTTATATCTAATCTTGCTGCATGAATGAATGTAAGAGCCAAGGTAATAATACTGAAGACTGGGGCAGTGTACTTGATTATCCTTCACCCAAGACATTTCTTGCAAAGCCGAATATTTTCCCAAGAATAAAAAGGCAAAGTCAGGGTCCCAAAAAAAATATTTACTCAACAAGCAATTAGGAAGGATATCCACCACACCAACCGCAACTACTCGGCCATCAATAACATATGTCTGATGGAAAGACCCAAAACCACAGGGAGGAACTGAACCATCACCGGTGGAGGGAACATAAACCAATGGTGTGTCAACCAAAATCTCCTGTACTCGCTCTCTGTGAGAAGGTCTGGATCGTCATTGTGCACTTTCAACTGATATCGTCTGTACAGCTCGAATTCGTCAGGCTCAAAAGTGGATCTTTTCAGAAGAATCTCAAGCTTCCGCCTTTTTCCTGAACAACAGTTACAGCACCTCACCAAACATCTTCTCTCGTTTCCACTTCTCGTTGAAGATTCTTTGGAGAGAGGTTTTTCTTGGCCAGCCTTATCCGCTGAAGTTTGCTCTGCAATAGAATAATTAAAAATTAAGATGTCCGTCACATGCTTGGATCAAGAGGCCAGATGTTTCCCCCATCTGAGACAATGACTCTGCCAACTTTTCTCCAATAGTTTGAGGTGGCAGCTCAGGAGGCAGCTGGTCCTCTGCTGAATTTCCAGAGAATTCTGAATGCTTTTCACCCTTTTTTTCTGACCGTGCCCGCCTTAAATCAGCAGCCAATTGGAAAGCAATGTTACTGGTATACAAGAGATTTTCTAATCATTTGACTAGCTTCTTTTTGGTCGGGGAGACTCCCTTGACAGAAGCTTTAGGTAATTGAAGATTGGCAGGAAACGTCTCACTTTCAAAACATGTATGCACTGCCTTATCAATTGCATCAGACAAGTAATGCATAAATTGTTCTGGCCCATTCTTATCCTCCTCCTTGCCCACAGAAGGTTCAACTGTTGCCAAGCTTGACATTCCATGACATTCACAATCACTTGCCACTTTAGAAGTACTTAAATCCTCCAGGAGCTCATACTTGGCTTCGGTGTCCAGTGTACCATCCAAAAACCTAGAAACCAATCACCATGGTGAGAATTTCTTGTACATTTTATCCAGATCATGCAACTTTGCTAAATCATCACCTAAAAGGTATAATTTGGTTGACATGCACAAGAAGCTGAACAATTTTATAACTATTGCACTTGTTAAGTTTAGCTTCATGTGGAGCAAAGAAGTCCGAGAAATTTCTCAAGGAGCGAAGAAAACGAAGCTCTTTCACTTAGAGAAATCTCCTAGGTTGGAAATCTTAGTGACGTCAAACTAAAATTCCACTCATGGAGTTATCCATGGAAATACCATTCCAATGCCTACTAGCCTAGCCTCGGAGTGGGCAAATAGTATTTTGATGACCAATGCTTCTAATCAATTGACAAAGAATGGACTCCAAACTTGAATGCTGTCTTGAAAACAGGGAGGTGATCGATTTTGCAAAATGCAATGACGACAGAACAATAAAAAGTCACATGCGAAGATGCAACGATCCACTGAATAGAATCCATAATGTAGAGAGGTTATTAAAGCAATACCTTTCCATCCGTCTGTATGCTCGATTGTGCTCCTTGGAAGGAGTAAAGTCTGCTGCTTTTAAGCGGATAGTATAAGAAGGGCAACATGTAGTACTACTCATATCTGGCTTGCAAAGTAAAGAGCCACATCTTCTCCATCCTCGATCAAGGAGATCTACAGGATGAGTATCAAAGTATGAATTGCCATTCAAAAGAAAAATGCACAATCATTGAATGTACCATAACATCTATCCAAACCATTATTGCCACAGTAGGAAAACTAGCGGAGAAATCCATTGGGTACATTTGAAAGAACAATAAAAGGAAAAGGGAGATATAGGAACACAAACGACTCAAGTCGGAACTTCAGCATGGACCGTACTCCCACATGATTTCTCTGAGCTCTTGCAGTTATATGTGCATATATGGAAGCATGCATGCATGCATGCTGTCAGAGGATAGAAAGTGATTGGGAATTGAAAATTGTGTATTGCTTTTTTATGACAATACTGTACAATTGTAGCCCTATTTATAGTACATAAGGTTAAACTAATTAAAGAAAATAAGGACGTACAGTATAAAAGAAAAAAAATTTTTGCTAGCACACAATATTCTAGTTTCCATCAATGAACCGATCAACATTAATTAGGATCAATATCAGGATTGAGATCAATCGATCGAGGGAACAGTATCTTCAACAGTCCCCCTCAAGCTAGCGGTCTATACACATCAAGGACGCCCAACTTGCTTAACAGGTACGCATGTTGCCTCTGACATAGGGGCTTAGTGAATATGTCTGCGGGTTGTTCCATCGTTCTTCTCCCTCTCTCTGATTGCTTGATATTGAGTTAGGGTTTCCTCTGGCCCTTGTAACTTTTCTTCGGCCATCTCTAACTCGTTCCACAATGCTGAGAGCTGGTTGAAAACCGTGGAAATTGATTGATTTCCTTGCTTTAGCTCAGACAGGGCTTGGATTATTGAGAAAATCTTAGCCCTATCGAGTTTCCTGTACATTTCTTGGATATTTTCCCAAACACTTTTTAGTGTCCTCAGTCGGGGAAGTTCGATGGCAACTTTCGGGGTGAGGCAATTGCCGATCCACATCCGGACGAGCTAGTTGCATTTCCTCCAGTATCGTGCAAGGCGCTCATCAGCCGGAGCAGGGATGATGCCACCAATAAATCCTTCTTTGTCCTTTGTAATGAGTGCCCACCGGAGCTCTCGGGACCATGTGGAGTAGTTCTCCAGTCCCAAAAGTTGCTGTGAAATCAGAACTTTGGTATGGCCAAAAGAATAAAGGACCCTAATGGATTACGACGCTCGTCGACGGAAATTAGGAAAAAATGAATTTGAAAATACGGGTGAGGCACTAATGTCGCCATCGTTGTTTTGAAATCGCAAAGTTTCATTCTTGGGATCAGTTGCCACTGAACCAACTAACTCCAACGTTGCGTCATCTGCGCGACCTGTCTCCTTGCCAAGCGCTTACTCTCATTTTTTCACCTTTCTTTCCCTCTCTCACCGCCTTCCTCTTCCTTTCTTTGTATGTCTTTCCCCTCTACCACTAGGCGAAGGAGAGGTGCCAAGTGGCGCCCATGCATGCAAGGAAGATGAAAGGTCACCATTATCTCTTTTTCCCCCTTTTTCCATCGGCAGCTCCCTCTCTCTCACTCCCTTCCACCAGCTCACTCACTCTCTCCCTCTCATTTCCCCCAGCTCACTCTCTCTCACACTCTCTGACCAGCTCACTCTCTCACTCTCTCTCTCTTGCTCGTCTCTCTGCCAAAGCTCAGCCGCCACTCGAGTCCATGGCCAGCTGTCCACCGCCCGACGCTGTCTGACCAGCCGCTGTCCACTCCGTCTCCCTGTTCCCTCACGTCACCAGCACCAACCGCATGCGAGTCCAGAACCGCCGTGCTGTGCCTTTCCTCTCCGCCAAGACCGCACGCCGTGCCGCCACACTCACCGTCAAGGCAAGTGTGCTCCCTCACTTCGTACTAACCATGTTAGTGTGTGCATGTTGAGTTGGGTCTTGGTTTAGACAATGTGATGGCTGGTTGTTGTGGTTGAGGATGATTGATTGTGTAGTTGTCAAGCAGGTTAGTTTGGATCTTTGGAGATGAGTTTTGTGGGTCTAGATTGCTAAACCAAGTTAAAAAGGTTGTTGCATGTTGGTTGAACTACTGGTTTTGTGTTTGCTTGGCTGAGAACTCGTGGATATCAAGTTGAAGACGATTTCTTGAAGTTCAGCCTCGGTTCCCATAACCGAACCTGCTGGACGCCTTCTGTTTTCCATTTTTATAGTGCTTTTTGCGGCCCGAATCTTACAAAAAGTTCTTCATCAAAGTTGTTCAGAAGATTTTGATATATAACATACTTAAATTTCATATTTTCCTGAGTTCAAATGGGTTACACGATGACCCAGTTACTTACTGTATCAGATCTGTTTTATCGTGTAAAACCAGCGACTTTTGTGTCTTCTCAAATTTTTATAAAAATTTCCAGTTCGAATTTAGTCACACTTCCTTCATGAAATTTGTTAAAGAAATCCATTTCTACAACATATAAAAATTTCAAAGTGTTTTGAAAGAATTTGGTTTGTGAAACGAGCATTCCACGTGGTTCGGTTTCCCTGTTTCGGCGGACCAGTTTTGGTCTGACTTGGAGCTATTGAAAGTGGATTTTACATAAATATTCTGAGATTGTGTTCTTCATAGAAAATAGGAAAAATTTCAATTTGGTATCTAAAGTGGGGTCATTTTCTCAAAAAGAGGTTCAAAGTGGATAAAGTGTCAAATAAGGGCATGAAGTACCCAGTCAGTCTCAAATAGGAGCCCGAAGTGCCCAATTAGTCTCAAATAAGGGCATGGGTCCGCCGGCCGATCAAATGCTCACCGGACAACGAGCACGTCACTGTTCCGGCGATTGGAACAGGGGTAATTTTGTCTTTTATTTTTTTTCTCTTTTCCTTTTCTTCTTCTTCTTTTTTTTTCTTTTTTCCCTTTGTCGGCCATAACTGGGGCTGGCAAAGGTGACCGGCCTCAGGCGGAGACTGCTGTCGCCTGCATTGGGTGAGGCCTGCCCAGCCTAGGCGAGGGTCGTACTCGCTCGATGCCGGCGAGGGTCGTACTCGCTCTAGGGTCGGCCCTCACAGACGTCGGACGAGGTCGCCCTCGCCGAATCTAGCAAGGTTTGACCCTCGCGCGCCCAGCCCAGGCGAGGGCGGCCCTCACCCGACACCGGCAAGGGCTGCCCTCGCTCGACGCCGGCGAGGGCGGCCTCCGCCTGAGGCCAGCCATCTCCGCCGACCTTGGCTATGGCCGGCGGAGGGAAAAGAGAAAAACAAAAGAAGAAGAAGAAAAGGAAAAGGAAAAGGAAAAGAGAAATAAAAAAAGAAAAGTAAAAGATGAAATTGCCCTGTTCTAATCGCCTAAACATTGATGTGCTCACCGGTCGATGAGAATTTGACTAGCCGGCGAACCTAGGCCCTTATTTGAGACTGATTGGGCACTTCGAGCCCTTATTTGAGACTGATTGGACACTTCAGGCCCTTATTTGATACTCTGTCCACTTTGAACCTTTTTTTTGAGAAAATGACCCCACTTTAAGTACCAAATTGAAATTTTCCCTAGAAAATATGTGTTAAAGTCTTATTTATAACATATTCGAATTTTAGAATTTTTGAAGTCCATTTACTATGTTTTTGAGTTTGATTTCTCGAGCAATGCAAAGCTGCCCGGTTTTACCAGACTTCAAAGTTCCATCATTTCCTATTTGAAAACATTTCGATTTAATGTCTTCTGGGGTCAAACTTTGTACATTCTGAACTCTCCAATAAGGTATTGATGGCATCGATATGATAAGGTAAAATTGACACTCATGATTGGTTTGGAGTCCGAGGAAAGCGTGGTAATGCGAGCTATGCATGTGATTAATGAAAAGATCGCTTGTGTGTGTGAATGTGTGACTAAGAGATGCCGGATGCCGTCGGTCTATGGACGACAATGCCCCAAGGAGCATGTCGGGAAAGCGAGATGCCGTGGGCCAGTGGTCTACGTTGCCTTGGAAGAGCCATGCCATAGATGCGCTGGGAGTACGAACGGGATACTGTGGTCAGTGGACCTACGAAGCCTGCGTGAGCCATTGAGTAATCCGGAATATACTGCAGCAGACCGGACTAGGCACACTGGATCCTGCTAGTCGGGATATTCCTCCATGCGTGGCCGAGAAGCGTACCGGACATGTGTCTTAGAGTGGTGATTAAAGCTTGGCTGAGCACACAATACCTGTGATGTGTGCTCGTGTGAATTTCAGTTCATTGATGGACAATCTTTATGCCTGGTGATTGGTGATCGAATGAAAAACGGGGTCTATGCATGCTATGGCTGATTTGTCGATTGGTTTAGATATCTATATAATTGACCCTTTTGAGGCGCATGATATTATATGTTTAATATGGAGTGATAGAGTTTACTTTGCTAAACTTTCGCTCACTATTTATTGTTGATAACTTTTTTACAGATCCTTAGCCATGCCAATACTTCCCACTTCGACCTCTATTAGCTACGAAGTGCCCATTGATTTTGAGGGCCACCTGTATGAGTTTGCGGACCCTGGCTTTCTGGGGATTGTGTTTGTGAAGTTTATCTCCTGTTGATATTGGGTCTCCTGTAAGATCCATTCTTTTGGGTTTTGTCGCTGCTTAGGCATGTGTTGGGGGACAATTGGTGGGACCATTCCCATATCAGGGGCCTAATGGTGCTAATAACGATGCTAGTAGCGAGGTCAAGTAAGGGCGGTATTGAGGAGCAGGAGGAAGGATAGTTTTTGGGTAGACACGACTGTCATTTTTTGGATATAGAGTCATGTCGTGATGAGCGATAGCTTTTGTTGTTTTTTTGGATATGGTTGGTGGGTCTCAGTGAATAGCCGGGTTGGAATAGTTCTGTAGTTTCCCGTGTGTGAACTCACCCTTGTATCACCCGTATTATTATATGAGATGGATGGTATTTTGCTAGCTTACGTGTCCTAGCATTTCTATGATTCTATGTTTCTATGTCACATTCATGTTATAAATGCTGACCCTTAGAAAGAAATATCTTCTGCCTACAAATAATCTGATGACTATAGAGAATTAGAGGATTCAGAATCAAAGGGACAGGCCTGGGACGCTACAGCTCAGGTTTGTCAGTGGTGGTCATAAATAGGGGATCTCCTGACTCTGGTTGGCCGTTGGAGGTACCTGTGAAACTCGGGTAAGAGAAGGTTCCCAAAAACGCGGTTAAGAGAAGGTTCCCAAACCCAAATCGTTTTCATTCATGTAGAACCAATCCGGTCCGGATCTCAGGTTGAGCTCGGTGGCAAATGTCGGGCCGCCTCTTGGCCCGATAGCTGGCCCACTATTTTCTGTATGGACTCTCTTCGTATGGCCCATAACATTCTGGGCAGGTTAGACTTGAATGGGGATCCACTGAACATAGGGTTCCTGAAAAAATTGTCCCGGATTGGGCTGAAGAAGTGCGCTGTTGGGCTGAATTGAGCCAGGGGGCCTCTCATTGGGTCGTTCTTGGTTTTCTTCATTAGTCTAGTTTTCGTCCACCGGAATTGGTCGCGGATCCGAGGGTAAATTTTCCAACCCTTGATTGTTGGAAAGAACTTCCGAATCATGGGATTTTCTTGATTTCGAAGCTTGATTTCTTGGCATCATTTCCTTTTTGTGAATGTGTTCTTATCAAAGAGTTCTTCACAAGTTGCGTGTGAGGAAAAAATGAAAAGGAAAGAAGAGGCTTTGTAGCTGGAAAAGAATCAGTATGCGGAAGCTAGGTTGAAAAAGGGTGGCTCTGATACCATGTCAGAGGATAGAAAGCGATTAGGAATTGAAAATTGTGTATTGCTTTCTTATGGCAATATTGTATAATTGTAGCCCTATTTATAGTACATAGGGTTAAACTCATTAAAGAAAATAAGATGTACAGTATAAAAGAAAAAAACAATTTCCTAGCACACAATATTCTAGTTTCCATCAATGAACCGATCAACATCAAGATCGAGATCAATCAATCGAGGTAACAGTATCTTCAACACATGCATGTCTTAACAGTTGACAGAATGAGTACAGATAAATTTCTCTCATACGGATCAAACATTCGAAATTTCTCTAGTTCCAAGCATATATATGCACATCGACAAGCTAGAGCGGTGACCAGACTGTCAAAAGAGGAATTGTACCAACCTTGATAGTCATCCACGGTAAGGCTCTGCGCCCGCCAGTCTGCGATCCAAGTCGAAGAGGACATTAACAAGAAACGATTCGAAAGGCGAGAAATTGTCACTTTGTCAGCGCGAGCTGACACTCACACATGAAGCAGCAGATTGAAAACTAAAGACTAACGCCATCAGCAATTCCAGCAATCGTGTGAAACCTCAACAGATGACGAAGCTGAAAAGCAAACCGAAGAGCAGCAATTTCCCAGTTCCGACCAATCCAAGATCCGAACACCGTAGCTCGGGGCAAACGCACTCCCTCACAACACAGGCAAAGAAACACAAGAAAACAAAAGAAAGAAACCGGAAACGAACGTACGGACCGTGAGAAACGCTGGACCCATTGCGAGATCTGCAGCACCCGCAGGAGCTTCTCCGCTGGCGGCAGTCCACGACCACCGTCTCTCCCCTGCAGCCCCCGCCTCCGCCGCCGCTCCTCGACTCGCTGCGATAGTTGACCGCCATCCCTTCCGTTCAACAACTACTATTTTATTGCCAAGCCAAGGAGGGAAAGAGAGGAGCTTAGCGATGTCTCCTCTATTTCCGACAAGCTTCGGATCTTGTTGAGGACGACAGACAACAACGACGACGACCAGCAGGCTGCGGTCCCTCTCGAGAAATATGGAATTAATCTGTCGGCTCGTCAAGCTGACTTGACTCCGCGAGTTGACTTGGCCAAATGTTCGCCGGCCGTCGAGCTAGAAACATTTCCGGCGTTGTGATATGGGCAGTTTTGTCCAAAAAAAAATATCTGGGTAAAAACTAACAAATCCTAAATATTTTTTCATCACTCAAAACCGGTATATCTGTGACAAATTTACTCTCTATCAGTTTCCGTTAAATTTTACCGTCAAATTATTGAGTTTGATGACACGTGGCAATTGACAGGTGTATCGGTTTGGGGTTCTATCTTTTGTTTGTAACATATTTATCAATTTGTGATTTTTTGTGGTAGTAATTTAATTTGATATCACAAGTGTACAAGTGGGCTTTTCGGTGATCAAAAAATTAGTTTGGGATAAATTTATCGCATGTGTACCAGTTTAAATTTTTTTGTGATAAAAAAATTAGTTCAGGGTAAATTTATGACCGAATTGGTAAAAGTACAATATGTTTAGACTTTCCGACGGCTTCCCGACAATTTTCCCAAAGCTTGGGTGACAATTTTAATGGTCTCCAAAAATAGAAAAAAAAAAGAAGAAGGAAATGAGGATGTCGAATAGTTTCGGCGTGATTTACGTATAGATTATATTTGATTAAATCATGTAGGTTAGACATGGATTAAGCCATAAGGCGACTAGGGGTTGACTTAACCTAATTATTGACCTAAATGATCTCGACTTGTTTAGGTCAATTGGACCAAAATTTCCGTTCAAGTTTCTCTAATCGAAATCGTTGACCGTGGAGGAAGTCATCGCAATCAAACACTATATTTCCATGAAAGAACGAGGGCTATTTCAAAAGCCTACCTTGTCTTAGAAAAAAAGTTTGGTTAGCTACGAATCATATCATTTTGCGGTCGTCCTCTCGCAAAAAGCTTGTTGATTTATCTTGTCCAAAACATTCGGACCACACCCAGATTTCATTTCTTCATTCACTTCAATCTATCTGAATCATTTTTATCTTGTCCAAAACATTCGGACCACACCCAGATTTCATTTCTTCATTCACTTCAATCTATCTGAATCATTTCAGTACTCATGACGATGACGGCGGCAACGGATTATACCACCGCAAGAACACACCAGGACATATTTTCTTTGAGGAGCGATTTTATATAGAGAAAGGATAGAGATCAAGCTGAGCTTATCGAATGGAGGTCGCTCGAGGCCTACGTTTCTTGCTTTTCTATTTCCATACTTAATTCCTATTTTTGATTGGCCTAGTCAGATGGAAACCCGGGTTCGCCACTCTTCGGTTTCTTTGAAAGGCTTCGGAAGTTTCAAGACTAACCGAAGAGATGCCGACTGCAACATCCGGGATCTTGGGGTATGCTATCTTCAGCAGTCAAGACTGCTTGCACAACACATAAAATGTCTCCTCCTAAGAGTAGTCTGATGTAACCGCTAACCTCAGGTCAATCAATAAAAGCGATCTGATCTTAGGCCGTCAAATCATGACAAGACGACGCATTATTGAAAAGAAGATAATCTGGCAAGAATCAGGAACATACTTCATCTGTGCAGTACCCTACAACACCTGTTGGACATACTATTCTCAATTCCTTCCTTCTCGTGCCATCATACATCTCCCGTCAATATGGATTGCACAAAGCATGCATGAGACTGTTCAGCGACCTAATCCCACTGGATTGCCCTGTGGAATGTCCATTCCGATGGATTCAATGTTGTTTTTCCATCGGCAGCTACGAGATCATATGGCGAATCCTCTGCGAATTCGGTAGGCATTGACTTCCAATGCAGAGACGGCTCCCATTCTGCTTCCTTAAGCACCTTCAGTATCTCCTCCACTACCACCTTGCTGCCCTCAGCAGCTAAATGGACACCGTCCCTGTGAAGAAGAATACAGAACTCATTCACTTTCAACGCATTGATGTGATCCAATCTTCAATCTGGACAAGAAAGTGATCGAAGTCGACAGATGATTGTGCCTGAATTTGACAGTGTCGTGCCTCACATACCAATGATCTGTACAATCAGGACTCATGATTTACCAAGATGGTCCAAATTTCATGCTGTGTTTTCAGCAGTACGAGCCGACTGCAACTTTAGCTTAATGCTAATAATAGCATGCAGTGTAAACATGACGGGAAAATAGACTTGACCGCATGAAGAACAGTAAATATTATCACAGGACATACGTAAAGCATGTATTGAGCCAATCAGGTCTTCTCCGTATTGCACTGAAAAGATCAACAGCTGGCACCCCAATCTCCTTGCACAGCTTTAAGCATGCTTCCGAATACATTTGACACAACTCATTCGTGCGTACTAGCTCACTGAAAAACTCACTGTATTTCAAGGTAAAGATGCCATTAGATGATTGATATTTAGTTAGAAAACCAGAGATTTGTCCATGCATTGGAGTACCTTGAGGTTTGACGAACTTTGTCTTCATTGACAGGAGGGCAGCTAAGAAATATAATTCGTGTTGAATCTGAAAGACTCTGTATATAAATAGCCATTAGAATGTAATTCACGTGATAGGATAGTATGAGGCTTCTTAAAATGCAGTGAATACTGAATAGACTAAAAATTCTGGGATCAAATGCTTGTGAAAGCATTCTTTCCTTCAGCAGAGCAAAAAATTTTAATTATGAAAGTGGAGAAGTTTGGCGACCTTTCTCACAGATAGAATTGTCAACTTTATGATTATTGAGATCTTACTGAGACAATATAAACGCACACATCCTCAAAGAGCTAGTCCTAGAATTCAGATCAAATGCCTATGAATGTATTATTTCCTCCTGGACATCAAATAAAGCCAGAATTTCTTTCTTCGTCGACCTCTCGTCAATGAAAGCGGAGAAGCTTGGCAAGCCTTCTCACAGAAAGGACTGTCAAGTTTATAATTCTCAAAATCTTACAAAGATAGTAAACATGTATACATCCCCAAAGGGCTTTTCTTCGATTATATTCACTGTTGCACTACAAAGAAAAAAAAGAGCATGCTCTGGCATCAAAGCACTACCACACTGTTGTGGTCACCACAAGCCCCCACCAAATGCAAGGGCAAAATGAATTTCGACAATGACAATTTCATCTCAGGATGCAAGTTACGTACCTTGAGATGCTCTCCAATCGTTCTCATGTTTTCGACATATTCATGAAGAGGAACATGTGGGCCAAGGCCAGATGAGTGAGGCCCCATTGAATCATTACCACCAAAATAAACTATTATCAGGGAAGGCTGTACTGCTGCATCCTAGAAAAAAAATGAAGAACAGACCAGTTAGAACTACGATGTGAGAAAGCCCATAAGATCATCCCAGAGCACTGCACTTCATTGAACTTACCCTTTGTTCAAATACCAGGATTTAGGCAACACAGAAGAGATTTTTCAAAAAGCTAAGTTCGCTATATATAAGACGTCTTTACCAAGTACTTAAACTACACAGCTGAGATTCTTTAGGACTAACACAGAGTATACTACAGCCAAAACTCTGAAAACTACTGACCAGCAGTCTAATGTTACATGAGCAAGCTCAGTAACTGAGCCTTTTGAGAAGAGATTCACTCAAGCAGACTCATGCCCCTTTCGAACTCCAAACATAACTACGCTCGATGCACGTAGTTCCTTATAAGGACAACCATTCTCAATTACTTTGGAGACACGATGATAGCCGCAGATGAGAACCATTTGAAAGGTGATACTGTTAATATGGCATCAAGGTATGTACGGCACAGATTTTCTCATACTGTTAATATGGTAACTGAACAGTCAAGGTATGTACGGCATCATCCATAAGGTTTCACTCCTTTGCAAAGACACAGATTTTCTCCAAAGTAATGCATACCCATAAAAATTTTCCACTTCCTCTACCAGGCTAGACACATCGTAACCAACGGCAAGGACACAGTAAGTACAAAATGCACAAGTAATCGGACAAATGACATTTGATCACAGGAGGTGCTATATCATCACAGGATTAGGCTCTGTTTGTTTTGCGAAAAATAAGGGATTCGGAATATATTTTCCTAAACATTTTTCATCAAACTAATTATTTCAAGCCGTATAAGCAATTATTCTTGAGAAATTTTTTTCCATATCACTCATTTTTTTCGCTAAACAAACGGGGCATTAGTGCATAAACAAATTCCAGGAGACAAATGCTTGTGCATTACCTTTGGAAAAACTTGATCGAGGACCTGGAGGGCGCGGCGCGAGTTCCATCCATAGTACCCTCGCAGCACTATATCAGCCTGCGATGATCGGGTAATCATTCATCCATGAGCCAAACACCATGAATTCTACATGTGCAGCCCGTCAGATCAAGGGTTGGTGCGTACGGACAAATTCCCAGCACACAGAACGCCATCAATGCGCAAAAACAGAGGTATATATTCACACGACGAAACTCTCCGAAAATCGAACCAAGAACAGTTGATCAAACGAAACGAAGTGGGTAAGGATCAAAACGGCATCTTTTCTAACCTTACGAGAGTAGACGTCGGAGAGGATGGCGCCCCAGCCGCCGTTGCTGTAGCTGAGCTGCACTATGGAAGAGCCGAAGAGGACGAACTGAGGCCTCCCTGGTCCCACCATCTCCTCCACCTCCTCCTCCTGAAACACCCAGCCCTCTGTTTCTCCGGACGGAAGCAGTTCCGTTTCGGTGGTGAAGTAATGCACCGATTTTCTCGGAGAGAATGTGGACCGGAATGCGATCCGCTTTTACCGAGTGTGTTCGTGGTTGGTTGTGTCCAAGAAGAGAGAGAGAGAGAGAGAGAGAGAGAGAGAGAGAGAGAGAGGCACACACGCTACTATGGTTTCGTCGAGTACGATATATTAAATGCGATCATGGGAACTTTCATTAAATTTGGTGTAAGAATTGCAGAATTTGGAGTAATTATATAAATGTCGAGAAAAAAAATAGATTTAATGTTGTCGTGTACTCGATCGGGGTAGTTCCAGCTCCATAAATTGCTGTCTGTTTTGGTTAGGATGGGTCGTCGACCTAAGGAGTGATGAAGATGAGGTCGTGGTAAGAGGATTGTCGATGAATCCGCGACTCCAGGTGCTGTTGTTGATGCGCGCGCCCAACCATAGGCCGGGAGCATGCGAGCCCGCTCCAGCTTCGGCCGTCCGATCCGGGCGCATAGGAGAGTCCCAGCCCGCGATGTTTCGACGGCCGAGACGAAACGGGCTCGCACTCGCATGGTCCGGGCGCATAGGAGATTTTTGTTGCCCTAGCTAAGGCTGTTGTCAATAAATGCAACTTATGGCAGTTGGGGTGGGTTGGTTGTTAACCGGGTTAGACCGGAGCTTGGTGGGTTCTGTCTAGACTCTAGCGTCGGCGCTTGAATTTGGGGGCGTTAGACGTCAGTACCACCACGGCCACTTGCATTGTACGTGGGGCCTTTGAATCGAATTTCCTACGGTCATTAAACCCTCCCCCACCGGCACGAAGGTCGAGCCAGTCATGAGTTGAAACTGACGGGGAAGATGGGATGGGAATGTGACGTGCCTCCCCCATGATCTTGCAGTAAATTATTCTGTCGGGTCGAAAATGAGAACGTATTTCGGTATTTTTCTCGAGTTTCGACAAAAAAGAATTCCTTTACCAGCGCGACGTGTTGGCTACTTGGCTTCTCATGCTACTAGCTCAAAAGCTGCCTCGTTGTGTTAACAAAAGCAATTTTCAGGTACAGAAACCTGAGAAAACAATGGTTGCCAGGTTTTGAGTTCGACCGGTTTGCAATTTCCCGAAATTGAGCAATGGGCAAAATGTGACGCGAGAGTCCCGTCGCTTTCCAAATCCATCCGAAGCCGGAAACTTCTAGCAAACTACTCTGTGGACCGTACGACAGCTTCACAACATAAACTGTGAATGACAGAGACAGAACACATTATCTTGCACGGCTAAGATCAAGCAATTATGAAAGCAGACATCTCATTTAACAGCGTCGAATATGAGTCCCTCCAAAAGAATCAAACTTGTTATTACAGTAGCTCTCCCACATCACCCCATGGGGAGATCTCAAACAATGATGAGTTGCCGATGTGCTACAACGTAGATTGACATCAATTATTTGCTTGTTTCCTATATAAAAACTCAATCTGTCGATCCGGGTTGGAGAATCCTCCATGTGAATGAAGAGATCGTAACCATGGAGAGAAAGAATATAATTCGGGTGAAGGTCATAAAAATAATGCTCAGAGAAGGGTAAAAGACTACAAGGAACTATCATTGTGTAAGTGAGTTATTATGGTTTCACCAGGGCAAAGCTTTTCGAAGTTGTAAAAGCCACAGGGCCAACTGCATTCCGAAAAGACGAGCTTCCACCGACATTTCCTCCAACCAGACACACAACCGGCGTAAGAGAGATCTTGTTTCATACTTCTTTGCCTCAAGAACTGCTTCTGAAGATATCTTCCCAATGATAAGAAATGTCTCCAGTGAAGATCCCTGCAACTGTTAAAAGGCACAGCTTAGCTGGAGGACACACAATTAGTTGAACTTTTTTAATTGACATTATAAACAATTCTCCAAAATATAAGCTGCAAAATACAATGATGATACGGTCCACAAAGACAGGTAACACGAGCGTCCTCGTACCCCTGCAGCCGGTAATTTTCTCGGATATCTTGCTAATAACTTACCTTGCGTTCTAATGAGCTCTAAAACTGGAGATACCAATATCCTAGCAAAAGCTACAAGCTGTTTACCAGAGCAGTTGCATGGTCCTTATTCCTCTTCTCAGCAGAAAGGACATTCTCATAATACATTCAGCACATCAGAGAGCAGACCGAATTTATGCCAAGATCAGAGAGAATATCTTTATCATTTACTCTAATTCCAGGATTTTAATAGTCTTACTGACAATTAAGGTCAAGTATTCCCGTATTATGACAATAGGGGTATGTCCACTCTCATCAACCAAAATGCATATTATATGAAACTAATAATTCAGGATACATTAGTCAGATGAGGGGGACAGAAGGGCGCTTTCCATAATTTGGCTTCATTTGGCTCACTATAAACACGACCAATATGACAAGTTCTACTACTGTCAACAGGAGACTATGTACATGGTACGGAGGCAGAAATTGCCCAAAAGGTAAAACAACACAACAGGATTCTATAAATGCAAATAAAGTGGTAGCCATGCAATACCAGTGCATTGTTTACAGCTCGTAGACAGTCATTTGTCTTCAGCATCAGCAGAATTACTCGAGGCAGTCTTCTCAGAAGTTCTGAGATCTCTGAGAAATACTGAGATGCGTACATCTGCTAAAGTTAAAGAGTGTCATGTTACTACCTGATAAAATAATCGTGCTGAGCATAAGTAACAAAGGAAAAGTAAATACAATTAGAAGAATAAATAGATCCCAACAAGCACAATCAGTGGCATTCGGGAAAGCAATCACCTGTATCTCCGAACGGTCACTCTCACTGCCTTGTATAACCAAATGGTCAACAGCAGGATCAATAACTCTATTCCACGGCCTCATGGTCAAAATTCCTGCAAATAGTGCACAAAGGTCCTCCCCTGCTCCCAGCTTCACACTATTTTCCTTTATTGCTTTAGCATCAGCAAAAACCAGTGCCTATATTACACAAAATGTGAAAACATCATAAAAAACAAATCAACTCATGTATACCGCATTATGCAAGTAATGAGGCAATATACCTTCCAAAGAGCAGCATAGTTAGTCCTAGTAGACACATCAAGCTCCTTATAGAGACCATGATCTAGAAGTACCAACTGTGGTTTTTTTTTACCTAAATGAATGTAGAAAGAAAAGAGCAGAATGTTAGCACAAAGAACAAAAAACATAATATGAGACCTAGTGCTTTCATATGTGAACCTGTGTAAAACTTGTGATTTGATTTGTGAACTTTTTCAAGAGATGGATTGTCATCATTTTATACTCCAGATACTTAAGTGAATGTATCGAGTCCTCCTCATGAAAGAACAAGGGGGACAGACAACTTTGAACAGAGAAAGAATCTCAGATACAAGATGAAAGCATCAATTAAAGGAACTTGAGATTCTTACGGAAGTTAAACTTGTTCTTGTATTTAGCTGCTCATGACAAAATTAATGGTAATGTTAAGAGAACCATCTCATCATGGAACATGGCCAGGTGGATGTTAGAGATACATTGTTAAGTTTTCCTCTAATTGTTTACGATAACAAGTATGATATTGCATTTGTGCAGTGAAACAGTCTTTCCGATTAAACTCAGAAAGGTCCTCCAATTCTTTTCTTCTTGATCTACAAAAAGTATGTCAAACTACCAAAGTTTCACAACGAAAAGCTCATGCTTCCTACAGGATAACTCAAAGTCTGATAAGATCCCGGATTATAAATTTAGCAGTCTTATGTGAGTATGCCGACAACATTTTCATTAAATCATCTATCTAAGTACGATCGAATTCCACAGAGCCCCCAAAAACCACATTTTCCCACCTTTAGTGATATCTGAACTTCTCTTTACAATTTATGAGAAATAAACTTATCAAATCAAGTAAATGTTATACAACACAAGAAGAAAGCGGATCACCTAAAATACTCCTGGAAGGCATAGGACGAACTATCAAATTGGCAGCATGCGGATCACAGTGGACAAACCCATGTTTGAACATCATTTCAGCAAAAGCTTGACTAACCTGCGAAATATGAGCCAAAAGTCAGCCAAAGTTTGTGTTTTCTCAATCATCGTCACTTTCCACCGGCCAGGTAAAAAACTCCCTTCCCTTGCAGTCACATTAAAAAGGAGTTTTCATAATTCTACAGTGACTTTTAAGAAACCAATTTATAACTCCACTTAGTTAAAAGACCTCCCCAGCATCCCCCCTTTGCTAAACTAAATTGAAAAATTTTGTGGTTGTAACAGTGTCTTTCTAACTGTTGCACATACTGCATGTTTGGCAAATTAAAAAAAATGATTTAGGCGACCTATTTTGTGATAAATAGTTACTAAGAAGTATATCAATGCGTAAAAGAAAATTTGAACTTACTAGCTTTGAAACTTCACTTGGTCGAATTCCAAGCTTCCGAATGGTCTTCACATCATTTATTTGTGCACCATCCATAAATTCCATGATCAACAACTTTGAGGTACTTAGGTTCCAATATACCTTCGGTGCATAAACATAGTCTGCAATGTGGGGAGATAGCTTCCGAAAGTTATCCATACATTTCTCACTATTCTTTGCCTCAACCAAGAAGTCTAGCTCCTGATAGCCATATTTAGAAGAAATAGCAATCATGTGATACAGCTTCCCAACACAATAATAGTTGCATGACAGCTACATGAATGCTACATTAGAAAAGTCTCCTTCCCTGATGAACAGATTAAAGGTGTAACATTTTCAATATTATGTTCCTCACACGATATTTGCACATCTTAATTCCCAACTGAAAATATTCCAATCTTGAGATTAGATGAAAAGATCCATAACCTTCCAGGTTTACGAGACAGCACAATAGACACCGAAGAGAGAATGATGTACATTACGGTGCAGTCACTCGGAAAAGAAATACCTCATTCCCAGCTGCACTTTATTTAAACAGGTTTTTGGGAGAGTATTCTTCAAATGAGAATTACAATCAAAACTGGTGGAAAGCAGGTCTGAAAAAGTTCCCTTAGGCAATATGCAGGCATATTCACATATTGTATGCACAGATAGAAGGAGAGAAACCTACGGTTTCAGAAAAGCTCCCAAATGATTGAGGCATCAAAACTCACAAGCAAACAATGTCAGAGGTGATTCTAAAAAATGTGCCACTTATTTCTATATTTTGCAGCATCAGAGTCAACATAGCATAGATACGATGTTTAATTATAGTGTGCAGACAGTCCAGAGTTGGCCCTTGGCAATCTGCCTTTACAGTATTCAACTTCAATAAAGTTTGTTCTTTGTAACCCACCATCGAGAAAGACATGCATTAGGAAAAAGCCATGAAGCTCAGATGTCCTAAAACCAACTTACCTTTGGCAGACTTTCACGTATTTCATCAACCAGCCACCTGCGTGAGAAAAATGAGAGATCACATTCAACATACTTGGGCCCAAAAAGCAATGTGCCTAAATGCATGATTCCGGTACCTTTATTAAGGAAATGAATTAAATTGCCAGAAAAGACGACCTATGAATGAAATCATAAACCTACATATTTACATAGACATTACATGTGGCAAGCAAAAAAAATAGATATTTACACGTATGCAATCATATATTGATACAGCAATAAAGACTCCTTGTAATCTCTTCCTCAGAAGGATAACGTATATATTGCTAAAGATCTACCTGTAATCAAAACTGGGGAAGATACGATGTAGAGTGTTCACGATTAAATCAACAGTAGCATGATCTGCAGCTGCAGTATCCGTCATGTGAGTGTGCTGCACCTGATCATCATAAATTTTGTTGAATCAGGTCAGTACATGAAGTATCTAGGAGAAGTATAAGAAATTGCATGACTTGCATCTTTGCCTAACATATGAAGATTGTGAGTAAACATGAAAAAAATGATGAAAAAATAAACCTTCACGGCAACTTTGCGGCCATCAGGAGTGCGGGCAACATGAACTTGTGCTAGGGAAGCGCTTGCTATCGGAACAGGATCAAATTCAGTAAAGATCTGGAGAAATAAAAAGCATAGCTCAGCGATACTAGAGAAACCGAGAAAAATGAAGCATCCATGTGGAAACTAATATGCGAGCTTATGCATGGGACACCAGTCAAACTAATTGACGCAAACTCAACATATTAAAAAGAGCGTATGAGACCATAGGCAAATGCATATGATTCCAGTTAGGAAATATTACAACAAGAATACATACTTTGTCTGGTGTCTCACCAAGCTCTTTCTTAAAAACTTCCCGCACTTGATCATAGGAGGAAACTGGACATTTGTTCAACATAGACTCCCTCATTGTCTTGGCATACTCTTCAGGTACCAAATACTCCTGTATAAATTAACACAGCAGTAATGCTACTTGTTGATTTCCAAATCAACTCCAACATATATCCTACTCAGGTGTCTAAGATTATCATGAAAAGATACCAGAGGAAGTACCGTGCTTAGATTGCCTAATAGCATCTAAAGAAGCAAAATCAACAGCATACCAACTGTCCAATATGTTGCCCGAGCTTGATATATATTCCTCCATTTTTGAAACATAATTCCTGAAGCTTAAGTGCTGATCTGAGATGAACTTCGTGCTTAACTCTTGACCTTTCTTCACTACCCTCTGGCAGTCCCAACAGGGAGTACTGGTAATCTAGTTACAGAGCACAATTTAATTTACCAAAGAAACAAGAACCAATGTGTTTTTGAATAGACAACGAGCCACATCAATCACACTTGTAAATTATTAAACGAAACAAAATTTGGCTGGACAACAGAGTATTTGGAATGTAGTTACAGTTCCCAGCACAACTGAATGCATCAACAAAACAAAACAACAACCAATCTCTCTTTGCATGCTAATGCAAGTAGATGACAAAAAAGATCCATAATTATATGAGACCGATAATATTTCTGGTAATACAAGATTTGGCTTGAATACAGTCCCTAATTCCACCTAATATTTCGTGTCAAACGTAGTACACGAATATCACACGGCCAACACATCCAATTATCACACGGAGCAACCACTTCAGTGATGATGAAAATTCAATTGCATCAGATCCAATCCTTCCAAAGACCATGCCATTCCTCGCGCAGCTTATAAACTTCTCGAGTTCATTGTCAAATCCGGCTTGCACAGCAATAACTTTCATCGAAAAGCATCAATACTTTGGAATTGTGCAATCAAGAGAGGCCGCAGGCAAAAAGCAGCGGGCGGTATGTGGTTAAAGCTCGCGTTTTCAAATACAACCACTCTACGCTGCGTCGAAACAAACATGTTCTTTCGTAATATAAGTTCCGAACCAGTCGTCGGCACACGAGTAATTCAGATTCTCGTATACGGAAAAAAAAGAAGGACACGGTCATACAGGCAATAACGGGGGGCGAAGGTGCATACCGAAGGCAATCGAAGCGGCGGTGGCGGCGTCGCGGGCGAGGCGAACGGGAACGACGGTGCAGAGCTTCAAGGCGGTGGCCGGATCGTCGGAGGCCGCGACCGCCGCCCCCGCGGCTCCGCCGCAAGCGGCGGTGCCGACGACCGCGAGGAACCTGGCGCGGGAGCGCCAGAGGGATCGCGCGGCCATGTCCTCGGGCGGCGGCGAATGGTCGGAACGCAGCGGCCCCCAGCGCGTCGCTCCCACGAATTGAATCAGAGTTTGCACGCCGCAGGCGTCCAGACATAAATATAGGTGCAATGCCAGGCTGTCGTGCTAACTGTTTTTTCCTCTTTGGGCCAAAATGCTGACTATGTTTGACTTTCGTGTAAGAAAACCCAATCCGAACCAGACGTTTTTTTTTTTACCTTTAAATGGCGCGGGATTTTTTTTTTATATTTTATTGGGGAAATTATAAAGATGTAAAAGGAAGAAGAACCAATTTTTTATCATCCGAAAATAGCAAAATTAATAAACTCCTCGATAAAAAATCATGAAATTGATATTCGAACTCGAAAACAATATCTGACAAAATTAATGTAAAGGAGGACAAAAACAATACCTGACAAAATTTTGAACTGAGAACAGCAAAAATTAGATGAACATAATGCCCGTCGGAATTATGCTAGTAAAATGAGTCTTGTTCCACGTTTTAAGATAAAATTGTCAATATTTTCAACAATAAAATAAAGTGAAGTTCCAAATTTCTATAGTACATGTCCAAATGGCTAAATATTGACTTAAAAAATAAAATCGAGATCTCATTCATCCTTGATAGCATCAAACAAATTAACAAAAAGTTATTTTATATTTTCCGGTAAACGCCTCAAATTTTGCCTCTTATTTTCACAAATCATTATGTTGATCAAGAGTCTATCAAGATTTGGTCAAAGAGTTACAGGACTTGGAGTACATTTCAAATCTTGAAAATGGGTTTTGCCGGTCAAAATGAGTCTTTTTTGGCCACGCGAATTCCGAGATCAATTTTGATCGATGGAGACCAATTACTCATTTTTTGCGGTAATGAAAAAATTTCAATTTTTAGATTTCGATTAAATGTCTTGAAACTAGGGATCATAAGTATTACAACTGTCACAAAAAAACTGGTCAAATGAGAGAGTAATGACCGTTCAAATTTCGCTCAATCCTTTTGATCCGAAAAACAAGGTTCTAAGGCCCAAAACCATACCTAGATATTTTGAAATTGAACAAAACTTTACAAATTTATAAGTTAAATAATGCACGATTTATAGACTTGAGCTTTAGGTCCCAGTATGACATGGTCTCTAAATTATATATTTTTCTTTGTTCAGATTGATTCTTTCGTTTAAAAAGTATAACACGATTATTAAGCTGTCGTTAATTGGTATGTGTGTGCTTCTCTGGGAGGCAACAAAGGCCATGCGATGATAGGCTGACAAGAACTCGACGACCATCTAGGTGCCTGGGTGGAGCCGTCGCGGCGACCACTTCCTCTCATTCTTCTCCGTCTTCTCTTTTAGGATTTGAGGGATCTTATTAATTTTCTAAAATTTTAATCCAATCAGGACAGATTAATTTAGTTAGTGCAAAATGGCACTGACATGGCAATTTATGTCAGCATTTCAATTTGCATTTTTAATAGAATCAAGGACTAAGTTAAAAGAAAAACATAGCAAAAAAAACATTAATGAGAATGAACAAATTAAAAATTCACTGGATTAATTAACAGTTTCATTATTCGGCAAAAATAAAGTAAACTTACTGCGGTGGAAAAGCATGTAAAAGAATCCCCAAAAAAGAAAAGGGAACAAATAAAGGAAATAGAAAACCCAGAAATCGTCGCCCAGGGAGAAAGCGAAACGCCGCCGAAAATCCGAGCCGGCAGGTCGTCCGCCGCCGCCCGCCCGCCAACCTCTTCCCTCGCCGCCCGCAACACCAGCAGCCCAAGCTGCGGGCACATGCTCCGCCGTTCTCGCGCCCAACAGCTCTCCCCTGCGGCCGCCGGCGGGCTACCATGAGGTTCAACTTCAGCTTCGCCGACTCGACTCCAGAGCCGCAACCCCGATCCCTGACTGCCAAGGAGGAAGCCCGGTGGCTCCCCCTCCAGACCCACCCGGTCTTCTCCCCCTCCGCCGACGCCGGCCCCTCCGCCCCGACCGATACTCCGGCGCCCCGGAACCTCCTGGCCTGGGACGGGTCCTCGCGGCTCTACTTCTGGGACAATAAGCAGCGGTGCCTCCATCGGATATCCGTTCGGCTTGGAGAACCCGAACCCACTTCTGTTCTCGCCGCTTCTCCCTCTAAGGTTCTTCTACCATCATTTTGTGTTGTGGGCTTTTTCAAATTAAGCTATGCGTTTGTATGTTGAAGTCCTCTGTGGTATTTGTTTGCTGTTTATTCCGCTGAGGGAAGAAACTGTGGTTTTTAGCGGTATTGCTGCGTGAACTGGTGCTTTCGATGCATCTATAGCGTATTCCACGTTAAGCAAATGCAACATATAGGATAGGTGAATGGCTTTTATTATGCTAATGCTAAAGCCGCGGAACTGGAAACAAGTTCTTAGCACATCAAATGCCGAGGTTCCAGTGTTGTTGGCTTAGCAGCAAAAATTAGTGGAAATTTGGTCCTTTAAGAGTTTGCAAACTTGCTTAGACAGTGGAAATCGAAAGATTGAGAACGGTGTTATCCTGTGAAATAGTTACATTTTTGGTCGGTCTTGCTTATATCGGGTCGATATTGTTCATTAAATAGGTATTACGAGCAGATTTGGAGATCAACTTTGCGGTGGATAAAATCTCCATCAACAGGAACGGATCAGCATTGCTTCTTGAAGGTTCAGATGCCCTATGTGTTATGTACCTTTATGGGCGTAGTTCTGCTGCCGACGACATTATTTGCAGGTGTGCAGAGTTTGTTGTTCTATTTTTATGTTATCAGATTCCATGTTAGCAGTATTAAGAGCATGTTATTCCATTTTTGGGACTTTTATTATTTTGATTTTGTCATTCTTCAGGGACAAGCCTAGACCTCATGGCTTTTAATATCTGCTAAAATATTTGTCTTTGTATTTTGTTATGGTCCATATTGTTTTTCTTTTTGGGCTGATAAATTCTCATTGCGAACATTTGCCTAAAAAAAAAATTATGCAATGCTTTTTTTGCTGGAGGACTTCTAATATGTACTGTGTTGTTTCCTCTTGACAGAACTGTTTTAGTTGGTTCTGAAATTTACTTAAATGGAAGCAATGCCTTGAGAGTTCTACGAGCTTCATGGCACCCATACAGCGACACCCATCTAGGAGTCCTTTCTTCAGATTCAGTTTTCAGGTAAGATCCCTCCTACTTTCAAATTATGGGGTTGTGTATTGCGTGTACACCTTTGCTTTCTAGTTTGGGATAGATCAAATGTTATGCTCTTCTATTATGGCCAGGTTCTCGGGTCATATACTTTAAATTCAGTTGTGACTTATCCTCTCTTCCCTTGTGCAGCCAAATGGCAATAAGAATAACAACAACCGCAACAACAAAAGGAATAATAATAATAATAATAATAATAATAATAATAATAATAATAATAATAATAAATTCCAAATGATTATTGAGGAACAAAGGGTATGGTTCTAGTGAGTATAAGACACGAGGGACTTATTTAGGGAGATTTGGGGCAAGCGGAAGAATGCCCCGAGATGCTTTATTGGAAAGATGTAAATTTTGGGGCTGTGCATGTCAGAAGTAGTAGGAAAAACCCTCTCAAGATAGGGACGTATATCCCAAACAATGGTATTTGCCTAGCTTTGGAGGAGACGTTATTGAAAGGGCACAGTAGTGTAAAGGACAAGCCTAAGACTGGAGGGACTTTTTGTGGTTTATATTTTGGTAATCTACTGCAAACGACTTTCCTCAAATTTTATCTCTATTTGGGTTACTAAGCATGTTTCACTCTTCTTTTTTGTACTTCAATGACTACATTCTGATTGTTTCCCACTGTTTTGTTTTTTTGGTCAAGACTGTTTGATTTGTCTGCCAATGCCATGCAACCAGAGCAAGAATTTTACCTACAGCCCGTGGAACCTGGTAAATCAAGAAAAGCTGTGTCAATTTGCGCTGTCGATTTCTATTTTGGAGGTGATCACTTGTGGGACAGATTCAGCATAAGTCATGTGGAAAAAGATTTTTTAGCACAATTACAGGGATTAGATGCAGTCCTACGCTTACCTTTGTTTGTCCGATAAATTGCATTGATAGCCAATGTTTTTCAAAGTGGAGGAAAATGTTTGCGTCTCATTAATCCTTCGGCCAATAGTATTTTCATAATGTGTCTTGGAGATGCAATTTGCTGCCCCTTTTTGCAATTCTTCAGTTGATTTTGTGAGAGGTTCACAATAATTATCCTTGCCATTCGATTTTTATGTTGATTGCGACTTTGACTATAACCCCGTGATCTTTGTTTTGTTAGGTTTTTGTTCTGTTTACTGATGGTTCAGTTTACATCCTTTGTCCGATAGTCCCATTCAAAAGGTACTTTTGTGTCTTTATTTTGTACTCAAAATTTCATAGTCTATGTCTTAACATTACTGTTGTGACGGGAAGGTGACCGGTTTGCATCGTTGAATCACCTCGTAGCAAAAAATACAAGGTGAGGTTGCATGTGATAGACAACCCTCCCCTGACCTTCGCACTGTGGGGAGCCTTGTCCACTAGGGACGCCCTTTTATTCACAAGAATAGTCCTTGTCTCAGTTGTTGACAGATGCTATCTCTTCCCTTAACACTGCATCGTTTCCAGTTCATAATTTTAGCATTAGAATTACTGACACGTGTTAAAGGGCTTAGGGTAACTTTTTTTTAGCTTGCCGAATTTTTGCTTAGTAAGACTTGTCGCGACCTAAAATTTTTTCAGGCTAATAGATTATTAAGATTAAGCCTAACTCGGGCCTTTTCAAGCCTTACCAATTCGCAACTTAGGATTTAAGTTTTTAACAAGCAAAAGTTTTCATGCTTGGGGTCGCCACTAATCTATTTGTGGTAGGTCGATTAGAAACCTAAATAAAATATAGGGAGATATGTTTTATTCCTTCGAACCAGAAATTCTAAGTTCGGGGATTTGATTACGCTAGATTTAGTCTAACGCCCTTTCGATACCTTTTCTTTTCAAAGAATATTTATGCATGTAGTCTGGATCCATTTTAACTTAGTCACTAGCATGTGAGGTAATCATGCCGGTGCGCAAACCACCAAAGCAACACCCAATAATCAAAATATTAAATAAATTACAAGATTGAGAGAATTACTTACCTCGAAGCAATGTAAGCATCTGTATTGTTAGCTAGAAAATTACATCAACAATCCTAATATGATTTCTAATTAACAAGCAGTTTACTCAATATTTTTTTAGGGTTTTCACTTATTTAAATGAAAGCTAATCTATATGCAATGATGTGCAAAAAATGACATGCGATTAATGCAACCTAGCATGTGAACTATATGTCATGCGACGATGTGAACTAATTCTAATGACGGACAAATGATTTATTTTTGGTATTTTTCCAATGAAATTCGGAATTAAAAAAATGCCTAAATTAACATGCAATCTATTCTAAAAAAATATAATTTAATCTATTCTAAAGTGACTTTTTTTTGGTATTTTTATAAAAATTCGAAATCAAGAATTACCCTAAAATGAACCATTGAGATCAGGATAATATCTAAATTAAACTAGGAAATAAATTACTCTAATTTCTAATTTAAATTAAAAAGTTATCCTATCGACTTATTCAAAGAAAGTTATCCTAAAACTATCCTAAACATGTATCATTCTTTTTTGGGATTTTCGAATCAAATCAAAACAAAGATTTAAACCAAAGCCAAAGATAGCATCCAATTACCTAAGATATCATCCATAGCCATTCAAATTTGGAAAATAAATTGATAAATCACATCTCAGGCATGAGGATCGAATTGGCCAATTTTCAATGCAATCGCGAATCGTATCTCGAGCGGGAGATCGGATTGATGATTTTCCGTGTAATCGCGAATCGTATCTCGAGCAGAAGATCGGATTGATGACCATAGCACGTTATGAAATTAGGAAATAATTCCTAATTTAAATCTGCTTGAGGATTTCATTGATATGAATAATATTTGAAGATTCAAACAATAATGCAATTTCACAAATTAGGTGACTCAATATATGAAAATCGAATTAATGAAGATTCTTACCTAATTCGCAATATTTGCTTTCTAAGTTTGGACTGGCGGACGGTGGCGGGTTGATGCTCCAATGGATTCGTGGCTGGATGGTTCAAGAACTTGCCAAAAAAATAAACCTGTAAAACAGAGTTCGACTTGGGATCGACCGTGATCGGCGGCTCAAGGTATTGGACGGTGGAAGAGCGAGGACCAGCGGTGAACGATCACTGCGACAGCTAGGATAACGGCCTTTGAGCTCGGGGATCACGGTTGAGCCACCAAGTCAGTATGCAAATCCCTTCGTGGGTCTATTTGTCCCAGCTTCCACCGAAGACTTTGACCGAGCAATCCTCTTTAGCCACTTCTATATCTCAAAAGAAATAAGAAAGTGGCATCTTCTGTGTGATGAAACCATAGGATAATTGCAAGAAGATGCCAAAAAGTCTTCGGGAAAATATAAAAACCAGAACTTTGCGGAAGCAGCAGCTAGTGTCAGGAATGCTAGACGAGGCTGAGAACTCAGTGTAGCGAACGACGCTTGGTGGCTTTTGTTGGAAATTGACTTCAAAAATGGATAGAACAATGGAGTGAGACTTTGAGGCGTGATATCACTTTCTTTAAGGAATTATTTGCCTCACGAAGTTGCTAATGGTCACCGGCAAATTTCCTCCAGGATACAACAAAGTCTCGATGAGAATACTAGATAGCAATTCTAGTATTTCTCCGGGGTCTCTCTACGAAACAATTCGAGAAGATGGCTGTGTTTTAGGGAAGAAAACTTCGGAAAAGAAAACATTCTATTCTACCCAAAAAAAACCGACGAGAATATATAAAGGCATTTTTAACGACCGATGGCAACCTTTCGATAAACGGTTAAAAGAAAAATATCAAACACAACTCTTCGGTCAACAGTTTATAATTGAAAAGGTATGCATCCGAAATGGTTTATGAAAAGACACGAAAATTCGGAATTAAAAAAATAATTAAAAATAGTAAATATATATATTTTGCACGAAATTCCGAATTTCATAATTTCCAAAAATTTCAAAATTAACGAAGACACCCTTTCGACTAATAACGGTCATAAAGAAACGGCATGACAAAAAAAAATAAAATAAAAAATAAAGTAGAGGATTAGCCTAATAATCGCGCAATTATTCGCGCCCCCGCACGCGGGTATCATGGGTTTAGCCCATAACTCATATGTTTCTTCTGAATGTACAAAAGAAGCCCGCACTTATAAACAAGCCTACTTCACTCCATATTATCTATGTGGGACGTAGAAAAACTACTTTTGTTTGTTTTACAAACAAACTTCCAACAGCTTTGTCGTCAGAATGCTAGTTCAACGTCGTCGTGTAGGGACTTCCAAGGCTGAGGAACGATGGAGCTCGCTAGAACACCAAGGTTGCAAGATCTTCGGTGGCCGTGAAATTGTTGGACTAGTGAGGCGCGGGTCCGTGGCTACGCAATAAAGAAGGAGCAGTGGTCGTTGGCTTCGTGGAGGAGTTTGTTGGTTGTGGTGAGCGACATCGCCAGACAAGGGAGTGACTGGTCTGGTGCGACGATGAAGGTGCAGTCGTCAGGGACTCGGTCGAGACTCTCCCTCTCCGGACAATTCTCTCTCTCGCGTATACCTTAGTGTGAATAATGCTACTGATCAGAAGAGAGAAGGAAAGAGCCCCCTCTCTGTGTTCCTCGTGTGTCATCAGACCCAAAGAAAAGCCCCCCTTTTTATATGTAAAACAACATAGAGCCCCCCAAGGAAAGAACGTGATGCAACTTCCAATTGTGGATGCATTGAAATATATATATATATATATATATATATATATATTATTCTTTTCCTTCTTTTGTTATTTCTCCATAATCCACTTACCAATCCTTTCTTTCCTTTCTTTAATCCCTTTGTCGCAAGTATATCCACCAGCTTGAGTGAATCCTCTTTCCTTAATTCTTGCTCTGATAATGCTTTGCTTTCCAATTGTTTCTTGACCTAAAGATTTTCATGATATTTTCTCAGTATTTCCTAATCCAATGTGCCACATGCGCAACGCACGTGTCAATCTTGACCACTCGAGGGAATAACGAGTTGGGCTGAATCTTTAATTCACACGGGCTTAATCCAATTAATTTCATTCGGTTCAGAACCTCTATACTTGAGTCCATTAACTCCAGTTCAATTAAATTTTGTTAAGCCCATCCGCCACCAATCCAATGCAAATGCAACTACTTAATAAATGTTCTTAAAATTAAATGCTATGTAATTTAATTTTAATATTTTTGTTAGGGACTAAAATTTAATCTCTAATTTTCTGTGCAATTAATCACTAAATGATTAGTTAAAATTTAGGTGTCAACAAGACTAATTGAGTAATATCAACTTTCATCAACAGTACTCACAAATGGCCATCTATACTGGAGATATATGGTGATGCTCATACATATGGTCTAAAATCAACAAATCCAACTGCTGCTCGCAACTCTAGCATGGCAATATCTTGGTTGGAAGCTACATTTCCTGAATTAGCTCAGCAAGAGGCAGAAGGGGGAAATCCAGCTACTGTAAAGGCACATCCTTATGCATTGTTTGATGCATCTCTTTCTTTACAGGTATGTTTTGTTACTGCCTATCAAGGATGTAAATGTCCTTCTGAATCCATGATGTGTGATAATATCAACAGCTGACGGGCAATGGATATTGGGAGATGCATGATTGACCTATACTTAGTCAAACATCTACCTAATGAACATTGCTTGCATAGTGAAGATAATGTGCTCACACCCACATATGTGGCACGCACTGAGGTCGCCTTGGTATAATGCTAATTTTGCCGAATAGTTCCCTCAATAAATTTACTTGCGCCTAGAATATATTTTCCATCCTGTGCTTAATTTTTAGCATGGTGCAGTGAACTGAAAAGAATTATTGGGTTGTTTTGGTCCTTTTTTCAGTATAAGATATTATGACCCATGTGTTACCCCATCAAGCTTATATGTGCGCTTGCGTGCGTTTGTCTGTTTGTCTGTTTGTGTATGTGTGGTTTTCTACAATCTAATAGTGATTTAGGCTAAGGACCAATTCTGTTTATCCTTTTATTGACTTCCAGGGGCCTCTACTTAAAGCCTGTCATGGAAGGGAAGATGATCTGGCAGTTAGGGATGCAGATTGCAAAGGCTGTCAAGTGTGACGAGACTTGTTAGCGTCCTGCAATCCAATATGAAAAGGTTTAGAATATCATCCTTCGACCTTAATCAGTTCAAACCAATGCAAAGCCATTGATTTATCGGAGAAGTTCGTAGCCATGAACTAACTCTCAGTCAATCTAGACAAGCTCAACATTCTGACACTAGCTATAACTTCAACAGGAGTGAGGACTAGGCCGCATGAGGAACGGGAAAAAGGCGAAGTTTTTGTACCTCCCGTGAACAATAAAGGATGTCATCTTTGTCTGAGTTGGGCCACATGTCGAGTTCAATCACTCTCACGCCTCTCTGCAACGCTCGTATAATAAGATCATCGCTGCAGTCGCTGCTCAACTGGTTCCCAGTGAGGCAGGAATTGCCCTGTATATATGAAATAATGTGACAAGGGTGCAGTCATATCATGGTGTACCTGCCATTCGAGATATCACCATCGTCAAGGACTAAAATACAGTCTAGAGACATTGTTCAAAGGTTCATTTCAAATCGTACTCGCTTCAAACGTCAAGCTTTGCATCAATATAACAATAAAGCACTGCATGTTATGTCTAGTATTTTGGCCCATGTAGCCACCTGCAAGATTAATTCCCGCACCATCACGTTGTGATGTAGACCTCAGTGGCATCGGATGCACATCAAATCGAGACGCGGCGATTATTCTTCCTGAAGCACAAACCAATAATGACCAGGGAACCCAACATTTTCTACGTTTCCTACATTTCATGAGCAGCACCATCGGTCAAAGCAAGCGAGCTCGTGATCGAGAACCGGGTACATGTAACTAGTCACTTAATTCGACGATGTACATGAGACAGGTTCGGAAAAGACCGCTTGCAGAAGGATTTTCTTCGACCCGGAGTGCATCGACCTTATGCTAGTAGAGAAAAAAGCAACGGCAATGCTACCAGTGGAATGGGATTCGATGGCTGAAAAGTGTTCAAATGGGGGAAAAGAAAACGTCAAAGGAACCATTTCTGCTAATCTTACTAGGTCAAGGGTGGGCAAAAACAAAAGTCACTTGCCACGTCCTCGTCATCGCCATCGTCCTCGTCCTACAGTATCTACCACCAAACTTTCCGAGGAGAAAGAGATCAAAAGTCACAGTCCCCTCCTTACCAAAAAAAAAAAAAAAAGTCACAGTCCCCTGCTCTGGATTTTCCTCGTCTACCAAACGGAAGAACAGAGCATTTGACATTTCAACCATCAGAAAGAGAGAGAGAGGGGGGAATGACCGCTGACCTGGTACGAGATGGGCCCATTGAGATCGTCGCGCAACAGGTAATGGAAGAAATCGTCGAGCGTCAGGCCCTGCTGGCGGTCGGGGACCAGCTGGAACTTGGTGTGGAGGACCTGCTCCAACACGCGGTCCGCCTCCGATGCCGCCGCGGCGGGCTCGCACTGGTGCTTCACCATGAATCGCCGCAGCTGGTCGGGGCCCATGTGGGCCCACCGCCGGAGAACCTGTGGAAGGCCTCCTTGACGTCCTGGGGGGGCTCGATCTCGGTGATCTTGAACTTCCGGTTCAAGCACTTGAACATCTTGTAGTTGTAGCTCCCGTTCGACGATGCCATCGTGCCCCGATCGATCTGCTCCTCTGTTCCTTTCCCCTCCTTTCTTCGCAGAGATTGGAGGTGAGAGAGAGAGAGAGAGAGAGAGAGAGAGAGAGAGAGAGAGAGAGAGATTGCAGGGAGGTTGCAGGGGATTGGAGGAAGAAGAAGAAGGGCGGCGACGAGGCCTACGTTCGAGGAGTCTTTGTTGCCGAGAATCGTTGGACTTCCGACGTGTCCGACGTTAGCCGCGAAGTTTTTTTTTACATTCTCTCTCCCATTAAAACAGAACTTTAAAGTTTTGTTTGGTTACGTTACGAGATACTTAAATAAATGCTCCTCGAAACTTTTACCCAACGTATAATACGGTCCATGATTTTTTAATTTATTCAATATGATTCTCGAACCTTTAACTTAATATGTAATTTGATCCCTAAAATTTTGATACACATTCAATCTAGTACATCAACTGTTTAATTATGTTATTCTATTAATTTAAGTTCAGGGAAAATATTGAATATTTGGATTCAATTGAACACGTACCAAAAATCTAGAAATTATATTTTATCATATTGAAAATTTAAGAATGATATTACATGTTGGGCTAAAGTTCATGGACTGCATTATATGTTGAACAGAATTTCAAGAATCATATTGTATATTAAGTCAAAATTTACGGGTCATTTGTGTCATTTATCTTATTATTGTTGGCCGCCATGTAGAAATTAGTTCATGCGTTACACTTTTTTTCTTTTGCTGGCACAAAATTTCAACATTACTTTATGGGGTGCGGTGCACATCTTTTCATCGTATTGTACCCCGAATATGCATCTGGTTTATATTTATTAAAATACAGAGCCGGCGGATGCAGTAAATTAGTATTAAACAAAAAAAAAGAAGAAGTTGTAAAGAATGCCGTGAATAAAAAATAAAAAATAAAAAAAGAGAAGAAAAACAAGAAAAAGTCCTTCCCGCTTTATCATAAAAATAAAATAGAATTAAAGTGGAAAGAAAAGACAACTCTTTCGTACATAAAAAAGAAAAAGTAGTAGCTAAAAGTCGTGCGTGTATCGGTCAGCGAGTACTAGCGTGGAAGCTAAGGACATACCCTCATCAACTCCATTCAATAGGCTGATAAATTATATTTCGAATTTAAACTGCAAAAGAAATTTGATTCAAGTAAGTTTTCTAACTTGAATTAGGGATAATTGGTTTTTGGATGCGCTGTTATAGACCTAAAACATGGAATCAATCCTGTGATGGCCGTTTTCGATATTTGAAACTGTAATTTCTAAGTAGAATCGAGAATCAGCTTCCATTTTTGTTGTTTTGTGTAAAAATTATGTTTTTATAATAGGGTATAAAAAGTTAAACCGTTTTTTTTGAAAAGCATGTGTTGGTCTAGTGATTGTGTTATTTGTTCACATTGAAGATGATTGTTCAAGTCTCCTTGGATGCAAAAATATTTTTTATCTCCAAAAGAAGTTTCAAAATCTATTCTATCCGAAAACCGAAAAGCCTTGGAACTAGTCCTAGAGAAGTTCACAGAATCCGCCTTGAATGTAATTGCACTTGCAAAAAACTTTATAGTATTTTAGTAATATAGGTATGATTGTAATCTTCACTGCATTGATTGATCGATAGTGAGATCGCTTACTACTCTTCTAATGGAATATGTTCCACGGACCAAACCAAGAAAATCCAGTTTTATTCATCTTGTCATCCCGTTTATTTCAATGTTTGATCTTATGTTTTTTGCACCAGCATATTGCCGCTTGAAATGCTTGATGGGTCGATCAAACACGAAAGTTTTTGCCCGCGGTGTAGAGCAGAACCGAAATGATCTCACAAGATTAATCATTCACATACGAGTTCCTCCCTCAATCATTGAGCGAGATACGTGAGGTTGCATTTTCACATTGGTAAAAAGGCCACGATTCATAAGATACAAACCCAGATTTGAGAGCATGGAATGCTATTGACATTTGGACCATCATCGACGAGTCTTGGTCATTCTTTTTTAGGGTTAATACTACGAAAAATCTCAAAATAGGACATTTATGATAAATTTACCCCAAATTATTTTTTTATCACAAAAAACCCCAAACTGGTACACTTTGTGACAATTTTACTTCGAACTATTTTTTTTACTACAAAAAACCCCACACTAGTATACCTGTGACAATTTTACCCTGAACTAATTTTTTGATCACTAAAAACTCCAAATTGGTACACTTGTGATAAATTTACCCTCCGTTAGTTTTCGTTAAATTTTACTGTCAAATTATTAAGTTTGATGACACGTGATAGTTGGTGGGTATATCAGTTTGGGGTTTTACCCCTTTGTTTATCACAAGTTTACAAATTTGTGATTTTTCGTGATATTAATCAAATTTAATGAACACTAACGAAGGTTAAATTATCACAAATGTACTAGTTTAAGATTTTTAGTGGTAAAAAAATTAATTTGGAACAAAATTGTCACGGGTGTACAAGTTTGGGATTTTTTGTGGTCAAAAAATTAATTCAGGATAAAATTATTATAAGTATACCAGTGTGGGGTTTTTTGTGATAAAAAAAATAGTTCGTAGTAAATTTGTTACATGTTTATCAGTTTAAAGTTTTTTGTGATGAAAAAATTAGTTCGGGATAAAATTATCACATATATACCAGTTTAGGGTTTTTTGTGGTATTAACCCTTCTTTCTATCCTTTTGATGCAAAAAAGTCTTAAGGTGAGTTTGGCAACCATTCTGTTCCCGAAGATAATTTTTCCTCGGAAATGATTCTTTTTGATTCCGTGCTCGGAAATAATTTCTAAGTATTTGAAAATGTTTGGTAACTGCCCAAAATTTCTATTCTTGAAATAGAATAAGAACAGAAATGCGTTTGGTAACTGTATAAAATTTATTTTTATTATTAATATTTTAATAATATTTTGAAATTTTTAATATTTCTTTCTTTTTAATTTAATTTAATTTTTCTTCTTGTTCCCCTTCCTTGGCCATGGGCAAGTCGTCGGTGGCAGCATTCGGCCACAGGCCAGACCGGCAAGGGCGTCGCGGCCCTCACCAAATTTGGCAAGAGTTGGACCCTCATTACCGCCCTTGCCAAATTCGGCAAGGGCGCCTTGCGGCTTGGGTGAGTGCCGCCCTCGCCGCTGTCCTAGTCGAATCTAGCTTCGGTAACGCTAGATCCAGCAAAGGCTGCAGCAAGGGTCGCCCACGCCAAATTCGGCGAGGGTGGCCCTCGCCCAAGCAGAAAGGAGAAAATATTCAGTGGTATGATACTGCCATGTCATTGTCCTACGTGGCGTATCTGTTCCATTAAGAATTTGACACGTGTCACTTGACGTGGAAAAAAAAAGAGAAAAATTGGAGGGACGGGCGAAAAGTTGAAATCCCGCTCAAAATACTTTCTCTCTCCTCTTTTCACTTTTGGGGGCCTTCTTTACCTGCTTTCGCGGGGGGAGAAGACGCTCTCTCTCTCTTTCTTTCTCCACCGCCTCCGCCTCTCCCAAGAGCCCGGCCGTCGTTCCGAGTTCAGATCTGCGTCTGGCCCGTCGCGGTTGCTGGATCCCGAGCCCCTCCCCCTCCGCCTGTGCCTCCGCCTCCGTTGTCGCCTCCGGAGCCCCATCGGGCGGCTATGATTTACGATTCGTCGGCTGATTCCTCTCTCTCTCTCTTTCTCGCGCACCAAATTCCTGGCTGTTTCCGGCGTGGCTATCGAGCACAAGATCTATGCTCGCGTCAGTTTGGGGAACCCTAGCGACGTCTACCTACGGCCGCACCATCTCTCTCAGCCTTGGCAACTTCTGGGCCTCCGTTCGATTGCGGCCCCCGAGACACTGCGGTAGAGGTCCCCGGTCGAGCTCGGGGCTGGGTCGATGGTGAACCTGGAGCGGGCGGTGCAGCCAACGAGCCGGATGGGCGGGCACTGCGTGCAGGGCCACATGGACGAGACCGGGGAGATCGTGTCGATGGAGCCGGAGGCCGACTCGCTGTGGGTGAAGGTGAGGGCGGGGAAGGAGTTGCTGGGGTACGTGGTGCCCTAGTGGTTCATCGCCGTCAACGGGACGAGCTTGATGGTGGTGGGCGTGTTCGATGGGGAGGATTGCTTCAATTTCATGCTGGTGGCGTATACGCAGCAGAAGATGGTCATTCCCATGAAGAGAGTTGGGCAGAAGGTGAATTTGGAGGTGGACATATTGGGGAAGTATGTGGAGAGGCTTCTCAGAAGCAGGTTCGTCGATTCGATGAAGACTTCTCGATCGTGAAGGTGATGATCACTCGCTCTCTGTAGGTGGTAACTTGATTGTGAAGGTGCATTAGTCTAATCTAAAGCTGTTTGGTTCGTTGTTAATGGAATTGTCTCGGTCTGTCATTGGAGCTAGTGATTTCATTTTAAGATCTGTGGCATAAATCATTGCAGATGCCGTGCACCACAGTTTTGTATCGGGCGAGAAAGTCGTTAGTTCTTTCGTGCGAGGGCTTGAGTGATAAGATCGGAAAGGGGGTTTGTTACTCCATGCTTGCATAGACTCTGTCAATTCTTGAAGTGAGAATGCAGTTGTTCGACCGATGATCACCTAGTTTAGTCGCTAGCTGCAAGACCTGGTAGAGGCGTACAAGTGTTGTGGTGACTAACTTGTCTAGAGAAAAACATAACACGAGACATAAGAATTGCATTTTGATATCATATTGCGCTTGGTGGTGCTTTTTATGGTTTCTGTGTTCACTTTATTTTCTATCCCACTCAATAGTTATGTTCAATTGTGAGTTAGGACTTGTGAATTCGCAGTTAAGGAACAGTATATGTTTTTATTTGGGAACATAAATATCATAAAAATATTTCAATGCTGTTGTGAAAAAAAGTTCTTCAACCGAGAATAGCATACTTCTACACAAACTGAAAATTTCCAGTTATATATGGTGTCATGATTTCTGTATTGCCGCCATTTGCATGTTTAAGGGAATAGATATGCTGAAAATTAAGGGGGTATACTGACTAAACTGTTCTTTTTCCTGTCAACATTCTAAAGAAGCAAGGAGGTGTTATTGGAAAAAAAATAGTAAGAGGCAATGAAATGCATATAATTCCTGACCCGTCCTCTTTCTCCTCTGCCTGTGTCATTGTTTCCTTGCACTTCACTTCCCTCCATCACAGCAAATGTCAACCGAGATATTTTCTTCATTGTTTGCTCTTTCTAAATTGTCGGTGAAGCTATTTGTGCAGTCAATGTGTGCATCGTGTTTTAGTGGCAGTAATGAAGTCATTGATAGTTTGTGTTAAGTAGAGTGTATGCATTCGTTTATTCAACCGAAAGATTTGAGACCGAGATTAGAAGGTCGATCGCATTTTCTTTGTCGCAAGCAATGAGCATTACCCATCAGTAAGCTTACATTGTCCAGTATGTTAAAGTTTTAGTTTCTTTTGTTTCTTTTCTCCACGATTAGATTGTTAGTTTTGCAGTAGATGGCTTGTTACAAATGCTGATATTGTGAGTTCATATACTTGTGATGGTTTTGCCATTGCTACTTGATAGGTCTTCCTCATTGCGGCAAGAGTTGCTGGCTAAGGTGGACGAACAATCTCAGTCCAGACATTAAACGTGGCCCTTTTACTCCTGAGGAGGAGAAGCTTATCATTAAGCTTCATGGAATAGATCTTTTTGAAGCATTTATGGGGAGATCAATCTGCTTGATTGAGAAAGTGGAATTAACATTGAATTGATCTTTATCTTTGTCCTTGGTATTGAGAAGGCAATATAGCGTGTGTGCTTGATATTGAGAAGGCAATATATTGAAGGAAAAAGGCTTTGTCTATATTATACTTGTGAACTGAAATTTGTGTACCTTGCTAAGCTTGGTGATAAACAGTCGATATGTGGCTCCATCTTATTGTAAGAATATTGGGATATTGCAAGGTTGCTTCCATGGAGCACCATCATTTCCTTTTGGCTGTGATAAATTTCTAGTAATCCCCTAGTCAACTTTTAATGGTAAAAACCGAGTTATGAATTTGGGTGATCGGTTTAGCACCCCTACGACCTTCTATTGGCATGCAATAGTAATTCACTGGCAAAAGGTGAGGCGCAATTGCAGGTCTAGACAATTTTCTTGTTCTTGTCCTAACTTGAGAACAGAGATGCATTTCTTGGAAGGAAAGGGGTCCATCTCTTCTCTTTTATATGTCTTTATTTGAAGCACCAACAAGTGACGCCATCCTATTTCACTAAGAAAAATTTAGAAATGTCGATTGTGTTTAGGTACCATAATTCCATGGCTTCTGTCCTAATCTCAGCAAAGTCGAAATTGCTATTGTTCTATCTTTTGCATAAAAAGGTCTCAACCTATTCAATAGATTGCGATTTGCCTGGCGCATGTCATTGTATATCTCTAAATTTTTCAAAAGATTTATATTGAATAGTTTAAAAGGTTGGAGGAAACAAGATACATTTTCACCTCCAAATAACCATCTTGCTGCGTACCAAACATTTCGTGGGGCAATACAGGCTGAGAAAGGGCACTCTCAGAGTTGGGATTTGCCAGAATAGGACTCAGCAACTTGCTTCAATCAAGAGAGATTGAAGATGTAACTAAGGACAGGTAGGCATTGCAAGAGCATCAATGGCCGACTACCACGTCACTAGACATTTCTAGAACAACAGTAGGCTTAATCTTTGCTCATTCAAAATTGCAAATAATGCCAATAGATGAAACTTGTATATGCCAAAAGTTCCCTGCGTGCAAGTATCAATGACTAAATCCTTCAAAATAACATGATTATGCCCCAAAACAATCATAGCAATTAAGGAGAAGCTGGTGCTGCGTCCTTCGTTGGCACAGCTTCAGTGTCTGCATCACCATCAGCTACAAAAATCAGCAAATTAGCCAAAAAAATTCCATCACCAAGTGCAAAAAATAACATTATCTCCAAAGACATTCAAATAAGTAAGAGCGAAGCTCGTTACCTTCCCTGAAACCACTCTTGAACTTGCGAGGACATTGTGGCGATACCTCATCCTACCAGTTTCTTTGGTCTTCCTTCGAATTGTCTTCACACTCCAGTTATCTAAAAATAGTGATTAAACACAACTTAATGTGAGAAAAGAAAATTTACACTTTCCATATGCTGTCACAAAAAAGTAAACAATAAGCAACCTCATCACTACCTCACAACATCTTTGACGCAAAGAGAAAGCAAAAGCCGGGACATAGAGCAAACAGCATAACCTAACAGACATTGAAGAATTTGTACATGACATATTTCTATATTCATAATTTCCCTTTCAGAGAAACATCTTTAGAGCAACAAGATGGAGAGTTAAAAATAAGGATTTTTTCATTATGACAAAGAAAATGCGATCGTCCTTCTAATCTCGGTCTCAAATCTTTCGGTTGAATAAACGAATGCATACACTCTACTTAACACAAACTATCAATGACTTCATTACTGCCACTAAAACACGATGCACACATTGACTGCACAAATAGCTTCACCGACAATTTAGAAAGAGCAAACAATGAAGAAAATATCTCGGTTGACATTTGCTGTGATGGAGGGAAGTGAAGTGCAAGGAAACAATGACACAGGCAGAGGAGAAAGAGGACGGGTCAGGAATTATATGCATTTCATTGCCTCTTACTATTTTTTTTTCCAATAACACCTCCTTGCTTCTTTAGAATGTTGACAGGAAAAAGAACAGTTTAGTCAGTATACCCCCTTAATTTTCAGCATATCTATTCCCTTAAACATGCAAATGGCGGCAATACAGAAATCATGACACCATATATAACTGGAAATTTTCAGTTTGTGTAGAAGTATGCTATTCTCGGTTGAAGAACTTTTTTTCACAACAGCATTGAAATATTTTTATGATATTTATGTTCCCAAATAAAAACATATACTGTTCCTTAACTGCGAATTCACAAGTCCTAACTCACAATTGAACATAACTATTGAGTGGGATAGAAAATAAAGTGAACACAGAAACCATAAAAAGCACCACCAAGCGCAATATGATATCAAAATGCAATTCTTATGTCTCGTGTTATGTTTTTCTCTAGACAAGTTAGTCACCACAACACTTGTACGCCTCTACCAGGTCTTGCAGCTAGCGACTAAACTAGGTGATCATCGGTCGAACAACTGCATTCTCACTTCAAGAATTGACAGAGTCTATGCAAGCATGGAGTAACAAACCCCCTTTCCGATCTTATCACTCAAGCCCTCGCACGAAAGAACTAACGACTTTCTCGCCCGATACAAAACTGTGGTGCACGGCATCTGCAATGATTTATGCCACAGATCTTAAAATGAAATCACTAGCTCCAATGACAGACCGAGACAATTCCATTAACAACGAACCAAACAGCTTTAGATTAGACTAATGCACCTTCACAATCAAGTTACCACCTACAGAGAGCGAGTGATCATCACCTTCACGATCGAGAAGTCTTCATCGAATCGACGAACCTGCTTCTGAGAAGCCTCTCCACATACTTCCCCAATATGTCCACCTCCAAATTCACCTTCTGCCCAACTCTCTTCATGGGAATGACCATCTTCTGCTGCGTATACGCCACCAGCATGAAATTGAAGCAATCCTCCCCATCGAACACGCCCACCACCATCAAGCTCGTCCCGTTGACGGCGATGAACCACTAGGGCACCACGTACCCCAGCAACTCCTTCCCCGCCCTCACCTTCACCCACAGCGAGTCGGCCTCCGGCTCCATCGACACGATCTCCCCGGTCTCGTCCATGTGGCCCTGCACGCAGTGCCCGCCCATCCGGCTCGTTGGCTGCACCGCCCGCTCCAGGTTCACCATCGACCCAGCCCCGAGCTCGACCGGGGACCTCTACCGCAGTGTCTCGGGGGCCGCAATCGAACGGAGGCCCAGAAGTTGCCAAGGCTGAGAGAGATGGTGCGGCCGTAGGTAGACGTCGCTAGGGTTCCCCAAACTGACGCGAGCATAGATCTTGTGCTCGATAGCCACGCCGGAAACAGCCAGGAATTTGGTGCGCGAGAAAGAGAGAGAGAGAGGAATCAGCCGACGAATCGTAAATCATAGCCGCCCGATGGGGCTCCGGAGGCGACAACGGAGGCGGAGGCACAGGCGGAGGGGGAGGGGCTCGGGATCCAGCAACCGCGACGGGCCAGACGCAGATCTGAACTCGGAACGACGGCCGGGCTCTTGGGAGAGGCGGAGGCGGTGGAGAAAGAAAGAGAGAGAGAGCGTCTTCTCCCCCCGCGAAAGCAGGTAAAGAAGGCCCCCAAAAGTGAAAAGAGGAGAGAGAAAGTATTTTGAGCGGGATTTCAACTTTTCGCCCGTCCCTCCAATTTTTCTCTTTTTTTTTCCACGTCAAGTGACACGTGTCAAATTCTTAATGGAACAGATACGCCACGTAGGACAATGACATGGCAGTATCATACCACTGAATATTTTCTCAGCAGAAAGGGTCCAGCCCTCGCTCTCGTCGACCTTGGCCTGTGACTGATCGCCGGTCAAGGAAGAAGAAGAAAAAAAAAATTTCTTTTTCATTTCTGATTCTTATTCCGAGAATCAAGAAGCAACTTTTTTTGCTTTTTGATTATGTTCCAAAACTGATTCTGGAAACAAAATAATAGAAATAGTTATTATTTGGCCAATTGCCAAACATGCCCTTAGCCATTTGCACGTGTCGTCAACCTTTTCGACTTGTTTCAATTTAAATTAGATCAATAGAATAATAATGAATAGTATAATTGCACATTATTCCCCGTCGTTGTAACTGGGACGGTAGCTATATGGTGAAAATGAATATGGCTCTGGATACGTACACGTTGGAATGCGTAGCCAGCCAGCCAGGACAAGATTTGGATGATTACAATAATTTAAGTACATATGGTGGAGTGAATATCTAGACCGAGTCTGAACGTCAAGAACGCCGGACTTAGATTTCGTTCATATGCAATTATTATAATGCCCGTTTTCATATTTGCTTATACAGGCGACGTTGAACAAGTTGGGAGTAACCGCACACGCCATCTCAGTGGCGATCTGGATTTTGCCGTGAAACCTATTAAAATAAGTCATAGACCCATTTCTTGACCCATATTAGATGGGTCGGGTTGTTACACGTGTTGGTTATAATTAATAAATGGGTCATAACTATTTTTAGAATGACGAGACTCAAAATAATATAAGTTTTAAATTGATTCACAACTTAAAAACCAACCTACTTCTATGACTTTCTCCCGCTCTTACTCGATTTCAAGCTCGCTCGCTCACTCCGTACTCTCACTTTAGTTTGGATATGAGTTTTCTTCAATTTTATTAAACGTGAAAGTGTTTTGGTCAGTCGAGTATGGATTGAGTATGTATTGGGTTAGATATGGATCACTAAATCTGTATTGCATGAAAATGGGACAGAACGGACTAAATGAATCAATTTGGGTTTATGACTATTTTCAATTGTATCCGACTCACCCATTTGACAAGTTTACGTGTGTCCGCAGTAGAATGATCAATGCGAGCCATAAACTACAGCTCGTTTCAAGCGAGCCTATCGCCGTTATCACCACTGCGGTGGTAATGAAAGTAGAGCCGGGGTGTTAATCATTGAAGGTACGAGCAGTAGCACGACATGACACGGGCCATCGAGAATGCCCCCACCACATTAATGGGCCGGGCCGGGCCGGGCACGACATGGTTAAAGCCGGGTACGATGGGCTGTGGGCTGGTCGGCCCGGCCCGATACGTCGGCCCAGCCAACCAAACAGTACGCGTTGAAAAACGGAAGAGGAAAGCAAGCCTGATCGAAGAGCTCGAGCTTCGCTCATGGCCGACCGTTGACCATCGTCAAGCGCAGAGACGAGACCGTTGACCCACGAACACCCACGAAGCCCGCGCTCTCCTTCGCCGCGAGTTTCGACGAATTCCGGGGAAAAGGGCGGGAAATTTGAGCGCGGAGGAGGAGGAGGAGAGCGAAATCTGGAAATGGCCATGGCGACGAGGACGAGATGGTTCACGATCACGATGGCGTGGATCTTGGTCTTGTTCGGAACCCTTGCTCTCATCCACGTGATTCGAAGCTCGACCTGGACCCGAATCCCACCCCTATCTCTCCTCCGGATAGTTCTGAAACTTCTTGACTCGTTTGTTTGTGCGTGTAGAACCGATTGAGCGACGCCGGAGCTTCGTCTGATCCGAAACTTGTTCATCGCGAAGTTGGTGCGGTAATTCTCTGTGTCTAAGTATATCGTTATTGGTCCCATTTTGTCGAGAGATATGATACTTTCGTGCTTTTCTTTTTTGGTTTTCGGGTGGCTACTGACTGAGTGCGAGAGAGAATTAACGATGATGTTGTTCATGTTTTGCAGCTAAAGAAGGAGCCAGACGATTTGGAAGAGGTGACTCACAAGGTTTATTTCGATGTTGAGATTGGAGGAAAACCAGTGGGTATGCATCCTGTACAATTCAAGCTCATAGCTGAACAGATTCTTTGAATACTGCGCTGAATTAAATAGCACGTATCATCGTCGCGGTAGAAGTAATTGAGCTAGAATTTTGTGTATGAACATTCTCCTTTCTATGCACAGAAGTCAGTAAGAAGTAAGAACTGATTGACTCTGATTGCGATAGATATCCTTGCATAGAAATCTTTTCCTCGGTGTGGTTATTGTCCTCGAGTTAGTCAAATCTTTGGCGAGCCGGTTTCTTTTCCTTTTTGGGAATGCTGGATTTGGCAATGTGCTTTTCTGTTAGTCAGAAGTGTGGGAGAAGCGTTAATGATGCTATTCTAGATGAAATACACATTTGATGACGTGGGTATACCCATACTTATGCCAAGGGTACATTAGCAAACTTCAAATGCATAAGTATCAAAAAGCATCCCTCTAAAAAAAAATTTGGTCAATTCTATAGACTTTGAATTTTCAATTACGCCTAGCATTATCGGTAATAAAAGAATATCTCATCACTAGTTGCAAGCAGGCAACAACTTTAAAGGGCTATACAGCAAATAAGGTTACAGCATAAGACAAGGAAAAGAACAAGAAGACTTTTGTTTTTTGGGCAACAACTGAACTGAATGGAGCTATTCATTAAGAAGAAGCAACGAACTTTTGTGCGGGGAAAATGACGAACTTTTATGGGATTTAATCTGTCAAAACTGTACATCATATGTTATTTCCAGCTTCAAAATGATGAATTGCCTTTTCTTCTTCAATCAATTAAAAGAAGTTCTTGTAGTTCGCTGTTTGTAAGTCCAAAAACGCTGAAGCTTCTTCTATAACTTTTCAAAGACAACCACCTGCTTTCGGAGTCAAGAAGTCAATAAGTCTTGACCAAGAGGTTTCATCTTTCCTACCATAATAAAGGCAAATGGTTTGTTCTACATGAAAGATGCATGGTCTGTGCTGGGCATTTGCTCGCTACGAATTATGGCACTCATGCCATATAATGGGAAAAGCTAGATGTGATCGGGGGCATGTCTCTATATGGATTTCTTATTTTTCTGTGTTCATTGTTGACCATAATAAATGACTATGTTGCCACAAAATCAAGAAGCTCTAAGTCTCTAACCTGGAAAACATTGACTGATTTCTCCAGTTCAGCAATATACTGAAGTCAACGCTGTCCTGAATGCCTGCAGAAAAGCCAAAATAAGTCATTCCTATGCCTCCTGTCACATGAACTAGAAAGGAAGACAAAGCGACCAGGTATTCATATTCACATCATGGCTTTAAAACATGATGAAGCATTTACATTGTGATAGACGCTACATCAGCGACAAGCAATCATCTTCTCTGAATATAGTTATTCCCATAACGAGATTAGGGTTGCAGTCACAGGAAATTGGTGCTCATGCGAATCAATCTATAGTACATAAAAAAAAAGTACAAACTTCACAAGAACTGGACTGTAGTATAACTTTACTTTTTATAATTTCATGGTTGGTTACGATGAAGTGGAAAAGCTTTTTAATAATTATGTAAACAAAATAAAACATCGCGGTGGACACAAGGTCTTTGTCCAGCCATGCTGTGTAGGAAAGGTTGTATCTCAACATACGCATAAAAGATGATGCCCTCAAAAAGTGATGCCCTCAAAAAGTCACTTGAGAAGTACATAATTGTTCACCTGAGAAAATTTTAGATCAGTCAAGAATATCTGCAGGCCTATGTGCACCTTAGGGAAAGGCAGTGTCGCAGCCCTGCTGCTAGGATATGGTTGATAGGTCCGGTACAATACATGCATGCATAGGACACCATTTTCAGAACGCCAGGATAGAATATCATAACATAGTCAACAAAAGAGGTTCTTATGTATCTAATAAACTGCGAGTACTATTAGCATAACACGGTCGAAGAAGCTCCGAGATTCGAAAGTACGCTCAACTTGCTGTCACAAACAATGAACATGCAAGCTCAGCACATTCATATTTCATTATTCGTAATAACAATTGCAGAAGCAAGTAAAAACGGAGACAATTGCTGTCCCAGCTAGATCAGCTTTCAATTCCCCCACATTTATTAAAATCCTAGAAAAATCAGATGCACTCGAAAGTATGCAAGAGCATCCTTAAATCAATTTATAACTCTCCTCGTTTAAGTACATATACTTTACTATATACTCTCTTGGAAGAAATTGAAGTATTTTAGCTCAGGAAAGCAATTAGCCAAAGAATAAAAACCACACATGCTAAGCCTGTGAACATATGGCTGGCGAATTGAAGGAATTTTGGCTGAGCTTTTCCATTGACTATGTATGTAAACATTAGAGATATACAAATTTGCAGATGCTGCTAACAAAAGTGGGGAATCTGGAATTCTATAGCATGAAAGAATGTAAAAAAGATTACAGATTTATCAATCACCAAGGGTGTTTAGAAGCTAATACATCACTGAGCAATTAGAAATAGCTAAAATTGCTACCTGAATACATGAGCACATTGCCTTACCGTTTCACTATCTTTGTCTCGGCATCACCAGTTGAAACACAGATATCACCTTTCATATCTGAGTTGACCATTCCAGAAATGCATAGACTGCCATCTAGGAACTGCGGGGAAGTCTGTGAAATATATTCCAACAATGCTGAAACTATGCTACTGTCCGGTAATGCTGGGTTGCCTTTTTGACGCGGAGAATTGGGACCATAAATGCAATCCAAGTCCAACCTGCCCGAAACTTCACTTTCATCTCTGGCCTGCTTCGCAGTATGGGGTTTGATTGCTGGTAATGAGACTGATAGGCCATCTAAAAGCGTAATCGAATCACTAGCCAATCTCCGATCGATGACTCCCCTTGCAACTCGAGTTTGGATCATCCAGCAAATCCTCAAGCCACGCCGGCTGCTCCTCCAAAATGGCACTCTGAGAGGGATATTTTTTATGCCGTGTAAAGACATTACTGTGGTTTGTGTTTGCAGGTGGAGAGGTGGGGTCGTGGATAGGTCGAGAAACGGGCTTCCTCTGAAATGGGCAGCGAGGTGGAAGATGAGCTTGCCTCGACATGGTGACATGAATCAAAGTGAATCCATAAGCACTTCATATAAGTCCATCGTTAAATTCTCTCTCAATGCTCTCTTTTATGAAAGCGAAAGAGCACATCATGATCCCCCACCTGCGCCAGCATCCTACAAAGAAAGTTTTGAATTGAGGAACTTAGAGGGAGAAAGAGGACACCTGGAAGTTGCTGGTAGAGATATACTTAAACTTCACATGACGAATTCGCAAACTACAGAGACATAAAAAATTTCTCTATGACATGTCACACAGACAGAGAGACCTTCTAGCTTCTGTACGAAATTATCAGATTACACAAAAACTGTCAAATGAAATAGCTCACTAAATTTGGCGAAACTTCTCTAGGAATAGAATCCTCATTTATAATTCTTCCCTCCCATAGGGCCCAACCACCCCAAAAGAAAGAAAGAATAGATAGAGCTTGAACACTGTCAATTGGGATGAAGCGCCATCTTAAACGTGAATTCTCTCTTCACCCTTTCTTGCAATCAAGCAACTACTAACATATGTTCACAGGGGAAGATAAAGAGGGCAGCTTCATAGAAGGTAAATAAAAAGGGCAACCTCTTAATAGTTGATACCTTACAATTTGAAAAACAATGTGCATGCGACACTCAACCAACCCAAGCTGCAAAACAAACGGGATTACAGGAAAAAAAAACACGAAACAATGCAACAGTGACACCACCGAGCGCTCAAACACGTTCCAAGCAAAAACCATAAAACAGAGAGAAGTCTTCAGGGGCATCGGAAGAAAAAAAAGAAAGGAAGACTAAAGACAAGCTCACAAGGTTCGATTGGAGGAGAACAGAAGAAACTCATTTGGAGAGAAGGAACACTTCAAACTTCAATCATCGCCTCTCCGAACGCGAAAACAAAAACCCAACAGCAAGATTGAATTTTTCCTGGAAAAGTGATGGGTTTTATTTGTGACAAATGGGCCGCCCATCATGATGGGTTTTATTTGTGACAAATGGGCCGCCCATGATGGGCTAACCCAGCCCATGAAAGAAAGTAACTGCACATGGCAGTTATTGGCTGAAAACAAAAAGTCACAATGTGAACATACGTGATGCGTGTAGTTGCATTTTTGAAGATCAGAAAAACACTCTCAAAAGAAGACAAAAGCAAGAGGCTTTTTGTTCAACAATCCAAGGATTGTTCACTCTCTCAAGGCTGCAATAAGGGCATTTAATCTGTGGCTAAAGAGGTATGTTCGGTTTTTATAATATACTTCGAACGATCAGTGATTCAAGCGTAGAATGGGTACGTTTTTCCGCAAATTTCGCATTATGTTTAGGAATTTGTTTCCATCATTGGTATCAAAGCATGTGTTCTTGTTTCCTGATCGTTTAATATGTTTTTACATGGTGTATTGGCTGGAAATCGTGAAACGGCGCCGACGAACGCTTGGGTACGAAAAACCGACACCCGACCGTACTGTTCGAGTTCGTTTTCCCGATTTCCGTGCGTCAAAATTTTTTTTGAAAAGTGTAGGGTTGTAGTACTCGTCGAAACGAGAATTTTGACGGGGGTCACGCCGCCGGGGGAGGCCGCACACGCCCCCACGCGCCGCCGCAAGCGGCGGCTGCGCAGGCACGTGCGTTGCACGTGCGCAGCGGTTGCTGCGCGCGCGTGCAATGCACGCGCCACGTACGCGTGTGTGGCGTGGCTGACGTCACGCTGACGTCAGCCACGCGGCTGCCATGATCCGACCCGTTTGACCCGATCCGACCCGTTGACCCGTGACCCGTGACCCGACCCTGTGACCCGTTGACTTGACCCGGTCATCTGTTGACCGTTGACCGGCGTTGACCTGCGTTGACCGGCGGAAAAAAAAAACTGAAGGGGGCAGAATGTGTTTCTTGCATAATAGTATCATGATTTAAAAGGTAATCATTTGATTTTTTTCTGCATTTGTTGCAGGAAAAATGGTACGAAGATATCAAACCCCTATTATACCTAGAACAGCAGCTCAAAAGGAGAAGCTTGAGAATCTAAGAATCAAGCTGGCTCTTTACAGGTGGGATGCTGATGATGACATGATGACACACATCATCAAGGTCAACTAAATGATACAAGATATCATTTGGAACGGTTTCTTAATGCCAGGGTATGTGATGGTTGGAGCACTCAAATGCACCATTCCTGATGAGTTGGGAAGAATGATTGATAGGGTTTGGGACACCTTAGAAGGTCCGAGCTATAAGATGATTGTGGAGCAGTTCATGATAGAGTACATACGGGTCGGGGCAAGAAGGACGTCAACCCTTGCATTAAATCGGTCTCGGCGCAATACGTTGCCCGAATTTTGGGGTTTTCCGGGTGCCTCCATTTGGATGCCAAAGAGAATAAAATTTCCTAAGGAGTTTGATGAATATTTCCCTGTGTATAGGAAATTGATAGTCGGTTGATTATATGTTACTTTAGTTCGTTTTAAGATATTCTAGGTGGATATTTTCTTTTCTATGCTAGTTTCATTCCTCATGTATATAGTGTTTAGTGAATGAAAGTTGATGGATATTTATTATTGTGAATAGTTTATGGTACTATTTTATTATGATATCTGTCTTATTAGAACAATATGGTTGAGTGGGAGTTCTAAAAGTTTTAGTAACTTTAAAGAACGTAATTTTACCTTAATGATTATATTAACGATAATTTCACATTAGGATTTTTTGATGATGATTGGGAACGTAGTGAACTTTCGAATCTAAAGCCTATGTGAAATTATTCATTAATATAATCAATATGTGTAAAATTGATGCATAAATAAGTGGCATTAACAATTCGTGCTTGTCTGTCTGATATGTTCAGATTCAATGGCTTCAGCATCAAAGAATATAGTTACTGAACTTAACAAAGGAGAGAAGCTTAACGGTGATAATTATGAAATTTGGCATATGAAAATCCAATATGTGCTGGAAGAGCAAGAGGCTCTTGAAGCTCTTAACCTGGTTATGGAAGAGCCTGAAGACGGAAACACTGCACAACATAAGAGAGATAAGGATGCATTTGCTGTATGGAAAAGGAAGAACTCCCTAGCTCGCATCACGTTGCTGAGTAGCATGGATAATGATGTCATGCGAGAGTTTAGGCGTTTTGAAAATGCTAAGGAAATGTGGGGAGCATTGGCAGCAAGGTTTGGTCATACATCTGTAACCAAGCTAAGACAGCTCACTATAAGATTTGATTCTTATAAGAAGCCACATGGTCAGTCCCTGAAACAACATTTAAGGAAAATGTCAAACATGATTAATGAGCTGAAGGATGCTGGCCATGTCCTGACCGATGAGCAACAAGTGCAAGCAGTGATTCGTTCTTTGCCTCAGAGTTGGGAGCATATGAAGTTGCACTTAACTCACAATGAGAACATCAAAACCTTTGAGGATGCAGTGCGCCACTTAGAGCTAGAAGAGGACCGTCTCCTGGCAGATAAGCCGTTAATTGACATTTACTATGCGGGTTCTAGCTCACAAGGGCCTTCGAGCTCTAAGCGCAAGCGTCTTGATTCGTTCAGAAGGTGGAGAGGTAAGGGAGCGAGTTCTTCGGGGAAGAAACCAAAAGATGATCAACACCAAAGAGGAAAGCGTCCTCATGTTAAGAAGATGTTGAGGGTGAAATGCTACAATTGTAGCAAGAAGGGCCACTTCGCTTGTGATTGCAGTGAGCCAAAGAAGGTAAACTCCCCTTGCATTCTTGAGAACTTTGTCTATGTGTCAAGTTCTGTATTTTTAACTGAGTCTAATCCTTTGTGGACTGTAGATTCGGGAGCAACAGACCATGTAGCGAAGGACAAAGATGCCTTCGTGGAGTTTCGACGGGTTCCGACCGGAACGAAATGGATCTATGTAGGGAACAACTCTAAAGTAGAAGTTAAAGGAATTGGCACCTGCCAGTTGATGATGCGTGGTGGACGCACATTGTTCCTACATGATGTACTATATGCTCCGGAGATTCGTCGAAATTTAGTGTCTGTTTTGGTGTTGATTAAACTTGGTTTTAATTTAAATTTTCATAGCAGTGGTGTTGATTTGTATCTGGGTACAAATTATTATGGATGTAGATACTTTCTGAATGGTTTTATTGTACTAGATGTTAACTGCAGTGATGTTAACGTTTCTTATTCCCTGTTTACATCTTCCAACTCATATGAAAATGATGTGAATATGTGGCATGCTAGACTTGGTCATATTGGCCAACAACGAATGCAAAGATTAGCCAAAGAGGGCTTATTAGGCAATATTGAAAAAGTTGATTTGCCTATTTGCGAGCATTGCCTGACTGGGAAAACAACAAGGAAACCATTCGGAAAGGGTACAAGAGCTGAGTTTCCTTTGCAACTAATCCATTTTGACATCTGTGGTCCAATGAATGTGAGAGCATGGCATGGGGCTGTGTATTTCATCACATTTATAGATGATTGTACTCGATTTGGATATGTCTATTTGATTTCTCATAAATCTGAGGCATTAAGTTGCTTCAAGAAATTTATGAACTTAGTAGAAAATCAATTAGATAAGAAAATAAAAACGTTCAGATCCGATCGAGGTCGAGAATATTTATCTGATGAGTTCAGAAATTTATGTGATGAAAAAGGAATAGAAAGACAGTTGTCTATTCCATATATTCCTCAACAAAATGGTGTTGCCGAGAGGAGAAACAGAACCCTATTAGAAATGGTTAGGTCTATGATGGCACAAGCTAACTTATCAATATCCTTTTGGGGTGATGTTTTGTTAACTGTTGCCTATGTTCTTAACCGTGTGCCTTCTAAATCAGTTACTTCCACTCCGTATGAGTTATGGACAGGTAGAAAACCTGATTTAAGTTTTCTTAAACCTTGGGGTTGTGCTGCTTATATTCACGAACCCTCTCATAAATATGGGAAACTAGGTCCCAGAGGCAAAAAGAGTATTTTCATAAGATACTCAGAGCACTCAAAAGGGTATGTGTTTATAGGTGCACAAGAAAGTGGGAGTATAACTGAGTTTGAATCACGAGATGTCACATTCTTAGAGAATGAGTTTCCTACTAAGGGCGAAATAGGTGAGGACCACTCACTATTTGAAACTTTGGATCCTGATAATGAAATTGATGAAGTTCATCCAAATGGGAGTAATGTGAGAAATGAGGAATTAAATTCGACTCAATCGCAATTGCAACCGTTTGATGAGACGATACCGTCATTATCTAATCCAAGTGGGAGCATAATGGAGAATGATGTGCCACATGTACAATCTCCCATACGGCGAACAAGTCGCAAAAGTGTTCCCCGACGACGTTTTGACATTGAAGGGGAAACTTTCATAGTTGCTCCACAAGATGAAGATGAGCCAAGGAATGTAAATGAGGCTCTAAGTTGCCATAATAAGGAAAAATGGATAGATGCAATGGAAGAAGAAATGGAGTCAATGAAGTCAAACCATGTTTGAAAACTGGTTGATCTTCCAAAAGGACGTAAACTTATTGGGAACAAATGGGTTCTTAAGATAAAGCGAAAAGCTGATGGCTCAATAGAAAGATATAAAGCTCGCCTCGTGGCGAAAGGGTATAATCAACAGGAAGGAATTGATTATGAGGAAACTTTTTCTCCTGTAGTGAGATTTACCTCAATTCGCCTTATTCTGGCAATAGTGGCAAGTATGGATCTAGAATTACATCAAATGGATGTAAAGACTGCTTTTCTAAATGGAGAATTAGAAGAAGAAATTTACATGGAGCAACCAGTTGGCTTCAATGTAAAAGGCCAAGAACAAAAGGTATGTCGATTTTTGAGATCGATATATGGCCTTAAGCAGTCTTCAAGACAGTGGTATACGCGTTTTCATAATGCCATAGTGGCCTATGATTTTACAATGATTGATGAAGATCATTGCGTGTATATCAAAAGATCCAAAGATCAATTTGTGATCTTATCATTATATGTTGATGACATACTGATTGCCGGAAGCAATAAGGAGTTGGTTAACACTATTAAGAGTTGGTTATCATCCAATTTTGAGATGAAAGATATGGGTGAGGCTGCATATATTCTTGGAGTTAAGATTTCAAGAGATCGTTCCAAGAGATTATTGTCTCTTTCGCAAGAAACTTATATCAACAAAGTTCTTGAACGATTTAGTATGCATGATTGTAAACCCATGGATACTCCTATTGCAAAAGGTGAAGGATTGAGCCGTAGGTTATGTCCTAAGACTCCACAAGAGAAGGAACAAATGAAACGTGTTCCTTATGCTAGTACTGTTGGGAGTTTAATGTACGCTATGATGTGTACGAGACCTGACATATGTTTTGCAGTTGGAATGGTAAGTAGATACCAATCCAATCCAGGTCAAGCACATTGGAAAGCCGTTAAAAGAATCATGAGGTATCTAAAGGGTACTGCTGATTATTCTCTGAGTTATCAAGGAAAGGATCTGCGACTTGAAGGCTACTTAGATGCTGACTGGGGAGGAGATTTAGATGAAAGGAAATCTACCTCTGGATTTGCATTCTTACTGAATAATGGCGCCATATCTTGGAACAGTAAGAAACAAACATGTATATCACTGTCCACCATTGAAGCAGAGTTCGTGGCATTGTCAGCAGCAGTACAAGAGGGAGTTTGGCTTAAGAGATTTTTGGATCATTTAGGTGTTATTGAGCAAGCTGCAAGCTCTTTGTCAGTCAAATGTGATAGCCAAGCAGCGATAGCATACACTAAAGATCCGAAATATCATAGCAAGACCAAACATATAGATACCAAGTACAATTTTGTTAAAGATATGGTAGCATGAAAGGATGTGAACTTACAGTACATATCTACGCATAGTATGATAGCAGATCCTATGACAAAGCCAATTCCTAGAGATGTTTTTGTTCATCATGTAAAATCTCTAGGACTGCGTAGATACTGATGTACTGAAAATTGTAATTTCCCTGAAAGTTCACATTTAAATGAAATTATTGTATCATTGTTAATGCCTATGATATTTTTTTTATTTATGCATATTAATACTACGTGTATTATGTTGAGAAAGTATGTCGGACAGATAAGATTAACCTACTCACATGGGTAATCGCCTCTATTTACTATGTGATAAATAAAGATGAGACAAATTTTAGGCTTATTATCTAGGTGATAATCAAGAGCTCAAGCTTAAAATATAAATGTTGCCTTAGCTAAGTGCTAAGATGAGGGCATAACATTTACTATGTCCGAAAGTAAAATAACCCACATATTTTACTTTTATCTGTCTTTGATGCCAGATGTGAGTTCTAATGAATTTTTTTGAGTAGTAGATATGTGAACTCAAGTTTAGACATTGGGTATGTCTGAACTATCATCTGTACGGTATTGAATGTAAAGACATACGCTTCACGGGAAAGGAGTTAATACCGTAATACGTATTTCATACTACATATGCATAAGACGACCGATAAGAGTGGCAAAAGTTTTTTGATCTCAACTTTATGCCATGTGAGACTCTTGAAGATATGAGTTCCTCATTTAGTGCCCTCACGACTCCAACTTATTCTCAAAGTTTCTATTCAGTGTTCGCTATCTTAGGATGTTGTCAATGGTCATGAATGATTCGATCTAATGGAATATTCCTAGAAAAGCGAGCTGGACTGAAATAGAGAGGTTTAAGGAAAGAGAAAGATCAATTTATCATGATGTCACATTCTATTTTTTGTATTCACAGGTCGACCAATTATGATTTTAAGTAAATCATAGTTGTGAATACAATATGCGAGATATTAAAAGAGATCAAAAGAGATATAAATGTGACTGATTGATCTAGGGTACTGCATACTATATCTACTCGGAAAATATTGTACCCAATTTTGAGCTACTATGTATTCCTAACATATGCATTGCAACGAGCTCTCGAAGTATGCTGGTCGCACGGATTATTTGCTAGTATGAATATTGCAAAGAAGAGAGAGTTAATGTTTAGCCCACCATGTACGAGTGGGAGATGATGGGTTTTATTTGTGACAAATGGGCCGCCCATCATGATGGGTTTTATTTGTGACAAATGGGCCGCCCATTATGGGCTAACCCAGCCCATGAAAGAAAGTAACTGCACATGGCAGTTATTGGCTGAAAACAAAAAGTCACAATGTGAACATACGTGATGCGTGTAGTTGCATTTTTTAAGATCAGAAAAACACTCTCAAAAGAAGACAAAAGCAAGAGGCTTTTTGTTCAACAATCCAAGGATTGTTCACTCTCTCAAGGCTGCAATAAGGGCATTTAATCTGTGGCTAAAGAGGTATGTTCGGTTTTTGTAATATATTTCGAACGATCAGTGATTCAAGCGTAGAATGAGCACATTTTTCCACAATTTTCGCATTATGTTTAGGAATTTGTTTCCATCAAAAAGAAAAACTGAAACCCATCCAGAAAAGCTGTAGCAGTACCGGGAAAGTTCTAGCTCACCTACTGTTTTTCCTCCGAATATATCGCCTCCCCACAGAAGAGCACAGTGATGGGTGGGTGAAGAATGGTTAATATGCGCCTCTCGTTCTTGAAAACGAAAAGCAACAAAAGGAAAAACAAGAAAGGGAAAGAAAGCCAGCCCCCCGAGCAGTTTTTAAGTGAGTCATGCATTCCGACTGTGTACCCAATATTTTCTCGACAACGAGATACTATAACCCGTATAAAGCTCCACAAAGTACCACAAGTTTAAGTACATGAAGAAGCAGACAAATTAAATAAAAAAAAGGGTATAACTTCAGCTAAAATTAAAAATTATCACAACAACTAAGTCAGAACTAGACGTTAAATCTCATATGGGGGCGCCACAAATTACTACGAGGAGTCAAAACCAAACTTCTCTACTCAAAGAAGACTCCATCTTTTGGAAGAAAAAGAAGAAGAAACCCTTGTTTTCCCTTTATCTTTTAGACATGCAAAACTGGAAAATCACGCACAGACAAAGCGCACAGACAAAGCTCACCTTCTTAGCCTCCTCCATCACCCGGTCGGACCAGGACTCCAGGTTGAGCCGAATCAACCGGTCGATGTCCGCCAGCAAGTGGTCCCCAATAATGGAAGAATTCCCGAAGCTCATGGTCAGCGAATGCATCCTCTTGTGGAGACTCCCCTTCATCAGAAGCAACGAATGCTTCCCAAGAAGATTGCAGAGCGACCTCGGGTAGCTGCACTCGAAGAGCTTCCCTTCGTTCTGCAATATGAACTGGTTCGTCTCCGGGTCGGCCGAGAATACGGTTGGCTCTCCGAACACGTGGGTCGCGAACACCGGCCCGAACCGCCGCACCCTGTCGTCGATGAACGGCTCGGGGATCTCCGTCTTGTAGGCCGCGATGAGCTGCAGCATCTCGCCGATCACCGGAAGGCCCAGGTTCCCGGGCGGCAGCCTGCGCCTCCGTGGGCCGGAGGCGCAGAGGAGGAGGACGAAGGTGAAGAAGAAGGCGCTGGGTATGAGCAGACATGTGAGGCCACAAGCTTGGAACAACTCCATGCACATACTGAGCCAAGGAGGAAGATTTTATTACAAACTTTTATCAAAACCAGACGATGAAGCTCATATATATATATATATATACAGAGAGAGAGATAGAGAGCAAAGGGCGTCTGAGAATCTAAATTGGAAGAGAAGGTAATCAGAAGAGGAGAGTTGTATGCATTTTTTTAAAATCCGACAACTCACTCTTCTTCTGTAGCTAGACTGTGTGTGGATAAGACTGGGTGAAAGTAATGCAAACTAAGGTTTTAAATAGGGAATTGGAAAACAAGAAATGAGTAAAGAATCTTCTGGATTTGGGAGTAATTACTTTCTTGCCTTGTTATTAGCATAGTATATATTCTCTTTATTTCTGTCGAAGTAGCATAGTATATAATAGGCAATTATGTAGTTAACAATCTTGTTTAGATAGAAAGTTTTTTATTACAGACGCGATAGATGTCACACAAATATTATCTTGTATGTTTTCTGGGACTTTCTCTAACACAAAGGAACAAAATAATTGAGGCTAATAGGTAAGAAAAATGTTGTGTTTTGGGAAGAGATAAAGGGGAGTTTGGACAGCGACATGCATGCAAGAACCAAATCATATTAATTTCTTTTCAAAAAAAGGCATTTTTATTCGTGGTCAGATATACATATGAGGTGGAGAAGCATAAGGATCGATCTTTAAGTGAAATTGGAAAAAGGAAGATTGATAATAATAAATGGCAATTGATTAGGGAAATACGCAATTGGGTTCATTTGTATGTCCAAAAATTTGAGCTGAAATGTTCTCCATATCGGTGTTACGCTCACCATTATTAGTTGTAAGCTGAAATTTCATTATCCGCATAATATATCACATAATACCCTTTAGCAAATTTCATGTTGCCCCATAGAGGAAATGAAATTTCAAGCGAAATGTTTTATGAATTCCAAGTGCAATTTTTCTTGTCCCGGACCAAATTCTAGCACTAGGATAATGACAACGTCGCGACAGGGTCCACGTCCTACAACTGAGTTGTGCAATGTCGTTTTTGCAAGAGGAATCAAGAATCATGGCCAAAAAAACATGCTCCATATTAAAAAAATTGTTACACAAGCAATGAAAAAAACATCTTTACTTTTTTTATTAATTATAAAATTTATACATCCTTTTTGGGAGGAACTTCTGTTTTGGATCCAAATGGCATAGATCAATGCTTGCTTATCAACGCTTCCAAAGTGTATTATACAAAGTTTTTTTTTTAATATGCCGGATTAAAATCATATCTTGATGCTTCACAAATGCACACGTATCATGTAGTGGGGAACTGTATGCTGGACAAATGATTCTTTGGGAAATTAATAGTTAATGACGAAATTAATATATATATATATATATATATGTGTGTGTGTGTGTGTGTGTGTTATTCGACTGCATGTGATGGTCCACGATGATATACCACGACATGGGAGAAGACTATATATATTTCTCAAGAATGTACACAGATACTAGAAACTAGGAGTGCATACAACCATATCACTGTCTCTTAATCTTAATCAATGAATTTGTTTTGTACCTTTTTGCGTATTAAAATGAAAAATCGCGATTGTAAATGGTTCCCGAGTTTCGAGCAAATCGATGTGCGCCACACTTTTCACTTGCCTTTTTAGGGTTTCCACAACTTATATTAATTCCAAATGAAGCATGTGCAATGTTGGCCACAAAGGGAGACTTTGATTGTACAAGTTAAAAGAGCGAACACCGGCTTTTTGTTTGTTTATTGAATCGTAACTTGGGATTCGAATCATGTGTGCAGGTGATGGAATCAAATGTTCTTTATCAGGAAGTATATGTTTAAAACCCCAAATTAATTAACTGAGGGGGAAAGATTAATTTGGACACTCCCACTTTCAGAAAAAAGTAGAAATCAAATACTTGAAATTGCTACTTTATTACTAATCAACATGAAGATAGATAGTGGGCAAACAATGAAGAGCACTCAGAATAGCGTTGATTTACTGATTGTGAACACGATAGAAAGATTACCACACACAATAGAAAGATTACTGCTCAATTGTTTGGGCAATTGAATACAAAATGGGGCTAATCTCGACCAAAAATATGAATACAAAAGACCCAAACGTAAGATTCAAATTTGTTTGGGCAACAGCACCACTAAAGCCACCACTAAAACAAATAATATACAGAAAGCATAGGGGTCAAATACTTTAGTTTTCCCACCAGAATACATCTATCATAAGTTGTAAGAAATTTCCCTGGACGAAAACCTAGCAATTATCAAAGGGTCAAATCCACGGACAACCACGTCTTTTCGTGAAATACGACAGACAACCCTACTTTCCTCGAAATCTCTCTTGCAACCCCCATTTAGAGATGGGAGGTCAATCCCTTCTTCAACGGTCGACACTTTTCCCGTGTCAATGGGGATTGCCGCTTGAGCTCTCTCTTGACGACAAGCATCCAATCAAGCCGCGCGAACTACTTGATAGCAGTCAAACAGAGATGGGGAAAAAAGAAGCAAAGAAATCATACCCTATCGGAGGCATCTTGAACGGTGGGGGGAGGTTCCTTGTCTCTCTCGTTGCCGAACACTCGCTTCATGTTGAATTGGGCCCTTGTTCGGGTTTTTTTCTTCAGTTTTTGGTGTTCGGTTCGTTTAGGAAAATGAGTAAATAAAAAATGATTTCCTTGTTAACGAATAACCTATGCTTAAATTCAAGAAAATAAATTTCTTTTAAAAAAAATCGAAAAATATTTTTCAAAATATAAATAGGTATTGATGCTTGTACTCAAAACTCTACATTTGAACATGGAATCTCAACGTTGGTTCTCGGGTCTCCAAAGCCCGGGCTGCGTCCATCGAGGCCAAGACCAGATCTCTAATGCCCGAGTATGAGTCCATCGAGGCTGAACTTGGGTCCATTAAGATCGGGCTCAAGACCTCAGTGCCTAGGTCTAGCCCCCAACGCCCATGCCGGGTCCATTGAGGTCGGGCCTGAAACCCTGGTACCCATGCCCTATGCCCCGACACCCAAGCCGGCGTCCATAAAGACCAGGCTCGGGTCCCTAATGCTTGAGCTCTAATCCCCACCATCGAGCGGTTTCGTAAGATTGTTTTACCGAGCGATGGTGGTGTAACCATCCTGAAAAGTAGGAAGACCATGATGCCTCAAAAGAATCAGCTCTTTCCTTGGTAGAAATCCACAACATCCACATGCCGATTTCCTTGGTTCGTGTCCATTTTGGCTCGCCAAAGCATATCATTTTCGCAATTAGTCCTCCGATACCTCTAACTGGTCGGACTTGTAAACTGGGCTGACTCCATCAAGCTGCTCAGGTGATGACCCTTGCCTCAGTCTGCGAGGACGTCGCATTGCCTCTTCCTGGAGTTGGGCAACCGGCGAGAATCACATCTCACGTGCCTCCAAACCGCTATTGTTCTTATACTCTGTTTCTTCTTCCAGAGGCAATGAGTTTATGTGCCTCAGACCAATTAACCTTTCATTGAGAAAACTTTGGAAGGCAAGGCCAAGATTGCGCAACAAAACCAACTAGACTGCAGACTGAGTACAACACGATCCAGAACATTTCAGTACTCGATATGAATTAACCTGTTTCTCGAAATAATTGATAATTCAATGTGTTCGCTTGGATTCGAGATCAGGAGACTATTATATCACACATCCGGATCAATAAAACAGTATTCACTTCAAACATCAGACATACTTTTAGTCTCCGACTCTATGGAGAGGACTGTGGGTTCAAGCCGAGTTGTTTCCTCGTCTTCCCCACGAACAGATCCCTGGATTTTATCATGCCAGGGACGCATCCCATCACTGTTATCAGGGGAAACTGCGCCACGGCCCCTTTCCTGCCAAGCGAAACAAGAGCAATTGCTGAACCAGGCTTGTACGTGGCCATTCTTGCTTTCTCTCCCTCCAAGTCATCAAAAGCTTCAAGTTCTTGACAGTAACTTCTGCATGTCGTTGAGCCAAATAACCTTGCTTTAGTTCCTGAAGTTAAAACAAAACTATCAAAAGGTAATTCATGTTAATTCAAGCCTCAGAAAACCATGAAAAGCTCACATCTAAAGACAATGTAGGACATAATGAATGTTACAGTAGATCAAACGACAGGGACAAAGGAGAACTAAGTGGAACAAACTAGACCATGGAAAAGCTGGCCAATCTTACCGCAATGTCTGTGATATCTCCTATGGCAAAGACATTTTTGTGACCTTTAACCCTTAATTGCTCATCACCCATCAATCTTCCACGAATATCCAAGCTATCCTTTAGTATAGTCTCCCTAAGCCATGATGATGAACCAATTGGCTTCCCCGTGCACAAAAAATGGCAATCGGCTTCGAGGGTTTCTCCTGCAGATGTTTGACAGGTGCCATCTGATACTGTGGTTAAATCAACAGATTGTTCCAGGATCACTTCAACCCTCCTCAATGTCAACCAGTCAAGCATCTTTTGGGAGGCCTTAGGACCAATAAATTCAAGCAACCTAGACCTTCGATGCACCAACATCACCTTCTTATCCGGAAAGTCAACACTGATTTCACTGGCAAGTTCCACGCCAGTAGGGCCATCTCCGACGATCAAGATGGAATTAGCAGATTTTATCTTATCACACTCTGGAATTTAAGGAAAAAGATAAGTTACTTGAGCAAATGGCTTGGATAAGAAATCAAAAGCTTTCCAAATGTTTATTGAGATGGAAAGACGACCATCATTCAACCATTGCCAACAGTTTGAGACAGACACCAGCTATGTTTCTTACATTTTTCAATGTAATCAACTAAAACATTCAGATAACTTGCACAAATGAACCTCTGACACTGGGGATTGTCTGATATGACCAGGATTGGAAGATTATTGTCTCTTTGATGGTCAAATCATTGAGCTTTCGACTTTCTGACTTTTTTATGCTCACCTGCTTTGTACTGGATAAGCCGTTCACTTCTAGATCTGGGAACTAAATCTTTGTGCCCCATGGCAATGACAAGATAGTCAAATGGGAACCTGGAGCCATCAGCAGTCAACACTTCACCAACTCTAATGTCCACAGCAGCAGAGCAGACAATCTGGCCACTCATGAAGTAATCTCCGTGGTCAATAACTGATCTTTTGGCAACAGATGGCTCAACCATCACCCTCAAGCTTGCCCAAGGGATCTCAAAATACTCCTTCCTAGCCGCATTTGAGTAACTTGTTGTCAGATACAAATTGCAAAATGCGAAAGGAGAAGGAAGACTTAGGGTTCCACGTATCTAACACTAAAACAGAAGACTTAACCTCTGATACCTTTACATCGGTTTAGTTGAAAACTGTGTCGCTATGCTTGTTGTGCACTGCGCGGTTTTCAAAAAGGCGACAACTCCAGAACAGACAATTCCGGCGTAGAGTAAACTATATCAGAGCGTTCACTTCTCTAGTTTCTGTACAACCATCTATCTGCTAACGCATCTAATGCAGAAGGGCAGAACCAACTATTTGCATTCAAATATCTTACCTTTACCAAAAAAAAAACTATTTGCATTCAAAGGAGGCAATTACAAATTGTGCAACAATATACCTGAAAAAGGGTTACCCCACAAACAAATTAATTTCAAAAGGAGGACATGGTACCATACAAATTCAATGTCATCTACCATGAACACAGAAAGGTGGATATTCAGACTCGGCTTTTGACCCACAATAGCTTGCGCTACAAGTTATGGTAACTTTTCACATCTCTGGGTCACCAACCCAACCAATGTCATCACTCGGGAGCTGCGAAGCGAATGCCCCATCCTTCCAACAGGACTCGTAGAGAGATCGTATCTTTCTAAAACAGAAACGCGACCCTTTGGGAATTAAGCCAATAAAAGCATAAAACAAAAGAGACCCGAGTGAAAATACAAATGGATTGGATCCATTTGCACACATTCAGCTCCGATGGATGATAAAAACGAGTCTTTTTTTCAAGAGAAGTGAGGTTTACGGGTCGACAGAACGACGTCGGCGAAGGACTGGAGGGATTTGGCGACGAGGGAACCCCCGACGCCGCCGCCGATCACCACCACCCTCTTCTCGCGCCTTCTTGGCCATTCTTCTGAGGCTGAGCTCGCCATTGCAGTTCCCCTGCGCGAGCTGTCGCCTGCGGGAAACCAAGAAGGCTCGAGACTCGATGATGGGTGGTGCCTATGCGCGCGGCGACTGGCAAATCAAGAACGCGGGGAAGGAATCAGGGAAGCGCATGACTTCGAGACAGGACACGAATGAGTGTAGAACCAGAGCATCAATTGCACGTGTTCCAACAGAAATCGATAAATTAAGAAGACAAAGTTCAGATTTTTCATGGTTTTAATATACCTCGCTTTTTTTTATATATATTTTTCGACTTATATACTTGACTTTCTCCTGTTACTCCGTTGGACTCGCTAAAAAATAAATTATTTACAAAATGTTTTCTTAAAAAAATCGATTGTATTAATTGATGCAAGACAAATTGTCGCCGTCATAGTGAAAACAGTATAAGGATTTATTCTGTGATCTAGATCCTGCAATACATATCTTCTCCTTTTGATCTTGTGCACAAACACAAGGTTGCTTTCGTCGAAAAGCAACCTTGTTAATCGAAAACATTCCTGTGCTTACTTTCCCGGTACCTGTGAGCATTTTGCTTGTTAATCGCATTATCTTTATACTTGAGTATCGCACGAAGAACTACTAGAAAATATACTGCAGAAATACAGCTAGCACCATGGTTAATGCTATTAAAAAGAGATTCCAACAAGATATCTGCACTAAACGGCTGTTCTGATAGTAGATAACAAGGTCATCATGATGACAACTTTGGCCGATGAATTCCTACGTGAGTTTGATTAACAAGGACTACAATTTTAGTTTATTTAATTGAAAAAGACGGGAGAAAAAAAAATTAGAAATGTGTTAACCTGGCAATAGCCATGACTTTAATTGATTATTGTATAGAATTTTTCTGTACAATGGCGAGTAGTAAGATTTGAAACAAAACAAGTTGACTTTTGTCCATCATAACGAAGCTTTTGAGATTCGTGAAGAAAAGGGTAAAAACAGAAAGAGATCTGAAGAAGAGGAGGAAAGAACTAAAGGCCTTCTACCATTCAAGCCTGCCCAACGTTGCCCCTTAGCCCAATTTTTTTCGACTGGCCCAGGCGAGCTCAAAGAAATCCATCATGGTTTGAGTGACAGGAAATCCATCATTCATTTCAGTCTGTTCATGTAGCCACTGGTGACCAACCAAAGAACAGAGTTTCATACTGACAGGTTAGAAGGACATGGCTAGCCGAGAACCAAAGATCAGATCACAACCGTATCAGACTGATAGTATACTTGAAGGAAACAAATTCCTAAATATATTACAAAAATTACGGAAAAAACGTGTCCATTCTATACTTGAATCACCGATCGTTCGAAATATATTACGTAAACGAACATGCCTCTTTTGCCACATTAAATACACCTATCACAGCCTCGAGAGAGAAAACAATCCTTTGATTGTACGAAAACAAAGTCTTATTGCTTTTTGTCTTCTTGTGAGAGTGTTTTTCTGATAATCAAAATGCAACACACACACACACACACTTACGGGTGTTCCCACTTTTTTGTTTTCAGAGAATAACTGCCAAATGCAGTTATTTTCTTTCATGGACTGGGTTAGCCCCATCATGGGCTGCCCATTATTCACAAAGAAAAGCCCATTATCTCCCATTCGCACATTGTAGGCTAAACATTAACTCTCTTTTCTTTGCAATATTCATACTAGCAAATAATCCGTGCGACCAGCATACTTCGAGAGCTCGTTGCAATGCATCTGTTAGGAATACATAGCAGCTCAAAAATTGGGTACAATGTTTTCCGAGTAGATATAGTACGTAGTACCCTAGATCAATCAGTCATATTTATATCTCTTTTGATCTCTTTTAATATCTCGCATATTGTATTCACAACTATAATTTACTTAAAATCATAATTGGTCAACCTGTGAATACAAAAATAGAATGCGACATCATGATAAATTGATCTTCCTCTTTCCTTAAACCTCTCTATTTCAGTCCAGCTCGCTTTTCTAGGAATGTTCCATTAGATCGAATCATTCATGACCATTGGCAACATCCTAAAATAGCGAACACTAAATAGAAACTTTGAGAATAAGTTAGAGTCGTAAGGGCATTTAAATGAGGAACTCATATCCTTAAGAGTCTCACACGGCATAAAGTTGAGATAAAAAATTTTGGCCACTCTTATCGGTCGTCTTATGCATACGTAGTATGAAATACGTATTAAGGTATTAACTCCTTTCCCGTGGAGCGTATGTCTTTATATTTAATACCGCACAGATGATAGTTCAGACATATCCAATATCTAAACTTGAGTTCACGTATTTACTCCTTTAAAGAATCCAATTGAACTCACATATGGCATCAAAGATAGATAAAGTAAAATATGTGGGTTATTTTACTTTCAGACATAGTAAATATTATGTCCTCATCTTAGCACTTAGCTAAGGCAACATTTATATTTTAAGCTTGAGCTCTCGATTATCACCTAGATAATAAGCCTAAAATTTGTCTCATCTCTATTTATCACATAGTAAATAGAGGTGATTACCCGTGTGAGTGGATTAATCTTATCTGTCCGACATACTTTCTCGACATAATACACTAAGTATTAATATGTATAAATAAAAATATCATAGGCATTAACAATGATACAACAATTTCATTTAAATGTGAACATTTAGGAAAATTACAATTTTCAGTACATCAGCATCTACGCAGTCCTAGAGATTTTACATGACCAACAAAAACATCTCTAGGAATTGGCTTTGTCATAAGATCTGCTATCATACTGCGCGTAGGTATGTACTGTAAGTTCACATCTTTTCGTGCTACCATATCTTTAACAAAATTGTACTTGGTATCTATATGTTTAGTTTTGCCATGATATTTCGGATATTTAGTATATACTATTGCTGCTTGGCTATCACAATTGACTAACAATGTGCTTGCAGCATGCTCAACAACACCCAAATGATCCAAAAATCTCTTAAGCCAAACGCCCTCTTGTACTGCTACTGATAATGCCACGAACTCGGCTTCCATGGTGGACAGTGCTATACATGTTTGTTTCTTACTGCTTCAAGATATGACGCCATTATTCAGTAAGAATGCAAATCCAGAGGTAGATTTCCTTTCGTCTACATCTCCTCCCCAGTCAGCATCTGAGTAGCCTTCAAGTCGTAGATCCTTTCCTTGATAACTCAGAGAATAATCAGCGATACCCTTTAGATACCTCATGATTTTTTTAACGGCTTTTTCAATGTGCTTGACCTGGATTGGATTGGTATCTACTTACCATTTCAACTGCAAAACATATGTCAGGTCTTGTACACATCATAGCGTACATTAAACTCCCAACAGCACTAGCATAAGGAACACGTTTCATTTGTTCCTTCTCTTGTGGAGTCTTAGGACACAACCTATGGCTCAATCTTTCACCTTTTGCAATAGGAATATCCATGGGTTTACAGTTATACATACAAAATCGTTCAAGAACTTTATTAATATAAGTCTCTTGCAAAAGAGACAATAATCTCTTAGAACGATCTCTTGAAATCTTAACTCCAAGAATATATGCAGCTTCACCCATATCTTTCATCTCAAAATTAGATGATAACCAACTCTTAATAGTATTAACCAACTCTTTATTGCTTCCGGCAATCAATATGTCATCAACATATAATGATAATATCACAAATTGATCTTTGGATCTTTTGATATACACGCAATGATCTTCATCAATCATTGTAAAATCATAGGCCACTATGGCATTATGAAAACGCATATAACATTGTCTTGAAGACTGCTTAAGGCCATATATCGATCTCAAAAGTCGACATACTTTTTGTTCTTAGCCTTTCACAATGAAGCCAATTGGTTGCTCCATGTAAATTTCTTTTTCTAATTCTTCATTTAAAAAAGCAGTCTTTACATCCATTTGATGTAATTCAAGATCCATACTTGCCACTATTGCCAGAATAAGGCGAATTGAGGTAAATCTCACTATAGGAGAAAAAGTTTCTTCATAATCAATTCCTTCCTGTTGATTATACCATTTCGCCATGAGGCGAGCTTTATATCTTTCTATTGTGCCATCAACTTTTCGCTTTATTTTAAAAACCCATTTATTCCCAATAGCTTTGCGTCCTTTTGGAAGATCAACCAGTTCCCAAATATGGTTTGACTTTATTGACTCCATTTCTTCTTCCATTGCATCTATCTATTTTTTCTTATTAGGGCAACTTAGAGCCTCATTTACATTCCTTGGCTCATCTTCATCTTGTGGAGCGACGATGAAAGTTTTCCCTTCAATGTCAAAACGTCGTTGGGGAACACTTTTGCGACTTGTTCGCCGTACGGGAGATTGTACACATGGCACATCATTCTCCATTATACTCCCACTTGGATTAGATAATGACGGTATCGTCTCATCAAACGGTTGCAATTGAGATTGAGTCGAATTTAATTCCTCATTTCTCACATTGCTCCCATTTGGATGAACTTCATTAATTTCATTATCAAGATCCAAAGTTTCAAATAGTGAGCGGTTCTCACCTATTTCGCCCTTAGTAGGAAACTCATTCTCTAAGAATGTGACATCTCGTGATTCGAATTCTGTTATACTCCCACTTTCTTGCTCACCTATAAACACATACCCTTTTGAGTGCTCCGAGTATCTTATGAAAATACTCTTTTTGCCTCTGGAACCCAGTTTTTCATATTTATGAGAGGGCTTGTGAGTATAAGCAGCACAACCCCAAGGTTTAAGAAAACTTAAATTAGGTTTTCTACCTGTCCATAACTCATACGGAGTGGAAGTAACTGATTTAGAAGGCACGCGGTTAAGTACATAGGCAGCAATTAACAAAATATCACCCCAAAAAGTGATAGGTAAGTTAGCTTGTGCCACCATAGACCTAACTATTTCTAATAGGGTTCTGTTTCTCCTCTCGGCAACACTATTTTGTTGAGGAGTATATGGAATAGACAACTGTCTTTCTATTCCTTTTTTCATCACATAAATTTTTGAACTCATCAGATAAATATTCTCGACCTCGATCGGATCTGAACGTTTTTATTTTCTTATCTAATTGATTTTCTACTAAGTTTATAAATTTCTTGAAGCAACTCAATGCTCCAGATTTATGAGAAATCAAATAGACATATCCAAATCGAGTATAATCATCTATGAATGTGATGAAATACACAGCCCCATGCCTTGCTCTTACATTTATTAGACCACAGATATCAGAATCGATTAGTTGCAAAGGAGAATCAGCTCTTGTACCCTTTCCGAATGGTTTCCTTGTTATTTTTCCAGCTAGGCAATGCTCGCAAATGGGCAAATCAACTTTTTCAATATTGCCTAATAAGCCCTCTTTGGCTGATCTTTGCATTCGTTATTGGCCAATATGACCAAGTCTAGCATGCCACACATTCACATCATTTTTATATGAGTTGGAAGATGTAAATAAGGAATAACAAACGTTAACATTATCATAGTCAACATCTAGTACAATAAAATCATTCAGAAAGTAACCACAACCATAATAATTTGTATTCAGATACAAATCAACACCACTGATATGAAAGTTTAAATTAAAACCAAGTTTAATCAACACCAACACAGACACTAAATTCAGACGAATCTCCGAAGCATATAATACATCATGTAGGAACAATGTGCGTCCACCACGCATCATCAACTGGCAGGTGCCAATTCCTTTAACTTCTGCTTTGGAGTTGTTCCCTACATAGATCAATTTCATTCCAGTCGGAACCCGTCGGAACTCCACGAAGGTATCTCTGTCCTTCGCTACATGGTCTGTTGCTCTCGAATCTATAGTCCACAAAGGATTAGACTCAGTTAAAAATACAGAACTTGACACATAGACAAAGTTCTTAAGAATGCAAGGGGAGTTTACCTTCTTTGGCTCGCCGCAATCGCGAGCGAAGTGGCCCTTCTTGCTACAGTTGTAGCATTTCACCATCGACATCTTCTTAACAAAAGAACGCTTTCCTTTGTCATGTTGATTAAATTTTGGTTTCTTACCCGAAGAACTTGCTCCCCTGCCTTTCCACTTTGCAAACCTTTCGACGCGCTTGCGCTTGAAGCTCGAAGCCCCATGTGAGCTAGAACCAGCATAATAAATGTCGGTTTCTGGTTTTGCCGCTAAGAGACGATCCTATTCTGACTCAAGATGGCACGTGGCATCTTCAAAGGTTTTAATGTTTTCATTATGGGTCAGGTGTACCTTCATGTGCTCCCAGCTTTGAGGCAAGGAACGGATCACTGCTTGCACTTGTTGTTCATCAGTCAGAATGTGTCCAGCATCTTTCAGCTCAACGATCATGTTTGACATCTTCCTCATGTGTTATTTCATGGACTGACCATGAGGCTTCTTGTACGAGTCAAACCTTATAGTGAGCTGTCTCAGCTTGATCACCGATGTATGACCAAATCTCGCTGCTAATGCTTCCCACATCTCCTTGGCATTCTCAAAACGCCTGAACTCTCGCATGATATCATTCTCCATGCTACTCAGCAACGTAATGCGAGCAATCGAGTTCTTCCTTTTCCATACAGCAAAAGCATCTCTATCTCTCTTATGCTGTGCAGTGTTCCCATCCTCAGGTTTTTCCATCAGTTAGTTAAGAGCTTCTAGTGCTTCTTGTTCTTCTAGCATGTATTGGATTTTCATGTTCCATATTTCATAATTCTCGCCGTTCAATTTCTCTCCTTTGTTCTACTCAGTTACTATGTTCTTAGTTGCTGAAGCCATTGAATCTGAACATATCAGACAGACAAGCACGAATTATTAATGCCACTTATTTATGCATTAATTTTACACAAACTGAATATATTAATGAGTAATTTCACGTAGTTTTTTAGATTCGAAAGTTCACTATGTTCCCAATCATCATCCAAAAACCTAATGTGAAATTATCGTTAATATAATCATTAAGGTAAAATTACGTTCTTTAAAGTTACTAAAACTTTTAGAACTCCCACTCAACCACATTATTCTAATAAGACAGATATCATAATAAAATAGCACCATAAACTATTCACAATAATAAATATCCATCTACATTCATTCACTAAGTACTATATACATTAGAAACGAAACTAGCACAGAAAAGAAACATGAACATCAACGTGAACAGAAATATCCACCTAGGATATCTTAAACTGAACTAAAATAACATAAAATCAACTGTCTATCAATTTCCTATACACAGGGAAAGATTCATAAAACTCTTTGGAAAAATCAATCTTCTTCTTTGGCAACCAAGAAAAGACTGTTGAGTGTCCCTTAGGCTTTCTCCACGGTGCATTCATTCTACGCCAAGTTGTATTAATCCCTAGGGTCAAAGTCTTTTGTTGCCTCAATCCTATAATGTTCTCTCACAAAATTCATTGCAAGTTTTTTGTAGGCTGGAACCACATTAACCTCCCATAGACGATGCAACACCTTTTTCCATTCAGATGGAAGAGTGTTGATCAAAACATTCATTTTCTCAAAATCAAGCATATAATAACCATTCCAGATGATGTCATGTATCATCGTATTGACCTTGACCACGTGATTAGCCAAATCACCATCTTCCCATCGATAATAATCTAACTTGGCTTTCAACGTTGCAAGTTTTTCCTTTTGTTCAAGCGTCCTAACCATAATAGGGGTTCTATACCTTCGTACCATCTTTCCTGCAACAAATGCAGAAAAAATCAAATGATTATCTTTTAAATCATGATACTATTATGCAAGAAACACATTCTGGCCCCTTCAGTTTTTTTTTTTCGCCGGTCAATGCCAGTCAACGGTCAACGGATGACCGGGTCAGGTTAATGGGTCTTTGGGTCGGGTCACGAGTCGGTTCGCAGGTCGCGGGTCGGGTCACGAACCGCCGCGTGGCTGACGTTAGCCACGCCCACGCGCACACGCGTGGCGCGTGCGTTGCACGTGTGCGCGGCAACTGCTGCGCACGTGCAATGCACGTGCAACGCACGTGCCGGCGCAACCGCTGCTTGCAGCGGCGCGTGGGGGCGCGTGTGGCCTCCCCCGGCAGTGTGCCACCCCTCGTTTTGCTCGTATCGACGAGCACTACAACCCTACACTTTCAAAAAATAATTTTGACGCACGAAAATCGAGAAACGACATCGAACAGTACGGCCAGGTGTCGATTTTTCGTACCCGAGCGTTCGTCGGCGCCGTTTCATGAATTCCGGCCAATACTCCGTGTTTTAAGCATATTAAACGATTAGGAAACAAGAACACATGCTCTGATACCAATGAAGGAAACAAATTCCTAAACATATTACAAAAATTACGGAAAAAACGTTCCCATTCTATACTTGAATCAACGATCGTTCTAAGTATATTACATAAACGAACATACTTCTTTTGCCACAGATTAAATGCACCTATCGCAGCCTCAAGAGAGAAAACAATCCTTTGATTGTGCGAAAACAAAGTCTTCTTGTGAGAGTGTTTTTCTGATAATCAAAATGCAACACACACACACACTCTTACGTGTGTTCCCACTTTTTTGTTTTCAGAGAATAACTGCTAAATGCAGTTATTTTCTTTCATGGACTGGGTTAGCCCATCATGGGCGGCCCATTATTCACAAAGAAAAGCCCATTAATACTCTTATGGGTACACAGGAATAATAATGTGTAAGCAAGCAAAAGCAAAATCCCACTGGAATCAAATTAAGCAGAGCTAACCTGGACATAACTACCAATGAGAAAGGAATCACAATCACAAGTGTGGATGTGAATGTTCGCTTCATTTCGAAACATTCAAAAGTGGAACCACAACCAAATACATACCTTAAAGACTCAAGCAATCGCACGTAATGCGAAAGTTTTATTTTATTCAAGTTTTATTTTATTCCGCTAGAAGCCATAGAAGAAGTTTTATTTAATTCCGCTAGAAGCCACAGAACAGTATTGTGATGGCTCCGCGAAAAGACGAATAACAATTACTTCTTCTTATTCCAGCCGGTAGGCTCCTCGGCGGGACCTTCGACTGCGGCTTGGGTTGGTGATCGGCGACAAAACGGAGGAACAATGCACTTATCTTTTCCATTTTCGTTCTGTTCCGGCAGAGGAGTTTCGCCGTTCCCGCCGGCAATGAGCAGAAGGAAGACGATAGGGAGCAGCCACTTGATCGCCATGGTGTGGAGATGATGGCTTCTGGGCTGGGGCAGCGAGGATTTCGTAAATTGTAAGAAAGGAAGACGGTCGGCACCCTAAAGAAAATAAGCAAAAGAGAAATGATCCATCTAGATATAGGCGGCGATGAAAGTCAAGCTTCTTGGAAGCTTCATTGTAGTAAAACATGATCATCATCCTTACCCCAAAAAAAAAAAAAAATCAGGCTTCGTGCTTCTCAATACTAATTATGTACAACCTAAATGAAATCTTGGTTTTGATGAAGCTCATTTTGCTTTTTGGTGGAAATCTTTTGCTTGTCGGGTTTGGTGCAGGCCATTGGTCTAAAAACTGTGGATCATGAGGCACGGTCTGGCCATGTATAGCAGAATCTCTGGTTTTGTATTTCCCAATTGTGATAACCTTTCCTCTATCATTTTCCTCAAAAGCCATCATTAATTCTTGAGTGTTGAGCCACGACTCTGACAGTGCACATCTAGGTGTTTAACGCCCCCATTCATCCGTCATTAATTCATGCGTCTAAAATTGACAAATCCCTCCGGTTGACAATTTACATTTTGAAAAATATTTTTCAATTCTTTTTAAAAGAAATTTATTTTCTTGAATTTAAGCATAGGTTATTCGTTAATAAGGAAATCATTTTTTATTTGCTCATTTTCTTAAACGAACCGAACGCCAAAAAATGAAGGAAAAAACCCGAACAAGGGCCCAATTCAAGATGAAGCCGAGTATTTGGCATCAAGAAAGACAAGGAACCTCCCCCCACCGTTCAAGATGCCTCCGATCGGGTACGATTTCTTTGCTTCTTTTTTCCCCCATCTCTGTTTGACTGCTGTAAAGTAGTTCGCGCGGCTCGATTGGATGCTTGTCGTCAAGAGAGAGCTCAAGCGGCAATCCCCATTGACACGGGAAAAGTGTCGACCGTTGAAGAAGGGATCGACCTCCCATCTCTAAATGGGGGTTGCAAGAGAGATTTCGAGGAAAGTAGGGTTGTCTGTCGTATTTCACGAACAGACGTGGTTGTCCGTGGATTTGACCCTTTGATAATTGTTAGGTTTTCTTCCAGGGAAATTTCTTACAACTTATGATAGATGTATTCTGGTGGGAAAACTAAAGTATTTGACCCCTATGCTTTCTGTATATTATTTGTTTTAGTGGTGGCTTTAGTGGTGCTGTTGCCCACACGATTTCCATCCTACAACATGGTGACGATGGTGAGTGATTTGCGGTAATTCATTGCAGGAGAGGGACCGGGTGAACGTCCTGCTCCACAGTTTTGCTTTGATACCTCGATTGAGAGACCAAACTAGATAGACATGATCGAAATCTTTTGATAAATGAGTGTGTTATATCCTTCAAATGTTCGGAGTACTAATAAACTCGAGCGAGCTGGACCGCATTTTGCATTTCTACTAATAGACAGCCGCTTGCACAAGCAAGGGGCCAAGTATCACGATTGTGAGATCAAACTAAATAGACATGATCTAAATCTTTCAATAAAAGAGCGTGTTATATTCTTAAAATCCTTGAAATATCGATAAACTTGAGCGAGCCGGACCACATTTCTACTGATAGATGGCTGCTTGCAACAAGCGGTCGAGTCGATGGATAATAAACCAATGATCCAAGCCATGACTCTATTTATGTCGAGGATCCCTCCTTGAGAGCTTGGAACTTTGTACTAAACAAGACAATAGCCTCAATCTTGAAACTCAAATTTTAGAGAATGGACCCGTTCAAAAGTTAAGGCAGTTTTCATGGCAAACCCGCGTTACACATTTATGACCATATGGATCACATATGCTTTTATGTTATATAATGTAAAGAGAACCTCTTGCTTTCTAAAGATCACTCTCTTTGCTTTTCAAAGGTATTCTTAATTAGTTACCTTATACATATTCTATCTATCGATAAATGCTTAAATTTGTAATTCTAATTTATCCTTAAGTACATTTCAATTCTAAATTTTGAATCGTATTTATCTTAACCTTATCTAAAGAAGCTATAATCTCAAAATATTTTTCTTTCTGTATATTTGTGTACATTATCTTCATGTTGTCTCAATAATTTCTTTTTAATTAACGAATTAAATATCTCGTAATAAATCAATTTACAAAATCTTTTAAATGCCAATTTTTTACATACATGCAACTCGTTTACAGTTTTGTTAATTGTTACAATTTCAACCTTCTTCGCGTGAAAATTATTTTAAACGAAGATTTCAAAAACCTTCTCGACTTTCCGTTCCCACGTCAATTTGCATTCTCGGTTCTGAAAACACGCATTATGCAATTGTGCATCTCCATATGGAACCATCAAATCCTACAAGACCAATCCACCCTCAAGCTCATCCAAACCCGAAACCATATCCCTTTCCCACTCTTTCCTTCTCACCCTTACCCTCTCTTATTCTCGACCCCAGCTCTCTCCGGCGTCAGCTCCCACCACTGACCCCGATTTATGCCGCATCACCACCAACCCCAACTGAACTCTCTCTCTCTCTCTCTCTCTCTCTCTCTCTCTCTCTCTATGCATCTCTCTTCTCGGCCATGGCAGGGTGTGCTCGACACCAGCAGAACTTGATAGGTTTGAGTCAAGCTCAACGCCGGCGGAGGTTGATGAGGCACAGCTCAACTAGGGCCGTGGGCAGTAGTGGCGACAATGGCGTAGTGGGCATTTTACAGCACCAAAAGGAGAGGGGCTAAGCAGTGGGTAGATTAAGATTTTGAGCAAGTGAGCTTTCATCGTGGGTGGATTGGAAATGGTGAGGGGCGTAATTAAAAAGAAAATGACAATTTGTACTTAGGACCAACTGTAAGATGGAACTTGAGATGTCAAGTGTAAATTTTGAAAGCTCAAGATGCAAATGGCCATGAGGTTGAGTAGCGAGGATGTCTCATTCTATGAAGAAAACAACGTGAGAACACATGCACAACAAAGAGAGAGAGAGAGAGAGCCATCGCATGACGGAAAATTTAAGAAAAATGCACGGGCAACGCCTTTTTAGGGGTCTATTTATGATGCAACATTCACGACAATCGAAAATAATGCTGCGCAGGGGCAAGGTTCATCTGAATTTCTGTCGACAGACTCAACAAGTTCAACGGAAGAACATCGTAAGGCCTACCAGCACGCACTCACATTTTACATCAATCAAGACCAAGGGAACCATTCACTTTTGATCATGCGATGGAACTGTCAGAGCTTCCTAATAGTCCTCAAAAGATGACATTATTCAGGCAGCAAATGAGCGGCCGCATGACATCACCTGTCCAATCTGGTAATACTTGACGAGTTCTTTCTCGAAAAAATAGATCACCTAAGTGAATAGACATTCGCTCAGACAACTCTCGACTGACCACCCTCATGTACCTCCGCACTTGGCCTTCCAGGCATCTCCGCTCAACAGGACCAAAGGCCCCTTGCAGATCCTTCACAGAAGGAATAAACAGCGAGTCATTTGGTGTATCGAGTGTACATGCAGGAAAATCACGAGACGGATCTCTGTTCCAGACACCAAGTAGATTATGTAATTATGTGAGTTCCATTAGTTAAAAAAAACACTAGGTCTTATTCTGTGACGGGTAAAATCAACTAAATAATTGGTGGCATGAATTAAAGAAAAGCAGGGCACTGGCTGAAGAACTGTACAGACAAATAACCCACTGGCATCTCCTCTCTATTTTAAACACCAAAAGGCCAGTGGAAACTCAAGATGACATTTACCGGTGAAAAATCTGATAACAGGCAAAAGGAGCTTGCCAACCAATAAGAAAGGAGATTTAGAGTTGCCAACAAACTATTCATACGTTGTATCTCAGGCGAGACCCCCGTAACCCTATCAGAGTATTTCCAATTTCACTATTTTCTGTTTCAGAGAGTTCCACATTAGAGCTTTCACTTTCTGATTCAACATCAGACTCTTCCTCTTCAAGGTCAAACATTTCTTTATCTTCAACTAAAAGATCATTCAAGTCCTTATGCTCACTTTTGTCATGCTGATGTTCACTGATATGATCAGCAACTGGAGGCAGCAACGGCTTTTCATCTGGTCTTTATAATCTGACAGGACAACATACTTACTTCTGTCAAGCAGAGGCTTTGCAACTTTGAAGGGAACCCACCTGAGATATGCATTAACTAGCTTGCACATTAACTTTGATAAAATGCAGAGGCACTATTGCACATGCAAAAGAATAACAGAGCTTACACAATGACTAATAAGTGTGAAGTAGTTGAACTAGGACGGATGATGCATTTGAAAGTTAACTTCCTTGCATTTTGAAGACCCTCAAAAATAAAGTTTCATGCAAAGAAGAAAGAAAGTGCAAGAGGGACGTACTGGTAACAGAGGGGACATAGAAGCTCAGATGGCCGATGGGCCGCTTTATATCTCATCTTGCTGCATGAATGAATGTAATAGCCCAGGTAATAACACTGAAGACTGGGGCGGTAAACTTGATTCTTCTTCACCCAAGATATTTCCTGCAAAGCCAAATATTTTCCCAAAGATAAAAGGCAAAGTCAGGGTCCCAAAAAAAATATTTACTCGACAAGCATTTAGGAAGGATATCCACCACACCAACTGCAACTAATCGGCCATCAACAACATATGTCTGATGGAAAGACCCAAAACTGCAGGGAGGAACTGAACCATCACCGGTGGAGGGAACAAAAACCAATGGTGTGTCAACCACAATCTCCTGTATGCACTCTCTGTGACATGGTCTGGATTGTCATTGGGCACTTTCAACTGATATAGTCTTTACAGCTCAAATTCTTCAGGCTCAAAATTGGATCTTTTAAGAAGAATCTCAAGCTTCCACCTTTTTCCTGAAGAACAGTTACAGCACCTCACCAAACATCTTCTTTTGTTTCCACTTCCCGTTAAAGATTCTTTAGAGAGAGATTTTTCTTGGCCAGCCTTATCCACTGAAGTGTGCTCTGCAATAGAATAAAAGTTAAGGTGTCCGTCACATGCTTGGATCAAGAGGCCAGATATTTCACCCATCTGAGACAATGACTGCGCCAATTTTTCTCCAATAGTTTGAGGTGGCAACTCAGAACGCAGCTGGTCCTCCGCTGAATTTCCAGAGAATTTTGACCGTATTTCATTCTTTTTTTCTGACCGTGCACGACTTAAAGCGGCGGCCATTTGGAAAGCAATGTTACTGGTATACGAGAGATTTTCTAATCCTTTGATTAGCTTCTTCTTTTTGGTTGGGGAGACCCTTTGACAGAAGCTTTAGGTAGTTGAAGATTGGCAGGAAACGTCTCACTTTCAATGCATGAATGCACTGCCTTATCGATTGCATCAGACAAGTAATGCATAAACTGTTCTGGCTCATTCCTATCCTCCTCCTTGCCCACAGAAGGTTCAACTGTTGCCAAACTTGAACTTCCATGACATTCACAATCACATGCCACTTTAGAAGTACTTATATCATCCAGGAGCTCATACTTGCCTTTGGTGTCCAGTGTACCATCCAAAAACCTAGAAACTAATCACCATGGTGAGAATTTCCTGTGCAATATATCCAGAGTATGCAACTTTGCTAAATCGTCACCTAAAAGGTATAATTTGGTTGACATGCACAAGAAGCTGAACAATTTTACCAACCATTGCACTCATTAAGTTTAGCTTCATGTGGAGTAAAAAAGTCCAAGAAATTTCTCAAGGAGCGAAGAAAGCAAAGCTCTATTACTTAGAGAAATCTCCTAAATTGGAAATCTTAGTGAAGTCAAACTAAAATTCCACTCATGGAGTTATCCATAGAAATACCATTCCATTGCCTACTAGCCTCAGAGCGGGCAAATAGTATTTTGACGACCATTGCTTCTAATCAATTGACAAAGAATGGACTCCAAACTTGAATGCTGTCTTGAAAACAGGGTGGTGGTCGATTTTGCAAAATGCAATGACGACAGAACAATCAGAAGTCACAAGCGAAGATGCAACGATCCAATAAAAAAAGTTGTTCGCTCGATGTTGTAACTTGGATTGACCTTTGAGAAGTCACGACCAGAATAAAGGGAATTCGCGGGGATTGAAGTGATCCTCCTGTCCTAGGTTCGTGTCCAGGCCCCTGTATGGCTCTAAGATGCAATCCTGTGACGCCTGTGATCAAGTTTCACTTGTTCGAACACACAAATAACCAGCAGCAAGAACATGTACTACGTGCAGGAGAATATTGAATATTCAATTTAGATCAGAATGAAACAATTAAATGTTTGTTTTCCAATCATGTCATTTGACCGCAAGTAGCAGCAGCTGCCAAACAAGGAATCTTCAGTCGAAAATAAATTCACATTGGCTGAAGAAGAATATTGGAGGTTACAGAATGTACATTTGGGGAGTTCAAATGGGCAATCAAATGTCATCAGCATCGCTACCCCCGATGATATGTGCCTCATCAGTGGACCAGTAATTGCTTCGATCAGGACCAACCAACTTAATCCTGCTCAACAACAGAACATTTTCAATTCCTACAAACTTAGTCGCCGTAAGTTTTCTAATGCACTACTGAAATGACCATCTGTAATTTCACAATGTCTACTGACCGCTCGAGAACAGATTTTCCTTTCTTGTACTTTTAACTCTTTTCATGACCAGTCTCCCGTAAAAACCACCCGAATCACTTGGAGCAACAAAACTAGTGTGTTTAAGCCATCATTTTAAAGTCACTGCACCCTGATCTTATATATTTCCACCCAACAATTGCTCCACAACCGACACAGAAAATGTCAGCGACGGTGTGCATCCCAGTCATCATCATTCTCTCTTCTCTCTCACCAGTAGACACATTCACTCTGCCAAATAATTGAAAAGATGAGCAAACGCGCGATAGAGAGAATTTAATTACTGTTCATCACCCGTGATTTGAGTATGCTAGAGGAAAGTATCATTCAATTTCACCACTCTAGCTTCTTGACATTTTCATGAATACCTGCAGACAGGTATCCTAATTTCTCAATTCACATATGTAATAAACACAAACAAAATATTTCAGATGCAGGTCATGGCCAAAAGGGCTGTCTCTTCAAGCCAATTAGTCACAATCTTGGGCAGCTCAGGAACATTCTAACATCATTAAAGGAAGCCAAAACTGCCAAGTTAAATAGTGCCCTAATCCAGTGACTTGCTTCAGATGTATCAAGCAAACTGAAAAGCCTTCCCCCTGATGAAGACATGATTTTCTATACAGATTGCAAGCTAAAATGTTTTCAATTTAAAAAAAAAAGTAAGAGAATTAACTCTTATGTGCATCCATTTAGTTTCTCCTTTCAATTGACACATGTACCGATACAAAAGGGTGCCAAAGTCAAGAAAAACTTACACCTTGTTGAAGAGGTAAGCTCTCCCGTGCCTGCAGTGGAAAGACTGAGTGAAAGAACACAAGCAAACATGATGTCAGAATGTGCGAGCGAGATGACAACATACGAAAGTATCCTATTGTGTAATGTAAGCTGCAGTAAAACTAGAGACTGGTCCATTTATTAGAACTCGGTATTCTCAGTTTGCTCCTAGATAAACCATTTTTTTGGTAAAGAACTAAGTCAGGAGTCGTGAGGGTAGATAACAGTACTCTCAACTTATGCAGGATCATAAGTAGGGAACTGATGGAGCAGTTTATTCGGTGTTCAATACCTTTATTTAGGGCTCGGTCGAGATCACAGATACGGACACCTCTTAGGGGGCAGTAGCTAGTACCTACTATCGGGTTAGCGGCTAATTCGAGCCTTTAAGAGTAGATTTGGTGATGTTTATGTGGCATCGATGTACGTTTCATGATCACCTCAATGCAATAAAAAATCAGCGCAAGAATCCTTCCTTTAAGTAAAAAAATCAGGTCAATGAATTAATTTAATTTGGCCACTTATTTTTCCCAAGGCGTACATCACACAACACTACACAACCTATTAATGCTTAAGTCACGGGCCAACCGTGCCGAGGCATGGCCCGAGATGTTACCGAGACGGGCGGGCACAGCCCGCTTACTAGTCACGCCGCGGGCCTGCCCAGTCCGCCCCGAGCACCACCAGGCCCATGACTAGATAGTAACAGCTCCACCAAAGAGAATTTTTCTTGTAGCACACACGATAATGGACGTTAGGGGTGTCAGAATCAAACTAAAAAATCAAACCGAGATAAGAACTGAACCGGAAATTTTATGCATTTCGGTTCAGTTCAATTTTCGGTTTGGATACTCAAAACAAATCATTTTTTTTCTTTCAGTTCGATTTATTTCGGTTTAGTTCGGATCAAACCGAATTGAAAATACACCATTCGCTTTTTACCCTAGAAGGCTTTTAGGGCTCTTCGTCGTCCCGCCGTTCCTCAGCCTTACTTTCTAGATCTTCTAGCCCCGTTCCGTCAAGAAGAGCTAGGACACTATCAACCTTGTCCTCGTCCTCTTCGCCATCATCTGCAGGTTCCTCAGCAGATCCAACCACGGCGGAGACGTGGGGTCGTCCAGCTCGTACCTGAGGTCGGTCTCGCGGAAGTCATCGTCGTCGTCGAACTCGGCAGTGTTGTACAAGTGGTACGACAGCTACGACCGTCGGAGCTCCGATCGGGGCGAATATGAGTTCTCCTCGAGTTCGTTTGGGAGGATGAGAAATAACAGCTCGTACTTGGATCTAAGGGACACTTGATTTACCTTCGTGTCTCTTCTTCCCTCTGCTTCACCAGAGGAATGCGGAGGGGGAGAGGCTGAGGGAGAGGTTGAGCAAGCTGGTGGATGGCCCCGAAAGAGAGAGAGTGGCTTTGAGCGACATGAGCGGCGAGAGGGATTCATTGAAGGTGGAGTGCATGGGCTTGGTGGAGAAGGTGAGGAGGTATCTGGAAGGGAGTTTCGAGAGGTTGAAGTTGCAGAATGAGAAGTTGGTCAGGGAGACAGAGGAAGGGGAGAGAGCGATCGAGGCGGCAATGAATAAAAAGAAAAAAAAAGAAAAAAGAAGAAGTAATCAAAAATTGATCCGAACCAAATTGATTTTTCGGTTAGGTTCCAATTCGGTTCGAGCGAGTTTTGATTCGGTTCAAGGGGCACCCTTAATGGTTTGATTCGATTCGATTCGATTTTTCAAGAAAATCTAATCAAACCGAAGGGTTTACACCCTAATGGACGTCCAGTTTCTCCCGACCCAGATATTATGTCTGTGGGTCGGTTATATTACTATTAACCTGGGCCAACGCGTTGACTATTCTTATCCTACCCGACGACCTGCCCATCGCTCTTCTTAGCGCATGTAAACCACCTGCCTCTCATTTCAATCCACGAACCAATGAAAGTAAAGGCAATAGAACAGTAGTAATTAGGAGTGTCAATGGGCTAGATCGGGTCGAGCTTTCATGATACCCGACCTGAAACCAATAGGGTCACGCTTGACTTGCCCAGACCCAGCCCAAGACCCTATTCAGCGTACACCATAAGGCCCGGGTCGGGTTTCGTTTTTGTTTTTTTTGGGCTTCGCATAACTTCCTTCTCTAAGTTTGATATGCTTGAAGTTTGTCTGCATGCAAGCAACCAACTCTAAGGCATTCATCCATCTGGCTTCCGAATTAAAAAAGTATAAACAAAAATAAGTGAAAGCGAGACATTTTTGTACTAAGTTTGTTTGCAATTTTTACTGCCGCTACAGTGTAATCCCCTATGGCTAGGTTACCAGCTGAGCTCATTTCAGCAAGAAGCAATAGGCCATGAGATAAAGGGAATTGAAAAGACCCCATTAAAACTACTGTTGACCTTGGACAAAGCAATGTCCATGGAGTTGCTGTTCATGCGTCACCTTGGGTGGGTAATTCAGGGTTCATCATCGACCCCATTAAAACAACTGGTGCCGCAAGTGAACCCAACAAGGCTTTGTGTTCTTCCCAAAAGCCATACTTGTCGTGTCAATGTCTTGAGGACGACACACTTGCCCTTCCTTTGCGAGTCCAGATCAATATTGGCACCATCTTCCTCAGCCTCATCCTCAGGGTTCATCTCAAGAATCTTTAAGCACAATAAATTCCAATTAGAGGATAACTCAAAGCAAGAAGGGAGACAGCGAGCAGGAACACATTATCATCACTCTTCAGCCAAGAAAACACGCTACAACTATAAACTCTCGGAGAAAAGACCTCAGTCATCCCAAATTACAAAGACATCATGCGAGACGTAACTTGCCACACTCCGAATTTTCAACAGAGATTTGTCAGAAACAGTCCCCAAATCACGAGCACAACAAGAGCCCTTCAATCAGACCCGTTTTACAGTCAAACCAATTCCGAAAAGTTACCTCCACAATATTGCCGACCGCGTAAGGGAGTTGCTTGTTGAGCTTAATCTTTTGTTGGTTCTCCTATATCTTCTCCTTATACGACTCCAGCTCCAAATTCGTTCTCTGCAGCTCCTCTTGTCAAAACAAACCAAAAAAAAAAACCAATATCCCATCAAAATCCCCCATCGATGCACCGACTCAAATCACTAGATTCGAAAACAAACCCTCACGCACAAAACAAATTACCGAAGATCCAACAAACAAGCAAAGCTCGCGCTACAAGCCCTAGCAATCCAATCGAAGCTATTGACATCCGCACATGCAGAGGGAGATAGAGACGACGCGACCGACGACAGGGTACTTAGCTTCGAACTTCTTCTCCCACCTGATCAGTGTATGGCGGAGGACGGCGAATCGGAGAGGGGAGAGGCGGTGGTCGGCATGGGGTCCATGGACTCGACGGAGTCCTGCTGGGTGTTCCAGGACGAGGACGATTCGGAGATCAAGGGCGACGAAGAGGACAACAATGACGATGTCAGACCTAGGGTTTTTTCATCCTGCAGTACTATGCGCGTAGAGAGGGGAGAGAGAATGGGGAGAGAGACTGAGAGAGAGAGAGAGTCAATGGGTCGGCCCAGAGTGTCAATAGGTGGGCCCAATTATACCCCAACCCTAATGGTACCATAAATTTTAGAGTTAAATTGAGACCCGACCTTAAAATACCCCAAATTTTAGGGTCGAGTCGGGCCAAGGCGGTTCGGGTCGGGTCGGGTCAGCTCGGATTTTGTTGACACCCCTACGAGCAGGAGGTGGAGGAGGTGCCCGGCAGCTCAGTGCTCGCCCATCGGAGCAGGGAGAAGGCAGCCGGAGCCGGAGCAAATAATAAGCTACACGACAAAGAGCACGCACGGGACAATCGAACGAAACAGCAATCGTATCTAATGCCAAAGTTTTATTCACTTTTTTTTTTTTTTGCTAGAACAAAGTTTTATTTACTTGCTACAAGCCATAGCAAGAGCATTCGTATGATAATAGCTCCGCCCAACGTAAATAAGAAGGGTAACTACTGCATCTTTTTACACCAACCGGCAGGCTCCTCGGCGGGAGGGCCGCTTCCTTTGACTGCTGTTTGGGGTGGGATCAGGGACAAACCGGCGGACAGCAAAAGGGCGGAAAGGTACACCCTCCTTTTCCGTTTGCCTTCTGGTCTGGGGGAGGAGGTTGGACAATTCCACCAGCAATGAACAGAAAGAAGATGATGAAGAACAGCCACCTGCTCGCCATGGTATGGAGAGGATGCCTTCTGGTCTGGGGGAGCAAGGATTTCGTAAATTGTAAGAAAGGAAGACGGACGGCACCCTAAATAAATAGGCAAAAGAGAAATGATTGATCTAGGAATATGCGGCGATGAAAATCAGGCTTCGTGGAAGCTTCATTGTAGTAAAACATGATCATCATCCTTACCCAAAAAAAAAAATCAGGCTTCGTGCTTTTTCATACTATTTATGTACAACCTAAATGAAATCTTGGTTTTGATGAAGCTCATTTTGCTTTTTGGTGGAAATGTTTTGCTTGTCGGGTTTGGTGCAGGCCATTGATCTAAAAACTGTGGACCATGAGGCGCGGTCTGACCTTGTATAGCAGAATCTCTAGTTTTGTATTTCTCAATTTTGATAATGTTAAAATTTATAAGTACTCCTAAAATCAGAACTAAAGCGAATATAATGAACAATAATTTAATAGCGAATTATGATTTACGAATTTGGTAGTCATTATACAGCTGACCGGCGTACGTACGCCGCGTATGAACACGGGAGGTTTTCTTTTTCATGGAATTTTTCTTTGTTTTTCAGAATTTTCATCGCGTCGAATATTCAAAAGGACTCGGGGGGAACAGATAGCTGCTCGCATGATCCTGTCGAACTGTCTCTGCCCCATCTCCTCTGCCGAACCATTTCTCTAAAGCAATCCGACCAGTGTAGATATTTTGAAATTGAACAAAACTTTACAAATTTATAAGTTATGGTAGATTATGATTATCAAAAAATGGTAAGTCATCAAAACGATGCGCGATTTATAAACTTGAGCTTTAGGTCCCAGTATGACGTGATCTTTAAATTATATATTTTTCTTTGTTCAAATTGATCCTTTCGTTTAAAAAGTATAATGCAATTGTTAAGTCGTTGTTAATTAGTATGTGTGTGCTTCTCCGGAAGGCAACAAAGGTCATGCGATTATAGGCGGACAAGAACTCGATGACCATCCAAGTGTCTGGGTGGAGTCCTCGCGGCCACTACTTACTCTCATTCTTCTCTGTCTTCTCTTTTAGGATTCGAGGGATCTTATTAATTTTCTAAAATTTTAATCCAATCAAGACAAATTAATTTAATTAGTGCAAGATGGCATTGAGATGGCAATTTATGTCAGCATTTCAATTTGCATTTTTAATAGAATCAAGGAATTTTTTTTGGTAAAAAATAGAATCAAGGACTAAGTTAAAAGAAAAACATAGCAAAAAAAAACATTAATGAGAATGAACAAATTAAAAATTCACTGGATTAATTAACAGTTTCATTATTCAACAAAAATAAAGTAAACTTACTGCGGTGGAAAAGCATGTAAAAGAACCCCCAAAAAAGAAAAGGGAACAAATAAAGGAAATAGAAAACCCAGAAATCGTCGCCCAGGGAGAAAGCGAAACGCCGCCGAAAATCCGAGCCGGCAGGTCGTCCGCCGCCGCCCGCCCGCCGCCCTCTTCCCTCGCCGCCCGCAACACCAGCAGCCCAAGCTGCGGGCACATGCTCCGCCGTTCTCGCGCCCAACAGCTCTCCCCTGCGGCCGCCGGCGGGCTACCATGAGGTTCAACTTCAGCTTCGCCGACTCGACTCCAGAGCCGCAACCCCGATCCCTGACTCCCAAGGAGGAAGCCCGGTGGCTCCCCCTCCAGACCCACCCGGTCTTCTCCCCCTCCGCCGCCGCCGCCGGCCCCTCCACCCCGACCGATTCTCCGGCGCCCCGGAACCTCCTGGCCTGGGACGGGTCCTCGCGGCTCTACTTCTGGGACAATAAGCAGCGGTGCCTCCATCGGATATCCGTTCGGCTTGGAGAACCCGAACCCACTTCTGTTTTCGCCGCTTCTCCCTCTAAGGTTCTTCTACCATCATTTTGTGTTGTGGGCTTTTTCAAATTAAGCTATGCGTTTGTATGTTGAAGTCCTCTGTGGTATTTGTTTGCTGTTTATTCCGCTGAGGGAAGAAACTGTGGTTTTTGGCGGTATTGCTGCGTGAACTGGTGCTTTCGATGCATCCATAGCGTATTCCACGTTGAGCAAATGCAACATATAGGATAGGTGAATGGCTTTTGTTATGCTAATGCTAAAGCCGTGGAACTGGAAACAAGTTCTCAGCACATCAAATGCTGAGGTTCCAGTGTTGTTGGCTTAGCAGCAAAAATTAGTGGAAATTTGGTCCTTTAAGAGTTTGCAAACTTGCTTAGACAGTGGAAATCGAAAGATTGAGAACGGTGTTATCCTGTGAAATAGTTACATTTTTGGTCGGTCTTGCTTATATCGGTCGACACTGTTCATTAAATAGGTATTACGAGCAGATTTGGAGATCAATTTTGCGGTGGATAAAATCTCCATCAACAGGAACGGATCAGCATTGCTTCTTGAAGGTTCAGATGCCCTATGTGCTATGTACCTTTATGGGCGTAGTTCTGCTGCTGACGACATTATTTGCAGGTGTGCAGAGTTTGTTGTTCTATTTTTATGTTATCAGATTCCATGTTAGCAGTATTAAGAGCATGTTATTCCATTTTTGGGACTTTTATTATTTTGATTTTGTCATTCTTCAGGGACAAGCCTAGACCTCATGGCTTTTAATATCTGCTAAAATATTTGTCCTTGTATTTTGTTATGGTCCATATTATTTTTCTTTTTGGGCTGATAAATTCTCATTGCGAACATTTGCCTCAAAAAAAAATTATGTAGTGCTTTTTTTGCTGGAGGACTTCTAATATGTACTGTGTTGTTTCCTCTTGACAGAACTGTTTTAGTTGGTTCTGAAATTTACTTAAATGGAAGCAATGCCTTGCGAGTTCTACGAGCTTCATGGCACCCATACAGCGACACCCATCTAGGAGTCCTTTCTTCAGATTCAGTTTTCAGGTAAGATCCCTCCTACTTTCAAATTATGGGGTTGTGTATTGATTGTACACCTTTGCTTTCTAGTTTGGGATAGATCAAATGTTATGCTCTCCTATTATGGCCAGGTTCTCGGGTCATATACTTTAAATTCAGTTGTGACTTGTCCTCTCTTCCCTTGTGCAGCCAAATGGCAATAAGAATAACAACAACAACAGCAAAAGGAATAATAATAATAATAATGTTCCAAATGATTATTGAGGAACAAAGGGTATGGTTCTAGTGAGTATAAGACACAAGGGACTTATTTAGGGAGATTTGGGGCAAGCGGAAGAATGCCCCGAGATGCTTTATTGGAAAGATGTAAATTTTTGGGGCTGTGCATGTCAGAAGTAGTAGGAAAAACCCTCTCAAGATAGGGACGTATATCCCAAACAATGGTATTTGCCTAGCTTTGGAGGAGACGTTATTTAAAGGGCACAGTAGTGTAAAGGACAAGCCTAAGACTGGAGGGACTTTTTATGGTTTATATTTTGGTAATCTACTGCAAACGACTTTCCTCATATTTTATCTCTTTTTGGGTTACTAAGCATGTTTCACTCTTCTTTTTTGTACTTCAATGACTACATTCTGATTGTTGCCCACTGTTTTGTTTTTTTGGTCAAGACTGTTTGATTTGTCTGCCAATGCCATGCAACCAGAGCAAGAATTTTACCTACAGCCCGTGGAACCTGGTAAATCAAGAAAAGCTGCGTCAATTTGCGCTGTCGATTTCTATTTTGGAGGTGATCACTTGTGGGACAGATTCAGCGTAAGTCATGTGGAAAAAGATGTTTTAGCACAATTATAGGGATTAGATGCAGTCCTACGCTTACCTTTGTTTGTCCGATAAATTGCATTGATAGCCAATGTTTTTCAATGTGGAGGAAAATGTTTGCATCTCATTAATCCTTCGGCCAATAGTATTGTCATAATGTGTCTTGGAGATGCAATTTGCTGCCCCTTTTTGCAATTCTTCAGTTGATTTTGTGAGACGTTCACAAGAATTATCCTTGCCATTCGATTTTTATGTTGATTGCGACTTTGACTATAACCCCGTGATCTTTGTTTTTGTAGGTTTTTGCTCTGTTTACTGATGGTTCAGTTTACATCCTTTGTCCGATAGTCCCATTCAAAAGGTACTTTTGTGTCTTTTTTTTGTACTCAAAATTTCACAGTCGATGTCTTAACATTACTGTTGTGACGGGAAGGTGACCGGTTTGCATTGTTGAATCACCTCGTAGCAAAAAATACAAGGTGAGGTTGCATGTGATAGACAACCTTCCCCTGACCTTCGCACAGTGGGGTGCCTTGTCCACTAGGGACGCCCTTTTATTCACAAGAATAATCCTTGTCTCAATTGTTGACAGATGCTATCTCTTCCCTTAACGCTGTATAGTTTCCAGTTCCTAATTTTAGCATTAGAATTACTGACACGTGTTAAAGGGCTTAGGGTAACTATTTTTTAGCTTGCCGAATTTTTGCTTAGTAAGACTAATTGAGTAATATCAACTTTCGTCAACAGTGCTCACAAATGGCAATCTATACTGGAAATATATGGTGATGCTCATACATATGGTCTAAAATCAACAAATCCAACTGCTGCTCGCAACTCTAGCATGGCAATATCTTGGTTGGAAGCTACATTTCCTGAATTAGCTCAGCAAGAGGCAGAAGGGGGAAATCCAGCTACTGTAAAGGCACATCCTTATGCATTGTTTGATGCATCTCTTTCTTTACAGGTATGTTTTGTTACTGCCTATCAAGGATGTAAATGTCCTTCTGAATCCATGATGTGGAATAATATCAACAGCTGACGGGCAATGGATATTGGGAGATGCATGATTGACCTATACTTACTCAAACATCTACCTAATGAACATTGCTTGCATAGTGAAGATAATGTGCTCACACCCACATTTGTGGCACGCATTGAGGTCTTCTTGGTATAATGCTAATTTTGCCGAATAGTTCCCTCAATAAATTTACTTGCGCCTAGAATATATTTTCCATCCTGTGCTTAATTTTTAGTATGGTGCAGTGAACTGAAAAGAAGTATTGGGTTGTTTTGGTCCTTTTTTCAGTATAAGATACTATGATACATGTATTACCCCATCAAGATTATATATGTGTGTGCGTGCGTGCGTCTGTCTGTCTGTCTGTCTGTCTGTCTGTTTGTGTATGTGTGGTTTTCTACAATCTAATAGTGATTTAGGCTAAGGACCAATTCTATTTATCCTTTTATTGATTTCCAGGGGCCTCTACTTAAAGCCTGTCATGGAAGGGAAGATGATCTGGCAGTTAGGGGTGCAGAGTGCGAAGGCTGTGCAGTCAATTTTCTCTATAATTTAGTTAGCAAAGATTCAATACTTGTGACAGCTTGGAGTGGCGGTCAACTGCAAGTGGATGCCCTAGCTGATGAAATTCAGCCAGTTTGGAACATAGGCAGTCCACCTCGTCTGCGGGTTGACTCCTTCGACCGGATACAGGGTCTTGCTATGATTTGCGAGTCAACCTCTGAGGAACCTTCCAAGTGGAATATTAACAAACCATTAGAACACACGATTTGGTTAGGGCAGCCACCTCCTCTGCTAAGATTGGCGATTGTGGATTTGGCTTTGCCTCAACAGACCAACAGTGACGCACGAATTATGATGTTCACCGATCCCCTAGTGCCAGAAAGGATCTATGCTCTTCATACTGGAGGAATTGATTCAATAGTATTGCATTTTCTCCCCTTTACGAGTCAAGCGAATGGCAAGGAGGAAGTTGTTAGAACACCCTCCATAAATCCTGTTTTGAGCACCTGCCTGGAGGAAACATCCTCACCAGCTCCTCTTTGTGGTTCTCTCTCATTATCTGATTCATTTGGTTATTCATGGATTGTTGGAGTTACTTCCAGTCGGGATTGTATTGTCCTAGAGATGAAGACTTGGGATGTCTTGCTTCCTGTTAGTGTTGATACAGAGAAGAAAGATATAAGCCTGGAAAAGTCAAAGGAGATGGAAACTCCTGCTATGCTCAGCAAAGAACTTATAAATGGTCCTAAAGTGGTTCTTCTTCCACAGACACCATCGAATCTGCGATCTGTTGCTGCTGATTCTATCGAAGGCCGGTCAATCCTTCATCAGTACTTCAAGATTTTCCATGAGAATTATGTGGAATATGCACATAAGGTAAGGACAAATTCTTTAATTCTATGAAAGAGAATAGTGGGTTTATTGGGCCTTTGGTGTTTCATTAAGTAGGTTGGCATGCTCCTTTTCTTCTCTTTCCCAGGGATGTGTATGCCAGAAACCCTATTTGTAAGCCTCACGAAACGCATTTGTTCTGTGCTTGTGTGCATATTGGTGTGTGATTGCCTAATGTTTCCGAAAAGAACTTTTCAAGTTGTGAAGATCTGCTCCCATCTTTAATTTTTCAGGATTATTAACTGGTTGGTTTTTATTTTGTTTACCGGCTAAATGTCGTATATCTACCTTTTGATCGCTCATAAAGTTTTTAAAGCGTCATGGAGCACGCACTTGAATGCTATTCTATTTTTAGTCAAGTATTGTGAAAAAGGGTAGTGCTTTCAGGAGCTCATTGGCAGGAAGATCGAGTTACTGATGATTACATAAATCTTATCTTCCAGGTTTACTTTGAGCTTAAGCATCATGCCCCTCAGCTAAAGCGAATAATTGATGACCAGCATGCTCGTTTAGTCGAGGCACAGGAGCGGCTTTTGAAAGTTGAGAGAAAGCAGACAGAGTTAAATGAAAGGATGGATCATGCCATCCAGCAGCATGAGACTCTGGATGAACGTTTAAAATGTTTGAGGAAGCTACCTGTAGCTCACAAGAAACCACTTTCTAGAGCAGAGCGAGACTTCAAGTGCGAGCTTGGTAATCAATATTTTTGCAGCTTCTTAAATCTTTAATTCCAAGTCATCAACTGTTTTATTTGCTGAGATCAAAGAGACAACTTGCTCAAATATCAGTTTCATCTGCTACCAATATGTCATGCATGCTAGCTAATTGTCTGCAATTATACCTGTTGAGTTGATTCGAAGCCCTTGTTTTTATGAATCACATTTTTTGCGGTTATGCAGATCATTTTGCGGGAGTGGAGTTGGATGCCTTGCATTCATCTATAGATTCTATATCTGCCAGGCTACGAAGGTACACTCAATTGACAAAGAAAGAGCAGACATCGAGGAAGAAGTCAATTGTTCAAGACAACCAGATCTCTCAATTAAAATCCTCCCTTGAGAAACTTTCCCTCGTCAACAGTGACAACTTGAAAAAGGCCAAACTCGTCGAAAAAGCAATAAGCAGCAAGGAGAAGCAGTAGCGTGTGTTCTCTGCTAGAGTCACTCAGAAGCGTCCCAGCGACCTACATGACTATTCAAAATCTCAATGGGAGATGCCTTTCATTTTGCTCTGGAGGTGTCTCCGTGGTCTATGCCGCAGGCCACTAGTATTTGTCCTGGCTTTTGTACTTATACCACATTCTCTGCAAGATGGCTAGCTTTTTTATTTGGTCTTCATTTCGTGTAATGATCTTGCAGGCTTCTTTTAGGGGCTTCTCTTGTGTTACATACAATTATTATTCTGTAGAATACAAGCAACGTATCAAAGCCAGCGTGACTCAAAAGAACTGTACAAGCGCGGTTAACCGTTGATGAATGTTTCACGAGATATGAAATTCATTTTTTAGTGAGGTTTCACAAGTGTCGTCATGAAGATCGCATTAAACAAGACCTCAGATCAGATCCATTACTGTTCTTAGTAACTGATTGCGCAAGCTCTTAGATTTGGTAAAGTGACAACACTAAATGTATCATCCATGCATGACGCTTTCCTTGATTCGATTTCAGGATATTTCGTTCGATAACCAGGAAAATTACAGGCATGGGTGTTTTTTTTTAATGAGTATGCTTTTGTACAGAAGCTTCATGCAAACAGTAGCAATAACCGTTCGATCTTTATTTATTTTTATTTGATAGGAGCGAAGTACATCGCATGATTCTGAAGCATAACAGTGTCAGGGCAACATGCTTCCCGGGTCATTATGACATCCAGTTCACGGGTCTGAACCGGGGACTGCAGGCTCCTTGGCAGTGCCGGGAGACGTCTTTGGTGGGGTGCGGGGTTCCCAATCCGGCAACCCGCGATTCACGGGGGTGACAACGGGGCCTGAATCGGGAACCGCAGGCTCCTCTTCGGGACTGGGAGTAGGCTTCGTGGGGGTAGGGGGGTCCCAATCCTGCAACACATCGCCTTTAGCAATGCATTAAAGGCTTAAACCTTCGCGATTCAGTCTAAACAAGAGCAAGAGGGTAGAGGATCCAACACATCACAATCGCCCTGGATATCAAATTACCTCGACACCACGACTTGTGGCCCATTTGGGGCTGGGAGGAGGTACGACGCTAGAAGGCTTTACTTCACCCGCATTAGGAGCTTCAGGTGTGGTAAGAAATCTTCGTGCCTCTGATAAGAATAAAAAAGATTTCAGTTGCCATGTTTGGGACGGTACAACAGAACTGAATCAAGAAGAGAGGGCTAGCGTATTGGAAGTGACTGGATACCTATACCACCAACGGAGCAGAAAGTGCACACGATGAGGATGATCGCAAGGGAGTGGCTCGCCATGGATCTTGCGCACGATAGAGATTCACAATGTGCTTGCTGTGGGGGAGCCGTGGGAGAGCCGTGGGAGCTTAAGAACGATGATTTCTCTGCTTAAATAGAGAATGTCTCGTTGTTCTAGTCGGAGTTTATTGCTTGCAAGTAGAGAGTGAAATGAATTAATCACAACTTTGCTTTACTAATACAGGGCACTACTATTCTTCGTCGACAGATCACAGAGCCCTAACAAGCATTTACGTTTCCTGTCTGTCCAGATTTCGGCAACAGTTTGGACTTATATCCTGATTAAGTTAGACAAGCTCACGTTCAAGTCGAGCTTGATCTTCTTTTCTTGTATTCAAGGGCAAACAATGGTTGACAGAGTTGATCTCAACCGTGTCTATGTCAAGAAAAAGAAACAGGTAAGAGAATAAACTGTGTTAGCACAAAAAACACCTCGCAAATCCATATTTAGAATGCTTGATGAGGCTAGAGATCACATGTATTTAGGAGTGCGACATAAGTAGCCAAGCTTCATGACAGATGATGATGATAGGTACATTTTGTAATCCGTAGGATTAATCGAATGGAAGTTTCAGTCAAGTCGTGTTAAATAGAGGATGTCTCAATGCTCTGGTCGGAGTGCTTTACTCATACAAGGCACTAATATTCTTTGTCGACAAATCACAGAGCCCTGACACTTTCATTCAGTACGCATTTTACGTTTCCTGTCTATCCAAAATTCGGCAACGTTTTGGACTTATATCCTGATTAAGTTAGACAAACTCACGTTCAAGTCGAGCTTGATCTCCTTTTCTTGTATTCGAGGGCAAACAATGGTTTGACAGAGTTGATATCAATGGCGTGTCTCGTAAGAAAAAGAAACAGATAGAGAATAAAGTGTGTTTGCACGTAACCACTTCCTAAGTCCATATTTAGAACGCTTGATGATGCTAGAGATTACATGTATTTAGAGTGTGACATAAGCAGCCAAGCATCACTTAACATGACAGATGACGATAGTTGCATTTTTTTTCTTTTCAATATAAACCAGTGTCGAGATTTGAACTTAATTTCAAGTTTAAGTTTTCAAGATGAGTTTGCCTTGCCTTTATAGGAAAAAAAAAAAGGCGAAGAATTATCGAACATATCATGTACCGGGCAAGATTAGGGTTATCATTACGATTGTGAATGTTTTTTTTTTCAATTTTTTTTAATCCTCATCTAGAGAAGAGAGAGGAAGGGATATGTGTCGATGAAAATTTAATTCAGCCTTTGATTTTAACCTTTTCCCTTTTTCCTTTTCTAGTTGTAATGTCAAAGAGTGATATTATTTACTAGATGCATTAGGAATACACAAATATATAAACATTAGCACTCAATGTTGACGTAATTTTTTCAAATTGGTACACTTGTGACAAATTTATTCCAAATTAATTTTTTATCATAAAAAAACCTAAAGTGGTACACCTGTGACAAATTTACTCCAAAGAATATATTGACTTACTTTTTTTTTGTAATTTTTCTTTGGGACCCAAAGAAAAATCACAAAAGAATTAAATCAATAAATAATAAAAGAAGAGTGTTACAAAAGAAGCAAAAGAAGAGCGTTTGGTTTTGTCGGAGCTTTCGGTGAAGGGGAAAAGCTCCAGGAAACACAATGACTGTTCTGTAGAAGCAACGAATAGAGGATTAACAAATTCATCATGCAACTCTATTAACTTCAGGAAACTGTTCTCCAAAAGCTATAAAGATTCATTTTAACCATTGCCCTGCCGAAAAAAGTTATCAATGATGCAGGTATTGTGGTGGGAGGATCATATGGACGAAGTAAGTGCAATGATCTATGAGAAGTTTGACAGGCTTTGATACAGTTTTTTAATTGTCTATGTGAAAAACCACCGGTATTTTTATTACGTGAAAATGACGAGTTGTTACTATCCTTCATTTTCAACGAAAATAATAAATCCTTTTGAATACGAGTAAGATATAGCTATCTCGTTATCTTAAGTTACCAAATTCTAATAGCTAATGTGAATTTTCAGTGCTTGTTTCAAGGTTTCGACTGAGATATCCACATGTGGCCCTCATAGCTCTGGCTTCATCAACTCCGATACTGTACTTTGACCATATTGCCCCACGAAATGCATACCCATGGTCATCAAAGATTTTGAGGTAATTACAATCGTAATCTCTCCTCTTCTCCTGCTTATTGTGCGTGCGTGGATGTGTTAGGCCTTTAGAGAGCGGGAATGATCTGAAGAACTTAGCTGATATCGTTGTACGGTGGAGCAGCTCAAAATGATGATCCACCAATACAGCTGAAAATGGCATACTTGTCAAAATAATTGCGGGCGTTGTTGCCTATAACGTGAACATCAGTGGAGCTGGACGCTTTGCATTTCATCTATACGTTCTAATTCTGCCAGGCTACCAAGGTACACTCGATAAAGAACAGAGCAGACATCCGAGGAAGAAGTCCCTCGTTCAAGACAACCAGATCTCAAGACTAACATCCTCCATCGAGAAACTTTCCGTTGTCGACGGTGACAGCTTGAAAAAGGTCAAGCTCATCGAAAAAGCAATAAGCAGCAAGGAGAAGCAGTAGCGCGTGTTCTCTGCTAGAATCACTCGGTACGCGTCTTGGCGACCAACGTGACAATTCAAAATCTCAAAGGGAGAGATGCCTTTCATTTTGGTCCGGAGGTGTCCTCATGGTCTATGCCACAGACCGCTAGTATTCGTCACGGCTTCTCTACTTATACTACAGTCTCTGCGAGATGGCTGGCTTTTCGATTTGGGTCTACATTTCGTGAAATGATCTTGCAGGCTTCTATTAGGGGCTTCTTTTGTGTTACATATAATCATTCTGTAGGATACAAACAATGTATCAAAGCCAGAGTGACCCAAACCAACTGTACAAGCGCAGGTAACTGTTGATTGAATCTTTCATCTTTTAGTGAGGTCTAGCGTGACCCATCTTTATCTTTTGAGCGATTTGATTCTTCCTCTATGGAACTAACTTAGACTACACCACCACCGGAGGGCAATGACCATAGTCTTCTCCTCCTTTACCCTGTTCCCTGCATTCTGCTGCACTTGAACTTTCTATTCAAATCGATTGTTCTTTGGGGTACTGCAAATAAAGAAATATCTTCGGGCTTAAATGCTTAATCAATGCAATCGATCAAGTGCGGTTGAATGAGTCATGATTGCTTCCCACATGTGCATTACATAAAGCGAAAGCAGAGGATCTTTTAGGGGCTCGAGGGGATGCAAAATCCAGGCACTAATAAAGGTTGACAGATAGATATTCATAACTCTGCCAAAACAAAAAGAAAGAAGGGTCGATATTCATGTTTTGCTTGTGCTCAAGAATCATAAGCACAACTCCCTGCTCTCTCTCTCTTTCGTGCATGTGCATTGCTCGTCAATGAACGAAATAATCTCAAGAGCGCGCTATATATATATATAATAAGTAACTTGACTTCTTATTGGATCCAATACATTGAATCTCCCATTACATCTCTATTCTACGACCTCTGACTTCCTTTGACTTCGCCCCGTCTCGGATGGTTCGCCTCCCTGCTATGTACATTGCCCGACCGCACAGTGCCGACGAACATGGATGGGATACCGCTTCTGCGTCCGCGTCGTCGGGAAGAAAACCAACTTGTCCTCCTCCGCCGGAACCCAGCTGTCCCACGAAATGAAGAGTTCGCCATCGTTAATGTCCACTTCGCGTGAAGAAAAGAAAACATAAGCAAGAGGGGGGCCGTGTTTAGTACCTGAAACGAGTAACTAGGTGGTGAAGGAATACGGATATCACTACTCTAGCTAGCTCGTATCCGGGACAGAGTCGAGGCCCTCCTCCGAATGGTGTGAAGATGTTTCCGGGGGTCGGCGAACCAGAATTGTTCTGCATATTAACCACAATCACCGATCGTCAATTGACCATAGATTGATTTTTCGAGATCGAACCAAGAATTGCACAGAGCGAGAGAGAGAAAGAGAGAGCGAGAGAGAGAGAGAGAGCGCGCAAAATACCTGCCATCTCCACGGGTTAAAAGTTCGAGCTTCTTTGAAGTGATCTTGATCTAGATGCACGGCGCGAAACGACGCGAACACTTTCCACCCTTTAGGAATCGTATAACCTGCTCCAATAGAGATTATGGTATTAGAACCAATCGCCCTTTTCGACACGGATAGGCTTTTTTTTTTACCGTCTCTTTACTCGACCGATCGACTTCACTTTTTTACCTTTCACGTCGACATCCGTCATCGCTCGCCTGAACACACCGCTAATGATGTTCGCAACTCGCAGAGTCTCATTGATAACCTGAAACCACATCCACAGCACCACCCGCGTTCAAAGTTTCGGAAAAAACCTAATCAAAAGCCGCCGTTGTGCTTTCGCCAACGCAATGGCCACGAGAATGCTGTCGGACTTACGCATTGCGTGAAAGGCATGGACTTGTAGTCGTTCCAGTCCAGGCTCTCGCAAGGATACTTGTTGGCTCTGATCTTGTCGTGCTCTTCCTGCCGTCCCAAGACAAAGCCGCCGCCGTCGTCATCAAGTCATCACCCATGGGATGGAAAAATAATAATAATAATAATAATAATAAAATGATAAGACTCTAATCCGACAATTAATTAAGGAAAAAAGACGATTAAAAAGAGCATCAGTTAAATGAATGTGATCTTTCGGAAAAGACGAGAGAATCGAGGAAAAATTCAACGGGCGGAAATCACATGATGCGTGCGGGAACAACATCACGTGAACGGCCAAAACCCGTCCCCTTTTGCGAGATCCTTTCGATCCTGGCCCTTGGATTCAGCAGCCCTCCCCCCACAACGCACGGTTCCCGATGCAACCCCCCGACGTCGGGCCCCACCAAAAATGAAAAAGAACCACCTAGTAAACCTACGTTGTCCCCGAAGAGCGCGGAATGTCCGGATCGCCCTCTGGATCTACCCCCACCGCCGGCCAACCGCGGGGGCGGTTTTGGTCATTCGACCCTCCCCCCCGCCCCCTCTTGGTCCGGTCAAAAGAGGATCGAACGGGATTGAAGGTCTGACGGTGGTCAGAGGAATCGTCGTCATCGTCGTCATCGTGATGTCCGGTTCGGACGAATTGTCCCGCTCCTCCTTCCCTCCTCCCCCCTTTCCCCCTTTGACTTCACCCTTTGTACCCTTGACCGCCCCTTATTTAACTTTTGCTCCCTCATTTTGACCCCCCGCTTCATTCAACTAAATGAACAAATTCAAAATAAAAACAAGAAAACAAACAAAAGAAAACCCAATTCTCGATCACACTTCCCCAAGCTGCCCACCACTCCCCCACCAAAAAAAAAAAATCGACGGGCAACGGACTAGTACCTCGAGTGTTCTCGCAATGCAACATATATATACATGGTTCATGAAGGATGAAGTATCGAGCAAAGTCTTTATTAGCATATGCCCTTCGTTTTGTAGGGTTTTTCGAGCAGCTAAGCAAAAGGAAGGGCAGGGCAGGAGGAGTGACATGCATCCTCCATTATTGCCACAGGGTAGGGATCGTACTGGACTTATTCGGGGGGGAGGGGGAATAATTGAAATCTCCGGTGGGGTAGTGACACGTACACGGTCTGACGTGACATATAAGGGAGCAAATACACACAAAACAATAACAATAGGGCTCCAATTTTTATCTCTCTTTTCGCAGCAACGCCACCAATGCCTATCCTATGAGGGCATGAACGGCTGAGAATTAGATAACGAGATTTTGAGGTTTCGAAAGTGGCCAGCACCTTTGATAATGGCCATCAGGGTCCACCTCCATGGAAAAAAATTCCATGGACAAAGGACGTCGTTTTCGGCCTCGATAATCATGGTTACTCGCGTCACCCAAAAGATAAAAGAAAGAAGGATGTTGTCGAGGGAGTTTGGTGATTTTTTCCATGTGTGAAAAGGATTTGCATGCATATCTATGGGGGTCGATGTCATCCAATCATCAAAACTGATAATGACGCTCGCTTAGAAATCGGGACGAGACTTTTAGTTACCTTGAGCTGAGCCAAGGCGTGGGGCGTCTCGGTGAGGAACTTGACGGCGAGGGTCATGATGGTGGAGGTGGTTTCGTAGCCGGCAACGAGCAGCGCCACCAAGAAATCGACGATCTGCTCGTCGGAGAAGCCGCCGCTGCCACCGCTACTATCCCCATCCAGGAGGGCCCCCAGCATGTCGTTCTTCCTCGTGCCTGCCTCGCACTGTTTCCTCCTCTGCCCCACCACTAAGCTCAGAGCTTCCGCCACCTTCGTCCTCGCCTTAAAACAATTAATTAAACCCTTAATCAGCTCAATGCACAGAAACCTAACGACGAAGTTCACGAGAATGGACATTAGGCTGATCCAACATTATTATATCATTGTCGCGTCGCATTAGGGTCAATGTTCATGTGAAAAAAGGTCCAGCATCATATTAACGGAGTCGAGGGCCGAAACAACAACGATACGAAACATATAAACGACAAAAAGCTCCATCATGGTGGCATTTAATTAAACCACTAAATCAAAGCCCGATGGATACAGATACCTGATTAAAGGAGGGACGATGACGGCATTAACAATCTTGCTAGGTGACAATCAATTGGACGTGCTGTTTTAACTTTAGAAAATTCCAATTCCAATTTCGAGACAAAATGTCCTATCATTGCAGAAAACGTCGCTATCACACGTGCAGTCGGGTCATAAAAGATACCCTACCCCTCCCTCCCCCCCGTGTTCCTTTCTACGTCCAATTTTGTCGCTCTCCTTGTTTTGTATCGCGGAAAAAGTTGACCTAGATTTTCTCCTCTTTCTCTAAAGCTATAGCCTATAGCCTCTCTTTTCTTAGCCGGATTTAACCCGTTTAACTTATACTCTCGACATCGAAAATGTAGTTTTCGGTAGATTTTTCTAATATATCTTGGACAGTAATATTCTCGGAAAGAATGAATTATTTGGAGGAACATGAATTTTATCAAATATAAAAGCTTTAAGAGAGAGAGAGAGAGAGAGAGAGAGAGAGAGAGAGAGTACTTTAATGGCTCTGCGGTAGGTGGTGGAGAAGACGGGCAAAGGAACGCTGAAGAACCCTTCGATCACAAGGACGTACTCCTTCCTCAAGCTCTCTGTCCAGTCACACGGGTCGAAACTCATCAGCTGCTTCATCGTGAGCTCGAACGTTATCTGCAGCAAGAATTTTGCAAGCTTACTCAGTTCCGAAAGGAGGAACAACCGATATCTAAACCCTTCGTTTTCCCTCTCCCCAAATCCCGAGCGGGTTAATATATGGATGTGTTGCAGGCATCAAAAAGGGCAAGAGGGTGGAGAAACGATAGATCCGAAACGGGCTTCGACACGCGTGATGAGAGGATGATGATTCACAGCCTCTCGTACGTTTTTTTATTTTTTGTGTCGATGCCTCAACGTGAAACCAACACGGTTACCACCATTCACCATGGAAATCCGAGTCACCAGCTCTCCTTTATGATAATAAGTTGAAAGATGTGTTTCCATTGAACAGTGACTCTTGTCTCTAACTCAAAAGGAAGAAAAGTAGCTGCCCACTTTCGTATTAACTTTTTTCAACGCGAACTTGTGAGGCGTTTCTTACGAAATCTAGTTCACAGATACCAGCTGAAACTAAAGGGAAAACCCGAACGACCCTTGCGCATGGGGTTAGCTGATGACTATTAGTAAGTAAAAGGAAAAATTGACTGACAGCAATCAGACAACGAGATACTATAACCCGTATAAAGCTCCACAAAGTACCACAAGTTTAAGTACATGAAGAAGCAGACAAATTAAATAAATAAAAAAACGGTATACCTTCAGCTAAAATTAAAAATTATCACAACAACTAAGTCAGAACTAGACGGTAAATCTCATATGGGGACGCCACAAATTACCAAGACGGGTCAAAACTGAACTTCTCTACTCAAAGAAGACTCCATCTTTTGGAAGAAAAAAAACAGAAGAAACCCTTGTTTTCCCTTTATCTTTTAGACATGCAAAACTGGAAAATCACGCACAGACAAAGCTCACCTTCTTAGCCTCCTCCATTAGGAAGACCCGGTCGGACCAAGACTCCAGGTTGAGCCGAATCAACCGGTCGATGTCCACCAGCAAGTGGTCTCTAATAATGGAAGAATTCCCAAAGCTCATGGTCAGCGAATGCATCCTCTTGTGCAGACTCCCCTTCATCAGAAGCAACGAATGCTTCCCAAGAAGATTGCAGAGAGACCTCGGATAGCTGCACTCGAAGAGCTTCCCTTCGTTCTGTAGTATGAACCGGTTCGTCTCCGGGTCGGCCGAGAATACCGTCGGCTCTCCGAACACGTGGGTCGCGAACACCGACCCGAACCGCCGCACCCTGTCGTCGATGAACGGCTCGGGGTTCTCCGTCTTGTAGGCCGCGATGAGCTGCAGCGTCTCACCGATCACCGGCAGACCCAGGTTCCCGGGCGGCAGCCTGCGCCTCCGTCGGCTGGAGGCGCGGAGGAGGAGGACGAAGGTGAAGAAGAAGGCGGTGGGTATGAGCAGACATGTGAGGACACAAGCTTGGAACAACTCCATGCACATACTGAGCCAAGGAGCAAGATTATTATCACAAACTTTTATCAAAACCAGACGATGTAGCTCATATATATGTAGCTGATATATACATAGATACAGAGAGAGAGAGCAAAGGGCGTCTGAGAATCTAAATTGGAAGAGAAGATAATCAAAAGAGGAGAGATGTATGTGTTTTTTTAAAGTCCAACAACTCACTCTTCTTGTGTAGCTAGACTGTGTGAGGACAAGACTGTGGGAAGGTAATGGAAACCAAGGTTTTAAATAGGGAATTGGAAAACCAGAAATGGGTATAAATCTTTTGGATTTGGGAAGTAATAATTTCTTTCTTGCATTGTTGTTAGCATACGATATATTCTATTTATTACTGTCAAAGGAGCATAGTATATAATCGGCAATTATGTAATTAAAAATCTTGTTTAGATAGAAAGTTTTTTTCATTACAGTCACGGTCGATATACTAAGCCAATTTTTGTTAATTGTAATATAATTGCACGGTGTTTTATGGTGATAAATTCATAATGATACGTGATATATGGGATACACGATATATTTCTCCGCTATGCATCGGCAAGCAGTAATTTGAGTTGAATTTCTAAATGAAATTTAGCTTCATCTTTTATTTTTGTCAAGAGCAAACTATTCATAATATAAAAAGGTTATTCATCATATCAAAATGTATAAGAAATTCATTTAGCATCTTTCACATTTCTATAAGTGCCCCAATGGCTCTTGATAAGAACCGTTAAAAACATCGGATATATTTTCAGCATGTCATTTGTGAAAGTACAAACTTCAGCAGGGGGCTATCGCGACTCATCTATGGGCAGCAAGTCCGGCGGTAGTGTTTGTTTTCCGAAAAAAGCAGTGAAAGAGTCTCGGACAACTGCAGACTTAACAAAAAAAGGGGAAAATGTGCACCAAATATACCGAAGAAAGAAATACTTAATTTTTGTACGTTTATGTATTAAACAATTAAATTTGGTGCGTTAAATAGTATATATACATCTTACCTTACAAAAAAAAACAATTAAAACTACATGAGATTATTTATATGCCTTATTAGATGATTATTTAAAGTAAATATATTAACTAAGGCATGCACAATTAAAGGGAAATATAAGCACAATTTTGAGAGAAATGGAGAATAAAGAAAAATATTTTAAATATCTTCAAATGATAAAAATATTCTAGAGAAATATCTCTAACAATGACGAGGCTTATTTTTGTGGTTCGCGATGGACTAGTAGCATGTGCAATGCGTCCAACATGCTAGCTTGTGCTTATACATATACTATGCGCACGCGCGCGCAAATATTATCTTGTATGTTATCTGGGGACTTTCTCTAACACAAAGGAACAACATAATTGAGGCTAATAGGCAAGAAAAATGTTGTTTTTTGGGATGAGATAAAGGGGAGTTTGGACAGCGACATGCATGCAAGCACCAAATCATATTAACTTTTTTTTTATAAAAAAGAAATTTTTATTCGGGGTCGGATATCCATATGAGGTGGAGAAGCATAAGGATCTTTTAGCGAAATTGGAAAAGGAAGATTGATAATAATAAATGGCAATTGATTAGGGAAACAAGCAATTAGGTTCATTTGTATGTCCAAAAATTCGCGCCGAAATGTTCTCTAGATCGGTGTTATGCTCACCATTATTAGTTATAAGCTGAAAATTCATTATCTACATAATATATCACATAATACCCTTTAACAAATTTCATGTTCCTCCATAGAGGAAATGAAATTTCAAGCGAAATGTTTTATGAATTCCAAGTGCAATTTTTCTTGTCCCGGACCCAATTCTAGCACTGGGATAATGACAACATGGTGACGGGTCCGCGCCAACAACTGAGTTGTGCAATGTCGTTTTTGGAAGAGGAATCAAGAATCATGGCCAAAAAAACATGCTCCATATAAAAAAAAATTGTTACACAAGCAATGAAAAAAACATCTTTACTTTTTTATTAATTATAAAATTTATACATCCTTTTTGGGAGAAACTTCTGTTTGAATCCAAATGGCATAGATCAATGCTTGCTTATCAACGCTTCCAAAGTGTATTATACCAAGTCTTTTTTTTTTAATCTGCCGGATTAAAATCATATCTTGATGCTTCACAAATGCACACGTATCATGTAGTGGGGAACTGTATGCTGGACAAATAATTCTTTCGGAAATTAATAGTTAATGACGAAATTAATAATAAATTAATACATATCCATATATATATATATATATATATATATATATTTGACTGCATGTGATGGCCCACGATGCCACACCACGACATGGGAGAAGACTATATATATTTCTCGAGAATGTACACAGATACGAGAAACTAGGAGTGCAAACAACCATATCACTGTCTCTTAATCTTAATCAATGAATTTGTTTTGTACCCTTTTGCGTATCAAAATGAAAAATCGCGATTGTAAATGGTTCCCGAGTTTCGAGTGAATTGATGTGCGCCACACTTTCACTTGCCTTTTTAGGGTTTCCACAACTTATATTAATTCCATATGAAGCATGTGCAATGTTGGCCACGAAGCGAGGCTTTGATTGTACAAGTTAAAAGAGCGAACACCCGCTTTTTTTTGTTTATTGAATCGTGACTTGGGATACAGATAGGTGCCATCATGTGTGCAGGTGATGGAATCAAATATTCTTTATCAGGAAGTATATGTTTAAAACCCCAAATTAATTAACTGAGGGGGGAAAGATTAATTTGCACACTCCCACTTTCAGAAAAAAAGTAGAAATCAAATATTTGAAATTGCTACTTGATTACTAATCAACATGAAGATAGATAGTGAGCAAACAATGAAGAGCAATCAGAATAGCCTTGATTTACTGATTGTGAACACGATAGAAAGATTACTGCTCAGTTGCATGATTTTACTCTGAGTATAAGTGGTCGCGGATCTTACAATATGCAAAAGAACATGTAGTCATTAGATCGGTGAGACTTTTAATAATCAAGGATTATGAATTTACTTGTCTAAAGTTAGTTTTTTTTTATCGTGAAAAAAAATTGGAAAGAAGATTTACTAGACGAAGAGTGGTAAAATATCTCTACCATTTTATCCTGACTTCCCACTAGATCTATCATGCTATTTAGTGGGCAAATCCTCAAAAGTACCATCAACCTTTGCTTTGTATAGTCATTATTATCCCCAACATAGAGAACTAAGTTAAATCTACATCCGATCTCCCCGAGCACCAATGGTGTGAGTTGCCAAGATAATGAAGCTTCTAAAGAACAAATGATGATAAAAAGGAAAAGCTCAAAGCACTCAGAAAATCATGAGGATCGTACCATGCAATAATTATATTGTGCTCAATATTAAAACGGTTGTGAAAGTTGATGCGACCATGTTAATCCACATGGTCCCCAATAAGGGACGCTCGAGCTGGCTTCCCGCTAGACAAGACCTCGAAACAATAATGGTCCCTAAGAAAGCAAATGAGCAATCCCCCCACACGCTAACTTTTTCCAAGAAAATGAAGAGAGGAAAAGAGAGGTGAGAATCGATCACATCAATCATGGGGTCTTGTACTCGATCCACACTTGCATCTCTAAGTGGTCAGCACTGGAAACATACTTAAACCCAATGTTCTTGATCTCCATGGTGTTAAACAAAAAGATGTCTCTCAAATGCAAATCTGGGTCTTTTGTTTTAATGGCGATAGGGCTTTCTTTGTTTTTTTATTTGTCATCATCAAGATCTGCAAAAGGAATGTCAAGTGTGGGAGGGTTGTGTTTAATGGGTGCTTATAATTAGGTCAGTTGATTTTGGGACAGAGACTGTATGGAGCTCATGATTTTGGTGTTCCTTAGACAACTTGTTTAGTTGCTGCAGGATGTGTCTATTCGTGGTGCATTCAAAAGCGAGAGAATTAAGTCTTAAATCTATTATAATTGTGTCAATTTAGTCTTAAATCTTTTTTTTCAATTGAGTTATAAATCTTTTGCATTTATATTAATTCAATTCATCCAGTTAATTTTGACTCGAAATCACTAACATAAATGATTGCCGTTTTATGTGGCATAACGAGCACTAACGTGAACATTTTTATATAATTCTTCAAATTTTTCATTTTCTTTTTTTTTCTACTTCTTTTTTTTTGTTCCCTTCTAGCCCTTGCCAATGGCTGAGGCCGGTTGACCTCGCTTGCTAGAGGAAGAAGGGAAGAAAGAAAAAGAAAAAAGAAAAAGAAAATAAAATAAAATAATAGACAAATAATTGGAATAATTATTAAAATATTATGTAAAAATGTTCACGCCGGCTACACCACATAGGTGGCCAAAGTCCATGTCGGCGATTTTCAGCTAAAATTAGCCACATGAATTGAATCGGCACAAATGTAAAAAATTTATGACTCAATTATTAAAAAAAAAAGATATAGGACTGAATTGTCACAATTACAAAATGTTTATGGCTTTTTGGTAATTTTTCCACTTAAAAGCTTAATATCATCAACGTTCTACATCTCGGAAAATCACATCTGCTTGGCTAAGGGTTTTCCATTACTAATCTTGGACATGCATTGCTTCCAGGACACTTTTTCCCCCTCCTTTTTCAAGCATACAAATTATGGAAACTTAAGTAAAATAACTCTCGAGAACATCGATCAAAACCCATAACTAATAGTAAAAATGACACGCTTGAACTAAAAAAGAATGTGAGATGCAATCAACGAATCATATAACACACCGTGTCCGCATGTTATCGAGTTTCGAAACTTTTCTTCGTTCGCAATTTCATTTTTATAGATTATCATACGCAATCTCCATATATCACACTACTTTCATATCATTGGATTGCCTAAAATAGGGCACATATGCAAGTAATTCAAAACGTTGCAAGCAAGTAACATCCCATGATTTTATTTTGTTTCTTCCTTCTTCTTTTTTCTTTTTTTTTGTTCCTTTAATTTCATTCATCTAAGTATCGTTGTGTTCGACATGCCAATGAACCGACACCTCCCCGAGCGCACAGAACAAAAAAGGCAAACTTTAAGTGTCAGCCTTCGTAAGAAATTTACCTACCTCAACTTGCTCATCGGATTTTCCCTTTTCTAGATGTACTCGTCCTGTCCATTGCTAACGTGATCAACAAGCAAAAAATGTCACGAAAAGAAAACCGAAAGGGGTTAGAAACATCACCAGCATAAGTTGGCCCGATTGTGGCCACTGAACTTCGCCCAAACAAGCATTTCCATCTTCAACATCTCATGGATGCTCATGGCGACAAACTCTCGAACGCGCGTTGCATGAACTTGGCAATTGTACGCACGCAAGTGCGTGATGACCTACTTGAACGTTACGATCCATGTGCGAGGTTGACATTGCACGGACGCATGTTCCATGTCGTAGGTACTCCCGGGGTCCATACCATATGACATACATTGACAAACACTCCACTGTTCTGGTCCATCCCCCACGTATTTCGTAGGGCCCACCGATGCTTTGCTTCTCCAGCTGACTCCACCACATTAACATCGTATGTGTGGCCCGAATTCAAACCATGGAGTGCACCACGACATTTGTGTACTATACCCACCATTCAAAAGTTGCACACGTGGGCGCATGCACGAATCTTTTCTAAAAAAAGTTAAGCGTCACAACAAGAAGGTGTCGTGAACTATATTTTAAATCTCGACAAAACGGATTGAGAAAAGATTTATTCGGATTGCTCGTACATGTAGTGTCGCGCACAATTATTTGTGAAGGAAGTACAATGAGAGTGAGCTCTTGAATATTGTTTTCTACAAGGTTTAAGGAGATTAAACCAAGAGTTTTGACCTATGAATACCCTTCTTTTCGTTCACTACGTGTTCAGGCAGTTGGGCATGTCTAAAACACTACGCAATGTACTTGGAGGGCGATTTTAATGCAATTGATGACATGATCGTCGATCTTGCTGGTAAGTGGTCGGTATATTTTTTTTAATTATTTAGGGGTTGGGGACGATTTGAAGGGTTTGAAAATCCGTTTGTGGCCTCTTCACAAGAACAACGTAGCACAATGGGAAAGAGAAAAGACCGAAAAAATAAATATTAATAACGACATAGTAACCGAAGCATTGGTATGTGGCAGTTGATCACTCGCCGACACAATTTTCTTTTTGTCTTGGAAGGAAGTTGTAACATATAAGGAAGGCTCCTGCTGTTTTCGCTTTTTACCATTATTGCCGACACATCTTTGAAACTCATGCACACGCGTGAAGTGACTCCATGCAAAGGACTCTTTTATATATATGTAACTTCTCTATATAGTTTTGAGTTTTTGGATGGTAACTTTAACGTTACAATAGAGCCAGATTTCAATTGTTCATGACCCATCTAATATATGGTTTTACTATTCTCCATTCATCAATTACGCTTGTCATTCTTAGTCCGATTTGCACGCAGGAGGAGGCACTAGAAAGGATTACACTTCACTTGTTCGCAAGCCGTGACTTGGTCTTATGCGCATCCAGTTTCTCCACCTAATGGCTTCAAATTTTTGGAAATGTGTTCAGTTAGTTATAGCTTGTACCTTATTAACTAATTTTTAGAGCTTAAATTTTATTCTCTCTTTTGTGATTTTTGAGCATGAGGTTTTAAAACTCCAATGATCGATGTAAGGAAGGACTCGATTGGCACAAATGCAATTTGACTTTTTTAAAATTTGAAACACTTCCATTTATAATGTAGGAGCAGGAAAGTAGAGACCCGACTAATTAGATACCCAGAAAATATCTTGCGAGTCCTATAAACTGATTAATCCAAGTGTTTTGGCTCGTGCAGATGAACCTGGCTCACAACAATTTGCACATTGTTGGTGTGATTAGAGTATACGTCCTCCAATTCCTACGTTGGAAATTCTCAAACAACCCAACCAACGGTGCAAACCCTGAGGGGTTAACCCAATGTACTTTAAACTATCACAATATACATATATTAACATGCAGATTCACTTATAAATTTTCATAATTTTGGTAATTATTCCAAACTTTGGGGGGTTTTATTTATCTTTAAATAAAATGGAAGGCGCTTATTGATGCCTACCGCTACCAACTAATTATGCTGACCTTTATTGCACTGTTTTTTAGCAGAATTAACGGCACAAGTTTCGTTGCTTTATATATATATTGTCATTTGGTCCACGAAGAATTGCATGGAATTCGCATTAAATATTTTTTCTTGCTTGTTAAAGCTAAGCCTAAAACTAGGGCCTGGGCATGGGATGAGGGATACTGACACATTCATTTTCTCTATTGTAGCTGTCAACAAAGCAGGAAATGGACCACGAAGATCTCATCAAATCTTACACATAATTAATACCTGCCCCAATTGGGACCAAAAAATAAATATATCGATATCTCTATAAAACGGTCGGTCGTTCCTTTGTCTTCCCTTTGGTTATGAATGAACCATGCAGGCTTAGCTCCCTTCTTTCCTAAAGATATCACCTCTCGCAGGATAATTCAGCCTCTACTTCCACTAGCATCTTTGTAGAACGATGGATCCATTCCAAATGAACGGTCGTTATGACTCGAACAAAATGTTCCGTCGCGGATGCAGAACTCCTATGATAACGCTCAGGATGTATTGAATACCTTTAAATAAATTAAAAAATTAGAGTTTACAATAAAAATGTCAAAACAATTTACCCAAGCGAGCTTATCCGGCATTGCTTTTAGGGTTTTTACAGAAACCATTGACTATTTCTTTGACTATCCATCGAATGTGAAAAGAGGTTGCTTGCGAAATTCTTTCTTTTACACGGAAAGTGAGCTATAATTAGTCAAAGATATCGCCACATTTTGTTTTATTCTATGTTCAGTTACTTGATTCAAGTAGGATGAACCTCGAAAGTAAATAAAAGTTATAACAAGCTTTTTTATGTAAAAGCATTTTTTACATGGTTTTCTTCTTTTGATTGGAATAACCAGCTTGCTGAGAAATGTGTATTACTCTTTGGCGCAAAAGAAAGAGAGGAAACACTACAAAAAAAACACCGGATTAGCGACGAAATTTGCGACGGAAAATTTGGAAAAATCCGTCGCAAATCGAATTTGCGACGAAAAAAATTCCGTCGCTAATAGGTCGTCGCAAAATTTTGCGACGGAAAATTTAAAAGTTCATCGCAAAATTGCGACAAAAAAAATTAGTCGCAAAATTCGTCGCAAAATTCGTTGCAAATTTCGTCGCAAAATTCGTTGCAAATTTCGTCGCAAAATTCGTCGGAAAATTCGTCGCAAATTTCGTCGCGAAATTAGTCGAAAATTTCGTCGCAAAATTCGTTGCAAAATGTAATCGTCGCAAATTAGCGACGAACTATAATGATCGCAAAATTCGGCTTAAAATATTCGTCGCTATTTTTACATTATTTCGGCCATAAATTCTTGTCCATATCAAACAAAGGAGACAATGACATATAATTGAAACCGAAAAACGAACAAACCATAGATTCTGACAAACCAGCCACAATGACATATAATTGAAACAAATAATTGAATGAAAGTTGCAGAGTCTGACATGATGCTATTTGATATCTAATTTTACAATGCATTCAAAACATGAACTAAGAGGCGGGACAACTATAGAAGATGCAGAAAAACCATACACAAGAAAACGTAGCTTTGGTACGATGGCAGGACACCAAAAGTAGTCACTTTTGTCAAGACTTAAGAAAATGTCGATACATAAATCAGTTCAGAATATAAAAGAAGCGTTTATGCATGGATGTGGAACTAGGTATAAAATAACAAGAGGGTTAACAAAAAAACGTTTCAGGACGAACATAAATATTCTTACATATGAATATGAGTGAAATTATGAAAAACAAAGATTATAAAGCAAACTTACCCCCGATTTTGAGAATTTTAACTAGAAAATTTGGAGAAAATCACCATCATCATTAGCATTCTTGGCATCAATGTGTTGGTCATCATTGTGCCTATCACCACCAATTGGATTGGCTGGAGGTACAAGAGGATCGTCATAGCAATTGAGGTTAAGGTGTCGCATAACGAGTGTTATTTGTTGTTTCAAGTTATTTATTTGTTCGTCCTTATGAACAAGTACATTTTTTAGACGATGCACTTCTTAGGTCAATTACTCGTCTTGTCGTGACCTCCTTCAACCAGTCGCAGTGGATGATGAACTTCCACGATTATTCGGCATGTACATCCTTGACAACGATCCCATCTCAAATATTTTTCCTTTTTTCACCCCACCCGTTGCCTCCATCCATAATGTCATATTATCAACTAATGGCCCGGACTCAGGACAATCATCACTACCACTAGCACTGCTCATTAAAAGTTCATCATATTTTTCCTACATTAACAATGTAGATGAAAATAAAATCACTATATATATATCTACCATAAATATTGAAAGTATTCACGGTTTTCATTATATTTTACATATAAGTCAAAGTATAACCTTACATACCTTAACAGCTTTTGCTCGATCGCCAGTCCATGTCTTATCTTTCTTTTGAAATATGCGTTCAAATATAGCTGCAAATGTCGGTTCCGTCCCCAATTTTTGTGCCTACAAAATGTAAACATGAGTAATTAAATTAAATTAACTTATAACTCATTTAACAGACTTACCAGTTGTTTGCGATGCTTTGCAATATTGATAGAGCCCCCAGCATATGTGGCTGACCCATCACTAGAACTAGAAGATTGATTCTTCTTATTCTGTTCACAGAGTTACCGACTCTGTTCAGATGCCCAAAATCTGTTAATTGCCGTCCAATTGTCAGCTGTAATGAAAGACGGCTTCACTTGCTTGATCTTCGCTCTATTCATGACATTTCGCATAAAATCACCGATTTTCTTATCGAAAATTCTTCTCACTTCATTGTCTTCCGCTTCCTTCCACTTGAACTTTCGCTGCAATGAATAAAAACACAAATTGAAAGTTATTATGACGATCACATATTTATAACCATGCACCAGACAAATATAGACAGATTTTGTAAAGTTCATGTCAGGGAAAATATCTAGTCCTTTAGGTATCGAAAATTACAGAGTTGTTCTGGTCCCTTTACATCATTTTTGACCATCAATATACTACACCAAACTTAATTGGTGAGAAAATAAAATATGTAAAACTTACCTTGAACTCATTCCACCACATTTTTTTTCACTTCTTGTGGAACACTTCTGTAAGTAATATACTTTCCCATACAAAAGTTTCTTACTATTTTGTTCAATTCCCTCACAACAATTAGAGCATCCGTGAATCTGCAATCATACGGATATTGTGCAACATCGATAATTCAGTTGACATTAATATCTAAAGTCCTAAATATTACATATACTAAAATAAAAATGAAGTACTTACGAATCTCCAAATGGGCATATGAAGAATCGGTTATCTTCTTGACCTGTGTTTCCGTCAATATTCGATTGTTCCGCCGAATAATGCGTTGGAACCGAATGAGAGGGAGTTAAAGGAGATTGAACTGGAGGAGATTTAGTACGCATGTGGCCAAGTCCTATAACATGTTGTTGAGTGTTGGAGGAAGGGCCAACGTGTCCATATTGTGACGAACCATATTGTGGTTGAGAGTTAGATGACGGGACAGGGGAAGAGGAAAGGGACGGGGACGAGGATGAGGAAGAGGCTTGTCTTCTATGCATGTGACCTCCATGTTTATATTGACAAGTAAGAAGGTTATGCGAATATGTAAAGAATTATTGACACGTGTTACGAACACATAATGATGTACATGACGAAGCTTACCATTTTGATGGAAAGACTGAGAAAATATTTCCTTGAAATGAGCCAATGTCGAGTGTTTATGACGTGCAATTTCCTACAAACAAATATATTATGAATCCCATTAATAATTTTTGCCATTTTATGATATTATGAAATTTTAGTTTTTCAAAAATTTTAAAAAAATTTTAAGGTCAAATTTCATATTTATTGCCAACATATACCGTTTTTTTAATTTTTCATAATTTTTCATGATTTTTTATAGAATTGTTCAATTTTCAAGCATTTTCTGTGAAAACGCTTAATTAATCACCCTATCGTCATTTAACGCTTAATCATTCACATAATAGACAAATTAACCAGTTGACCATCGATCAAAGCCACATGCAATCTTGAAATCGATCCATAACTTAACCAACGAAAAGTGATCTTCAATAATCCCTAAATAAGTCCGACTAATTACCTAATTATACTAACTAGGGTTTAGGGAGTTACTTAATTCAAGAACAACAAAAATTGCCTAATCAGATAGTGGCGGTCCTGGCACAGGCGTGGGCCCAAATGGTGACTAGTCAGCCGGGTGGCGGCGATAGTGATGACGGCATCGGCAGCGGCTGGCCGGCGGCAATAGTGGCTGTGCTCCGGCGAGGGTGGCAACGGGCGGGGGCTGCTCTAATGAGAGCCTCGACCGGCTGATGGTGAGCGGCGACGGCGACGGCTGCGGCTACAGGCCGACGGCGTGGGGCGGCTCTTGGAGGGCTGGCAAGGGCGGCGACGGCGTCGGTCTGCTGGTCGGCGGCGGAGAGGCTTCGGGCCACTACTCGGACGCGGCGAGGGAGGTGAGACGGGGCAGGGGTGAGGGCGCGACCAGCGGGGGGGCGAGCGATCGGCCGGGGGCTGCATGGCGGCTGGCCCGCGACCGACAACGGGCGGGGCAGCCTGCGGGGCGACCGGCAATGGGCGGGGGAGCTGTGGGGCGGCTATGAAGCTGGGCAGCGACGGTTGCGATGGCAACGGCGCGACCGGCGGGGGGGCTGCGGGGTGACTGGCCCACGACCGCCGACGGGCGGGGGGGCCTGCGAGGTTGGGCGGCGCTAGGAAAGGGAGCTGCTGGGCGGCAACGGCGACGGCTGAGACGGCGACGGCGGTGGGGGAGCTGCGTAGATCAGGGGTTGGCAGCGTCGGGGAAGGGGGAGGAGGAGAACGAAGGTTTACAAATGTCACAAATTTGCAACGGACATATAAAGTCCGTCACAAATTTGCGACGGAACTTAAAGTATCCGTCGCAAATTTGCGACGGAACTCCACAGTTCGTCGCAAATTTGCAACAGACTTTCTAGGTCCGTTGCAAATTTTCGACTGACAAAAAATTTTCGACGGAAATAAAAATCCGTCGCAAATTTGCGACGAAACGCTAGTGTCTGTCGCAAATTTGCGACGGATTTTCTAGTTTCGTCGCAAATTTCGAACGGTAAAAATTTCCACACAAAATTTGCGATGGACCAGTATTGTTCGTCGCAAATTTACGACGATCCATTTTAGTCCGTCGCAAATTTGCGACGGACCTTTTTAGTTCGTCACAAATTTGCGACGGACGGGTTGAGTCCGTCGCAAATTTGCGACGGACGGGTTGAGTCTGTCACAAATATGCATATACTAAATGATCATTGTAAATTTGTGACATCTTTTTTTTCGGTCAAAAATTTAGCAGCTCATTTATTTTGGTCCTAAATTTGCTACGTCTTTTTTTCAATACAAAATTTTAACATCTCAAATTTTGCAATGGAAATTAAAATATCGAAAATGTTAGGGCACATTAATAATATTTGACTTGTCGGCATTTAGGGACAAAATTTCGGACGATCAATTAAAATAAAAAGAATAATCGACAATAACAATAATAAAAAAGCACAATAACAATAATAACAAGAACAATAATGATAACAACCAAAATAGCACTTATCGCATTAATAATTACACATCTGTAGTGTTTTGTGACAAAAATTTTAATCTTCGTCTTCGTCTTCGTCTTCGTCTTCATCTTCGTCTTCGTCGTCGTCTTCGTCGCCGTCTTCGTCTTTATCTTCATCTTCGTCTTCGTCTTCGTCTCCGTTCTCGTCTTTGTCATCTGTCTGAAAATCAGATTCTGAACATTCTTGTACATTTAATTCACAAATTTCAGTTAGATCCAGATCTATCATTGCTCCACACGGATCTCGTAAAGTTAGTATGTTATATTCCTCAATTTCAACTGTGTTACACACTTCTTCTTGTTGATAGGTTCTATCCTTCCAGTATTCCTCGATTTTCCTCCATGCTTTGATTTTACATACAGCCCACCAATCAACTTTGTCACATTTCAAACTAGGATATGATGCACAACATAATTGAATTGCTTGTTGTGCCAAGACAAATGGTTTATACTTCATATACCTTTTCTTGTGATTTATTTCAACCAAATTGAACTTCGTATGCGCCTTCATTCCTTTAACGGGGTCGAATCACATGCACTTAAATAACACAACCCGCATCATTAATGGTCCAGGGTACTCTATCTCTATGATTTCATCCAATAAACCATAAAAATCATCTTCTGAACTGCCACCATTAGATGACCGAACAGACACACCACTATTCATTGTGGATTTTTCCATTCCATATTCTTAAGTATAAAAATTATATCCATTTATGAAATATGCGAGCCAACTTCGAACTCTTAATTATGGACCCCATGACAGATAATATAGCAATCCTTGTCCTCAAATTTCATCATAATTACTGTGAACCTAAGGTTACACATGCAAAGTCAATAATATATATTTTACTAAATGATGTATATAATTTTAATAACTTAGTTTTGGTCCATAGGCAACTTACATATGTCTTGAACCATGCTGCAAATTGTTCATCGCACAAACGGTCAAACTCATTTAGTTGTAGTCCAAACATTAAAGTTTAGAAAATCATAATATTAAAAACCATTTAAATATTAGTAAATATTTGACACACAAAACATATATTTGCAAATTTACACTTACTTGAAGTATGGCTCGATTTCTGGGCACTTCAGTAAAATATAAGTATGGGCTGCATGAAATTCTTCGCCCGATAAGTAACGAAACTGACATGCGCCGCTTGGTCGACCCAGATAATTGAAAATAGATAATGCTGTGCAATTGGGATCAATGGGGCCATCATCATTTCTGCCTCCTCTCCGGCTCTTGCACTGAACGTGCGGCTCAAAATAGTATGATGCAAATGTTGTCACTTCTTCCACAATATATGCATTACAAATTGAAGCTTCAACACGTGCCATATTCTTTACTTTTTTCTTCAAATGATATAAGAATCTAGTTGAAATAGAAAGAAGATTATCGGAACATATTATATGATAAACTAATTTGAACTATATTTTAAAAAAAACATTACCTCTCAAATGGATATATCCATCGAAATTGGACGGGACCTGCAACTTTGGCCTCATAAGGCAAGTGAACTAAGAGATGCTCCATCGAATCAAAAAACGCTGAAGGAAATATCCTTTCTAAGTTGTAAAGAATAATTGGAATATCTCTCTCTTCGAGCAAATATCATGGAGGAAATTGCTTAACTCTGTAATGGCGCCCCATACAAAATTCGGTAGAATTTCCTTTAAAACTATTGGAATTAGTCTTTCCATCAGGATGTGATAATCATGACTCTTCAAATCTGTGAACTTGCATTCATTCAAATCAACACATCTCCCGAGGTTCGAAGCATATCCATCAGTAAACCGCACAGATTTCAATCATTGACAAACAACTCGCCTCTGCTCTTATCTAATGTATAAACTATTTTCGGTTTTGGTCCCTTGCTGCTTGCATCCACAGCTAGTATTGGCCGATCGCAAATATCTCTCATATCTTTTCTTGCGTTCAAGTTGTCTTTTATTTTTCCGGTGACATCCATCACAGTATTTATGACATTGTCGAAAACATTCTTTTCTATGTGCATGACATCAAGATTATGATGAATACGATGGGCCTTCCAATATGGTAGATCCCAAAATATACTGCGTTTCGTCCACTTATGTGTACTTCCGTGCGCAAAAGTCATGCCGTGCGGGTTATCAATAACAATTGAAAAGTCCTGCACACGCTCCCAAATTTGATAGTCGGTCAACCTCAATGGTGGACGCGTTCTTTCAATCCTATTCTTAATAAACTCTTTCTTATTCTTTCTGAAAAGATGACTTGGCGGTAAAAATTGTCCGTGACAGTCAAAATAGCTGGGCTTCTTTCCATGTTTTAATCTAAATGACTTTGACCTCTCCAAACATATCGGACATCCTAAGATCCCAACTGTACTCCATCCAGATAACATTCCGTAAGTTGAAAAGTCATTTATCGTCCAAAGAAGGACATCCTTCATTACAAATGTTTGATCAGTAGAAACGTCATACGTAGGGACACCTTCAACCCATAGCCGTTGTATATAAACATCTATCAACTTTTTCGGATTTTGCGGCCCTGTCACGATCAATGTCAAAAACATATAAGGTGTCTTCATGCACATACCAGATGGAAGATTGTACGGCGTTAAGATAACTGGCCAATATGAATAACTTTTTCCTGTTTTCCCAAATGGAGCAAATCCATCGGCATAGAGACCTAGCCTGATGTTTCGAGGCTCCATCGCAAACTCAAGGTATGTTTTATCAAAATGTTGCCATGCCTCCGCATCTGAAGGATGACACATTAGACACTCTTCTGTTTCATGATTTGCATGTCAAGTCATGTGTTCAGCAGTGGCTTTAGACGTATAAAGCCTTTGCAATATGGGGATTAAGGGCAGATAAAATATTTGCTTGCAGGGTCTACGCTTCTGATTACGACCCGACCTCTTGTTAATCTTGTACCTAGGTTGGCTACAGAATTTGTAAGATTCTGCATTTTCATAATCTCTCCAATATGGAAGACCTAAGTTATCTACTAGCTTTTTCATATCATAAAAATCACTTGGCATAATGTTATCACGAGACAATGATACCCGCATTACTTCAACAAAAGAGTTGAAGCAATCCGCAGACACATTATGCTCTGCCTTGATATTTAATAGTCGAGCTGTCACCGATAACTTAGTGTGGTCCTCACAACCTGCCCATAAAGGTTCATCTACTGCTTTCAACACATCCCAAAACTGATTAAATTGAAAGGTTTCATTATAAACATTCTCATCAAAACCCGTTACTCCTATATTTTTCAATTGTGAAGCATGACTAGTACCCACTTGTTCACGTGTAGGAGTAAAACTAGTACTTGCATGATTTGATTCTGTGACAAAATTATAACTAGCTGCATCAATCACCATCCTCTCGTATGGGTTCAATTGCTCATAATAGCTACATTCTTCCCTAACTGAAAATTGGTCACTTCTTTCATATCTTTCATCAGATATAAATGGTTCACCATGAGAAGTCCAATTATAATAATTCGGAGTAAACCCAAATCTAATAAAGTGTTCTCTAACTTGATCACACACAAGAAATTTACCATTACCGCACTTTTTACACGGACACCTTAACTTATTTCCATCTATGAACTCATATTTACTACTAGCAAAGTCTAAAAATAGTTCCAACCAGTACGAAACTCATCTGTCAATCCTTGACGTCCAGGTAAGTTCTTATTATACATCAAAGCCCTTTCTCTTTGCATTGTGTCTGTATTAAAATAAAAAATTCTGGTAAAATATTTAAAATATCATATCTATTGTTCTTAATTAAAACCATAAAATTTTGGAAATTATAATTTTTGTTATTCATGCAACAATTAATGTGAAATTGCAACAATAGAAAAAATTACTATGTAAAGAAGACTTATCCAAATATTTGACTGAAATATTGATAGGAAAAAGTGGTCAATTTGATGAGAATTGCAACGTCCACTTGAATTGCGAGACCTTCAATTAGGCACATACCCAAAATGAATAATCACTTAAGAATCATTTTTTAATAATTTTTAATGTGTGATGGAAACGGAATTCATCCCTCGCAAATTTGCGACGGAAACTATTTCCGTCGCAAAACGGCATGGCCGTTCGGCCTCATCCAAAGGCCGACGAGGTGTCGCCGATCGCCAGTTGTTAAACCGGTGATGCAGATACAAAAAAAAAACAAACATAAACATATATAAAAAAAAGAAATTACAATCCAACGTTGAATAGTCACGAGGCTAGCCATGATACTTACCGGTAGAAAAGCTTTACCGAGATTAATATGTGCGTGCGCGGATTTTGCTGATTTCAAACATATGAAGAAGGAGAAAAGTGAGAGAGAGCGAGAGAGAGAGATATGATTGGAATATCACGGGCCGATAAACTACAAATTTGCGACGGACGTTCGTTTTCGTCTCAAATTTGTGACGGATTTATTTTTCGTCGCAAATTTGCGACGACTTTTTTGCCGTCGCAAATTTTCGATCGATTTGGCGCTGGTTTTTTTTTCCGTCGGAAATTTGTGACGAACTTTTTTCCGTCGGAAATTTGCGATGGATTTTGCGACGGTTTTTTTTTCCGTCAGAAATTTGCGACGACCTTTGTTCCATCGCAGATTTGCGACGGAATTAGCAACGGTTTTTTATTTCTATCGCAAATTTGCGACGGAATTTTTGCAACAGATTTTTCATCCGTCGCAAATTTGCGACAGAAATAAACCGTCGCTAATTTGCGACGGAAAATATAATCCGTCGCAAATTTCATCGCAAAGTTCCGACGGAAAATTTCCATCGCAAATTACATGTTTTTTTGTAGTGAAAATATGGTACTCGAGTACCAAAATTTAAAAATTTGATCAAAGTTCCGACAGAAAATTTCCATCGCAAATTACATGTTTTTTTGTAGTGAAAATATGGTACTCGAGTACCAAAATCTAAAATTTTGATCTAAAGGTGAATATGAAGAAATTTTGTTTAACGGGTATCAAAATTTTCTTATGCGTTGGATAAGGTAAAAATTTAATTGATCAAATCACATATCCTTGTCAGGTCAAATATATGAAAAATCTCATTTGAATGTGATTGCATTTTAACTAGCTAATCAACCTCATCGTACTAGACGAATGTATATATTCATTGATATTTAGGTATACAAGTAAAAGAGCGAGCAAGTACTATGGCAAAATGATTTTTCTTTGGGACCCTTCAATGAAATTTAGTGATCAAGTACTCTGATGATACAACAACGTACGTTCTCATTATTGGCAGACTAAACTATGTGATGCATGTGTTTTGCTTCTTTAGCTTGCATCAACAATACGAATGACAGGATCTTTTTTCTTTTTGGTCGATACGAATAACAGAATCTGAAAATTTAAAAAATGAACGGATCCAATGAAAATCATACAGATGATTCGTCGACACGTGTCTTTCTTCTTGCTCTTCTTTCTTAAAAGACATTTCTCAGTCTCACGTGCACCTAACAAAGATAGTCACTTCATGGAGAAATTTCGCAACTTCACTTACTTTAAGTGCTAGAAATTGTCTCATGCATCAACATGCATTGTCATGATCTTAGAGCAAAGATGGGATGCGAACCAAACATGTGCGTCCAATTGATCACATCACTAAAATTAGCAATGATAGGGGGTCAATTAAGCTACTCATAGACTAATTTTAATATTCAACCTAGGCATGCGCTCTAGTCCCTCAAGTCCCTTTCATGTGTCACGAAACTTGGAAAAAATTATCGTGCCCTCACGAGGTGGTCCGTCATAACTTTTGTTTTCATCAAACAAACCAAGCGCGATTCGGCCTAATCTAATCTCGTCATCAACCAATCGGGTCAAATCAATCAACCCGCCTTGTGCCATCATCTGCACCTTCTTCTCCCTAGCATCTCTACCATGTGACGAATTGGATGACCAAGCTCTTGGGGACTCTTGCGAAATCGAATTCGTCTTTTGTCTCATTGAGTTAGTCAATGCAGCAACCCAAAAAACCAAATCAGGGAATAGGTTGGCCCGTGGGTTTCTCACCCATTATTTGTCCATGTCGAAATCAAATTTCGGGTGGCAAAGAAACAAAATATAACTCCCAATTTTCTTTCCTCTATCTCTTTTCTTTTGCGTTCTTTCTTATGGATCTACTACACTAGCTAGTAGCTATGATATGAAGAATGACCAAACCCGCAAATCACTGTACTTTTGGAGAGTCATGGTTGCTGGTAGAATCATGCTGTCACAGTGGAGACTCAACTACAACAGAGCGACACGTTCGTTTTTTCCATCTTCATTTTCAGAGGTAAGCTCTTGACCGGGGATATTTTGGGATAGGTATTCGGTAAAGAGGTAATTTCACGGTAGAAAAGGAGCCGAAACTCCCGCATAGGTCTTCACAACCTGTCCGTTTAATATATATTGATAGTAAGTTTCACGTATGTATTTATTATTTTAATGTATTGGTGCTCGCATGTCTTACATACTTAATTTTTTCAAATCTTTCTCTTCCTTAAAGAAAAAAATATTCTTTTATTACTTTATATCCTAATAATTTCGAAATCCGTGCTAGATTAAGAATAAAATTCTTTTAAGACATGCTTAGGCTGTATGTTAGATACTTGAAAAAATCAAAGATATGGATCAATCCCAAGACCCTTTGGTCATTAGGGTTCTTCTTCTTCTTCTTCTGTTTCTCCCTTGGTAGCGCGGTCTGGTCTAAGTTGTAGGGATCATGATGGCAAAACGAAGGGAGGGAAGCAAAAGCAGAGGGGAGGAAGGAACGAGACATTAATGGCGGAGTGAAGCGGTGGTCAACCACGAGACACGAGGTCTGCGCCACACGTGTGCAGCCGAAAGACCGCAGGGACGACACCAAAGCGTACGAATTATAAAAGAAAAAGGGAGGGGTTTGATTTCACTTCCCAACGTCTGTCTCGCACGAATGGGTTTCCACGACCCCCCAGTCTTTGCACGTGCGGTACGGCCTCTGTCTGAAAAGTCAGTCCGACAGCGACCTCTTATCGCCGAGAGGGGTTCACATGGACTTTCGCTAGCTACGACACATATCGTGTTGTCGTATTGACAAATCATTGAACGTCGTTCTCAGTCATCGAATGCGCAATACTTTTTATTACTCTCTTCATCGACGCAATCCGACCAAGTTCTCCGGCGAAGCACCGGCACGTGGCTGAATCTTCTGAACGCCGCGTCGCTGGTTACGTGCGCTCGCCGTGCCGTCTCCATTCGAGGGTCATTCGAATTCCGATCGAAAAACGCAGGGCGGGACGATGGAAATCGAAACTCACCGCGCTGTTTCACGCACGGTGCTGTATCTTGGTCACATGCATGCGTTGTCTGGTGGTAGAAACGACAGTTTATCTGCATCTGGCGAGATGTGTTTTTGGCATTCAGCGGCAGTTCCCTTTTGCGCTATAAACAATAACGAGGAAGGCACAGATACGTGCGTGGACAGTAGGTAATGTTGCTTGTGCGGTGAGGTGCGTTCGGTTCTGGAAAGTGTCCATGGCGCTTGCCCAAAAGAAGAAAGTTAGAAAAATGGAAGGCGTTCGTTCCCTCTCTTCTTCGAGAACCCCAAAGGAAAGAGATTCGTTCGTCCCAACAGTTCAGTCCTGATCTAATGGCGGAAGTCCGGCTGGTTGAGAATAATTCGTACGTATGGCTAAATTCAAATCAAAGTAATCGACCTGGTCGATCTAACGAATGGAGAGTCCGCTTTGAAATCAAATGTGGTGAGTGATGCTTTAACGTGAATCTCGTTACCTTGCAATTGGGGAGTTTTAGTCACAAGGAAGAAAATGTTTGCGCAACATCTCTCAATCTTAGTGCGAATGGCGGGGTATTTTGTTACCGGGCAAGAGAAGTGGACTTAATCTCACACTAGGGTCGGGGGGCATTGAGTCCGATTTAAGGCGTGTGAATCGGTTTGGTCGCGTCAATCTCTGGCCTATGGTGGCGAGATTGAGAACCCCCCTTTCGTTCCTAATTTTGAGAACTTAGAACTTTGCCACGTATAGAATTCTGGGTAGAACTGATTTTGAACTTGCTTTAAAAAAATTGGGGCTTTTATGGTTGTTAGAGCTGTAGGTTCCAATATGGACATACACCGACATGAACCGCCTGACAAAGAGGTGACAGAAAATGAAGAGAGTTTTTGTATTGTATTAATCCGTCTGTATACATGTACACTCTGATCTATTTATATTGTATGAATGAGAGAAAAGAATAGGAAATGATATACAAGAGATTACAACTTCCTATTTACCAAATTAATCACCGATTGACTAAATCAATTAGTCCATAATTAAAATCAATGCCCATAATATGAATCTTCAATAATATCAAATCATATTTCCAACAGTCCCCCTAAACTGGTGGCCTATATATGTCAAGGACGTCTAGCTTGCTCAGTAGGTAAGTATGTTGTCTTTGACATAGTGGTTTGGTGAAGATGCCTATAGGTTGTTCCATAGTTCTAATACCTCATGACAAGGATCCCTTCTCGAATCTTATCCCTAGTAAAATGACAATCAACCTCCACATGTATTGTTCTTTCATGGAAGACTCGATTTACCGCTAGTTTGAGTGCGGCGTTATTGTTACAAAATAGTTCACTTGATCTATTGACTTGCACTCCAAGATCCGAGAGTAGTCCCCGTATCCAAACTATCTCGTAGACAGTTTTTGTCATGGCTCAATACACTGATTCAGCTGATAATAATAACACAGTTGATTGTTTTTTCATTTTCCACGAAATTAAGGACTTTCCCAATTTGATGCAAAAACCAGTGATGGATCTTCTGGTCATTAGGCAAGTAGCATAGTCTGTATCACAATAAGCTGTCATCTTCAAGTTGCAGTCACAAGACAAGAATATACCAAGTCCTAGGCATCCCTTCAAATATTTTACTACCTTCAGTGCTGCGTTCATATGGGATTGTTTCGATCTAAGCATGAATTGTCAGGTCTTGTCATGGTGAGATATATTAGTTTTCCAACAAGTCGTTGATATCCCGATGGATCCTTGAGTAGGGTTGAGCAAGATGGTCCGCCCAAATTGGGACTGGACTGACCGTTTTGGTTCGGTTCTCGAAAATATCGGTCCAGTTCTCGATTTCTAAAAGTGAAACCAATTTCCGAGAGGTTCAATTCGCAATTCTAGGGTGAGAACCAGACCGACCGGACCGGACTGACAAATATATATTTCTAATTTTTTTATATATATGAAAAATATTTAATATTGGTTCCACTGGAATCGATTGTTTAATTTTTTCATATATTATATATATTTTTCCAATTTTTTTCATGGCCTTATGGATTAAATCGGAACTACAAAAGAAAGAACGGAGCAATTGATTCCTAGTTCACAAACAATATTTAATATTGATTCCATTGGAATTGGACCGGACCATCAGTCCGGTCCAGTCCACGGTCCTAAAACTAGCTGATCCGGTCCTCAGTCCTAGAAACTGGGAACCAGTCCTCCTGATCTAGTTTTGGGTTCTTGGGTTGGACTGGATCGGACCGGATCGGGAACTGCTCACCTCCATCCTTGAGTAATAGATCCTCCTCGATAGATAAAGATGAACCCATATCATAATCTCGTGTTGTCACCTTGGTATTCTGCTCAATTGATATGATAGTTGATTTACATCCTGATAATCCTGCTTCAAAAACAATCTCTGAGATGAACTTTTGTTTACTAAGATTGATTCCTTTGTCAAATCAAGCAATCTCAATGCCAAGAAAATATTTATGAGGTCCCAAAGCCTTGATGTCGAAAGTAGAATGCAAATATTCTTTGAATTTCGCAACAAGAGAGTCATGGTTTCCCATGATAAGAATATCATCAACATATATCAGCAAATAAATTGATGATGCACCTGCAGTCTATGTGAATAAAGCATAATCATATTTGGAATGCTGAAAACTTGCACTTGTTAGTGCAACAGTGAATTTAGCATACCATTGCCTAGATGCTTGTTTCAGCCCATAGAGGGATTTACGGAGATGACATATTCGATTCTCTCCCTGTTTGCATAAACTCTATGGAAGTTCCATGTAAATTTTTCATCGAGATCCTCATGTCGAAAGGCATTGTGTACATTTATCTGATGTAGTGACCAATTGCAAATGGTAGCAATTGACAGGAACAAACGGATGGTTACCTCTCTGGCAACAGGAAAAAGGGTTTCATGATAATCAAGCCCTTCTCGTTGTGTAAATCCTTTAGCAACAAAACAGGCTTGTATTGTTCAATTGAGGCATCGGCTTTGAAATTATTTTTGTACACCCATTTACAGCCAATTGACTTCCGATGGGGGAGGGAGAAGGGTAATGGAACAATATCCCAAGTCCTGTTTTCCATGAAACCATTAATTTTAGATGCCATTGCGTCTTGCCATCGAGGATCACGTGCTGCTTCATTATATGAAGATGGCTCATGTTCTTCTGAAATGCGACTAATACAACACATATGATCTACCGATAGTCGACTAAAGGAGACATATGGGGAGACAGGATATTGTGTACCTGGAGAGCTCAGAGCAAAACATATGTAGTCCTTTGTCCATGTGGGTGGATGAACATTCCGTTGAGAGTGTCTAGGTTGCTCCGTTGGTGGTCATTCAGAAAATGCTAGGGAAGATTCTTTGGCAGGCTGTTGTGGAGATGAGACTGCCATGGGTGAAGCAGGAGAATGAATATGTGCAGATAGTAATGCTGGCAATTCATCTGCTTGTCTCAGAGAATCCCTCATAACTTGAACAGATGGTTCCGGTGGGACAAGGACATATGGGGAAGCCACTTGTAAATGCTCATCTGATAAGAATGGACAAATGTTTGGTAACGATAAGGATGATTGGGATGAAGATGCTATCTCCTTGAATGGGAATACGTCTTCATGAAATATAACATCCTTGCTAATAAAGAAATACCCTGTAGATATGTCCATAATTCTATATCCTTTCTGAAGAGGAGAATATCCCCTAAAAATACATTGAGTGGCACGAGGACCCATTTTATATCGAGGGTCCACAGTTGTTGCTTAACATAAACAACCGAAAACTCTAAGGTGATCAATTTTTGGTTCTTTTTCGTAAAGAATCTCAAAAGGAGTTCAGCCATCGAGAATTCGAGTTGGCATGCGATTAATCAAATAGATTGCAGTGACCACACAATCTCCCCAAAAAGTCTCAAGAATGGAAGCTTAGTGTTTTAGTGCTCGGTACTTCTAAAAGATGTCTATGCTTGTGCTCAACAATTCCATTTTGTTATGGAGTGTAAGTGCAAGAGCTTTCATGAAGTATTCCATGGGAAGATAGAAATGATTTGCAATCAAAAGTGAAGAATTCTAGTGCATTATTTGTATGAATTCGTTGAACAGATTTTTTAAATTGATTTTCTAACCATAGAAAAGAAATTCGATAGGAGGGAAAAAGCTTGGCTCTTAGACTGCATGAAAAAAACCCAAGTAACACGTGTATAATCATCAATGATTATGAGGAAAAAACGAGATCCATACAATAAGTAGTGTGATGGGGATCCCAAATGTCCATGTGAAGTAAGGAAATGGCACTGTTTGCTCGAGATATACTGTTTGGAAAAGATGCTCGAGATTGTTTAGTCAAATGACATATTTGACATTTTGAATGAGGGAAACACGCACTATGACCCAAGCGTTGATGAAAAAGGAGATTTTTATTGCGAGTGATTGCATAACAAAAAATACTTTTATTCAATGAATCTAAATCTCCTTAGGAATCTAGCCAAAAATTACCCAAGCCCATCAGTTTCCCAGTCAAATAGTCTTGAAAGAAACAATTTTTTGAACTAAATATGGCACGACAAGAATTATCCTCATAGACTTTTGAGACAGAAAAGAGGTTGAATTCAAAGTCAGGATTATATAGGACATTTTTTTGGATAAAATTGGAACTAAGATGAACGGTGCCAATTTTAGTAACACAAGTGACATTGCCATTTGGAAGATGTACTGATATGGATGATTGTGGATCACTATGAATATGGGAAAATAAATGCTTATTGCAAATTATGTAGTCACTTGCCCCAGAATCGATTATCCATGCATCAACTGAAATCGAATTCTTTTTGTAAAGAAAAGTACCCGAGACACCCTCATTCTTATCATTGGCTTTCAGTTGACTTAGAGCCTTCATAATTCTTTGCTATTGCTCTTGAGTAATTGTTTGATGTGCCCTATCAATTTTTTATGCAGAAACCTGATAAGCAGAAACTTCCTTTTCCTTTTCACCTTTATCATTTGATTTTCCATGCGGTTTCCAACGTGTGTCGACAGCATGATGTCGGCGCTTGTAATAGTCATAATATTTATTTTTGAATTTAGAAATTTGCCCATTAACCTTTCCTAATGATGTGGCACCTCGTGAGCCATAGGATCCTTTATAGGCTGGTACTGACGTGGCTTGATGGGGGCCATTAGATTCGGCTAAGTTGATGGACAAAGACGAGCCGTCCGATCCTGTCTGTCGATCCCAGCCGTCCATGCTTGAAGACCTAGGGTAGCCATCGTTTTCTCTGGACGCCGCAGCTGCTCTTCGTGTCCTGATGCTCCGTTGAGCTCTGGCCGTTGATTCCGTCGCAGCAGTTTGTTGAGGCGCGATGTTCCCAAGACCTCCTTGTCCTTCGGCCGTCGATTCTGTCTCAACGACACCACGTGGGAAGGCGGCGAGGGTGACACCTTCACTGATTCTTGCATGCTCGGACACGGTCAGCCTTTGGCTTTCCTCCTGGATGGCCAACTGCATCGCAAGAATTTGTGACCGGAAGGATGAGTAAGAGTCATTGAGTATCAGTAAGAATCTCGTGGCTTTTTCCCTTTCCTTGATTTCTTTGTACTGACGAAGCGTGGTTTCGAGTCCCTCAAGCCGCTCCCCGGTCGCCTCGAGCTCGTTCCACAGAGCTGAGAGTTGGTTGAAAACTGTGGGGACCGAATGGTTGACCTGCTTCGAGTCGGATAGGGCTTGAGTGAGAGTGAATAATTTTGCTCGATCTAATTGTCCGTACATCTCTCGTATACTCTTCCATATCGTCGTTGAATCTTCTGTAGGTGGAAGGCCGACCGTGACATCGGGTGTCAAGCAGTTTCCGATCCGGGTGCGGACCAGTTGGTTGCATCGTCGCCGCTGCCACTGTAGTCGCTCTTCGGTCAGAAAGGGGATGACTCCATCGATGAAGCCGTCCTTATCTTTCGTAATGAGGGATTTGCCGGAAGTCACCGGCCCAGGCGGTGTAGTTGTCTGGTTCGGCGAGCTGCATGTTTACGAGCCGGGATTCTGGTCCGTCCGCCGGCGAAGTGTAAAAGGGGATCACCGGGTTCTGGGCGGCCGCCTCAGGCCGTGGAATGGTGTACGGAAAAAATCCGGGTTGGAATCCAGCTCGAAAAGCCGGGTGGGGATTCGTCCCTAGACTCGGATAAGTGGATTTGGGCTTGTGGCCCTGACCCATCTAACCCGATCCATTATTTTGTTCTGACCCAGGAGTAAAGGGAGCCGGCCCACTTGCATGGGTCTAGAGTTCCAGCCTTTGGGGCTCCCATCTTCTTCGGGTGGCCCATATTGAGTCCAAGTTTGACTTGGCCTAGTTGGCCATTGGCCTTGAATCGGAAACCATTGTATTAGTGGCCACTGAACTTGGCCAGAAACTTGAACTGGAGCAGGAGCAAAACCGGTTGATCGTTGGACAGAAGCACGCACTTCTTTAGTCAGATCAGTCTGAGGTGAATTTGAGGCTTCTTCCATTGAAGGGTCACGAATCTCAGAGGTGTTTTTATATTCTGTCACGGTATCGAAAAATTTGAATTCCTACCCGTGTTGCTGATTTGTTGCGCATGATAGGGATTGCAACAACAAAACCAGACCAGAAAACAAAAAAACGGAGGCAATTCTAGAGTTGCGGAAGCTAGGCCAGGAATGAGGGCTCTGATACCGCGACAGAAAATGAAGAGAATTGGAGGAACTTTGTATTGTATTGATCTGTCCGTATACATGTACACTCTAATCTATTTATATTGTATGAATGAAAGAAAAGAATAAGAAATGATATACATGAGATTACAACTTCCTATTTACCAAACCAATCACCGATTGACTAAATCAGTCAGTCCATAATTAAGATCAATGCCCATGATATGAATCTTCAATAATATCAAATCATATCTCCAACAAGAGGAGTTCTTATAATTTGGGTTCGTTTGTTTCACGAAAAAATTAATAACGTGAGAAACATTTTTGAAAAACATCTGCTTATATCAGTTATAAAAAATGAACGAATAGATATTTATCGTCCATGAAAATGTTTAAACATAAATTGTTGTTAATAACGAAACATTTTCTATTGACTTAATTTCTCTAAGCAATATGGACAATCATTCTGCGAAACGATAGAGTTGCAACTTTTACATTGTGCAATCAAAATTTTATCTTTTACCAAAAAAAGAAAACTTGGCCGGATTTTAGGAACCAACTGATTCGGTCGATCGCAACCGGGGATCTCTGGTTTGTCATCGATACTCGATTTGTTATCGACCTGGCGGGAAAATTGATTTGGTTTGGTGCAATGCGGGATGCAGAACATGAAGATTGAAGGAAGAACAGAGGGAGAGAGAGAGCGGTGTTCCAGGAAGAAAGTTCGAAACGGCGTCGTTTTTACGCTCCTGGCTAAAGTGCAAAAACCAAGTCCCACTCGCCAAGATGGGCCTTCAAGATTCTCTCCGATCGCAATTACTCCTTTACACCAAACAAATTTCACTCGTTTGGCCCAATGCGTAAAGACACATCGGTCCAAACCTCCCTTAGTCCAAACATCCTAGAGGACAACCTTTGATCGGACGAACGACAATCGTCTGATCGCCGGCGGAGCCGATGATTTACGATTACGACACGAGTTCTCGACAGCTTTCTTCCTACGAAGAAAACCCGTCGATCAGGAGCCGATTGCAATGCATAATCATCCATCCTCTTTACACACTTTCAAGCGCGGCGTATGGAGGAAGATGAAACATATAGAGAAGGATTTGAAGATGGGCTTGTGCTCGTTTTACCCAATTTAATTGGACTACGAAGGGCCCAACAATGGTACCGTATTCGAGACTCTCCTTTCATTTTTGGGTTTGTTTTAGTGACCCAAAATTACATCGGTCCAAAAAGCAAACAGGAAAGAAAGAAAGAAAGAGAGAGGAAAGGAGACCCGAACCAAACTTGCTCCTTTTGCATTCCATGGCGTTTATGTAACTATCCCAAGTTGTACGACTTTCGACAGGAACCCCTAGTCATACGAAATCCAACTAAAGTACTGAAAAGACAGTTTGATCCGAATCCTAATTTTACCCCAAATCTTAATTAAATTAGATTGAAAAAATCCAATTCTTTTTTTCAAAAAAGACAAACTTAAAAAACAAAAAAAGCTAAAAGTCAAAAAAGAGAGAAGAAAAACCACCACCAGGAGGAGGACCAAGACCTCAGCTTGTGGCCGGGACCACATTGCTAGTGGGGTGTCGGAGATGGCCAACGAACCTCGCGAGAACCAGAAGAGGGTTGCAACCCTCTACCTGATCTAGGCGAGGGTCGCCAGTCCTTACTCAAGTCTAGCCAAGGGTTGGGATGGGGCGACGGCCACAGGCAGGAGGACCTAGGTCCTCTTGCTTGCGTATTTTTTTAAAATAAAAATCTCGTAGCTTTTTTGTTTCTAATCTAATTTAATTAAAATTTAGGTTAAAAATCGAGATTTTGATCGAAACGGCAATCATTTTAGCGCCTTAGCTAACCTTAAAGCCACGTGGGACGCCGCATAGAAAAGAAAAAAAAACGAAAAAACGAAAAAAAAAAAAAACGTGCCGGCATTTTCCGTTACCCAAGTCCGACTGACGGAATAACTTGATCGCACCAATTTGACAAACTTCAAAATCCGTTTGCACTCTCTGAAAGTTTCAGGACTCGGCCGCACCTTCACGACAAGCTCCAGGACTCCCGATCCACTCGTCCCCAAAAAAAAAAAAAAAATCGTAGCCCGGCACATCTTCCACGGCAAAACACTTTACGAGTTTTGTTTCTTTATTTATAAACCGAGTTTTATCTGATCTTATTTAACTATAAGATTCTTAATCAATTTGGAGCGATTGCTTCCCCCACTCTCTCTCGACTACGCAATGGCATCACTGCGCACGCACACCCAAAAAAGCAGAAGCGCATAGATGCTATTCGACGCACTCCGATCCTCTTTAGTAAATTCCCCCCAGTCACGCCATTACATTGTACCTTTCTTCTTCGTCCTTTCTTCTTCTTCAACTTCGAATTCTTCACGTACTTTCCAACCACCTCCATCCTCCTCCTCCTCCATCCTCCTCGCGCCGATTTCCCTCCGCGCCCGTTTCGCCTGAGCCGCCCGCTCGTCCCTTCCGTTCCTGGTTCTTGGTTCTTTGTTCTCTTTGACTTTTGGGTGGGTAGAGGGGTTCCCCCGGTTTCGAGGCATGGGGAGGGTGTTCGTGGTGTCCCTGGAAGGGAGGATCTACAGCTGCCGGCACTGCAAGACCCACCTCGCGCTCGTCGAGGACGTCTACTCCAAGGTGGGTAGGGGTGGGGTTGGGGGGGGGGGATCTCCGCTTCCTTTCTCTCCTTCTTGGGTTTCCTTCCCGTTGATCCGCCGATCGTTTTTGCTCGGGGCTCCCCCCCGTTGTCGTCCCGGAGCTCTTGATCCGGGGGCGTATGCCCGTAGATGATGATGATGATGATGGTGTTGGTGTGGGTGTGGCGATGTCCGTCACTGTAGGGGACTTAGATGCGGTGATTGCGGTGATGGTCGCCCGTGGGTGCTTTAGAAATTCCGGTCCTCCATCGGGGTTCTTGTTGTGGGCGTTCTTCATCGTGAAGGAAAAGATGAATTAAGCTTAAACTAGCTGAGGGCAACGACCGCGTGGCTCTTCAAGCTGATGATTGGTGCAATGCTGAATTAAAGATCTGGTCTTTGTTTGAAGAAATAGATGGGGCATTGCGCGCAGTTTGGGCCTCGAGTCTGTATATATGGATGCTTCATCTGGAATGTCGATAAGATAATCTCGGAGCTTTACGGTCTTATGCAGCTGACGCGTCTTTTTAGTGGTTGGCTTGATTCCGAGGGTTGTTCGACGGGACGATCCTTGGCTACTTTCTAGTCAACATATGAACAACGCAAAATTGTGACGGCCTGCATCCTTATTTTTGGAAAAAAGAAATGATTTTTGTTTAATTCTCGAAAAAAATGCATTGCTTGGGGAGGTGGGAGGACCGTGGATGTCATATACATCTGCATCAGCTGCTCATTGATGCTCTCAGCATTCACTTTTGCTAACACATGAAAATTATTTCCGGTGTGCTAAGCTTCTCTTTCCGGCTTTTATACGTTTTGAGAAAACATTGACCTCTCACTTTTGCAATTGTTCCCTGTGTCGTCTTTAAGATTTGATCTTTATTTGATTTTGAAGGAAGAACGGGAGTTTCCATCTCATAATAGAATGCTATTGATGTTTCTTTGCTATAAGAGGAAGCCAATCTTAGAGAGGGGTAGTTATTCCAAGACAAAATAATCATAGAACTTAGAATGTTTTAGATCTTCATGATCAGAGACCTTAACTGCCAGTTGTCCTTTTCCACTCTTATGGAGTGTGAATGAGGTTGTAATGCTTACTGCTCCATCAGTTCCCTACTTATGATCCTAGCTAAGTTGAGAGTACTGTCATCTACCCCTGCAACTCCTGACTTAGTTCTTTACCTAAAAATTGGTTTATCTAGGAGCAAACTGAGAATACCGAGTTCTAATTAATGGACCAGTCTCTAGTTTTGCTGCAACTTACATTACACAATAGGATACTTTAGTGTGTTGTCATCTCGCTCACACATTCTGACATCATGTTTGCTTGTGTTCTTTCACTCAGTCTTTCCACTGCAGACATGGGAGAGCTTACCTCTTCAACAAGGTGTAAGTTTTTCTTGACTTTGGCACCCTTTTGTATGAGTACATGTGTCAATTGAAAGGAGAAACTAAATGGATGCACATCAGAGTTAATTCTCTCACTTTTTTTTTTTAAGTGAAAACATTTTAGCTTGCAATTTGTATAGAAAATCATGTCTTCACCGGGGGGAAGGAGCTTTTCAGTTTGCTTGATACGTCTGAAGCATGTCACTGGATTAGGGCTCTGTTTACTTGACAGTTTCGGCTTCCTCTAATGATGTTAGAATGTTCCTGAGCTGTCTAAGATTGTGACTAATTGGCTTGAAGAGGCAGCCCTTTTGGCCATAACCTGCATCTGAAAATTTTTGATCGTGTTTATTACATATGTGAATTGAGAAATTAGGATATCTGTCTGCAGGTATTCATGAAAATGTCAAGAAGCTAGAGCGGTGAAATTGAATGATACTTTCCTCTAGCATACTCAAATCATGGGTGATGAACAGTAATTATATTCTCTATGTTGCACGTTTGTTCATCTTTTCAATATTTGGCAGTGTGAATGTGTCTACTGGTGAGACAGAAGAGAGAATGATGATGACTGGGATGCACACTGTCGCTGACATTTTCTGTGTTGGTTGTGGAGCAATTGTTGGGTGGACATATGTAAGATCAGGATGCAGTGACTTTAAAATGATGGCTTAAACACACTAGTTTTGTTGCTCCAAGTGATTCGGGTGGTTTTTACAGGAGACTGCTCACGAAAAGGGTCAGAAGTACAAGGAAGGAAAATCTGTTCTTGAGCGGTCAGTAGACATTGTGAAATTACAGATGGTCGTTTCAGTTGTGCGTTGGAAAACTTAGGGCGATTCAAGTTGTAGGAATTGAAAATGTTCTGTTGTTGAGCAGGATTAAGTTGGTTGGTCCTGATGGAAGGAATTACTGGTCCACTCATGAGGCACATATCCTTGGGAGCGATGCTGATGACGTTTGATTTGCCCATTTGAACTCCCCAAATATACATTCTGTAACCTCCAATATTCTTCTTCAGCTAATGTGAATTTATTTTCGACTGAAGATTCCTTGTTTGGCAGCTGCTGCTACTTGCTGTCAAATGACATGATCGGAAAACAAACATTTGATTGTTTCATTCTGATCTAAATTGAATTTTCAATCTTCTCCAGTACGTAGTACATGTTCTTGCTGTTGGTTATTTGTGTGGTTGAACAAGTGAAACTTGATCACAGACATCACAGGATAGCATCTTAGAGCCATACAGGGGCCTGGACATGAAACTAGGACAGGAGAATCACTTCAATCCCCGGGAATTCCCTTTATTCTGTCCGTGACTTCTCAAAGGTTGATCAAAGTTACAACATAGGGCGAACAACTTCTTTTCCTCCCTATTCAGAAGAAATCATCTACGAACTGCTCGTGGGATAAAAGCGGACTTTCTTTCCATTCGATACAACTCAGTGCATCAATCAAACTCTCGAAGTGCCTATATTTTCATATCAAGAACGCAACCCTTGTGCAAATCTGTTGGACCGATGGATCCCCTTTGCGTAAGTTCAACGCACGTCACTTGTTTTGATTTCGTTTAATCTCACAGCTCAATATGTCTTCGATAATAGCCTCTTTCAAGTTCTTAAATCTCATCGCGTGAGCTACGTAAGGCCTCGAATGTGACCTGAAACCAGTAATTTACATTAACTTCGACTGACCATCCAAAAGCATCATATGTTCATCCTTTCGGGCGGAGTTCGTGATTCCGGGTGGTGTCATTTGCCACCAAACTTCAACTATCTCCTCGCTTTTGTCAAACCCAACAGCTTCTGGAGATGATTTGAAGTATCAAAATATAAAAATCTTAATGATTGATGGATCGCTTTGTCAAGCCAAACTGGTCATGCCCGGGATGATAGGAACGACAAATTCCATCCTCGTTCCTTTTGCAGAAAACGACACGATTTCCATCCTACAACATGGTGACGATGGTGAGTGATTTGTGGTAATTCATTATAGGGAAAATCATCAAAAAAATAATTCTAAACCTTTTGTAATTGTGCTAATTCATTCTTAAATCTTTTACAATTGTGCCAATTCAGTCCATCTGGTCACTTTTGGCCAACCGGCGCCGACCAGCTGACTTGGCAATATTTTAATTATTTTTTTTCGAATTTTTTATTTTATTTTTTTCTCTTTCTTTTTTTTTTCCCCTATCTTTCTTGCCAAATTTGGGCAGCCTTGCTCGGCGAAGGTGAGGGCCAGTGTCGCCCATGGCCGGTGAGGTGGAACTCATCGGCCTCAGCCTCTCATCGGTCACTAGACCGGTAACTGAGAAAGAAGATAAGGGAAAAAAAAAAGAAAGAGAAAAAAAATCGAAAAATAATAAAAAAAATTTATTAAAATATTACCACGTCAGCCGGCCGGTGTCCACGTCAATGCTAGCCGGCCAAAAGTGACCGGATAGACTAAATTGACACAATTGCAAAAGGTTTGGACCAAATTGGTAAAAAAAAAGTTTAGAACTGAGTTGGCACAATTGCAAAAGGTTTAGGGCTTTTTTGATAATTTTCCCATTCATTATAAGTGAGGGACCGGGTGAGCGTCCTGCTTCTCTGTTTTGCTTTGATACCATGATTTTGAGACCAAACTAAATAGAAATGATCGAAATCATTTCGACAAATCGACATCTTATATCCTTAATATCCTCAAGGTATCAATAAACTCGAGCGAGTGGGATCACATTTCTACTAATGGACGGCCTACTTGCACGAGCAGGCAGGCCGCCGAGTCGATGGATCATAAACCAATGATCCAAGCTGTGACTCAATTTATGGTCGATGATCCCTCCTAGAGAGGTTGGAACTTGTACTAAAACAAGACAATAGCTCAATCTTGAAACTCAAATTTTAGTGAATGCACCATTCAAAGTTAAGGCACCTTTCATGGCGACTCACGTTGCACATTTATTACCATGCGCATCACATATGCTGTTACATAAAGTAAAGACAACCTCTTTTGGAGATCACTTTTTTCCTGTCAAAAGTATCCTTAGTTAGTTACCTTCGACATATTCTATCTATCGATGAGTGTCTAAATTTGTAATTCTAATTTATCTTTCACTACATTTCAATTCTAAACTTTAAATCGTATCTACCTTAACCTAATCAAAAGGAGCTATAATTTCGAAATATTTTTCTTTCTGTATATTTGTGTTCAATCTATTCATGTTGCCTCGATAATTTCTTTCCATTAATTAATGTATCAAATATCTCGTAATAAAGCAATTTTACAAAATCTTTTAAATGTCAATTTTTTACATACATGCAAGTCGTTTACAATTTTGTTAATTTTTACGATTTCAACCTTCTTCGCATGAAAATTATTTTAAAGAAAATTTCAAAAAACCCTCTCCACTTTTTCATTCCCACGTCAATTTACATTTTGAGTTTTTGCATTTTGAGTTTTGAAAACTCACAGTATGCATCTCCACATAGAACCATCAAATCCGAAAAGACCAAATCCACCCTCAATCTCATCCAAACCCGAAACCATATCCCCTTGCCCCTCTTTCCCTCTCACCCTTACTCTCTCTCTTTCTCGGCCACAGCTCTCCCTCCGGCATGAGCTCCTGATTTATGCCGCATCGCCACCAACCCCAACTGAGCTCTTTATGCACCTCTCTCTCTCTCTCTCGGCCATGGCAGGTTGTGGGCTCATATTTGGGTCAAGCTCGATCCGAGTATATCTTGAAGCGAGCAGAGCTCAACAAATCTATCCAATCGAGCTCAACCCTGATCTAGGTTGAACTTGACAAATCTAAGTCAAGCTCAACACTAGCAGAACTCGATAGATTTGAGTTGAACCCCACACCGGCGGAGGTTGATGAGGCACAGCTCAACTAGGGCCGTTTGCAATGGCAGCGACGGCGTAATGGACATTTACAGGACCAAAAAGAGCGGGGCTAAGCAATGGGTGGATTAAGATTTTGAGCAAGTGAGCTTTCATTGTGGGTGGATTTGAAATGGTGAGGAGCGAAATTGAAATGAAAATAACAATTTGTGAATAGGACAAAATATTAGATGAATTTGAGATGATAAAAGTAAATTTTGAAAGCTCAAGATGCAAATGGCCATGAGGTTGAAATGTGAGGATGTTTTTTAACATTTTCTCTTATTCTACGAAGAAAACAATGTGAGAACACATGCACAACAGAGAGGGAGAGAGCCATTGTAATGACAGAAAAATCTAAGAAAAATGCACAGGCAATGCCTTTTTAGGGGTCTGTTTATGATGCAACATTCACGACACTTGAAAATAATGCCGCTCAGGGGCAAGGTTCATCTGAAATTTTGTCAACTGACTCAACCAGTTCAACGGAAGATCATCGTAAGGCATACCAGCACGCACTCACAGTTTACATCAATCAAGACTGAGGGAACCATTGACATTTGATCATGCGATGGAACTGTCAGAGCTTCCTAATAGTCCTAAAAAATGACATTATTCAGGCAGCAAATCAGCGGCCACTTAACATCACCTGTCCAATCTGGTAATTCTTGAAAAAATAGATCACCCAAGTGAATAGACCATTCGCTTGGACAACTCTCGACCGACCACCCTCATGTACCTCTGCACTTGGGCTTCCATATATCTCCCCTCAGCAAGACCAAAGGCCCCTTGCAGATCCTTCATGGAAGAAATAGACAGCGAGTCATTTGGTATATCAACTGTATGTACAGGCAAATCACGAGACGGATCTCTGTTCCAAACACCAAGTATATTATGTAATTATGTGAGTTCCATTAGTTAGAAAAAAAAACACTAAGGGTGCATTTGGCAACTGGACAAACAATAACTATTTTTATTCTTTTGCTCCCAGAATTAGTTTTGGAATAGAAATCCGTTTGACAAATTTTTTGTTCCCGGGCACAAATTTGCAAAAATCTGTTCCCAAAATCAGTTTTGAAATAGAATTAAGAAGCAAAAAATAGTTGCTTCTTGATTCTGGGAATAAGAATTAGAAATGGAAAAGAAATTTTTTCTTCTTCTTCTTCTTCTTCCTGGCCTGTGGCCGGTCGCTGGCCGTAGGCCACCGCCAGGGCCGGCAAGGGCGACCCTCGCCCAAGACGCCGAGGGCGGCCCTCAACCAAGTTGCTAGCTGCCCTCGCCCAAGCCGCTAGCTGCCCTCGCTAGATCTGACAAGGGTGGCGGCGAGGGAGGCACTTGCCCAAGCAGCGAGCTACTTTTGCCAGATCTAGTGAGGGAGGCGGCGAGGGCCGCGACGCCCTTGCCGGCTCTGGCCTATGGCCGGTCGCCGGCGCCAGCGACCTGGCCATGGCCAAGGAAGGGGAAGAAGAAGAAAAAATATTAAAAAATTCAAAATGTTATTAACAAAAAGAAATTTTGTGCAGTTACCAAACGCATTTCTGTTCTTTTTCTATTTCAAGAATAGAAATTTTGGACAGTTACCAAACACCTTCAAATACTTAGAAATTGTTTCCGGGCACAAAATAAAAAAGAATAATTTCTGAACAGAAATTGTTTCCGGAAACATAATGGTTGCCAAAAGCACCCTAAGTCTCATTCTGGGACGGGTGAAATCAACTAAATAATTGGTGGCATGAATTAAAGAAAAGCAGGGCACTAGCTGAAGAACTGTCCAGACAAATAACCCATTGGCTTCTCCTCTCTATTTTAAACACCAAGAAGCCAGTGGAAACTCAAAATGACATTCAACAGCAAAACATCAAATAACAGACACAAAAGGAGCTTGCCAACCAATAAGAAAGGAGATTTAGAGTTGCCAATGAACTATTCATACCTTGTATCTCAGGCGAGACCCCCGTAACCCTATTAGAGTATTTCCAATTTCACTATCCTCTGTTTCAGAGAGTTCCACATTAGACTTTTCACTTTCTGATTCAACATCAGACTCTTCCTCTTCAAGGTCAACCATTTCTTCATCTTCAACTAAAAGATCATTCAAGTCCTTATGCTCACTTTCGTCATGCTGATGTTCACTGATATGATCAGCAACTGGAGACAGCAACGGCTTTTCATCTTGGTCTTTATAATCTGACAGGACAACATACTTACTTCTATCAAGCAGAGGCTTCGCAACGTTGTAGGGAACCCACCTGAGATATGCATTAACTAGCTTGCACATTAAATGTGATAATATGCAGAGGTACTGTTGCACATGCAAAAGAATAACAGAGCTTATAGAGCTTACGTAATGACTATTAAGTGTAAAGTAGTTGAACTAGGAGGGATGATGAATTTGATAGTAACTTCCTCACATTTGGAAGACCCTGAAAAATAAAGTTTTATGCAAAGAAGAAAGAAAGTGCAAGACGGACGTACCGGTAACGGAGGGGACATAGAAGCTCAGGTGGCCGATACTCTGCTTTATATCTCATCTTGCTGCATGAATGAATGTAATAGCCAAGGTAATAATACTGAAGACTGGGGCAGTGAACTTGATTCTCCTTCACCCAAGATATTTCTTGCAAAGCCGAATATTTTCCCAAAGATAAAAAGGCAAAGTCAGGGTCCCAAAATAAATATTTACTCGACAAGCATTTTGGTAGGATATCCACCACACCAACTGCAACTAATCGGCCATCAATAACATATGTCTGATGGAAAGACCCAAAACCGCAGGGAGGAACTGAACCATCACCGGTGGAGGGAACAAAAACCAATGGTGTGTCAACCAAAAATCTCCTGTACGCACTCTCTGTGACATGGGCCGGTTTGTCATTGTGCACTTTCAACTGATATCGTTTGTACAGCTCAAATTCTTCAGGCTCAAAAGTGGATCTTTTCAGAAGAATCTCAAGCTTCCGCCTTTTTCCTGAACAACAGTTACAGCACCTCACCAAACATCTTCTCTTGTTTCCACTTCTTGTTGAAAATTCTTTAGAGAGAGATTTTTCTTGGCCAGCCTTATCCACCGAAGTGTGCTCAGCAATAGAATAAAAGTTAAGATGTCCATCACATGCTTGGATCAAGAGGCCAGATGTTTCACCCATCTGAGACAATGACTGCGCCAACTTTTCTCCAATAGTTTGAGGTAACAACCCAGAAGGCAGCTGGTCCTCTGCCGTATTTCCAGATAACTTTGACTGCTTTTCATTCTTTTTTTCTGACCGTGCACGCCTTAAAGCAGCAGCCAATTGGAAAGCAATGTTACTGGTATACAAGAGATTTTCTAATCCTTTGATTAGCTTCTTCTTTTTGGTTGGGGAGACTCCTTTGACAGAAGCTTTAGGTAATTGAACGTTGGCAGGAAACGTCTCACTTTCAACGCATGTATGCACTGCCTTATCAATTGCATCAGACAAGCAATGCATAAATTGTTCTGGCTCATTCTTATCCTCCTCCTTACCCACAGAAGGTTCAGCTGTTGCCAAGCTTGACCTTCCATGACATTCACAATCACATGCCACTTTAGAAGTACTTAAATCGTCCAGGAGCTCATACTTGGCTTCGGTGTCCCATGAACCATCCAAAAACCTAGAAACTAATCACCATGGTGAGAATTTCTTGTACACTATATTCATAGTATGCAACTTTGCTAAATCCTCACCTAAAAGGTATAATTTAGTTGACACGCGCAAGATGCTGAACAATTTTACCAACCATTTCACTTGTTAAGTTTAGCTTCATGGAGTAAAAAGTTCGGAGAAATTTTTTAAGGAGCGAAGAATGCAAAGCTCTTTCGCTTAGAGAAATCTCCTAGGTTGGAAATCTTAGTGACGTCAAACTAAAATTCCACTCATGGAGTTATCCATTGAAATACCATTCCAATGTCTACTAGCCTCAGATAGGGCAAGTAGTATTTTGATGACCAGTGCTTCTAATCAATTGACAAAGAATGGACTCCAAACTTGAATGCTGTCTTGAAAACAGGGTGGTGGTGAATTTGCAAAACGCAACGACGACAGAACGATCAAAAGTCACATGTGAAGATGCAACGATCCAATGAATAGAATCCATAATGTAGAGAGGTTATGAAAGCAATACCTTTCCACCCGTCTGTATGCTCGATTTTGCTCTTTGGAAGGAAAAAAGTCTGCTGCTTTTAAGCGGATAGTATAAGAAGGGCAACACGTACTACTCATTTCTGGCTGGTAAAGGAAACAGCCAGATCTTCTCCATCCTCGATCAAGGAGATCTACAGGATGAGTATCAAAAGTATGAATTGCCATTCAAAAGAAAAATGCACAATCATTGAATGTACTATAACATCTATCGGACCCATTATTGCCACAGTAAGAAAACTAGCTGAGAAATCCATCGGGTTCATATGAGAGAAGAATAAAAGGAAAAGGGAAGACATAGGAAGACGAACGACTCAAGTCGGCACTTCAGCATCGACCGTAACTCCCACATGGTTTCGCTGAGCTCTGGCAGTTAAATACGCACATATGGAAGCATACGTGCACGTCTGAACAGTTGATAGAATGAGTACAACATCCGAAATTTCTCTAGTTCCAAGCAGATATATGCACATTAGGAATCTACAGCCGTCGAGAGTTGATTAGTAACAGCGCATCGACAAACTAGAGCAGTGCCCAGACTCTCAAAAGAGGAAATTGTACCAACCTTGATAGTCATCCACGGTTAGGCTCTGCGCCCACAAGCCTGCGATCCAAGTCGAAGAGACAATTAAAAAGAAACAATCCCGAAAGAGGAAAAATTTGTCAGCGCGAGCTGACACACACACACACACACACACAAACGCGAAGCAGCAGCAGATTGGAACTAAAGACCAACGCGATCAGCAAATTCCAGCAATCGCGAAGCCTCAAATAGAGGACGAAGCTGAAAAGCAAACCGAAGCGCAGCAATTTCCCAGTTCCAGCCAATCCAAAACACTCCCTCACAACACAGGTAAAGAAACACAAGAAAACAAAAGAAAGAAACCGGGAACGAACGTACGGACCGTGAGAGACGCTGGACCGATTGGGAGATCTGCAGTACCCGCAAGAGCTCCTCCGCCGGCCGCAGTCCACGACCACCGTCTCTCCCCTGCCGCCCCTGCCGCCCCCGCCGCCCCCGCCGCCGCCGCCGCCGCCGCTGCTGCTGCTCGCCTCGCCGCGATGATTGACCGCCATCTCTCCGCTCGGAAGCTCCTTCCCTTCAACTACTGTTCATCACCAAACCAGGAAGAGAAAGCCGAAGCTAGAGAGAGAGAGAGAGGGTGGGAGGAAGGGGAAGGGGAAATTGGCGACGTCTTCCAATTTCGACGAGCTCCGAATCTGTTGAAGATGACAGACGACGACCAGGCCTTGCTGTCCGTTTCGAGAATTGGATTAATCTGTGGGCTCTCCGAGACTAGGCGACTTGGTTTTCCTCCCCCTATATTTCTCTCGAATATAATAAAAAAAAATTAATATCACGAAGAACCTTAAATTATTACGTCCGTGACAAATTTATCCCAAACCACAAAAATCCCCCCAAATTGATACACCCGTGTCAAATTTACCTTTCGTTAGTTTCCGTTACATTTTACCGTCAAATTACTTTGTTAAATGACATGTGACAATTAACGGATATACCGTTTTTGAGTTTTGCTATCAGTTTGTCATAGGTGTACTAGTTTGTAATTTTTCGTGGTATTAATCTAATTTAACGGAAACTAACAGAGAGTAAATTTATCACAAATATACCAGTTTGGAGTTTTTGCAAATCAAAAATTAGTTTTGAGTAAATTTATCACATGCGTATCAGTTTGAAATTTTTCGTAATATTAATTTTAAAAAAAATAATTATCTTAATCATTTTTCGCTTTCTGGTCACGTATTATGAGAATAATTCCCCCAAGACGGCCAAAATTTTCAACTCATTTTACCTGGAAGGGGCCCCAACTGAAAAAGGAGCGGCAATTTTTGCGTTTTTTCACACCCCCGCACCTCCCCACCCACCCCACCTACCACCCCCCCGGGAGCCTCTTCCACTAACACGTTTCCATCGTGTCATTTTACCAAAAGAGAGCTCAAGCTTCAATTGCGACGTAAAAATTTCCATTTTTCCATTACGTAAAAGAGTCAATTGGTGGCGTTGGGTCTTTGATAATCCATTGTTAACAAATCCATTTCCACTCCAATCCACACTCTCCACCAATCATGTCATGCACGGATGACGTATTTCGTTCAGATCCCTCCGACTCTGATTCCACATTTGAAGTCTCATCTCTCTATCCCCCAAAAATCCAGTTAAGCCTTACCTTGCCACTAACCAACAAAGAGTTTTGAGAACTGTGTAGTTGGCAGGGAATTCCATTGCTGCCTTTGATAGATGATGATGGAAAGTGACTCCGCTCAACACTAGAGTGAAAAGGCATTCTCCTTCAGAGAGTTAGTTGATAATAGTCAATCCTGACCCTTTTCATATTGATCCTGAGAATTATGCAGAGGCTAGAAGCCCGGAACAGACCGGACCGCCTTTTCGACTTAATATGATTATTATCCATCACATTCACACCCCCATGAATCTAGATGTGACGCGAAGAGATGACAAGTCCATCACCTTGATCTTCGTCGATTACATAAAGGATAGCATAGCATCAGCATCAGCATCATCTAGGCAGACCCTATTAGAATAACAAGTTGTACCTCGATGATTTACCTTGCCAGTCCAGCAAGATCGGATACACTTGACCCCATGCGTGTTCCAAAAAGAGGAACTCCACGAGTCATGACATTCCAGAGGATGTATTTTCGCTATTAAGTTACCAAACAAGAACGAGAATAACGAAATTATAGTCCTATTCAAGCAGCGGCAACAGCTTCAGGGGCCACCACCGAAGCAGTTGCTGCCTTTTCGGGAGCATCAGCCACCACGGCACCACTGACTTTAGAGTCATCTGAGGTGGGTGGCAATGGTGGACAAAGCTTCAGGTGGGACGGAGCGCCGTGCTTCAACTTCAAGAGAATCTGTCGCATCCTTGAAAGTTCGGTTGGTTTTCCGGGCTTAGGGCCTCGGACAACAACAACAGAGGGCTTCTTCTCTTGATCCTTCTTTCCTCTCCTATTTTCTATGGTGGGAACTTCATTAGGGATAAGCTCTGCAATCGCCTTCCAATAGTTCTTGTCAGCCTCAGTGTGGAACTTCTCTAGACTGGCCGAAAACAACTGAACCACCCAGGACATAGAATCAGAAAAGGCCAATAACATTTCGGTTTCACTTCGTAATAAAAAGAACCCTGACACCATTGGCATGGAAGCATGCCCTTGAAAGCACTAGTCCTGTGCAACTATTAGTGCTATGATTGTTTGTGTTATTTCACCCTGTACTGGATTAAACAATTGATAGGATGTCCTCGGTGTATCATAACGAGAATTAACTTATAACATAAATCAGATTTAAATTCCAACTACTTGAATTCAACCACATTCAGTTTCTTCCCCATTCTACGTAATTAATAATGATATGAATGATTGTGTTATTTCACCCAGTCACAATAGATCAAGTCCTAGATGTATCGTACCGAGCATAACATATGACATTAGTCAGATTTCCGATTAGTTGAGGTCAAAGAAATTCTGATTTTCCCCATCCTGCGTGATAGCCAAGTGTCCAAGGGAATAACTGAGATCCTCATCACTTTGAAATCATATGAACACGCACTGGTAATCTACCTTAATTTGGTCCTAAAATCTATTTCCCATAATTGCCAGGGTATTTATAGCACTAGTGACAGATCCCCAGACACACCATGCCCTTCATCATTCTCCATCAACTACAACGCATTCATTTACCTCATCATATCCAATAATGTCCGGATGGTGTGCACAACCATAAAAATATGAAGCTTAAGTGCAGTTCAAACACATGATATACCATTGGCGCGCTCCTCCCTTTCAAAACTATTATTTGATTGTAGTGGACAGTCGATACTTAGAATTGATTCCAAAGGGTAGTTAAACTCGATTGACTCTAATTTGCAAGCACAGGAGCTACTAATGCATCTCATACCTTGGATATTGAAAGCAAGCTGATGCATTGGAACTTAACTTTGAACGCTGGGTCAGCATTATGCAGTTCTTTACAATGACTACAAATGATCAATTTTAAATCAATTGGATTAACTGTTGCAAATTTAAAAAATCAAATACCATGGCTTGAATATTCCACTAGCAGTCTCCAGCACAACTTCCATGAAATTATTTGAGGGAGAAAGATTACAATTCAATGCACCGATGTGATAAAACAGAATCATATAGAACCACCCAGCAAAATTGTTACAGAAACAATCACAAAATAAAAAAAAATTCAAGTATTAACAAAAGATAAACATCATGAATTAAGTTTGCAATTGTAGTGATAGGACTCACCTTCTCCTTTTCCCTGTTGGTTGTCTTGTTGTTCTCACAGGTTATTGTCCTTTTCCTGTAGAACTCAATTTTATACACATCTGCTTCATCAATTATTTGGTTCAACAGCTCTTTCTCCATCTTCTCCTTCTCTTCCAATCGGACTGCATTTTGTCTTTGCATTGCAACAGAAATATATGTACAAACAAATTTTTAGTGACAACAGTCTTATAATATATGATGTCAAGAGAAAAAAATTACAGAGTACTCAACAAAAGCATGAATTTTGCTTTGATCAAAATAAAGGTTAACAGTTGACGGCACTGAAGGGATTTACAAGTAAAGCAAGACCGTATATCCTTTCTGGTGGAGTGCATGCACAGAATTGAAATATGGGTAATTAAATTTGTACCCCTTCATTAGGAACTCTTGTATTTCTAGTATCCACTATTATCCTTTAAAAGAACTTGAAGCAATGGAATAATCATACTAATAGAGCTATTAAAGCAATCCACTCGTCATTTCATAGTGGTTTGGTCCTTCGATCAATAAGTAGTCATTGGCATTGAGTCAGATGTTCCCCCTCCCCTCCCCTCAATCCCTATCCCTCTCCTCAAGGGCTTCTACAATCGCCCAAGTTGGTTACCATTAGATCAAGCAAGAATAAGTTCTAATCATCATAACATTTTTAAGTTTTTGCGTGTTAAGAAATTTTCTATAGGAGTTACGACAAAATGCGTGTGATCACCCAAAAAAAGAGAAGACTAGTTTTATATGGGTAAGCAAAATCACTCTTCAAAATCTTGATAAGATCTCATGGACTCAGTTGTGAAGGTCATGAAAATTCATAAGCAGATGGGAATTTGAGATTCCGTAAGCCCCGGGACAATCGGACAAAGTTGACAAGGTTTTCGAGAAGCGAGAGACTTTCGAGGCTTCAGAAGTGTTCAGGGTTTCTCTCTTCCTAACTGCTCCAGGTCCCTTCTAATCCCCGACTTTGGAAATTCAATCCCCGAACCATTGCAGAAGATCATAACTTTTTCCCCACAAAAATTAGCTCCACCAAGATGTCATCTAACGTGATCCTACATCATAACAGCACTAAGACGCTCAAAGAGCCCAAAAATAACTCCCTCTATTCACTCAAAGTGCGGCTTTCCCTTTTAAGAAGTCAAATTTCTCCGACTTGACTCGGCGGCTAGAGAGCATCGCTTTCATAGTGCGAGGATCATCGGTATTGCCCTTTAACCTAATCATCGTGATACGCTTCTTATCAGAGCACGACGAAGCTCTTCAAACCACCACGCCGATGACCACAAGGTATCAAACCTCGGCTCACACCAGACAGAATGAGCTGTACAAACAAAAACAAAAACAAAAAAAGAAGAAAAAACTCAAGATTCTGCAACATCGTGAGGCTCACCTCCTCCACTCCCTCAAAGCGAATCCTTCCTCAGGCTGCATCTCCATCGGGGACGGCAAAGACGGGCCGTCCTGCCCGTCGGCCCCCTCGCCGTCCGCCTCCGCCGAGAACTCCCCGGCCGCCGGCGCCTGCTCCGGGAAGAAACCGCCCCCGGGAGCGAGGCCGCCGTCGCTGTCGTCCTCGGAGGCCGAGCCGGGCTCGGCGAAATGGTGAGCCGCGTAGGGCTCGAACCCCGGGGAGAGGACCGAGCCGTCGTCGAGTGGAGAGAAGGAGGACATCGTGGCCGTGAACGAGGCAGAGCGTGTGTCGCGAACTCGTCACTCCTCCTCTTCTTCTTCTTCTTCTTCTTCCTCCTCTCGCTTCGGAGTTTCAGTTCGAAGAGAGCTTCTTGTATTTTACCAGCGAGCGAAATGGGCCTCTTTTTTGGGCCTCTTTTACGAGAATCTGAGATTCCATTTAACGCGACGGACAGAAAAACAACCACGAATCTCCTAGGATCTAAGTTTCACGAAGTTAACCAAACTGGTCCTCTCTTTTTATGTGCTATTTGGTTTAATATATGTCCAGATAATGGCTTCAACTTTTGTGCCGAACTTTTGAACTGAACTTTATAACATGATATTGGTATCAGATTCTATCCATTTTTTCGCGTGAAAATTTATCACGTCACTTGACAATAGAGTTTATGTGCTCTTTATATATATGCGATCTCCCTTCACTAATTACGTTACTTATATGCTCAATAGAAAAAAGCAATACTTAGCAGCTCAAAGAAGGCTATACTCACCACATGGTTTGAGTGAACAGAAAATCCATTATCCATTGTTGTTTGCTTGTTTATCGCTCCATGCATCCTGTGAAACTTGAAGGAAGTCCAGTTAATGGGAATGATGCTCCCATAACCATAAGATCTAGTTTTCGTGCTGAAGATCGACCCTTCATGGGATATAAACATGGTTTTTCTTTAACTCAAATCATAGAGCGACGAAAGCAATCAATTGACAAAACAGACTCATATTAATTTGGGTAAAAGTGTCAAAAAAGCCCTAAACCTTTTGCATTGTAGCCAATTTAGTAGTAAACTATTTTTTTTGCCAATTCAGTCTTAAACATTTTGTATTTATGCCAATTTAGTCATAAAACTTTTTTTGTGCCAATTCAGTCCTAAACCGTTTGTTTTTGTGCCAATTCAGTCATTCCAGCTAATTTTGACTAGATTTTGCTGACATGGACAACTTTTAATAATATTTTAATATTTTGTTGAATTTTTATTTGTTTATTTCTTTTTTTTTCCTCCTCTCCCTTTTTCCTCCGGCCAGTCACTAGACCGGCGATTGACTGGAGGCCAGAGGTCGACAAGGCTTGCCCTCGTCAGATGGCCATAAGGACGGCCTTGCGCTGGGCAAGCAAGGCTCGAGCCCTCACCCGAGGCCTTCGACCTCTAGGCCTCTGGCGAGGGCTCAAGCCTCATCCCTAACCTCGCCGGAGGCGGTGAGGTTGAAGGCCTTTGGTGAGGGCTCGAGCCTCGCCAACAGCTGGGTGAGGCTCAACCTCGCCGGATCTAGCGAGGTCGAGCCTCGCCAGTCTCTGGCTGGTCCCAAGTGCGGCGACCAGCTAGGGGAAGAAGGGAGGGGAGGGAGGGAAAAAAATAATAAATATTTTAAAAAATATTATTAAAATTTATCCACGTTAGCGTCAGTGACGAGTTGCTGACCGATCGGCGTCCACATCAGCAAAATCCAATCAAAATTGACTGGAAGAACTGAATTGACACAAAAACAAAGGGTTTAAGACTGAACTGACACAAATGCAAAAACTTTAGGACAATTGGCACAAATGTAAAAGGTTTAGAACTGAATTGGCACCAAAAAAATGTCTAGGACTAAATTAACATCAATGCCAAAGGTTTAAGACTTTTCGACACTTTTCCCTATTAACTTGTCTTGCGAGAACACTCTCGAGCAACAAACTCAGGATTGTTGAACTTGACCTCAGAAAGTAATGCTTCTTTCTTTTGGTTGTGGCCGGCCTTAGGAGGTGCTTAGTCAAGTGACAGCATCTTCAACTTATCATCATGATGCAAATCCTGAAAAATTTCCATCAGTCAAATATTTAGATAATCACACTTGGATTTGGATGTAGCCAGTGAAGAAAATTTTGATTTCGGTGAGTCAAATGTGTAATAATGAAAGTAGAAATTGCCGCGAAGTTCCCCAGAGTTTGGACTTTGGTTGAGAAATGATTCAGGTCATTGAAATACAGGTATGCTCCAAGGAAAAATGAAGTGCTTGCGCTTTCTTTCAATATATTAGGCTGTAGACAAAATGACAAAGTTTCATTTTGCTTTGGCATTACAATATAAATTGTCACCGTCATAGTGAAAACTGTTACAGAAAAGGTGCAGAAGTTGGCTGTGCTTTGCAAGCACAAAGAAAAAACATAGAAAAGAGAGTCAGAGAGAAGAGAGTGTACACCCGTGAAAAAATGCTTACTGCATTCATGCATCATAATTGAATAACAACTTAGCCTTTTAGATAGGCCATACAACAACAGAAAATCCCGAAAAAGTAGCCACAACAATTGACCCATTATATTGAACTATCTACCCACTATCCTGAACGTGTGTGCAGCAACAAACATACTGCAACAGATTCCTATAAACTAGGACAACCGACGAGGCTTTATTATAAAAAAAACAAACAAATACTTTGACTAATTCAACAAAAACAGTATAAGGATTTATTCTGGGATCTTGATCCTGCAATACATATCTTCTCCTTTTGCTCTTATGCACGAACCCGAGGTTGCTTCTGTTGAAAAGCAATGGGGACTTTGCACCTGGGAATATGGTGCTCAACCTTTTTGTTCCTTTCGGTTCTTCTTTTCTCCTCCTCATGCTTTGTCGGCCGAGTCTTGGCTGAGTACGAGGCAAACCATGAAGCGCTGAAAGAGTTCAAAGATAAACTGACAGATGACCCTCTAGGAGTCACGAGCTCGTGGAATGAATCACTTCCCATCTGTCAATGGCCTAGTGTCACGTGTGGACGCCAGCACAAGAGGGTCACGGTACTGAACCTACAGTCGTCGAAGCTCGCAGGGTCCATCTCTCCAGGTATTGGGAACTTGAGCTTCCTGAGGGAGTTGCAACTTCAAAACAACAGCTTCGTCGGTAAAATTCCACCTGAAATTGGCCGTCTGCAAAGGCTAGAAATACTGCGGTTATTCAACAATTCGATCACTGGCAATATCCCGTCTAATATATCTGGTTGCTCTAACCTGAGGTCAATCAGTCTTGCAGGCAACCAGTTTGAAGGAGAAATTCCTGCGGAGTTAAGATATCTGGGGAAGCTTAACTTTGTTTCAATGACCCGGAACAATCTACACGGAGAAATCCCTCCCTAGTTTGGTAACTTATCGTCTCTACAGATTCTATCACCAACCGAGAACATGTTTACTGGTCTTCCTGATACACTAGGCCAACTAAGAAACCTAACATATGCTGCTTTTGGAGGGAACCGGTTGTCCGGCACTGTCCCTACCTCGATGTTCAATCTTTCCTCGCTGAACCTTTTCAATATAGTCGGTAACCATATTCATGGGAGTCTTCCCTCGGTCCTGTTTGATAAGAAAGAAAGATTTAAAGAGAAAGATATTTGTTCTCTTATAATGGTGTGTCAAACAATGTACATGAGAAGCCTTTATATAGGCTTAGAGGAGTAAAGGGGCCTAGCATTCTTCCTATGTGGGACCAAAGAGAAAGAGGAAATCCTACAAAACTATACAACATATTCTAACACCCCCCTCAAACTCAAGGTGGATCAAATAACGAGAGTTTGGAAAGAAGAAAATTAAAACGTTGTGATGTAAGAGCCTTCGTAAAACAATCGGCAAGTTGATTCTCAGTTCTAACAAAAGGAAGTGAAATAGTGCGAGCTTGGACATGATGACGAGTCAGATGACAATCGATCTCAATATGTTTTGTACGCTCATGAAAGACTGGATTTGCACCGATATGAATGGCACTCTTGTTGTCACAATGCAGAGGGGTAGGATCCAGAAGTGAAACTCTCATATCAGCAAGTAAGCGGCGAAGCCAAACAATCTCAACAGTAGTGTCGGCCATAGCATGATATTCGGACTCTGTAGAGGAGCGTGAGACAATATGTTGTTTTTTGGAATGCCAAGAAATAAGTGAATCGCTAAGAAAAATGCAATAACCAGTGATAGATTTACGATCAGTGACATTGGAAGCCCAATCAGCATCAGAATAGGCACGCAACTTGAGAGCAGAAGAGGATGGTAGAAATAAGGAACGCGATAAAGTGCCTCGAAGATAGCGCAAAATCCTTAGAACAGCCGCATAATGAGTTGTTCGAGGAGCAGCAACAAACTGACTGACAACATGAACAGCATAGGCGATGTCGGGTCGGGAGATAGTAAGATAAATAAGACTGCCAACCAAGATCCGATAGAGGGTGACATCAGAAAGAGGTTCTCCATCGTCTGGGCAAAACTTTTGATTTAGCTCAATAGGAGTGGCAGCAGTATGTGAATCTGATAGAGCAGCCCTGGACAGAATATCAGCGGTATATTTCTGTTGAGAAATGAGAATACCACATGAACTGCGAGCAATCTCAAGCCCAAGAAAATAGCGTAGTGGTCCTAGATCCTTCATGGCAAAATATTGCTGAAGGTGCCGCTTGGTATGCTCAATATGGTCACGATCATCTCCGGTGATGACCATATCATCAACATAAAGAAGAAGAATAGTGCAACCTGAAGAAGAGGTATGAACAAACATAGCATGATCAGCCTCACTTTGAATGAAACCAGCAGACTGAATAGCATTACTGAACTTCTCAAACCAAGCACGAGGAGCCTGTTTGAGACCATAAAGAGCTCGTCGCAAGCGGCAAACCTGTCCAGAGGTATGAGCAAGACTAGGCGGAGGTTGCATAAAGATATCTTCCTGAAGATCACCGTGAAGAAAAGCATTCTTCACATCAAGCTGAAAGAGAGGCCAATTGCGAATTGAAGCAACAGCTAATAAAGCACGGACAGATATCATCTTTGCTACGGGAGCAAAGGTCTCCTCATAGTCGATACCATACTCTTGCGAGAAACCTCGAGCAACCAGACGAGCTTTGTAACGCTCAATACTGCCATCAGAACGAGTCTTAATCTTATATATCCATCGGCAAGATACGAGGGAGCGACCTGGAGGGAGAGCCACAAGCTCCCAAGTACCAGTACTCTCCAAAGCCGAGAGTTCCTCAGACATAGCCTGGCGCCATTTTACATGCTGAACTGCCTCGCGATAACTAGTAGGTTCTTGTACAGCATGAACAGCAGCTAAAAAGGATCCAAACTCAGTAGAATAAGAAGTAGCAGCAACATATCGGGCAGGTGGACGCCGATCTCGAGGAGGATTACGGCGTGGCTCTAGTTGTGCAGAATCGTCAAGGGCAGATACAGCAGGAGGAGCAGCACAAGGGATAGGTGAAGATGGAGAAGGTGGTAATATATCTAGATCCGATGTAGAAGAGGAACTAGAAGGATTAGGTAGAGGATCAACAGGAAAATCCATAAATGGAACAGGAGACGAAATATGAGGTGTAGTATTTGAAAAGAAAGAGATGTGTTCATGAAACGTAACATCACGAGAAATACGTACACGACGCGCATTTGGGTCATAACAACGGTAACCTTTGTGCTCAGTGCTGTAACCCAAGAATGCACATGAGATAAAGCGGACGGTAAGCTTTGTACGTTTAGTGAGTGGAAGAATGACAAAACAAGTACATCCAAAAACTCGAAGATGATTATAGCTAGGAGGTCGAGAGTAGAGACGCTGAAATGGGGTGTCTTGATGGAGAACAGATGAGGGTAGGCGATTAATTAGATGAACAGCAGTGAGAAGAGCCTCAGCCCAGAACTCAGTGGGAACAGATGTGCCAAGTAAGAGAGCTCGAGTGGTCTCTAGAATATGACGGTGCTTGCGTTCAGCAACTCCATTTTGAGCTGGAATCCCAGGACAAGATAACTGAGGAAGTGTACCATCACTAGCTAAGAGAGAACGAAAGACACCAGAGATATATTCTCCCCCTGAATCTGAACGGAAAACTTTGATTTTTGTATTAAATTGTGTGGAAACCATGGAAGTAAAAGACTGATAGATGGTAAAGAAATCACTTCGTTGACGCATAAGATAGACCCATGTATAACGAGAATAATCATTAATAAAAGATACATAATATTTGAAACCACTCTTGGAAGAGAGCGGGGCAGGACCCCAAACATCAGAATGAACAAGATCGAAGATCGCACTAGTTCTAGAGTTACTAACAGGAAAAGGCTTAGCAGATTGCTTGGCCAAAGGGCAGATAGAACATGGAGGAAGACTACCAAAAGAAATAGGACCCAAAGCACCTTGTTGGTGAAGGACGGTGAGACGAGAAGACGGAATATGTCCAAGACGCTGATGCCACCGAGCAAGATCGAGGGTAGCTAACACAGGATGAGGAAGAGAGGAAGTTGGAAGATGGAGATGTTGCATAATATAAAGTCCATCCCGTCTACTGCCCTTGCCAATCATCTTGCCACTCAAACGATCCTGCACAAAGCAAGAGCTATTTGTAAAGCTTACAGTACATCCAACATCGGTGAGTTGTCCAACAGATTATAAATTAAGAGCCAAAGAGGGAACATGTAACACATCAGGAACATTGAAATCTTCAGAGACGGTAAGAGTACCCTGTCGGGTAGCTACTAGAGGAGAACCATTAGCAGTAAAGAAATGTGCTGGTTGCTTGAGCTCAGAGAGCTTAGTGAGAAAAACAGCGGAAGTAGACATATGTCTAGCAGCTCCTGAGTCAAGTATCCAAGTAGTAGAAATATCACCTGAAGGTGAAGTAGCTGCAGCGGTGCTTCCAGCAGATGAGAGAGTTGTAGAAGTACCAGAATCGGGAAAAGACCTGGGCAAAGAAGGACTCAAACGGGCAAGTTGTGCCTCAAGAGCAGCAATACGGTCCTCCGTAGAGGGAGAAACCAGAGTAATAGGTTGAGAGATTGGAGATTCGGTAGTGACTCGTGGTGATACAGAAAGACGTGAAGCATTCCTCTTCTTCCAACAATGTGACTCGTCATGACCAGGACGATGACAATACGTACATGAAAGGCGGCGAGGACCACGAGTAGGCGAAGGACGTGGTGGAGCAGCCAAAACTATAGGCGGAATACGTGATGGAGCAGCCAAAATAGCAGTTGAATCAGAAATTGCTGAGGAGGAAAGAAGACCAAGACGAGTTTCCTCAGATTGTAATTCTTTGACAGCGTCAAGCAGGGATGGTCTTGGAGAGCGGTGAAGAAGTTGGTTGCGAACACCTTCATAGGGAGAGCCGAGCTTCATAAGAAAAGAATGTAGACGGTGCCTATCTTGAGTTTGAAGTCGAGTAGATGGACATCGAGTACAGTTCAGGCATGATGGGTAGAGAATAGGAGCAAGAATATCCAGTTGACTCCAAAGTGAGTGCATGTAATTGTAGAAATCTCGAATAGAACGAGACCCTTGCGTAGCACTATAAACTTCTTGCTCCAATTGATAAACTCGAATGTCTCCTGTCTGGGTGAACATCTCGGCAAGCTGATCCCATAAACTTTTCGCCTCAACAATATTAGAAAATTGTGGGCGAAGAGCAGGATCAATGGAACCAAAAATGATAGCCCATGCCTTTCGATCAGCAACATTCCATGCTCGAATTTCAGCGGCACGTTTCGCAACTTCATCAGATGATTCACTGTTAAGAGCACCAGGACAAGGACAAAGTCCCTCAACATGCTCAAACAAGTCGCAGTAAACAAGTGCTGCCATTGCCGATGGTTTCCAAAGAGAATAGTTTGAACCATCAAGTTTGACGTCAATACGATCACTAGAATCACCCATGATGACAGAAAAAGAAAATACTAGCAAAGCTAGAAATATGGATTGAGGTGATCGAAAGGATCGAGAAAGAAGAAGCGCGGATTAGAACGAGCAAGGATGATGGCCCAAAAGCCCTAAACTCATTATCTTAATTTCTGATGCGGAAGATCCAATTTATGGCAGCCGCAGAGCATACTTTAAAAAATAATGAGCTCATTGTCTTAATTTCTGATACGAAAGATTTAATTGATGGCAATCGCAGAGCATACTCTTCAAGACAATGATCTTTGTTCTGATACCATGATAAGAAAGAAAGATTAAAAGAGAAAGGTATTTGTTCTCTTATAATAGTGTGTCAAACAATGTACATGAGAAGCCTTTATATAGGCTTAGAGGAGTAAAGGGGCCTAGCATTCTTCCTATGTAGAACCAAAGAGAAAGAGGAAATCCTACAAAACTATACAACATATTCTAACACTGTTCATTGCACTTCCGAAAATCAAGTACTTTGGCATTGCTATGAATCAAATAACCGGGACTATTCCCACTTCAATCACCAATGCTTCAACTTTGCAACGACTTTAGCTGACACAGAATAGACTGTCTGGCAAGATCCCTTCTCTGGAAAAGCTACACGAACTTCGGTGGTTTCACACTTCCTCAAATCTCCATGGTACAGGTGGGGTAGTTGACGACTTGGATTTCATCTGCTCCTTGACCAATGCAAGTAACTTCGAGGAACTCGCTGTGAACAACAACAATCTCAGAGGGGCTTTACCCAAGTGCCTTGGCAATTTCTCGTCCACTTTCACAAAACTTCTTATGAACCGAAATAAATTATCCGGAATCATCCCAACCAGCTTCGGAAACCTTGTTGGTTTAGAGGCCGTAGACTTGGGGCAAAACCAACTCCCCGGCAACATTCCTCTTGATATTGGAAACCTCAACAAAGTCGTGATGCTGTACTTGAATAGAAACAAGTTGTCTGGCGATATTCCGTCGTCTGTTGGTAGTTTGAAGAAGTTGAACTGATTGTATTTGCAAGATAACAATCTTCAGGGTAGTATCCCTCCAAGTCTAGGTGAATGCCAGAGTTTGGTTTCATTGGATCTTTCCGTTAATAATCTCATAGGCGCCATAACAGTCGAAGTTTTTAGTCTCACATCGTTATCAATCTATTTGGATGTATCATGGAATTGTCTGAGCGGTCTGCTTCTTGTGGAAGTCAGAAATCTGAAAAATGTTGGCCTACTAGATGTTTCTGAAAACATGTTATCTAAGGAAATTCCGAGCAGTTTAGGCAGCTGCACAAGATTGGAGATCTTGAACATGCAGGGGAACTTCTTTACCGGGACTGTCCCTTCGTCTTTTGAGCTCATTAAGAGGGATCGAGCAGTAAGATCTCTCTCGCAATAACTTATCAGGCCAAATTCCAGAATTTTTGGAAGGCTTCAACTTCTTGCAGAAACTGAACATGTCTTTCAACAATCTTGAAGGCTCGGTTCCTACAAGTGGCATTTTCATGAATGCCAATGCGTTTTCCGTCCTCAGAAACAAAAAGCTTTGCAGGGGCATTACTGAATTAAATCTGCCCAAATGCAGCACCAAGAATTCCAAGAAGAAGAAATTGTCCATCGTGTTGAAGGTTACAATTGGCGCAGTTTCTGGGATTTCCGGAGTGTGTATTTTGCTCTCTCTTCTATGCTTCTTCTGGTTAAGGATGAAGAAGAAAGGGATGCAGAGGAAAGAAGTTTTGCCAGACTTCACTGAGAATCTCCTTCTAACCCTGTCGTATCAGAGTCTTCTAAAGGCGACTGACAGCTTCTCATCGGCAAACTTGGTCAGCATGGGTAGTTTCGGGTCCGTCTACAAGGGGATTCTCGATGCAGATGAAACTTTGATCGCTGTGAAGGTGCTAAATCTGCAAAACTGTAGCGCTTCCAAGAGCTTTGTAGCTGAATGCAATGTCCTCAAGAATGTCAGGCACCGCAATCTTGTCAATTGCTCACCAAGTGCTCCGGAGTTGATTACAGTGGAAACGATTTCAAGGCTCTGGTGTATGAATTTATGCCTAACAGGAGCCTGGAGGATTGGTTGCACCCGGTGGCTGGATCAGATAATAATACTAAAAAAGCATCGAGAGTTTTGAGCCTTTTTGGAAGATTTGATATTGGAATCGAAATAGCATGTGCGTTAGATTATCTGCACAATCATCGCAAAATTCCAGTCATCCACTGCGATATCAAGCCGGGGAATGTTCTCCTTGACAATGAAATGACTGGCCGTTTAAGTGACTTCGGATTAGCTAAGATTTTTTCGGAATCTTCAGTTAGCGGTGTCAAAGATCAATCTTTCTCAGTAGGCATAAGAGGAACTATTGGTTACACTGCACCAGGTCAGTATATGAAAAATATTTCGCCAAAAAAGAAAATCCCTTCTTGCAATTTCACGAAATTGGTTTTTCCTCGGAAGAACTCTAGTTTCTTTTAGGATTATGTCAACATTGTCGCTTGTTAGTGTCTTTTCTTGGTATCCAGTTTCAATCTAACCACAGACAACGTGTATTTACACTTTAATTTCATTTCAGAGTATGGAATGGGAAGCGGAGTGATGACCTATGCCAATGTATACAGTTACGGCATCCTTCTGCTGGAAACGTTTACTGGTAGGAGGCCTATTGATGACAAGTTCAAAGGAAGCTTCAACCTACATAACTTTGTTGTCATGGCCTTGCCTGAACGAGTCACAGAAATTGTAGACCCAACAGTCATTGCGGATATAGTGGAAGACTTGAGCATAGAGGATTCACAGAAGCATAGCAACTTCAAGGATAGCAAAATTCAAGAGTGCTTAGTTTCGATATTCGAAATTGGGGTTGCATGCTCTATGGAGCTGCCAAGGGAACGGAAGGACATCAGTGACATACTAGCCGAGCTGCATTTGGTTAGAGAAGAACTAGCGAAGTGTCTTGGCAATAGACAGTCTTCGGGCATTCTCTAATCAGATAATGCTGAGTCTGTATCATTTTGATTGGTAGAACAAGGAAAGCTTAGCACCTGCAGCTTCAAAAGTTGCAGAGAATTTTGTCCTCGGTGTGGTATCTCTTGCGAAGGAAGATTCCGGAATACTTGCTTCCATCTTAAGAATACTAGGCCTAAGAAAAACACCAGCTTCATCACTTGTGTTCCTCTCTTTTCCCAGTGAAGATTTTATTATGAATTTTAACACAAAATGTGAAAAATAGTGACTGTGAGTGTGGTTTGGGCTTTAGGAAGTTAGCCACTTGGAACCAGGTAATGAGAGCTGACTCTATTTGGGTTGCATGAGTGAATACTTATTTGTTTTACAGAATTTCTATTTGGTCTCTATCCTAAAGCGGATAGAACTTATGTTTGGAGAAAAGTTGCTTAAAGCTAGAATTCTTCTTAAGCCTTACATCATGTACATCGATGGGACTGGTTGGCATACAATCCTATAGTGTGAGCCATGGTATCCTCACGGTATTTTCATTGATTCTTATCCTCCAAGAGTGTTATATGATGCTGCTTTGGGTCCTCATTTTCTGGCAGCTTCTGTAATAAATGGAAATGAGTGGGTTTGGCCTTTGATGGGTTTTTATTTGTGACAAATGGGCCACCCATGATGGGCCAACCCAGCCCATGAAAGAAAAAGTAACTGCACATGGTAGTTAATGGCTGAAAACAAAAAGGTCACAATGAGAACAGACGTAATGTGGAAGTTGCATTTTGTGTGTTATCAGAAGAACACTCTCACAAGAAGACAAAAAGCAAGAAGACTTTGTCTTTGTACAATCAAAGGATTGTTCTCTCTCTCAAGGCTGTGATTAGTGCATTTAATCTGTGGCTAAAGAGGTATGTTCGTTTTCGTAATATACTTCGAACGATCAGTGATTCAAGCATAGAATGGGCACATTTTTCCGCAAATTTTGTATTATGTTTAGGATTTTGTTTCCTTCATTGGTATCAGAGCCAGTTTCTTGTTTCCTGATCGTTTAACATGTTTATAACTCGAAGTATTGGCCAGAATTCGTGAAACGACGCCGACGAACGCTCGGGTATGAAAAATCGACACCCGGCCATACTGTTCGAGTTCGTTTCTCGATTTTCGTGCGTCAAAATTATTTTTGAAAAGTGTAGGGTCGTAGTACTCGTCGAAACGAGCATTTTGATGGGTGGCACGCCGCCGGGAGGCGCTGCACGCGCCTCCACGCGCCGCACGCGCCTCCACGCGCCGCTGCGAGTGGAGGTCTCGCCGGCACGTGCGTGGCGGTTCCTCCCCGCGCGCGTGCACCGCACGCGCCACGAGGGCGTGTGCGGCGTGGCTGACATAAGCGTGACGTCAGCCACGCGGTTTCTCAACCGTTCGACCTGACCCGTTTGACCCGATCCGACCCGTTTGACCCGTGACCCGACCCTGTGACCCGTTGACTTGACCCGGTAATCCGTTGACCGTTGACCGGCGTTGACCGGAAAAAAAAAAAAAAACGAAGGGGACAGAATGTGTTTCTTGCAATATCGTATCATGATTTGAAATATAGTCATTTGATTTTTTCTGCATTTGTTGCAGGAAAAATGGTACGAAGATATCAAACCCCTATTATACCTAGAATGGTGGCTCAAAAGGAGAAGCTTGAGAATCTAAGGATCAAGTTGGTTCTTTATCGGTGGGATGCTGATGATGACATGATGACACACATCATCAAGGTCAACAAAATAATACAAGATATCATTTGGAACGGTTTCGTGATGCCTGAGTATGTGATGGTCGGGGCCCTCAAATGCACCATTCCTGATGAGTTAGGAAGAATGATTGATAGGGTTTGGGACACCTTAGTAGATCCGAGCTACAAGATGATTGTGGAGAAATTCATGATAGAGTACATACGGGTCGGGGCAAGAAGGACGTCAACCCTTGCATTGAATCGGTCTCGGCGCAATATGTTGCCCAAATCTAGAGGTTTTTCGGGTGCCTCTTTTAGTTTGCCAAAGAAAATAAAATTTCCTGAGGAATTCTTTGAGTCATTTCCAGTTTATAGAAAGAGGATTACCACCTGATTGTGTTTATCTACTTTTTAGTAAGCTCTTATGGATATGTTCACTATAGGTTGGTGTTAGATATCTTGGGTGGATAGTTCTCTTTATGTTGGTATTTATGTTTATTTTCTTTGATGGATTCATTTCTTATGTACATAATGTTAAGTAAATGAATGTTGATGGATATTCATGTTGTGAATAGTTTATAGTACTATTCTGTTTTTAATATTTATCTTATTAGTATCATATGGAGTTGAGTGGGAGTTCTAAAAGTTTTAGTAACTTTAAAGAACGTAATTTTACCTTAATGATTTTATTAACGGTAATTTCACATTAGGATTTTTTGATGATGATTGGGAACGTAGTGAACTTTTGAATCTAAAGCCTATGTGAAATTATTCATTAACATAATCAATTTGTGTAAAATTGATGCATAAATAAGTGGCATTAACAATTCGTGCTTGTCTGTCTGATATGTTCAGATTCAATGGTTTCAGCATCAAAGAATATAGTTGCTGAACTGAACAAAGGAGAGAAGCTTAATGGTGATAATTATGAAATTTGGCATATGAAAATTCAATATGTGCTGGAAGAGCAAGAGGCTCTGGAAGCTCTTAACATGGTTATGGAAGAGCCTGAAGACGGAAACACTGCACAGCATAAGAGAGATAAGAATGCATTTGCTGTATGGAAAAGGAAAAACTCCCTTGCTCGCATCACGTTGCTGAGTAGCATGGATAATGATGTCATGCGAGAATTTAGGCGTTTTGAAAATGCTAAGGAGATGTGGAGAGCATTGGCAGCAAGGTTTGGTCATATATCTGTAACCAAGCTTAGACAGCTCACTATAAGATTTGATTCTTATAAGAAGCCACATGGTCAGTCCATGAAACAACATTTAAGGAAAATGTCAAACATGATTAATGAGCTGAAGGATGCTGGCCATGTTTTGACCGATGAGCAGCAAGTGCAAGCAGTGATTCGTTCTTTGCCTCAGAGTTGGGAGCATATGAAGTTGCACTTAACTCACAATGAGAACATCAAAACCTTTGAGGATGCAATGCGCCACTTAGAGTTAGAGGAGGACCGTCTCCTGGCAGATAAGCCGGTAGTTGACATTTACTATGCAGGCTCTAGCTCACAAGGGCCTTCGAGCTCTAAGCGCAAGCGTCCTGATTCGTTCAGAAGGTGGAGAGGTAAGAGAACGATTTCTTCAGGGAAGAAACCAAAAGATGATCAAAACCAAAGAGGAAAGTGTCCTCAAGTTAAGAATATGTCGAGGGTGAAGTGCTACAACTGTAGCAAGAAGGGCCACTTTGCTCGCGATTGCGGCGAGCCAAAGAAGGTAAACTCTCCTTGCATTCTTGAGAACTTTGTCTATGTGTCAAGTTTTGTATTTTTAACTGAGTCTAATCCTTTGTGGACTGTAGATTCGGGAGCAACAGACCATGTAGCGAAGGACAGAGATGCCTTCGTGGAGTTCCAACGGGTTCCGACCGGAACGAAATGGATCTATGTAGGGAACAACTCTAAAGCAGAAGTTAAAGGAATTGGCACCTGCCAGTTGATGATGCGTGGTGGACGCACATTGTTCCTACATGATGTACTATATGCTCCGGAAATTCGTCGGAATTTAATGTCTGTTTTGGTGTTAATTAAACTTGGTTTTAATTTAAACTTTCATAGCAGTGGTGTTGATTTGTATTTGAATACAAATTATTATGGTTGTGGTTACTTTTTGGATGGTTTTATCGTACTAGATGTTAACTGCAGTAATGTTAACGTTTGTTATTCCCTGTTTACATCTTCCAACTCTTATGAAAATGATGTGAATGTGTGGCATGCTAGACTTGGTCATATTGGCCAACAGCGAATGCAAAGATTAGCCAAAGAGGGCTTATTAGGCAATATTGAAAAAGTTGATTTGCCTATTTGCGAGCATTGCCTGGCCGGGAAAACAACAAGGAAACCATTCGAAAAGGGCACAAGAGCTGAGTTTCCTTTGCAACTAATCCATTCTGACATCTGTGGTCCAATGAATGTAAGAGCAAGGCATGGGGCTGTGTATTTCATCACATTCATAGATGATTGTACTCGATTTGGATATGTCTATTTGATTTTTCATAAATCTGAGGTATTAAGTTGCTTCAAGAAATTTATGAACTTAGTAGAAAATCAATTAGATAAGAAAATAAAAGCGTTCAGATCCGATCGAGGTCGAGAATATTTATCTGATGAGTTCAGAAATTTATGTGATGAAAAAGGAATAGAAAGACAGTTGTCTATTCCATATACTCCTCAACAAAATGGTGTTGCCGAGAGGAGAAACAGAATCCTATTAGAAATGGTTAGGTCTATGATGGCACAAGCTAACTTATCAATCTCCTTTTGGGGTGATGTTTTGTTAACTGCTGCCTATGTTCTTAACCGCGTGCCTTCTAAATCAGTTACTTCCACTCCGTATGAGTTATAGACAGGTAGAAAACCTAATTTAAGTTTTCTTAAACCTTGGGGTTGTGCTGCTTATATTCACGAGCCCTTTCATAAATATGAGAAACTGGGTCCCAGACGTAAAAAGAGTATTTTCATAAAATACTCAGAGCACTCAAAAGGGTATGTGTTTATAGGTGCACAAGAAAGTGGGAGTATAACTGAGTTTGAATCACGAGATGTCACATTCTTAGAAAATGAGTTTCCTACTAAGGGCGAAATAGGTGAGGACTACTCACTATTTGAAACTTTGGATCTTGATAATGAAAATGATAAAGTTCGTCCAAATGAGAGCAATGTGGGAAGTGAGGAATTAAATTCGACTCAATCTCAATTGCAACCGTTTGATGAGACGATACCGTCATTATCTAATCCAAGTGGGAGCATAATGGAGAATGATGTGCCACGTGTACAGTCTCCCGTACGGCGAACAAGTCGCAAAAGTGTTCTCCGACGACGTTTTGACATTGAAGGGGAAACTTTTATCGTCGCTCCACAAGATGAAGATGAGCCAAGGAATGTAAATGAGGCTCTAAGTTGCCCTAATAAGGAAAAATGGATAGATGCAATGGAAGAAGAAATGGAGTCAATGAAGTCAAACCATGTTTGGGAACTGGTTGATCTTCCAAAAGGACGCAAAGCTATTGGGAACAAATGGGTTCTTAAAATAAAGCGAAAAGCTGATGGCTCAATAGAAAGATATAAAGCTCGCCTCGTGGCGAAAGGGTATAATCAACAGGAAGGAATTGATTATGAGGAAACTTTTTCTCCTGTAGTAAGATTTACCTCAATTCGCCTTATTCTAGCAATAGTGGCAAGTATGGATCTTGAATTACATCAAATGGATGTAAAGACTGCTTTTCTAAATGGAGAATTAGAAGAAGAAATTTACATGGAGCAACCAGTTGGCTTCAATGTAAAAGGCCAAGAACAAAAGGTATGTCGACTTTTGAGATCAATATATGGCCTTAAACAGTCTTCAAGACAATGGTATACGCGTTTCCATAATGCCATAGTGGCCTATGATTTTACAATGATTGATGAAGATCATTGCGTGTATATCAAAAGATCCAAAGATCAATTTGTGATCTTATCATTATATGTTGATGACATATTGATTGCCGGAAGCAATAAGGAGTTGGTTAATACTATTAAGAGTTGGTTATCATCTAATTTTGAGATGAAAGATACGGGTGAAGCTGCATATATCCTTGGAGTTAAGATTTCAAGAGATCGTTCTAAGAGATTATTGTCTCTTTCGCAAGAGACTTATATCAACAAAGTTCTTAAACGATTTAGTATGCATGATTGTAAACCCATGGATACTCCTATTGCAAAAGGTGAAGGATTGAGCCGTAGGTTGTGTCCTAAGACTCCACAAGAGAAGGAACGAATGAAACGTGTTCCTTATGCCAGTGCTGTTGGGAGTTTAATGTACGCTATGATGTGTACGAGACCTGACATATGTTTTGCAGTTGGAATGGTAAGTAGATACCAATCCAATCCAGGTCAAGCACATTGGAAAGCCGTTAAAAGAATCATGAGGTATCTAAAGGGTACTGCTGATAATTCTCTGAGTTATCAAGGAAAGGATCTGCGACTTGAAGGCTACTCAGATGCTGACTGGGGAGGAGATTTAGACGAAAGGAAATCTACCTCTGGATTTGTATTCTTACTAAATAATGGCGTCATATCTTGGAGCAGTAAGAAATAAACATGTATAGCATTGTCCACCATGGAAGCAGAGTTCGTGGCATTGTCAGCAGCAGTACAAGAGGGAGTTTGGCTTAAGAGATTTTTGGATCGTTTAGGTGTTGTTGAGCATGCTGCAAGCTCATTGTTAGTCAACTGTGATAGCCAAGCAGCGATAGCATATACTAAAGATCCTAAATATCATGGCAAGACCAAACATATAGATACCAAGTACAATTTTGTTAAAGATATCGTAGAACGGAAAGATGTGAACTTGCAGTACATATCTACGCATAGTATGATAGCAGATCCTATGACAAAGCCAATTCCTAGAGATGTTTTCACTGGTCATGTAAAATCTCTAGGACTGCGTAGATGCTGATGTACTGAATATTGTTATTTCCCTGAATGTTCACATTTGAATGAAATTGTTATATCATTGTTAATGCCTACGATATTTTATTTATGCATATTAATACTTAGTGTATTATGTCGAGAAAGTATGTCGGACAGATAAGATTAACCCACTCACACGGGTAATCGCCTCTATTTACTGTGTGATAAATAGAGATGAGACAATTTTTAGGCTTATTATCTAGGTGATAATCGAGAGCTCAAGCTTAAAATATAAATGTTGTCTTAGCTAAGTGCTAAGATGAGGACATAACATTTACTATGTCCGAAAGTAAAATAACCCACATATTTTACTTTTATCTGTCTTTGATGCCAGATGTGAGTTCTAATGGATTTTTTAGAACAGTAGATATGTAAACTCAAGTTTAGACATTGGGTATGTCTGAACTATCATTTGTACGGTATTGAATGTAAAGACATACGCTTCACGGGAAAGGAGTTAATACTGTAATACGTATTTCATACTATGTATGCATAAGACGACCGATAAGAGTGGCAAAAGTTTTTGATCTCAACTTTATGCCATGTGAGACTCTTGAGGATATGAGTTCCTCATTTAGTGCCCTCACGACTCCAACTTATTCTCAAAGTTTCTATTCAGTGTTCGCTATCTTAGGATGTTGTCAATGGTCATGAATGATACGATCTAATGGAACATTCCTAGAAAAGCAAGCTAGACTGAAATAGAGAGGTTTAAGGAAAGAGAAAGATCAATTTATCATGACGTCACATTCTATTTTTGTATTCACAGGTCGACCGATTATGATTTTAAGTAAATCATAGTTGTGAATACAATATGCGAGATATTAAAAGAGATCAAAATAGATATAAATGTGACTGATTGATCTAGGGTACTGCATACTATATCTACTCGGAAAACATTGTAGCCAATTTTGAGCTGCTATGTATTCATAACAGATGCATTGCAACGAGCTCTCGAAGTATGCTGGTCGCACGGATTATTTGCTAGTATGAATATTGCAAAGAAGAGAGAGTTAATGTTTAGCTCACCATGTGCGAGTGGGAGATGATGGGTTTTTATTTGTGACAAATGGGCCGCCCATGATGGGCCAACCCAGCCCATGAAAGAAAAAGTAATTGCACATGGCAGTTATTGGCTGAAAACAAAAAGGTCACAATGAGAACATACGTAATGTGGAAGTTGCATTTTGTGTGTTATCAGAAGAACACTCTCACAAGAAGACAAAAAGCAAGAAGACTTTGTCTTTGTACAATCAAAGGATTGTTCTCTCTCTCAAGGCTGTGATTAGTGCATTTAATCTGTGGCTAAAGAGGTATGTTCGTTTTTGTAATATACTTCGAACGATCAGTGATTCAAGCGTAGAATGGGCACGTTTTTCCGCAAATTTTGTATTATGTTTAGGATTTTGTTTTCTTCAGCCTTCAACAAGATCTGAGGTGTTGGTGCAGATTTAAGGGGCCATTTCTTGGACAACAACTTGCATGGGATGCTGCAATTTACCATTTATGAAATGGAAGGAGAGAAATGAGGTGCTGCATACCCATGTTGTTCCCCAAAAGGCTAAGTTATAAAGCCAGTGGTTCTCTGTTGAAGTTCGTGGACAGGCTGCTTGGCAGGATCAGAATGCTCGTTTGAGTGATGCTGATAAGGCCTCGGGATTTTGTTGGCCTAATGGGTTTCAAAAGGAACTGTGGGTTTTGCCTTTAAGGTCATTTGGTGATTGGATTTTGAGTCACTAATGAAGTTTCGTGGTTTCTTTGGCATATTGGCTCCGTCTTGTGTTGGAATGGCTTGTTTCTGGTTCTCATTTGACATTTTTAGCTGAGGAATGATGTATAACTTACTTACCAAAAAAAAAAAGAACAATGACTGAGTAATCTTCCCTGCTGATACAATATATATTATGGGTAATTCATTCTCAATGATGTTAATGCCGATGCTTGAAGAGTAAATGAAAGGACAGCCAACAAGCAGTGGGTCATTATGGCCTGATTCAATGTGGACCGGAAATTTCAAAAGGAAATCAAGAAAACAGAACACATCAGAAAACACTCAACATAACAAATTAAATTTGGTTCAGGATCATCTGTTGCCAACTTGCTTTGGCAGAAAAGTAATCATTAATGCTGTGCAATCTAAAACCTCGTCCATGTCATGTTACAGCTTGTTTGACAAGAGCAACTTCTAGGCGGTATGACCCAAACTTGCTCCACATTATATTGCTCTTGACAAGAGAACTCACCGTCTAGAGCTTCTGCTTGGAGGTTCCTTTAGTTCGAATTTAGTTTGCTTTGATCAAAAACTAGTTCCAGGCATCAAGGTTATGGATGTCTGGCCAGATTCTTAACACTTATCCACACGGTTAAATGCACGTGGGCTCTCATTTTTTGGGTAAGTTCCAACATCTCTGTGACTAATAAAATTATTCAGTTGTTAAGTCATAGTATGAGTGAAAAATTGCAAGGTAATTAGCAGGTTTCGGCTTCTTGAAGGATCTAATTTGATAAGCCTTTTCTTTGTTTTTTTTTTATATCCTCATAACTGTCTTTATCCATAGGACAGCGAGCATCTTGCTCGCACTTTTAGTGATGTTATGTGATATGTCCTGCACTTGCTACCGGTTATATATCCATACATTCATCCAAGAGATTTACATTTGTATTGTTGGACTGGGAGTGGCTCGTCAGACATTAATATTTGTATTGTTGGCTTCTCAAGTGTTTTAACTTTATTAAAGAACTTAATGGGAAAGGATTTGCATATAAATCCTGATGTAATTTGGAGGAAAGCATCTACCACATGAACCAAATCTGAGCATACATGTTAAGCGCATTTTATCAAGAGGCTGTGATTAATGGGATCGAAGTTTAATATCAAGCGAGCTTACTCCTGGTGAAGCATGGTTGATAAGGATCTGTAGTCTATACAGCAGTTAACATGCACGGCCAATCCAAGACAAGTACTTCTTTTGAGTAACAGACAAGTTTAGCAAACTATGAAGTTACTTTATCAAAAATGTTGCATCGGCAATTACTCATTATTGACTTTGACTACAGATATTCAGGAAATTTACTCCCACATCTAAGTCACCCCTAGTATCCTGGATATAGCTTGAAATGAATCCGGAGACCATTTCCTTTTCAAAAGTGAAATTATGAAAAATAGACTAAATGACTGGGCATCTCCCTTATTTTGCTACCTCCTACAGATTATATTCTCACATTCTACATAAGACCAACGTATACAAAGCATTTATAACTAGAAACTGCTAATGACTTCATCAGTAAAAGGAAATGGGTAGGGCAAACATACCAGCAGACCTATGAACAACACTAAGATTCCAAGTGTAACATACTTCTGGTCTGGATCAGTGACTTCATCTGAGAGTGGTGCAATCGGGCCCCGTTGCAGGAAGAAAATCAAAACTACCCAGTAAAATGCAACATCGTTCAACAGAGAGGATAGTCCAAGAAGCCCAATTGAGGCAGCTGTAAATCGAGCAGAAGCCTGCACAATGAAAACCTTTTTAATGTACAGAATAGTTTCCCATTATGCCTTTTTTTACCCAAACTCTGCATCACTTTATAGGGAAAAAAATGGAGCAGATGTCTCCGAAATTCTGGGTCATATATTAGGCAAGTGAAAGAGTTTCCCACTAAAACATGCCCCTTCTGGTTCAATTTGAGAACTACCAACGCACCCGTACATGCACCAAACACCCATCACTGAATCTTTATGGCATACCTTTCTACCCCATATGGCAAATGATATTCGCCCCCCATCAAGCTCCCCTGCAGGGATACTGTTGATCGCATTGATAAGAAGTCCAGCGCATGCCCATATAACAAGAGGATTGACAGATATGGGAGTGCCTTCTTTTAAAACATCGCCAAGAAGAAGCTTTGCTGTAAAGAAAGAATTATCTTCATCTCATTAATGATATAGTTGGAAGCTTTTTGGAAGATCTTCAGCAAGTGATGATGATACAAACAATAACACGCCTGATATATTAAACTAAATATCATCCCGCCATTTAAATTCTCTTCTGCATAAATACGGCAACTAACATAGTTTTCCTATGGCTGCATACTTTAAAAAATAACAAAACAAAACTATTAGCTTTAATTTTCACTTTTTGAGAGAGCTTCACCTATTCCTCCAGCAAGAAGTGACTCGTGGAACACAGAAGCATCAACCACAACTCCAAGCCCATCTGTAGGAGGTAAAAAGAATCCTAGAAGCAAAAGCACGAGACCCACGGAAAATCCAGCCAAGGGTCCTGCCACTGCAACCTTCAGAAGATCTTCACGCTTAGGCACAATATTGACGATTCTTGTTATAGCACCAAAAGAGCCTATCTGCCACCAACAGAAATAATTAGACAATGCAAATGACTTACATAGACACTCAAGAGCAATGTCGCCTTTGTGTTCACACACAAAGACCTATGCGACACAAGGAGATGCCTGCAGTTTCATCACTGAAATTGCACTAGGTAAAAAAAAAAGTTCATAAGTGCCAGCCAAGAGAGATAATAAAAGTGCTTGGAGGTAATATCAACACTAGGTGTAGACACAAACAAGCCTTCAACTTGAATTGTTTATCAGGGTATCATCTATCATGTAGCCTAGCTGTTTTATCTTTTAAGGGAAAAAAAATATTACTAGCACTTCAGCAACACTATTATTCATTTTACTCCTGGTGGCGGCATAGCAGGCTTAAGCTTTGAAGCAAAATCCCTTGTGCTTCTAGTGAAAAAAGTGATCTGTTAGTCTGAATGTGCAGCATCATTGGTTTATGATTCGCACATGTCGTGAATGGACAGTTCAACTGGCAAGATCATGTAATTAGTCTGCACAAATCTCAAAGGACTCAAAGATGTCTCAATGATGCCAAAGGCCACAATAATCTTCCAGAACATTGCAGCTATAGAAACCCAGAAAGGACTTTAAAAGAATTGTATCTTCAGGTGGTTAGAGCTCAAATTGGGATCAGAACTCATTCCCCTGAGACATTTAGAATATCCACATAAAGAGGGGGGAGGGGAGAGTGATTTACAGCACTCTGGCATGCAGATCATAAGGAACTGACTTTCTACATTTCAGACTAGCTCTTACCATGCTATTGCCACCACATTTTGTTTTGAGCAAGTGTAAAGTAGAATAGCCTTATAGCATACTTTGGAGGATTGTCTATTCTTCTCTTGTAAAAGTTCGTGTGAGATGGAAAAACCATAGATCTCACCTGCCAACTAGGAACAAAATATGGCACTCCAAGCTTAACTCCACTGCTCTTTGCTACTAGAATATGGCTGAATTCATGGACCCCAAGAATTAGTAAAGTTACAAGGGCTCCAGGTAGACCTTCCTTTAACAAGTTGAGGTTGTCAAATGTCGACCTAAAGTAGTAGCAAAAATGCCATTATGAACAAGGCAATGTCAAAGTTTCAAAAAGGAAAGAGAAGACAACTCTCCTTCTGTGGCTAAATCATGTCCCACGTCCAAAAAAAACTGTTTTTGCTGTGTGTAACTAATGAATAACCAAAGAATCAATTGCATACAATAAGTTGGACTGTAGCGCAGGCACATTCTGCAGAAGTGAAGTGAAAACTGTGACCAATCCAAAAGCCCCTGCTGCAAACCACTCAGGGACAGCTGCAAAAGGGAAAACAACAAGATGTCGACATCATCATCGATTAGTAAGCTGTTCAATGACCACAAACTTTCTCAAATTATTGATGACTAATCTGAGAGATATTATCAATGAGAAATGCAGGGAAAGTTCCATAATTACCAGTTGTCTCTGGTTGCAGAGTCATCCTTGGAACAACAACTACCACAGGTTTATCATCTTCTGGATTGACCAAAATGAAAAGCTTATATTGATCCCCGAATTTATTCTGTATATGGAAGTGCATGGTATTTGAGGTGACAAGTGAGAAACTTAAACAAGTCATTGAATGATGTGAAAGGAGGAGGGTGACACCTGCATCCTCATTGATATCTTTTCATAACTTTTGGCAGGCTGCCCCCTGAGGTTACCTTTAAACAACACTCCACCCTGTCAAAGGCAAAAGAGAAGCCTCAAACACTTGGCAAATACTTTAACAACACACAAGTTAAAAATAGACAGCATGAAAAAGATAAAAGGCATAAATTAATCTGTTTGCAGAAATCTTGATGCTAGATTATCATGTTATATCAAAAACTTGTCATACTCAATCAAATCTCCTACCTAAAGCTGAATTCTTGCTTCATTATACTCATTTACATCTTTCAGTAGAAAATTCTCTAAATAAAATGCAATAAATACAGAAAGAAACTTCCTATGTGTGCATACCTCATACGGCTCCTGACTGGTCACAAAAAATGTGTCGAAGCCAAATACTTGATCCTTAAGAACTTCAATTGTCTCCTTCGGGATCCTCATAGACTCATCTAGTTGTTGTGGCTAGATCAACAAGTTTTTGGAACAAAGTTAACCATAAGACATCAACATGTGCATGCAGCAAGAGGGAGGCCAGGAGAGTGAGAGAGCTCCAAAGTCTATAGCAGATGAATATTGCAATATAGTAATTATGACTACCTTCACACCTGGCAGAGGTGAGCCACTAGTAACTTGTATATCATCAACACCCTGCTGACGTACCACCCAACCAATTAGGATGAAGCAAACCAATTCCCAGTGCCTGCTTAATGTTAAAAGATGGCCTAAAAAACTTCTTGTAAGCTAATCTTTTATGTGATATTGTAATTATTAGAATGTATGAAAAAACGAAAATGCATCCATATACAACAAAAGTACCGCTGTAGATATTGACTCATAAAACCTACATGATAGCAAAACAAGAAAATTTGAGCTCTACTTATATTGGCCGATCACAATAAATAGGCACCTGGATACCATCTTGTGACTTATTTTCTGATTCGCTATTGATGCTTTCATCTCTGCCTAAAGCCTGAGGACCAAGCTGCCCTTCCTTAAAAGAATTCGCAGAAGATGCTTTATCTCCATCCTCATGCATTTCTTTTTCCTAAAAGAGCAAGATGCAATTAAATTAGATATATTAGCATGCTTATTATCTACAAAGATAAGAGAAAGAGAGAGAGAGAGAGAGAGAGAGAGAGAGAGAGAGAGAGCAGATGGCATGATGTACTCGATGCTCAAATTTATTTAGCAAACACCACAAAGAGAAAATCAAAGGGAAGAAGTACAGCACCGAGCCATGCTTGTCGCAATGGTTTCAGCATCTGCCACAGCAGGAATTTGAAAATATAGTTACAAGCTATCAACTCTAAAGCAAGAACATTTTTCCTACTCTAAAAATGAGAACTTTGTTCTTTTGTCTAGCTCGATGAGACGGCCGGTCATTCTCAAAGCTGAGTCTTTCCCAAATCGGCACTTCATCTCCCCAATAATGTTAATCGACAATCAAACCACCACAGGTCGCAATAAGCACGATTTCACGGATTTGAGCAAATTAGATTAAAGCAAAGTCCGAATTTCTTGGCAAACTGACAAGAAACCCAAAATCTAAGAACTCAAACCCATTCTCATTAGAGCCGTCCATTCACATTGCCAAACATAGGAAAGCAACACGGTGGCATGTCCAAACGATCAAGCATCCCACTTTAAACTTCAGAATCACAACATCTGTCCGTGTGCACGTGATGCGAAATGAGTTAAGAAAAACCAAGTACCTTATCGTCATTGTTCTCGGGTTCGGTCTCTGTGTTCGTCACTCTACATAAAAACCTCCTCCTCCTACACAATCTCAACTTCGAGCTGCAACACCAATTCCAAACCAATTCATTCAGTCACCGCGTGCATCCAAAAATGCTCACAAACCACAGACCCCACAAACGACACGACAACACTCGGCTACCTACCTCGAGACGAGCAGCTGCAAGCTGCCCCGGCCGGCAGGTTCGTGCCGGCAGATCGCGGAGGAGTCGAACCAAGGTTGGAGGCGGAGATCGCGGCACGAGCTGCACTGCGGTATCGATACCAAAGTCCCGCGAAAAGCGGCGGAGATGCTCATCTTCAAAAAGGGTGATGATGATAATGGCAATCCCTACGAAAACTGAGAAGATATTGAGCTCTACTTGAACGTGGAAGAAGCCACTTCGGGTGAAGTGGTGGTGGCTTCGACCGCCATGAAGTATCTTTAAGAGTTTGAAGAAGATCTTATCTTTCCGAGGCCGAAGGCGAAGGAATCATCCGTTTTTTTTGTTCGTTGCTTAAATACGCGCCCACAGATTTTTCTTTTTTTTCTGGCTTTCGACGTGGCCATGCGAACCCAGGAGAGCGAATCGTGATCAGACACGTGTCGCGGATACTTGCCTCTAGATTTTTGGCATATAGGATATAAAACGATTTTCTTTTATGCAAGTCATCCCCAAATTCAAGATATGTGGGAAAATTTCAAATAAAGGGATTAAGTGTCCAAATTTCTTAAATAAAAGCTTGAAATAGATTTTATTTCAAATAAGAATTTCAAGTGGCTAAATCGTCTTAAATAATAGGAGTGTACAAAAGAATCGAAAACTGCTCGAAACTAATGATTTTTAAGGGAACTGGTCTGGTTCCAAGTGTGCGGTTCGATAATAGGAGTGTGCAAAAGAATCGGAAACCGCCCGAAACTAGTGATTTTTAAGGGAACTGGTCCGGTTTCAGGTGTGGAACCGCCCACCCGGACCGGATCGATAATATAATAATAATATTATTTATTTATTTAATTTTTAATTCTAAAAAAGAAAAATCTTAAATCTTTAAAGTAAACCTAACTCGCTTGACAGTTACAATCTTACACTGAGCCGAGAAATTCTTTCTTTTGCTTTCGCCTTACGCTCACGCTCACGCTCACGCTCACTCTCACTCTTTCACTCTTCTCGATCAATGCTCACCTCACCATCTCTGACTCTCCGTCTCCGTCTCCCCGCCTCCGTCCTTGACTGGTGGGTCTATGGAACCAACGACTGGTTCCCGGTTCTAATTTTTTGGAATCCGTTTTTAGTGGGCGATTCCTGGTTCTAGGATGGGAACCATCCACCCAGACTATGCTCACCCCTGTCAAATAAGAACTTTTGGCCGGGTGGCTAACATGTGACTATTCCAATAAGAGGTATTATAATAAAAAAAATCTAAGTATATTTTTTTATAATTTTTTGATTTTTTGATTTACTTTTTCTTTCCTTTCCTTTTTCCTTTTTTCCTATTCCCTCTCCTAACCATCACTGTGCCTCATTGATGGTTGGCGGAGGTCACTGGCCTCGGGTCAGGGCGACCCTCGCTCGATGTCCGCGAGGACAGCCCTCACCCAAGTTCAGCGACCTTCGCCAGCCATCACGAGGCCTCGTTGATGGCCGACAAAGAGAAGAAGGAAAAGGAAAAATGAAAAAGAAAAGGAAAAGAAAAAAATAGAAAAAGGAGAAAAGAAAAGAAAAAAAGAAGAGTAAAGGACGAAAATGCTCTTCAACTGGCGAGGTCAGGCTTTTCTTTGAAATTGATACGACCATTTTTAACCTTTATTTAAAAAAATAAGGGCACTTTAATTTTCAGGACCTTGTTTGAAAAAATAAAGACACTTTGGACTCTAATTTGGAATCTTCCCAAGATATAATTATAATTGTTTTGTCAATTAACTTGCTCAAATCAATGATGATAGATTCGGCTTATGTAGAAGAAAAGGAAATATGTAGTTCGTATAAAAGTCATCATCATTTCTATTATTAATAATATCGTCGTCGTCGTCGTCGTTATTATTATTATTATTATTCTGATTCTGGCCCAATTAGGCAAGCATAGGCCCAAAAGAGTAACGTTTCTCCAACCAAGCCCAAAAGAAACTTACGCAGCAAAGCCTAGGCCCGCCAGAGATAAGACCGCACCGGCCCATTGGGTAAAGTAAGAGGCCGTTTAGGGTGCGACTCGCTTCAATCAAATACATGCTACTAAAAAACATAGCACGTGCTACTTGGTTTGCCTAGTCATTTGGTATGTACCCTCTAGAAAAATTTTAGTAGGTGCAGCATCGCTCTCGTGCTAAAAGTCCTTGCGGGGTAGGAAATCGCTGGGTGCACCACGTGCCGCTTCTCCTCGCTCGACTTTGATCCAATAAATTGGACGTGATCACTGTCATTATTCCGTGGGGGCTAATGATCGCAGGAGGAACACCGACCGGGCCTTCGATCCTAAGGTACGAGGTTTTAAAACGGTCTTGTCAATCGATTTCTCGAAATCTCAAAGCTAATGGCATGAGATCTCGAGATTGATAGTATAAGGCACACCGGTATCAACTTGAAATCGTTTAGGGACGATCTATAAAGGTCTTTCAACTTATCATAGTCATCGGATGGCTGAGCCATGATTTAATATCGAAACGATCCGTTAATTCGACTTCATCTCTATCCTATTTGGACTAACTTTGCCAACCAACGAAGGAAGTGGACCAGCTTGAGAAAAATGTAGTCCCTACATATCGGAGGGGTCAACGAAACTTAGGTTTATCTGGAATAAACAAACCGACACTAATTGATCATCGTATTAATAAAAGGAGACAAGTATGAACACTACCGATATTCAATTTCTGCGTAAACGCTAAGCATCATATCTTTTCGCAAATGGCTGCACAGCCTTCCTTCCTTATCGTATGTTGGACTCGGTCCGACACTTATCTAGATAGGTCATACATCGTCACAACATCACTCGCATTTCCTTACCTTTCTGTCTAATTGCTTCCGAGAACACAACAAAATTAATAAGTGAGGTGCGATTCCAACTATTGGAATGAATATGAACGGTACATGTTTCGGGGAGCACGTATCGCGTCTTCGATGGTCACGAAACAAGGCCTACACGTATAAATCAGAATTAGTACCGAGCAAGAAAAGGTTCTTCGAATCAAATTGTATTGCTAGGCAAGATGACTAACTATGTACAATTGAGTTGGTTAATTTCTCTAAATTTTCAACTTCATTGACAATATCAAGTCATGAAAGTAGGTCACCAACCGTTTCTAGTGTATTACCATTAATCAGACTTTAGACAACAAAAGTGGCACTATGCTTCTAGAAGCACTTCCCTACGTATTTTTCTCCTCAATACGGATGCCACCTTGCTGACTAGTGACTACATGCTTAACGTTATTTCAACTTCAGCTTAGCTTAGAACTTAGATTTATTTTATACCGACATAACTAAGACACTGGGTTCCATAAGCAACCCTAATCCAAACTAACACGTGGAAACATCTATGGGATGATAGTTAATCAATGCTGACATTGTATATATGTCGGTCGATTGCCGCCGCTCGCCAAAACTATATCTTATCCGCGATATCTTAATTGCTGGAATTAAAGGATTTTCATACAGGGAGAGGATCAGCTGCTATCGGGCAGCAACATTGACGTTGCCGTCTAGACTAGACCTATCAAAATAAGTCATAAATCCATTTTTTTAACCTATATTTGATAGATCGAGTTATTATATGAGTTAGTTATATTCGGTAAATGGATTGTAAATTGGTTTAGAATAATAAGGCTCAAAATAATATAGGAGTTGAATGGATTTACAATTTACTTAGACTTAGCTCGCCTCTATAACTCTCTTTTTACTCTCCCTTGCCCTTAGTCGATCTTGCGCTCGCTTACTCCGCGCTTTCACCTCAGTTTGGATATGAATTTTCTTAGGTTTGATTAAATATGGAAGTATTTAACTATCATGGGTCGGGTAGAGTATGGATTAGGTTTTGGTCACTATATTTGTATTACAAGGAAATTGACCAATTTAGGTTGGATCGTTTTCGACCTGACTCAATCTCAATCCGATTCACTCATTTGACAAGTCTGGTCTGGACACCTCATAGGTTTCTTTTCATGCTCGACTTGTAGATTTCTCCCAAAGAAACCTTTCCTAACGAAAAAAAACGCCTACGACGAGAACGAGCTAGCACCTATACTAGAAGTCATATCGACGAGCGATTAAACTGATCGAACCCGTCAGGCCCTATACAGTTTTCAAAACACCGGTTACTTACAATGAGATAGAACTTCAAAAAGATTGGGAGTTCAGTCTAGGTAGAAATAAGAAACCGTGAAGCAAGGTGAATGGCACTTTACTTGTGTCACGAAATGGGGACCTTTCACGTCGTCGGCATATGTGCCAAAAGCATATGGTTCGGCAATTACACGTTTGTAGATTACAAGTTTACAACTCCTAGGATCAATCCCGGACGCATCTGTCGATCTTTTTCACCCGTCGCTACCGGGGGGGAAAAAGGGTACAAAAAGGTGAAAGGAAAGGAACTTCACCTGTCGATTCGATCGCCTTACCCTTGCTTTTTCTTGTCTAGACTTTGTCGCGTTCTTTCCAATGCGATCCTGGATTGATTTCATTTGCAATAAATATTCGAATTATTATTGCGTATTGTGGACACGAGAGGAAATCTTGTGCCATGTTAGATCACCTTTCCGAGTTGGTAGGTGGCGAATTTTCTCGGAAATCGACGATTGGGCGGCCATTTTCTTGGAATTTTTTTGTTTTAAGGGAAAAGTAAGAAGAGGTGACCCCGAGAAAAGAGAGAGAGATATGGAGAAGTGCGAATCGTTAACTCCTCTCTAAATGGGGTCGGCCACGCAACGTGATTTCGTTTGTGCAAAATTCAACTGGTTTTTCACGAAATTTCAGCCCGCGCTCGAGACTTTGACTTCCGTCCAAAAGTCAAAATCCCACTATCCCAAATGGTGCTAGCACGTCAACGTTGACTCGTATTTTGGAGACTGTAGTAAGTGGCATAAACTGTTCGTGCGTCCACGAATTGCTCGTGAAAGATCATGATTTCACAAGGACATCCCTCGATGAAGACACGGGTGTACTCGAGCGGGTCTGAGATTGAAGTAATTCTTTCAGAAAGCCCTATGTATTAAAAGTTTAAATTGTCAGTGGGAATCCTCGATGTGATGCTTGTTAGAATTAGGCGCACAAATATAATTAAATAGGGAGTAAAATCAAGAAAGAGAAATCAAAATACAGAGTTTATTTTGACTTGCTCTTAAACTGGGAAACTAGGGCTATATCCAATAAATAATTTTACTGTAATTAGATTGTACATATGCATCACAATAACTATTTATGGATCTAAACTCATACTATCAAGAAAATACGGGCCCGAACCCCACCAACATTAGAATATTGAGTTTTGCATACTTTGTACTCCAACCGATCAAGCACACCACTCGTGGGATCTCCATCTAACTTCCCACTTCTATCATTCCACTCATGAGGCAATTGATCTCTCAAACTACGTTAAGTTCGATCTGCATGCCAAGTGCAAAACAATTCATCAATTGCCTTCCATTCCGCTTTTAAGCGAGAGAGGATCTCAAAATCCACATCGCTTGTGTATCGGTTTTTTATAGGCCAGCTTACATATCGTATGCCATCACCGAATAGGTCAGATCGATGCTCGTAAAATCCTTCCTAGTCACGAAGACATTGCAAATTTCTCATTACTCACTAGGAGTGATCGGTTTCGAGGTGGATATGTTCCAGACTCGGAACCTGAAGCCTATCATATCATAACCGATTTTCAGTTTTTGGAATTTGGAATCTACCATGTTTGTCCTGGAGCCTGTTTTGGAGCCCACTTTGTTTTTCTAATCCGATTTTAGGATCTACCAAAAAACCTGTTTTTCTTTTGTTCTGTTTTTTTTTCTGGTTTCATTTTTTCCAACAAAATAATATGAGTAGCAATGAAACGGTTTAAAGTAAAAGATGAATAATAAAGTCACTATTCGTCAAAAGCAACAATCCCTAATATGAGCAATTAAAATTACTATCCAACAAAAGCAACAATCCAAAATAGAGTAATAGTGTGATCTATGAATTTATTTGTTAACACAAGCTAAAAGTTGTTTCAAAGCCGATGCGGATGGATTTTCACTTGGAATCGAGAACCGAAATCATTCCAACCGGTTCCCAAAAAATGGAACCGGTTCAAAAGGAATTGGTTCCTGAGCCTATTTTTCGGGTGGTCCAATCAAGTTTTCAGGTAAATCCGATCCGATTATACATCCTTATCCTTATTACTCATACGCAGTTGATAAAAAGTACCATTGACTTGTAGCTAAAAGATTAAAAATATTTTGAAGAAGTACGATAGATTTATCAATTACACATAACGATCAAATTCATTCCCCCATGTGATCATATCATAAAGCAACACCCGCAATCCGTCGCCACTTACGATTTCAAACAGCATCATATGCGCTAAAACGAATGTCCGGATCAGGAGCACGTCACGTGCTCAGCCGCGTGACCAGCTGGCGTTGGGCTTGAAGGGGGAAAAAGAAAAGGGACAGCCGCCGCCGCCGCCGGTGATGTGGATGCCACCGAGCCGAGTCTTGGCCCCACCACCCCCGGGGCCCACCAGCCACATGCCGACACGTGTCCCACTCGGTGGCGGTGGGATTGGCCTCGGCGCAACTTCGGAACCGGTAAACGCGGTGATCGAGTCAACCTCGGAGAAGCTTCTTCTCCTTCCGCGGCCAAGTCCACCATCGGGCCCCTCTCCCACCAAAATATGAGCGAGAAAACGCTGATTCGTGAAACTGTGATTGAATTATTAATTATTTCGTTGCGAAGTTTATAATTTATATAATTCGCAATGCATGTCTTAAAATCAGATATACATTTCCTTGAACATTGCCGTAAATTTCTGGTATCTTAAGGTATTTGCTTAATGTTAAGGGTGTGTAATGGCAATTGCCCAGACCGGACAGGACCGGCCGGTTCTGAGCGGTTCCAGAGGCCATTGGTTCAGTTTCAAGCTCCAAGGTGGGAACCTGACCGACGGACTGACTAGATCAGTTACATTTTTTTTTTAATTTCTTAAAGAATTAGTCTAAAAGTAAATCCTAATATGAGTAATCTCTATTCTTCAAACTCCTTTTTCTCATCTCACCGTTTCATCCACGATGTTAAGCTTTGCAATTGTTAGTGTTTGCTTTCTGCATAGCGGAGTTTCTCCAATCTAGTTTTCTTCTGTTTTGTATTGTGCTTTTGTTTTGAAGGAGAATGTTATAACTATCGCTTCCATCGGACTGGACCGGATCAGACCGAGAACCATTCACCCCTACCTAATATGTTACAAAAACGGCAACATAGTATTAATAGCCAAAGCTGCTACCATGGAAAGTCGACATCAAACGCTCTCTTAGGTCATTTTTTATCGAGCGACATGACAATATGCTAATGGGGTAGTAACGACGACCCGCTTCTCTAAGTAGCCACTTACGGTCTGTCGGACTGTCCGATATGCCGGCTTCTAAAAAATCAATCTCTCAAAGCGCCTGCGACGGACACCCTTCGACGGACTTGCGGGATTAAGACCAAAGGTTGGAACATCATCGGAACCCGACTAAGGATAAAGAGGAAATCGAGTTAATCCATTGCTATGTTTGAATATTCAACTCGGAAACCCTTTGACCCCCTCGAAACTAGAAGAAAGAAGAAGAAGAAAACTCGGAGACCCAGAAAGCAAATAGGGTTCGGGGAACAAGGTTGGGCCGTTTGACATGTTCAAGGCGGGGCGAATCCATCGGCACGAGGTGTGGACCCCCGACTCGGTTTGAAATTTCCCGTCGACCAATGCCTTTCTCTTTGGAGGATAAGCCACAGCGAGATAGGGTCGGACCCACGGGGCTCGATCTCGGTTTGATTTTTGTGGATTTTTGTTGTCCGGGTCAGAGATTTTTGTGGATTCGGACAGGAGGAGGAGATGGAAAACTAGCTCCAGCCATTTCTAATGGGGCCAATTAGGTTCGTGTCTGGTGTGAGGAACATAGGGGATTGGTTGGCTTGCCCAGGCTAATGGTACGGTGGTGCTAGTCCAATTGATAGGTGCTAGCAAAAAAAAAAGTCCGATATAGGTCCTGGCACAGCACATTCGTTGCATTTGAGAAGGAAGACGCCATGTTGCTAAAGTCTAATCTGATCCTATCCCGTGAGATATCCATAAAACAACCTGCTAAAAAGAATATTAGAATGTTTTATATTAAATCGCATTTTCAATTATTCGCTTAAACTTTTTGAATAATTTGATGTTGGTTTCACAAAACTTTACATTATATCACAATAAAAGATGATAGGTTTATTTTCAAATCCGTAATTTTTTTTCTCTTTTGCCTCCCTCAATATATATTTTCACATTTAGTAGGAGGGCAAGGTCCATTTTACACACGATGGGGAATGCTAAAATGTTTTAAATATTAAACGATCCTTTCATTTAAAATTTTTGAAAGGTGGATAGTAATTTCACGAAATTTCCATTAGAAGATAACAACGAAATTTGTTAGTGGGGGGCGAATTTGAATCTTCAGAAGCACTGGTGCAGCGCAGCCGGAGAAAAGTTCTGAGCAAGACAAAGAGATGATTAACGACCACTAGTGGCTTTTCGTAGTTGATTGTGAGTGTAGTCACCTTTATTTTCCAATAAAGCCAATACATAAACAGCTCTAAAAACTTGTCGGGACCCCTTTTGCCTCCTTCCTTTTTTCCCCTCTCGTGTTCTACGGCTGAAGTCTGACTTCGCTGGAAAGGAAAAGGCAAACGGATCACGGCGTTTTATCCTCAAAATCCTCCAGCCATCATGGCGCGATCACGAACTGCAGATTTCGATATCCCCATAAGACGGCCAGGGAATCACGTTCAAAGTTTCCAAGGCAGGCTGTCGGGAACCAGGGACAAAATTCCGAGTACCATAATTCGTGCAATCCGACAGTGATGAGAGCAGCAATTGTGGACCTCAACAGCAAAACCCAAGAAAAGAAAAGAAAAGAAAAGAAAAAAAAAAAGAGAAAGCGGCAGACAATATAATCCATGATAATGAAGTTGCTCATTGCATTAGGCATGCCTCGCATTTGTACACCCACGAAGCAACCCAGGAGAGTTACATCACCACACATCCTTTTCATGGATTCCGATAGTGAAATTTCGGGGTACCAATTCACGTGAATTCATTATAACGAAGGGGGTATGATTTTCTTTTGGTGATCATTCCTACGACCAAGTAGTCTCCTTGTGGCAACAAACCTTTCGAAAAATGGAAATATGTTTGCACGAGGAAGGAGATGACGAGATGAACACGCACGGGAGATGAAAAGAGATTCACTTTTCATTGCCGTGCTTCGTGCGATCTTACCCGATATATTAAGATGGTCGAGAGCACCCAGTAGATTGGACTCACCTAATCGAGTTTTCCTCTAAATCAACTTTAGGGTTGTGACACCAATTGGCTTACAATTACCGCTCCTTTAACTATACCAGCAATAGATTATCCACTCCCAGCTTTGCTTTCTTGTATGACGATCATGAATACCCACATGTCTTTTTACAATTAGTATGGACAAATCACACACAAATGGGCACATGGAAGGCAGCAAAAGTAGGTAAAATCGGCAAATAAAACACCTCACAACCAAACTCCGATTTGTCCTAAAACGACCTGAATTTGCGGGTAACATCCCATTCCCCCGTTCGTCCTGACGATACTTTCCTTGGTTCTTGTCCCCACTACACTACTACTTATGTAAGTCGGCATCTCCCCACCAGAAGTCTACAATATCCAACTGGCCAAATGGGGCCCCCCATTGGATTACAAAAGTCCACGTGGCGCAGCATCACGGGGCTGTCACGCGGAGAGACCACACCACAAGGGGAGGGGGGGAGTCGCGCACCGACGACCCTACCTACAGCTTCTGCCACGGACAAAGGAAGACCAAAACGAGGTCAAACTTCAACGATTCCACGTTCCAACCCACTGAAATTTCCCAGCTATATCCCCTTCGAGATACGCACAGACGCTCTCCTTCCTCTTCTTCGTTAGGTTTTTTGTGGATAAGTCTCTCTCTATCTATATCCGCTGTTTCGATTTTCAATTCTTTTGAAATAATAAAGAAGGACGACTTTCTGAAAAATTCCTCGTTCGCCATTCCCACCCGTTTTCCCCATTCCACACGCCTATCTTTCCATCGGATCATCATCCTCTGGTGCTTTCCCTACCACCCTCTCTCTCTCTCTCTCTCTCGCTCTCCCTATATATACCCCCTTCTCTCTCTTCTTCTCCTCGTCAAGTTCGAATCCTAAACCAAATCCAGAAAGTAGAGAGGAAGGAGTCTCGTTTCTTGTTCCATCGTTTGATGCTGCGAAAGATGGTTGATTTAGATTGGAAAGCAAAGGGAGCCACCGCAGCCGCCTCCGACATGTCCCGGATGTCGCCCAGGCTCTCCAACAAGCTCCACCTGGTCATCCCCACGCCGTTCCGCGGCGGCTACGACGTGCCGGCCGCCTCGGACTCGGCCTCCTCGGCTTACGAGTATTACCTGCGGCTCCCCGAGCTGCGGGCGCTGTGGGGACGCAGGGAGTTTCCCGATTGGAAGTCCGAGCCCCTGCTCAGGCCCGCCCTGCAGGCGCTCGAGACCACCTTCCGCTTCGTCTCGACCGTCCTGTCGGACCCCAGGCCGTACGCGAACCGGCGCGAGTGGAAGCGGCGGCTCGAGTCGCTGGCCGCGACCCAGATCGGGCTCGTGGCGGCCATCATCGAAAACGAGGAAGACGGGGCCGAAACGCGCGGCGGCGCGCCGATCGCGGACTTGAGTTCGGGTCTCGGCGTGCTGGCTCGCGACGGCAGCTCGGCCGAGGTCTGGCGGCTCCCCGGGGGAGAGGCGGCGGCCACGGTGGTGAGCCGCACGAGCGAGACCAGCCTGCTGCCCAGGCTGCTCACGTGGCAGACGTCGGAGGACGTGGCGCAGAAGATCCTGTACACCATCGAATGCGAGATGCGGCGGTGTCCGTACACGCTGGGCCTGGGAGAGCCGAACCTGACGGGCAAGCCGAGCCTGGAGTACGACGCCGTTTGCAAGCCCGGCGAGCTCCACGCGCTCAAGAAGAACCCGTACGATCACCAGATCCAGAATCACGAGTGTCAGAACCTGTACACGTCGCACCAGATCCTAGAGTCGTGGATTCAGACATCGCACGAGCTCTTGAATCGCATCGAGGAACAGATCGAGAGCAAGAGCTTCGAGATGGCGGCGACCCACTGTTACTTGCTCGAGAGGACGTGGAAGCTGATGATGGAGATCGAAGACCTTCACCTGTTGATGGACCCCGAGGATTTCCTCCGGCTAAAGAGCCAGCTGGACCTCCGGAGCGAGACGGCGGCGTTCTGCTTCCGCTCGACAGGGCTCGTCGCGATGACGAGGAAGTGCAGGGACCTGAAGCACAAGGTGCCGTACATCCTCGGCGTCGAGGTGGATCCGCAGGGAGGGCCACGAGTGCAGGAGGCGGCGATGAGGCTGTTCGGCGGCGAGAAGAGCGACCAGTACGCGAAGATCCACCTCCTGCAGGCGTTGCAGGCGATCGAGGTGGCGATGAAGAGGTTCTTCTTCGCGTACAGGCAGGTGCTCGTGGTGGCGCTGGGGAGCTTGGAGGTGACGGCGAGCCGGTCGGCGATGAGCCTCGAGAGGGACGACTCGCTGAGCCAGATGTTCCTGGAGCCGACGTACTTCCCGAGCTTGGACGCCGCGAAGACGTTCCTGAGCGACTCGTTGAGCCGGGAGCGTCATCAGACGTCGTGAGCCATGACTAGCGAGGGAAGAAAGGTTGAGGCATTGGCCAGTTTGACTTGGACGGGGCGGTCAACTCGTTCGAAATTTGACTCAATTTTTGTTCCCATAAAAAAAAATTGGTAGAATTCTCTCTCTATTTTTGTTTTTGTTTTTTATTTTGATTTTGCATTTGAAATGGAATAGGGATCAATTATTTATTCTTTGTATAATGGTTTTGAAAGTGGATTGATCATTGGGCGACTTTGATTTCTAACAATCAATGAGATACAATCCGACATTCTCATTTTAAATTCTCTTGGGCAATTGCGAATACTGCTTGACGAATTTTTTTGAAGAGCTTTCAGAAGATGCAATCGCATTTCTAAAGGCAGATTTAGAGGTTTTTTAAACTTCAAGTATTTTCGGAATGCATATACATATTTTTTCTTCCAACTTTGCAATCGCTAAACTTTCATAATTTTGAACATATCCCCACCTCACGCGACCTCACTAATGAGGGTTTAGGCCTCCAATGAGGCCAGATCTAGTTGTTGGCAAGCCAGTCTAGCACTTGCCAGCCTAGCTTGAGGAAGAATCACCTCAGTCAGTTGCTTAGGCTGCTCGAACCCAAATGAGGCTGCTAGTAGCCAGATTTAGTCTCGCCAGTGGCTTGCCGCCTGCTCGTTCGGCTGCAGGCCCTTTGTCGATTTTGAGTTCTTTTTTTTTTAAAGAAAAAGTGCTTTACAAATCTTCCAACTCTGTCATCGTTAAACTTTCATAATTCTAAACATTTCCCTACCTACGCAACATTACTAGTGATGGTTCAGGCCTCCAATGAGGGAAAATCTAGTTGTTGGCAAGCTAGTCTAGCACTTGCTAGCCTTGCACCCGGCGGTTTCTAGGTCACTTAAACCTAGGCTAGGCTGCTGGCAGCCAAATTTAGTCTCGTTGGGATCTCTTCGCCTGCTTGCTTAGTCACTAAGTCTTTTGTCGAATTTGAGTTTTTTTTTTTAAAGAAAAAATGCTTTACAAAATGTGATTTTTCCAAATATCATTCAAATTAAATTTATTTTTCAATGCACTTTTAAATTATAATTTACCAAACACTTGCATTTTAAATAACTCTTTTCATCTAAAGGTGTTTCCATTTTCTAGAAAAATTTCCCCAAAAGCCGAACCAAACGCACCCTCGATCTCTCTTGGGATTGTATTGCGATTTTGGTTTGTAAATGAATTGGAAGAATAGTGTCGAAGATATTTAAACAATTATAAAGTAATGTGAAATCTCGAATTAAAAATCATTAATTCAGATATTCGGCTACATTGCCTATTAAATCAATTTTATACACCTATAATTGTATCTTTAGCATGACTTAAGTCAAAAATAGCAATTAGACTGTTGGCCTAAGCTTTTGATTTCTGAGTGAAAATATACATGTAAAAAACCAGAATATGACCCTAAAACAATATGTTGTAATACTTCGAATGTAATTTCTCTCCCCAGTATCTCACTTCTAGCCCTTAGAAACCTACATATCAATCAGGTGCCCCCCTAGGCTTCGGTCGAGGTGGTGTTTGTTTACTGGCGCTTAAGTGATCTAAGTTCCTATCGCCGAGTCTTTTTTGGGCCAAAGGAGTGAACCAAGATCCAAGAGCCGCTCACATGAGACTACAGATTCCAATTGTGCCAAAATGTGAGCAGAGCGAAAGCCTTTAACTTAAAAAAGGAAAATAACACAAATGGTCTATAAACTTTGACCCAATGTGCAATGTTGTCAATGAACTTTTAATTTTTTCAACTTGGTCTCTAAACTTTAGATACATATTTAATTTAGTTCCTAAACTATATGAAAATATTCAATGTTGTCCCTGAACTTGAATAAATGAAAAAATATTTTCATATAGTCCAATGATTGGATTGAATATTTATCAAAAGTTCATGGATTGTATTAAATAAATTAAAGGTTTAGGGATGACATTGCATATTGGGTTAAAATTAAGGACCACATTGAACAAATTCAAAATTTAAAGATTACATTGCACATTGAGCCGAAATTCAAGAACATTTGCGTAATTATCTTCCTTAAAAAAGAACATTTTTTGCATGTTTAGTGCCAAGAGGTAAAAGCCTTATTTTTGACATAGTCGTGCCTTGCACGTCTTCTTCAAGTCACAAGGGGTCGGCTAACTTTTCGACTCATCAAGTTGAAGTGAGTGATCATTCTACTGCAAAATCACACGTTTAGTAGCTTAACCATATTTCCACTCTACAGTGATTGAGGAAAACATAAAGTGAATGCGAGGAGTTGATCTTGCATGTGTTAGGATTAGGTGCACACAACGAAATAGAGAGTGAAGGCGAGAAAGAGAAATTGAGGTACAAGGTTTATCTTGGTTCAGCCTTAAACTATGGCTACATCAAGTAGATGATTTCACTATAATCAACACCTCTCTCATGCTTACCTGTTGATGGGAAATATGAACCACACCCCCATAGTATGAATAACAAGAAAAGAGTAACAATTGGCATTTCTCTTTCACAAGGACTAAACGAGGTTGGGCCATGTTGGAGCTACTTCGCCTATCTGATCTGGGCCGGTCTTAAACTCTCAATGCCAAACCCAAGGTCCGGCTAGTCCTCGTGGGAGGGATAATCGTAAATCACGGGCAACAAATTAGGGTCAATCTAGGAAGGATCTCGGCCCCGCTTATCGATCACCTCTGCTTCGAAGGCGTTTTCCGACTAGGCTTTTTGCCTCTGCAAGTTCGAATTCTGCACCTACTTGGGTGGACTGGCACTATACGAACTGGGCTCGAAGTTACGGCCCGTTTCTTCAATGTCTCTGCAAGGGCATTCACATTCAAATGCTTGTAGAACAGTCGCGCGCTCTTGCTCTACATGTGGCCATCTTTTGATGCCTTCGCTTCGAATTGCAATTTCGGCTCAACGACCCAGGCCCATAACATCTGCTACCAATAGACAAACGCAGTTCTCATGCATACATAGAGCAATGCACGCGCATTAGCAGCTCTCGCGGAAATCACAGTTCCTGCAGATGTTATGATCTATAAGGATCAGTGATTTCTCTTATTCTTTTCATGAAAAATGCTGCATACTCTCCTCAACATTTGTTAGATCTCCTATTCATAAAACCTCCGATTGCTTATCGTTAGTTTTGTCGTTTGACTTGAAATCGGACTGAATTTCGTGTTTTTCTCAAATCCGCGTGTTGCCCGAGCACTCATCTTGAGTTTTTGTCTACTAGAATGAGGCAAATTAAGCCTTTTCAGAGTTGAGATTGCAAATTAGCATGTGCACGTCAAGAGTGTCTTTGCCTTGATAATTCATTCTTTAGTATTAGTACGAATTAAGACGGATCCTCCCCAACGGTGTTTTAACGCAAACAAATCAATCAAAAATTACTTAAAAGAGAATGTCAATTAGTGGAAAACAATGTAGCGAAAAATTACATGGCAGGACACTGGTCAATGATAGAGCAAGCGTACCTTCAGGCGGCATCTACTTTTCCAACATAGCGCTCGAATATTGAAATTTACTTAGCATTGGATACGTGAAATCTTTCAAAATATATAAATATTTAACTCTTTTCCTGATTCGAAAACTTAAATTACATTTTTTTTGAAAAAGCAAAATGAGGACTTATCACGAACTCTCTCGAACAACTTTTCAGGGCCGCAGGGACTCATAGGGTTTAACCACTGCATACGTAACTAAATTTAAATTAATACAGCTTCTTCTTCTTTTTTACCTAAAAAAATATGCTGCGGTTCACATCACGAACCTACTTCCACTGTGGTCTACAGCAAAGGACACCAAACAATTTCTCTTTTCAACCTGTAGCTTCCGTCCATATTCTTATTCCCTCACCAAGCATGTGATCCACACAAACTTGGAACTCTCTCTCTCTCTCTCTCTATTTGAATTTGAATTTCATCTGCATTTAAGCTTTTCTATTTGCAACCACGAAATTTCAATCACTGTCGCAATTTGTGGGCTATGGCAATGTGCCATGCATCGGGTGTCGAATGCGGAACACTTATGAATTATGGGGTTCATTAATTTGGCGACAAATATTAAGGAAAATATAGCAAATCGAAGCGCGAAGATTCGCTAACATGGGCTAGAACTAATTTCGATCGCCCTCATTGCCGCTAATACGTATTAGTTTAATCAAATTAGGTGGGCAAAAGCAGTATTGTTTGCAAAAGGTCTACAACCAAGGCCGTCCTTACCTAGAGGCTAAAGGAACTGCTGCATGTCGTTTTACCCCCTTCGAACTTGTGGATAACATTGGTCGTGGCTAGCGACAATCACGGAGCATATTATATTAATGCAAAAGGCAACCGTGAAAGGGAAAAGATAATGGGAGAAGATAAGGCATGGCTGTCAGCAATGGCCGTCATCGATTAATATTTTGATTAAGCGGTTTTGATAATGATGATCGAGCGCATATGCGGTGTCTACATGCCCATTAATTATTTCCGACCATTTTGTTTGACAATCCCTTGTTTTGTTGATTTTCTAATCAACTGGACAATGATGGAGTTCTGTTCCAAGCCTTTGTTCTTTGTTTTACTATCCCATATTGAGCAGAAAAAAGTTATTATGCGATTAACGGGTATTGTAACTGATTTTATCTAAGGTCCTTCTTGACAAACGCATTGTTCCGTGACACGGTAATTTCATTCAGTGGAATAAGAGTTGTTGGTATACCGTTTGTATGTTACTACTTATGTTATATGACAAGCTGATTGCAATTTGAACTAAGGGAGATTTAATTGATATTTAGAGTCATCTTTTGCATAGCATATTTGAGTTCGCCTCTTTTTAACCTAACACCCGAGATTAGATGGAGCAATAATCGAATACGAAATATCATGCTTTCTCAATCACAGCCAATTCCTGAAAGGGTGTTTTTTTCCCCCATCTCAAAGGTGTGATTTCAATGGTGCTTTTTTCTATGTGCATAATAGAGAATGGTCGGTCACCGGACATGCGTCACGGAAATTGATTTCTTAACACCCTTGTGGACATCTTTGTGCCAGCGAAGTTCGAGTCGTACGACAAGTCGCACTCACCATGGTATTCTAAAGTCGTGCTTGAATTTAATAACCCATCCGAGACTAAAAGCATAGAAAAAAACGAATGAATTGCTACCCTAAAATGATGGGTCGGTTGTCTTACGTGATTATACAATTCACTTGTCTAATCTCCCCACTCGGGCCCTACCACCTTCCCTCCAGCTAAACACTCTCCACTGCTCTCACTCTATATTACCTAACCACACCCACTCTCCATCCCTCATCGGAGCTCGATCGAACGGCCACAGTTAAGATCCAGACGCGAACCGGGACCGGAGACTTCGAAACCGCGGCGACCAGCGAGAGAGGGGGGCATGGAGGGGAAGGAAGAGGACGTTAGGGAGGGGGCCACCAAGTTCCCGGAGAGGCAGCCGATCGGGACGGCGGCCCAGAGCCAGGATGGGCGGGACTACGCCGAGCCCCCACCTGCGCCGCTCTTCGAGCCGTCGGAGCTGACGTCGTGGTCCTTCTACCGGGCGGGGATCGCCGAGTTCATGGCCACGTTCCTGTTCCTGTACATCACCATCTTGACCGTGATGGGCGTGGTGAAAGCCGACACCAAGTGCAAGACGGTCGGAATCCAAGGCATCGCGTGGGCGTTCGGAGGCATGATCTTCGCTCTCGTCTATTGTACCGCCGGTATCTCAGGTAACTAAGCAGAATCCTATGAACTTTTCCCTTTATTCTGTCTTTCGTTTTACAAAATATTCACCTTATATGATCAAGCAAGTACCCTGTAGTTTTGGAACTAAAGTATGTTATCACTTGCTAGGTTTATCAAGGGTTAGTTCAATTCAAATATAGTATACTGCTTGTTCCTATGGTATATATGTTGTCAGTGTTGATGTTTGGTTGTTTTTGGGACATCTAGGTGGTCACATAAACCCGGCGGTGACGTTCGGACTGTTTCTGGCGAGGAAGCTGTCCTTGACGAGGGCGATCTTCTACATGGTGATGCAGTGTCTGGGTGCGATATGCGGGGCCGGCGTGGTGAAAGGGTTCGAAAAGGCTAGCACGTACGAGAGGCTCAACGGCGGCGCCAATTTCGTCGCCCATGGCTACACCAAAGGCGACGGCCTCGGCGCTGAGATCGTCGGAACTTTCTTGCTCGTGTACACCGTCTTCTCCGCCACCGACGCTAAACGCAGCGCCAGGGACTCTCACGTACCTGTAAGCTTCCTCTCCTTCCTGAGAACTTTGCATGGAGTGTGTTGAATTAAGCTTTTGCAAACACATATTCCCTTCTAGTATTATCAAGCCGAGGAAACATGATGTTTGGATTATTGTGTTTGGGCATCCATGTATGTAGATACTGGCTCCGCTGCCCATCGGGTTCGCGGTGTTCTTGGTGCACTTGGCCACGATCCCCATCACCGGGACCGGCATCAACCCGGCCAGGAGCCTCGGCGCGGCCATCATCTTCAACAAAGACCGAGGCTGGGACGATCACGTGAGTCTCACGCGCCGCCGTGCGCCTGCGCTTTTCCTCGAAGTTTCCTCGAGCTACAACACCAAGTCCCCTCCTCTTTCTTTCTTTCCGTGGTTACTAACAGTGGCATGTTGTTTTGGGTGCAGTGGATTTTCTGGGTGGGCCCATTCATCGGCGCAGCGCTTGCCGCCCTCTACCATCAGGTGGTGATCAGGGCCATCCCCTTCAAGACCAGGTGATGCCCGAATCCTGGCCGTTGCTTCCGGCGTCAAGACAACCTCAGATGATAAAAGTTGGCGGCGGGTCCTACTTCTTTTGGTTTTTGCTTGTGTGTGTCTGGCGTGTGTTTTAAAGATTGTGTAATTTTCAAGAATCCTTTCTCAAAGGCTCTTTTGCTATCAACTTTAGCTCAAGGGTTGGCCCCATGACCTGCTGGGAAGGGGACCAATCTGAAGCAGTGGGAGGTGCTTGGTGTCTGTATTTTGTGTCTATCATGAAGGTGATCTGTCAAATCGAAATGAGTGAAGAAAAATGAGGGAAAAAGCAAGGAGAGAAGATATTCTCGTCTCCACCAAGTCGTCTTCAAGCACCTATGATCGATTCCATTCTGTTGATTTTGTTGGCTTCTGTGATGTAAAATGTAATAATGTACAGATCAAATGGTCGACATGTTTATCTACTTCCCCACTTTGCTTTTTTTTCACGGCATCTTCTCTCGTATATTCGCCGTCTCAGCCTGAGCCTCTGTGTTACTGCAACAAAACAAGGTGCTCGCTGCTCTCGAGTGTCACGGAAGGTAGTAAACGTACAACGTTTTGGCTTAATAATGACTATGATATTGGAACTAGACGTGATCTATGAGCAGGGATCTTAAAGTTCTTGTTCAGGTCTAACCCAAAATTAACAAAATGGGAACCAATGTTTGTGTCCGAACAAGTCTAATTAGTTGGTTTCGGCCAAAGAGCGAATATATAACTTGTCCAACTCCCCTTCAGTTGCACTTTGGGGGGCTTGAAAGGCCCCCGGCCGTGGCTTGTCGTGCCAACGATGAACTGACCGAACACCTCACAACGAACGGCGGCCGCAACCCCGATCAAACCCCCGAGCCCTCCCTCCCTTGTATACGTGGTAACAGTAATTAGTAAGAAAATAAAAGGGATCTCTCCATATTTCACCTCATTGGGCTCTTCTCATATCGTAAGCTTTAAAAGAGTCTTTATTACTTGTTATTAAAGTCATAAGCGCCTCGGGAAACTAAGCCTAATGCAATCAAAGATCACCACACACTATCAAAAAGGAATCCTTTTAGATAACACTCGGAAAGCTTTCGCAGAAATTGTAATTGTCTCGAGTAATGTAAGACGATCAATTATTGAGTCAATGGGGCATGCTTTTTGAGCACAACAATTATGCTGACCATCCTCCTGCTTTCCTTAGCCAAATCATCAACTAGGATGATGGGAAGCTTTTCGCCATAGAGCTTGTCCATGATCTCCTCGCCGAGATGGCGCGAGATTATGGAACCGGTGTAGGATCTGGCATATCTAGCCATCTTCCTTCCTCTGCTATGAGGATCCTTGTCTGGCGTGGTTCCTCCGGCATCAACCTCGATCATCTCCATATGTTTGATCCGGAAGGACCCTTCTTCATCGACTATGCCTTGAACTTCCTCTGAAGATGCCGTGTAGTACGGCACGTTTAAGGTGTCTAGCTTCTCTTCCGCGATGAACCCCTAAAACAAGGTTAGAACGATGAATAGATTGAAACACGAAAGTGAAAATCGTTTCACTATGACGTACATCTTGATCTAGCATAAGTCCAATATACATCGAACCAGCATTTTTTTTAATTGAAGCACCATTAATCTTATAACATACGGAAAGATTTGGTCTTGACAACAACAACTCACCTACTCTCACCCATGGAAAAGACGGATTCAAGAGTCTGATGTTGATGGTGTTGACACTTAGCTCGAAATAATAAATAAATTTCCTTTGCAAAACGGGTCTGGGCAACACTTAATCCTTGCAATATACATAATGGAAGTTTCGTGCTCAAAACATTAATTCTAGTTTTGTCGAGTATTGGTATGCACTAATCACATATTAAAACCCCGATATCTATCTAATTTGCGCACAGAATGCATCAATACTTTCATATCCATGTCTTGCAACGTTTAGAGTGTATGAAAATTGAAAAGCTGACAAAAAATCAACTTACCTCTGAAACCAAATCAGCAATTGCCTCTCCAAGTTTTCCCCACATGTCGAGGCTGTCTAGGCTTGCAAAGTCCTTATCTTTCCTCCCGTGAAGTACCAACACCAGGCAACCGTTATTGATCATCTCTTCGCAGCGGGACTTCAAAAATGCCGATAAATCCGCTCGGAACTGAGCTAAGTAGGCCTCCTTCACCAGGTCGGGGCTGTTCTTCGAAATGAAGATCCTTCGCTTGTTCAATGGGAAGCCTTCTTCGCTCGTGAGACTGGGTGCATTTCATTGGCTCAAACTTCCAAGTTAATGCAGGATTAACAAGGACATCCATCGTGGTTATGCTGTGCCTGCACTACAGCTCTATCTTGAGTATGTATTTATGCACGAGTTGAACGGCATATTGGCGAGAATTGAAACATTATCAGTTGACCTAATACATGACATATAAGGTGTGTCGACCTGACATGAATCTCTCACAATGATACTCATCACAACAATCATTTGAAGCACAAATATATATATGAAGTCAGATTTATCTGAGATAGCCAATGAACGCTATAGGAGGAATGAGCGAGATGCACACAAGTTCCAGGGAAGAGCCTTCCGTGGAAAGAACCTGAAGCTCCCATTATAAAGCACGACAAGCTTTCACAGCTTTGCGAGAAGTTCGACAAGCTGTTGAACAATGTGTTGAAATCGTTCCCGGGAAGACTGTTAAGATAAAATTTGTTGGAGCTATGTCCCAGAGCTGCTGTTGTTTTTCTTGTCGTTTTTTAGTCTTTTCTATTTTGCTGTCAAGTTTGTTAGACAGTTACTTTATTAGCTATTTTCTAGGAAGTGGAACAAGTCAGTTTTTTAAGTCAGTTTTTGCACGTTAGTGTGCAGTTAAAAACAGGTTCCTATTAAGCTTGTTTTGGATAGTTTTGTTGTTGTTCAATGTTAATATTTTCAAGTCTTCTATTCCATCTCTCTCTGCAAAATCAGAAAATTGTGAAGGCTGGTTTGTTTCATCTTCATTAACAATTGGTATCAGAGCTTCTGTGGAATCTTAAGGGACTGTGAAGTGAGGGTAAGCAAGCCTGCAAAGACAAAGCTGATGGAGGCAGGATCAAGTGGATTCTCTGCAATGGCTGCTCCAGTCTTTACTGGGGAAAATTATCAAGCTTGGGCTGTCAAGATGACAGCATTCTTGGAGGGTCATGATTTGTGGGAGGCTGTGGAGAATGATTATGAAATTGCTCCACTTCCAAACAATCCGACCTTGAATCAGATAAAGTTCCATAAAGAGAGAACCACAAAAAAGGCCAAGGCAAAGTCTTGCCTGTATGCTGCTGTCTCACCCCTTATTTTCACAAGGATCATGAGATGTGATTCTGCAAAGGCCATATGGGATTGCTTGAAGGATGAATACGAGGGAGATGAGAAGATAAGAAGCATGAAGGTGCTGAATCTCTTAAGGGAGTTTGAGAGACAGCAGATGAAGGATTCAGAGTCAGTGAAGGAATACTCTGATAGGCTGATTGGGATAGCTGAAAAGATCAGAGTTTTAGGGACTGACTTGAAGGATGAAAGGCTGGTTCAGAAGATCCTGGTGTCTCTTCCAGAGAAGTTTGAAGCCACCATAGCTTCTCTGGAAAATACAAGAGATTTAGCTGACATAAAGCTTGCAGAATTGTTAAGTGCCTTGCAGGCACAGGAGCAAAGAAGACTGATGAGAAGAGAAGAGCCTATAGAGGGTGCACTGCAAGCTAAATTGAAGTTCAATGATGGAGGCAAAGGGAAGAAATGGAATCAGTCAAAAGGAAATGTAGGTGACTCCAAGTTTGTAGCGAAAGAAGGAAGTTCTAGTGGGTCTTGCAAATGGAAGAAGAACAAGAAGCCTTGTCAACACTGTGGTGGAACTACTCATCAGTCCTTTAGATGCTGGAGGAGGCCTGATGCTAAGTGCAGAAGATGTCACAAGATGGGTCACATGGAAGCAATCTGCAAAGAGAACAATCACCAGCAAACAGGAGAAGCACAGATAGCAGTGAATGAAACTGAGGAAGAATGCTTGTTTGTGGCTTCCTATTCTGGTTCTCCTGTTGAGAATGATGCATGGCTGGTGGATAGTGGTTGTACCAATCATATGACTGGCAATTTGAAGCTGTTTAGGAGTATAGACAGGTCAGTCAGGTCCAAAGTCAGAATTGGTAATGGACAGTATATCGAAGTGCAAGGAAAGGGCACAGTGGCTATTGAAGGAAATCAGGAGGTGAAGCTGATTAGTGATGTTCTCTTTGTGCCAAAAATTGACCAGAATCTGTTGAGTGTTGGTCAATTAGTTGAGAGGGGCTATAAGGTGAAGTTTGAAGGAAAGGAATGCCTTATTGATAATGCAAATAGCAAGGAAGTGTTGAGAATGCCAATGAAGGACAAGTGCTTCCTGTTCAAGCCACATGAAATGCAACAAATGGCTTTGAAGTGCAAAGAAGAAAATGCAGAGCTATGGCATAAAAGGCTTGGACATGTTCATTGGAAGAACATGTTGTTTATGCAGAGGAATAGCTTGGCAGATGATTTGCCAAGTTTGGAGGAGGAATTTCCACAGTGCAGAACTTGTCTTCTTGGCAAGCAAACCAGATTTCCTTTCAAAGGAGGAGGCTGGAGAGCATGTGAGAAGCTGCAATTAGTCCACACAGACTTATGTGGACCTATGTCAGAGTCATCTCTCAATGGTAGCAGGTATTTCATTACTTTCACAGATGACATGACTAGGATGAGCTGGATTTACTTTCTGCAAACGAAGTCTGAAGTTTCTGATGTGTTTGTGAAGTTCAAAGCCTTAGTTGAGAATCAAAGTGGGAAGAAAATCAAAATGCTCAGGTCTGATAATGGTTCTGAGTATACTGCTCACAAGTTTAAGTTAAATTGTGAGGAAGCAGGCATTATGCAGCAGTTCACTGCCCCCTATTCACCTCAACAGAATGGGGTCAGTGAGAGGAAAAACAGAAGCATTATGGAAATGGCCAGATGTATGATGCAGGAGAAGATGTTACCTAAGAAGTTCTGGGCTGAGGCAGCTAGTACTGCAGTGTTCTTGTTGAACAGATTGCCCACAAAGGCCTTAGAGAGGTCAACACCTTTTGAAGCCTGGTATGGTGTTAAACCTTATGTAAAGAATTTAAAAGTTTTTGGGTGTTTGTGTTATACGCATGTTCCTCAGGTCAAGAGGGACAAGCTGGATCAAAGAACTAAGCCTGGAGTTTTCATTGGATACAGTCTACATTCAAAGGCTTATAGGATTTTTCAGCCTATGACAGGGAAGGTGACTGTGAGTAGAGATGTTGTTTTTCTTGAGGAAGATGAGTGGAATTGGATGGAAGAAAAGAATGCAGAACAGAAGAAATCTGCAGAACAACAACCTGCAACAACTGCACAGGTTGATGAAGTTGTGAATGGATTGGAAGATACTATGGATGATATGCCAGTAAGAGGCACAAGGTCACTTGCTGAAGTTTATGAAAGAAGCAATGTGGCAGTGCTTGAACCAGCTAATTTTGTGGAAGCTAAGGAGGATCAGAAGTGGATTGCAGCAATGCAGGAGGAGTTGACAATGATTCAGAAAAACGACACATGGGAGCTTGTTGACAAACCATCTAACAAGAATGTGATTGGGGTTAAGTGGGTGTTCAGAACAAAACTTAATCCTGATGATTCTGTCAATAAACACAAAGCTAGACTAGTTGTGAAAGGCTATGCTCAAATATGGGGAGTAGATTATTCTGAAACTTTTGCGCCTGTTGCAAGACTTGATACAATCAGGCTACTATTAGCTATTGCAGCAGAGAAGGGGTGGCCTATATTTCAGCTAGATGTCAAGTCTGCATTTCTGAATGGAGAGCTCGAAGAGGAGATTTTTGTTGAACAACCTGAAGGCTTCAATGTCAAAGGGCAAGAAGAGAAGGTATACAGATTGAGGAAAGCTCTATATGGACTGAAGCAGGCTCCAAGAGCTTGGTATGGAAAGATAGACAGATATTTGCAGGATTTTGGCTTTGTAAGAAGCTTGAGTGAGTTCACTCTTTATGTCAAGAAGGTGAATCACAGTGTTGTAATTCTGTCACTCTATGTAGATGATTTGTTGGTGACAGGGAATGATGTGAAACTGATAAAGAGGGTGAAGCAAGGTCTATTTGCAGCTTTTGAGATGTCAGACTTGGGAAAGATGGCTTATTTCCTTGGTCTGGAAATAAAACAAACTTCACATGAGATTTTCATTTGCCAAAAGAAATACATGAAGGAAATTTTGAAGAAGTTTCAGATGGAAGATTGTAGAAGTGTCAGCACTCCTATGGCTGCTAAGGAGAAGCTACAAAAGAATGATGGAACAGAAGCGGTAGATGCTTCAATGTATAGAAGCTTAATTGGATGTCTCATGTATCTCACAGCAACTAGACCAGATATTTTATTTGCTGTAAGTGTTTTATCCAGGTTCATGAGTAGTCCTAGTCAGTTACATTTGGTCGCTGCAAAAAGGGTCTTGAGATACATCAAAGGAACATTGTTCTTTGGTGTGAAGTTTAGGAAAGGCCAGAAGTTTAAGTTGCAGGGTTTTTCTGATAGTGACTGGGCTGGCTCAGTAGATGACATGAAGAGTACATCTGGGTACTGCTTCACTCTTGGTTCTGCTTGTTTCTCTTGGTGTTCCAAAAAGCAGGAGATTGTAGCTCAGTCCACTGCAGAGGCTGAGTTTATAGCAGCTACTGCAGCTGCAAATCAAGTTTTGTGGCTGAAGAAGATAATGAAGGATTTGTGGTTGAGTTCTTGTGATTGCATTGAAGTTTATGTAGACAATCAGGCTGCTTTAGCAATATCACAGAATCCAGTTTTCCATGGCAAAACCAAGCATTTTAAGATCAAATTCTTCTTTCTGCGTGAAGTGCAACAAAGTGGTGAAGTTAAGTTGGTTTATTGTAGATCAGAAGATCAGCTTGCAGACATGTTCACAAAGCCACTTCAAGTTGAAAGATTTGAGCTGTTAAGGGAGAAAATTGGAGTTTGCAGCAGCAACTGATCCAAGGAGGAGTTTGTTGGAGCTATGTCCCAGAGCTGCTGTTGTTTTTCTTGTCGTTTTTTAGTCTTTTCTATTTTGCTGTCAAGTTTGTTAGACAGTTACTTTATTAGCTATTTTCTAGGAAGTGGAACAAGTCAGTTTTTTAAGTCAGTTTTTGCACGTTAGTGTGCAGTTAAAAACAGGTTCCTATTAAGCTTGTTCTGGATAGTTTTGTTGTTGTTCAATGTTAATATTTTCAAGTCTTCTATTCCATCTCTCTCTGCAAAATCAGAAAATTGTGAAGGCTGGTTTGTTTCATCTTCATTAACAAAATTGGAATTCAGGAGGCGGGCAGCTCGAGCGTGCACACTTTTCCTGTACGCTCTCTATAATGGTAGACATGAAAATTACAACGCTAGGACCCGAAGCACAGCCTAAATCAGCCCCATTAAGAAGCTCGCATGGGAAGAAACCTTCCTCGAGTAGAGAATCAACTGTGCTCGCTATCGCAGGCTTCGTTAGAGACACAACCTTTTGCTGTAATGCAAGAATCAAATTCATTCTTATAAACCAACCCGATCCCGTGTAGTTTAGAGCAAACATCGAACCACAACTTATAATATTATCAGGAAAAGGAAATCATATTCCACGAATCACGAATGGCGATCGATCATGCCTCTTTCTCTGAAAAGGGGGTATTGATCGAAAGAAACGAAACGTGTAGGTGGAGGTCTGGGCGTAGCTATGTTCCCCGTCTCCTTTGCTCATGAAGAGAACTTGTTTCACGTCCATGGCAAAGATTTTGATCACTGAGTTCTCGATAGCTGTAAATCCATCCTCACCCGCTTATTCTGCACTTGTCACGACTTGAGGATACGCACGATCGACATTTCCGTTTCAAGAAGGGAGAAGAAGAGTTAGGCTATCTTTGACGATCAAGAACACGGCATTCTTTCTCCCACTCGTTACCGAATTTTTTTTCTTTTGTTTCGACTCCTATCCTAATCGTTCCAGTATTGTTGTCCTTTATGATAGTGGTACCGGTTCTTTTGGCTCGGTCCGCTTCAGTTATGTAATTTATTTTCTTTTATATTAAACGCGTCCTTATTCGACGGTAAACTTTGAATTCATAAAATACTTCGATATTCATGTGCATGAACGCTGACTAAAGTTTGGGTAAGTTACTCTACTTAGATTGAAAATATTTGTCCATTGGTCATGATTGAGGAATTCGGTATTGTTTCGATCAATTAAAAATTTAAGATTTAAGAAACAAACAATGAGATTTTGGCCTCCCTACCCGTGGAATTTCAATTATCATAAACGACACATGGCAAGTGACAAAAAGTTGCACGTCAAATTTCCGACTCTTGAATTCAACAGGTGGCTCCATTCTTTGATTGGCTCTCATGTGATATTTTCCTAGACTTTTTCATGATCTTGAGAGAGAGAGAGAGAGAGAGATTTTGAAAGGGATGTGAAGATCAAGGCCGCAAGTTATTATGATTTGTCTCTTTGGAAGATATTGGCTTGACCGGATAATTAAGATTATTAAGAGAACGAGGGATTGCATTTTTCGGAGGAGAAGGACACCAGAAGTGTCAAAAGTTGTATACGGCGCTCACTTTAATACTAAAAATTTTTGCCGGCTCATTTAAGTACCAATTTGGAGAAAAAACGATCACTTAAGTACCAACAGCGAGAAATTCCGGCCAAATTAATTTCGTGGCCTTTATAATTATAAATTTATGCTGACATGGAATATCATTTAAAAAAATTTCTCCATGTGGATTTCCAAAATGACGTCGCACAGTGCTATGTGGTGGATTGCATCAAAACGATGCTTTTTCCTCTCCTTCGCCTAGAAGACGTCGCACGGCTTTGAGATCTTTTTATCTCAGACCGATCGTCGTTGATAGTCTCTCGGCATCAACATCGCTCATCGTCGCTCTCTTTGTTGTCATTGTCGCTTGCTCGCCGTCACATTTCTGCAACCTAGGTTTGTGATCTTCTCTCCTTGGCTCAGTTGCTGGAAAAATTAGGGCTCCAAGGCGAAAATTAGGATTCCTAGGGCAAAATTAGGGCTCGGAGAGCAAATTTAGCGCTCAGGAAAAAGTAAGGTTGTGATTGTGGATGGGGACCTCAATTTCTTTAATCATGGTATCATTTTCTTTCATGGGATGATGGTACTTATAGCCGTGGGGACCTTAATTTGTTTAACCACAGTGATGTTGTCAATCACATTGAATTGTTTGATCACAATATCAACTTGCAACTGTGGGGTCCTTACTTTGTTTAATCACGGTATCAATAGTGATGTTGGGGATAAGTACAGCGCAAGTGCCATAACTTTTGTACGGAGGACACTTAAGTGCCATAACTTTTTTTTGGATCACTTGAGTGCCATAATTTTCAAAAAAAAAAAAAAAACCACCGCCCGCAGCGGCTGCGTTGGCTTGCGCTCTGGTCCCCCCACGAAGGGACCAGAGTTCAAACCCCAGCGTAGTCGTTAGGGATTCTTAAGTGTGGCGCCGTGGTGGTGGGTCCTGTGCTAGCGTCACCCCAGGTTTACTCCTCCGGCTGTCGGCCGTGCGGGGGGTTCCTGGGTTACAAAATAATAATAATAATAATAATAATTTTCAAAAAAATGATCACTCAAGTGCTACTTACGAGTTGATCGTGAGGGCCCGAAACCGCGGTTTTTCCGGTCGAACGGTGACCTTCCCGGCAAGGCGAGCACCACCGGCTTGAAGAGGGAGTGTCGGTGAATCATTCCATGGCCTCCGTTCGTCTCGAAATTTCCGTTTTAGCCTCCGTTGACGAAGGTAAAAATGCTTCGTAGTCACACAAATTTTGAGCCAATTTGTGTGACTACGAAGCATTTTTATCTTCGTCAACGGAGGCTAAAACGGAAATTTCGAGACGAACGGAGGCCATGGAATGATTCACCGACACTCCCTCTTCAAGCCGGTGGTGCTCGCCTCGCCGGGAAGGTCACCGTTCGACCGGAAAAGCCGCGGTTTCGGGCCCTCACGACCAGCTTGTCAGAGGGGTTGGTCGTGAGGGCTCGAAACTGCGGCTTTTCCGGTCGAACCGTGACCTTCCCGGCGAGGCGAGCACCACCGGCTTGAAGAGGGGGTGTCGGTGAATCATTCCATGGCCTCCGTTCGTCTCGAAATTTCCGTTTTAGCCTCCATTGACGAAGGTAAAAATGCTTCGTAGTCACACAAATTGGCTCGAAATTTGTGTGACTACGAAGCATTTTTACCTTCGTCAACGGAGGCTAAAACGGAAATTTCGAGATGAATGGAGGCCATGGAATGATTCACCGACACCCCCTCTTCAAGCCGGTGGTGCTCGCCTCGCCGGGAAGGTCACAGTTCGACCGGAAAAGCCGTGGTTTCGGGCCCTCACGATCAACTTGTAAGTGGCACTTGAGTGATCATTTTTTTGAAAGTTATGGCACTCAAGTGAGCCAAAAAAAGTTATGGCACTTAAGTGTCCTCCGTACAAAAGTTATGGCACTTGCGTTGTACTTATCCCATGATGTTGCGATTGTGGGTGGGGACCTCAATTTGTTTAAACAATTCGATGTTGCTTTGTTTCCACTAAACAATGTATGTGCTTTCTTTTCCACTAAATGACAACAGTTGTTGACAATATGGTTATGTAGTTGCAGCCTAGGAGAACTTTAGAGTGCTTATCTCTCAAGGTGGCCTAAGTTAAGAGTCAAGGGCTGCATCTGAAAGAAGAACCTAACCAAGGTTAACTAGAGCATAATCCGGTAAGAAAAGTGCTCTGAAACAAATGACACGAGTGACATGTCCAAAGACAAGACCACAGGCAGGGCCAACGACAAGAGCATATGCAAGTCCAAATACAATAGCACAAGCATATCCAAAGACAAGAGCATAGGCTAAACAGAAAAAGCCAGATATAGTTTCAGTATGACAACCTCCAAATCAAGTGCAACAATCTTCAATTCCAGTGCAACAATCTTCAAATCCAGTTCCAGTTAGAAAGAGTGCAAGGATTCAAGCCAGAGGTCCATCTAACGGGATAGAAACTGAGAGGTTATGTACATTGACGACTGATGGGAGGGGGTGCTAGATATGGTAGTTTTTATGTTTTGTTGGGAGGTTGTGCTGGATATGGTAGTTTCTATGTTTTGTTGGGAGGTTGTACATATGGTAGTTTATGTTTTTTATTGGGAAATTCATATGTTTTAGTTGGTTATTTAGATTAACCAAATGTAAAAACTATGTTCAATGTCAATGGATCGATATTTATTTTGTCTATGTTTTTGCCATTTCCATATTTTGCTTTTGGTTGTGTTAGTTGTGTTGGTATTCCTGATTGTGCTGGTGTGTCTAACTAGGCTGTGCAAGTTGTGTTTGGTTTTATGTGCTGGTGCAAGCACAAAATACATCAGCAAGTGCTAGTGTAGAGTATTGTGCTTGCACCAGCAAGCATAAGATTGCACCGGCAGCTTGGTGGTACTGGTGGCCAAGTGGTGGTGGTAGTGGTAACGGTGATGGTGGTGTTGGTGGCTGAGAGTGGTGCTAGTGATTTTGGCTATTGATGCGAAGATGCATTACCTGTGTTGGTGCAGTTTTGCGTATGCACCAACAACTTCACTGATGCATCTTGTGCACTAGCACCTTTTAAACCACGATTGACATTTAAATGATCCTTTTCAACCACGACTAGCATTTAAGTGATTACTTTTAGAAAAACTTGACACTCAAACGATCATTATTTACAACTTATGGCAGTGAAATAGTCACTCGTGAATTTGCTACCACTCCTTAATTTGGCCATGGTTTGCAGCAATAGTTGCAGCAAATCAGCAAACCATTACCAAGCAAAACATGTAGCAAACCATTACATGTGGAGCAAACCAAACATCTAAAGCAAAACTAAGCAAATTAACATTGACAATACACAACTGAACAAGAAAACTTTTAACTGCTCACAGCTAATGAATTTCAACCTTTCATTTCCACCATATATTGTAGCAAACCTTTTGTTCCAGACAATAATTGTAGCAAACCAACAACACAACTATACTTACAAATAACCCAATACAAGTATATATTCCACTAATCTTCGACTATGGTAAATATACAAACTTCTTCTCGTTACTCACTTGACATTTGACTATAAAATAGTCTACACAAGAGAACAACAACACTATCAATGTTCGATAAAAGTTTTTTCAATTTTCAGCCTTGAAACTTCTTTTTTTAAATGGTTGGCCAGATATGTTAAAGCCTTCATTTGAGCTTATTTTGAGTCGACATCCTCCAACACATCAATTAATGTAAGTGGAGGTTGATATTATCCTTCAAGTAGTTCCAAGATCACCTCCTTTGCTTAACTGGAGAATTTCGCATCGACTCATTTGAAACATTTGCACTTCAAGCCTTCTTTATATCTAGTGCATCTATGGAATCTTTTCCCAAGATTCAACCAAGTCCAAGATGTTCTTCTTGGACTCAGTAACCCACAATAACAATAACACTCAACGTGTAGTTCGCTTTGTTGGGACAACTGTAAGCTGTTGTAGAAGCTCATGCCCTCTATTTGCAAGATTGAGTTGGTAATTTTTGGGGCAAACTGAAATAGATGCTCAAATTGGCCAGTTAGGATTTTCAAATTGGGGTTCACTTTCAATTTGGAGATTTAGGGTTTTTATTTGGGGGAAATCTGCCAAAATATGTAGTTTTTATTGTTGATATGCTGACTGGACCTCTGGCGACCCATATCAGCTTCAAAAATTAATAAAAAAAGGTCACGTTGGATTTCCGATCAATTAGATCGAAATTGGCACTTAAGTGATCATTTTTTAAAAAATTTGGTACTTAAGTGATCTAAAAGAAACTTTTGGCATCAAAGTGAGCACCGTACATAAGTTTTGGCACTTGTAGTGTTCTTCTCTCCATTTTTCGGAGTAAAGTGTGCAATTCCATGTGCATCACTAATGATGGAAGTGCACAAGATTCTTAAGGTCATTATTCATAATTCGCACAATGTCTATGTAACCAAGGGTACGTGGTAGGCATGTCGGTTACATAGACACTTGCCATGCCGGAGTCGAAACTCTCCAGTGTCACTTTAGGCGCGGCAAGCTACTGTACCTACCTACTCGGCGGCAACCACCTAAAACTGACATGGAGTCTAACTTCTCCATCCATAGGCCCCTAAGTTCCCTCCCAATATTTTTCTTCTTAGGTAAGAGAAGGAATATGGAGAGAACTTATAGAGAGATCCCTCCACCACATCGGAGAGTTCCTTCCCTTTTCTCCCCCTGAGCTTTTTAAGGACCTGCTCAGATTCAAAAGTGTGCAATTCCATATGCATCACTAATGATGGAAGATTACAAGATTCTTAAGGTCATTAGTATCTCTTAAATACTTATCTTTCAACTCATCACTATTCATAATTGGGACCCAACCTAATAAAGTACCATATCTTAATGAGTGACTGATTGTAGCAAACTCTCTTGTTATTTTCCTAATCACCGGGCCTCGGTGTAAAAAATCAATAATAGAGAGAGGAAAAGTGCTATAGAATGACGAATCATCATCGTTGCGGACCTATAATTAGTTGTATTGTGGACTACCTAATTAATTTGGTCACTCCAAAACTAAGTTTTGAATTTTGGGGTTTTGGCTGGGAATTCAGGATCGATTTTTGGTTCGAAAGTCTTGCATAAAGACGTCATTTCTCTAGTAGAGAGACAATCTATATCTGACTAAGGCTTGACATTTGCTTACGAAATGGAAACAAACAAACGGATCGGATCATACATTTTTCAGAGCGATAAAGATGCCATATCTTGTCCTATCAAATGAGAAAGCTTCTCACCATGGGCTCTAGGGAAAGATATGGCCTTTTTAGCTACCTTTGTTCCTCGGACTGCTGTGAGGACCCTCAAATCTCATCATCGGGTGAAGTCCCTTTGAGATCGATTTCGACCATCTCCATATGTTTCATTTCCAAGGACACCTCCCCTTGAACCATTTCCTCGACTTCCTCCGTCGACGTGATTTAACTCGGCATAAGGCTCGACAGACGGGATATAAGTAAATATGGACAAAACATTGAAGTACAATGACAAACCTATTGGGAGCACGCAATATTTATTTGATATCTTCACTTGATAAGATTACTAAAAGGGAGCCCAAATCCGAGTCTGAAATAATGACACTACAAGTGGCATAATTTTGCACAACACTTATTTGAATACCATAACTTTTTTCTCAACTACTTGAATCCCATGACTTATGAAAAAAAAGGTTCATTTGAGGGCTATGACTTTTAAAAATGTTCACCTAAGTACCGAAAATCCACACCAAATTCAGTTGGACCCATTTATTCAAAAATTTTAACCAATGAGTTATGGGTCAACTAAAACATTTTAACAATTCCACATCACACCGGTTCTCCAATGTGGAACTTTTCTCACACAACTCACTTGCGCATCTTAACATGACAAATATGGTAATTATTGCCCTAGTATTGCAGATTCTAGCAAATTTTGGATTTTTCTTTTTCATTATTTGATTTCCGGCTACCTGGATACCCATTAAATACCTTACCACATCCGTGGAATACCTTACAAGCCTCATGGAACACTTAACTACAAATCTTTGACATGTGCAGGTGGCCCTATCTCGGAACAATTTGCACGCAATTTGTGAGATTCAAATGAACGATCTCAAATTCCTTTGGAGGAAACCCTCGACGCACCAACCCACCGTCCACCAGCCCTGGGGTCGGTAGATTTGCATATTACTTTATAGCCCCACTAGGGTATCCTAGTTGTCCCTTCTTAATCCTAAACACTTACATTTCACCGTAAACACGAAAGAGAGATGAATAATGTAGCCCTATGTGATCCCTAGTCGAGCTTAACTATTATATTCAAAACTAGACTTGATAAATGAGCAGGAAGAGTTAGATATCGGGTCTTAACTATAGACAATGTCAATAAGTGGGTCTCTTGATATTTCTCCTTGTTGGGCTCTTCTCATATCGTAAGCTTAGTCCTTATTACTCATAAGTCATTAGCACCTTAATAAACTCAGCCTAATGCAATCAAGGATCACCGCACCCTAACAAACAAGGAATCCTTTCAAATAACACTTGGAAAGCTTTCTCACAAATTGACATTGTCTATAGTATTGGAGAAAACACTAGATCGAGTCATGGGACATGCTTTTTGAGCACAACAATTATGCTAACTCCTTTCCTTCTACCCTTAGCCAAATCATCACCTAGGATGATGGGAAGCTTTTCGCCATAGAGCTTGTCCATGATCTCCTCGCCGAGATGGTGCGAGATTATGGAACCGGTGAACGATCTGGCATCTTTAGCCATCTTCCTTCCTCTGCTATGAGGATCCTCGTCCGGCATGGTTCCTTCGACATCTACCTCGATTATCTCTAGATGTTTGATCTCAAAGGACCCTTCTTTGCCAACTATGCCTCGAACTTCCTCTGAAGATGCTGTGTAGTGCGGCATATTTAAGGTGTCTAGTTTCTCTTCCTCAACAAACCCCTAAAACAAAGTTCAGATGAATTCTAGTTTTATCAAGTATTGGTGTGCACTAATCACATATTAAAACCCCGATATCTATCTAATTTGCGCGCAGAATGCATCAATACCTTCATATCCATGTCTTGTAACGTGTAGAGTGTATGAAAGTTGAAAAGCTGATAAAAAAATTAACTTACCTCCGATACCAAATCAGCAATCGCTTGTCCGAGTTTTTCCATAATGTAGTGGCTGTTTATGCCCGCAAAGTCCTTATCTTTCCTCCCGTTAAGTACCAACAAGAGGCGACCGTTGTCAACCATCTCTTCGCTGCGGAACTTCAAAAATGTCGTGAAATCTGCCCGGAATTGAGCCAAGTAGGCCTCCTTCACCACGCCGGGGCTGGTCTCTGAGATGTAGATTCTTCCCTTATTCAACGGGAAGCCTTCTTCGCTCGTGAGATTCGGTACCTTTCAGTTGCTTAAAGTTCCAAATTAATGCAAGATTAACATGGACATCAATCTTGATTATGCTGTGCTCGCATTGTAGCTCTGTTTTAGCTATGTATGCATGAGTTGAACGAGATAGCAGCGACATTCGAACCTAAGTCCATCTACTTGAATACTGCAATAACGGCGAGATAACAACTAAATTGTATCAATCGACCTAACACGACCTATAAAATATTTCAGCCTTTCACATATCTCTCACGATAACAATCGTCACAACAATCATTCGCACAACACATACATACAATCAAATTTACCTGAGATAGCCAATGGACGCTATAGGAGGAATGAGCGAGGTGCAAGCAGTTTCTAGGGAAGAGCCTTCCATGGAAAGTACCGGGAGCCCCCATTATGAAGCATGATAAGCTTTTGTAGTTTTGCGAGAAGTTCGACAAGCTTTTGAACAACGTGTTGAAATCATTCCTGGGAAGATCATTAAGATAAAATTGAAGTTCTGGTGATGGGCAGTTCAAGTGCGCACACTTCTTCTGCACACTCTCTAGAACGGTCGACATGAAAGTGACCGTGCTAGGACCCAAAGCACAGCCTAAATCAGCCACGCTCAGAAGCTCGCACGGGAAGAAACCTTCCTCGAGTAGAGAAGTGACCGCACTCTCTACCGCAGGCTTGGCCAGAGACGCAATCTTTTGCTGTAAAGCAAGAATTGAATTCATTCTCATGAACCAACCCGATCTTGTAGTTTAGAGAAAACATTGAACCACAACTTCTGATATGCCAAAACAAAATCATAGTCCTGGAATCACGATTGGCGATTGATCTCGCCTATTACTCTGGTAAATCCACTTCACCTAAAGTCTCCCTAGCTATGTCCTCCATAGCAGGCCACGTGCAACAAAAAAGAGTAGAAATAGAAAGAAAAAGGAAGATGAAAGCGCGGCATGAATCGAACTAAGCAGACCGGGTAGGTTGACGTCTGAGCATAGCTGTCTTCTCCGTCTCCTCCGCTCATGAAGAGAACTTCTTTCACGTCCATGGCGAAGATCTGATCACTGAGGTTTCCTTGCTGCTGGTTAATGGGGGTTCGTGTGTCCACTGTCTTCAACGATGAATCGTTGTCCAAGACAGGGTTGTTTTGTCTTGGTCTGCCTCGATTATATGATTTCTTTTCTTTTAGCATAAATTATTTCGATGAAGCTTGGGATAGCGACTTATATTAAAAATATTTGCCCATTGGTTATAGTCGAGGGCTTAGGTGTTATTTGGTCGATTGAGAACTCAAGACTTCAATAGAGTTCGCAATTAGAATCTCGCGCTTCCTGCCACTGAAATTTCAAACGTAAAAATTGACACGCGCGCTAGATGACCAAACGTTGTATGGGGGAACCATGTCAGATTTCGGATGCTTGAATTCTATCGACAGCTCGATTGGGGAAAAGTTGTGAGAAATGGGGGGAGAAACATTGATATGTTCAATTCCATGATTGTCTCTCATGTCATTTTGCATAGATTTTTCCATGATCATGAGGTCGGAGGGAGAGAGAGGTTGAAAAAGACGGCATTTTCTTTTTTCTTTCTTTTTTTTTTAAACCAAGGCCACAGATTATTAGTACTTTTGTTTTTGGAAGATATTGGATTCACCAGATGATTAAGAAAATGCAATCTGTGTATCTATATCTAAGGATGCCTTTTTTCAATAGGTTGCAGTTTAATATATCCTACTCATTTTTTGTTCTCTCTCCTTACACCATATAAGTGATTTGCAAGAATAACGAGGTCAATATGTAGATAATAATAGTTACTCAGTGCCATGAAAAACGTGATATTATATAAAATATTAATTTATTACAATATGCTCATTGCGCTTGTAGAAAACATCAATGTGCGATTTGAATAACACTCCGATTGTCTCAATAAATAATTGGAAAATGTCCATGCCCCGCGATTGGAATCAGCTACTCCATCAGGCTTTTGATATTATAAAAATCTACTTTGTTAACCACTGACTTCTATGTCTTCTAGTCACTATCATGCAACCACTAAAATTTCCAATGTCGTATCAGTAAGAGCACAATATTTTGATTCCGTGCTAGATCAAGTGCCACTGATTTGTTCCTTTAGACGACTGTTTATTTTTTACTACGTCTATGAGATAAGTGGATACCTGGAAACAATCCTCGCTATGTAGTAATGCAAAAATGAATCTCTTGATATTTCTCCTTGTTGGGCTCTTTCTCCTGTCATTAGCTTAAACGACTCTTCATTACTCATAGGTCATAAGCACCTTAATAAACTCAACCTAATACAATCAAAGATCAATACACCCTAACAAAGAGAAATCATTTCCAACAACACTTAGGATCCGTTTGTTTGAAAAAAAACTATTTTTGGGAAACTTTTGACTTTCTGGTGTTCGGATGACGGAAAACTAATCGAGTTATGTAAAACGCTTTTCATGGGCTGTAAACAACAAGCTTAGATTAGGGGCAAATGACTTCCTTTTTAGTAAAAAGGAAATCATTTTCCCTAAATCACCTAACAAATGAAACTAATTTTCATGGAAAATATTTTCCTTTATCATGAAATTTTCAGCAAAACAAACACACACTTAAGAATGAATTCACGAAAATTGTCATCGTCTCTGGTAATGGAGATGAACACTTATTGAGTCACGGGACAAGCTTTTTGAGCACAACAATTATGCTAACTCCCTTCCTCCTTTCCTTAGCCAAATCATCAGCTATGATAACGGGAAGCCTTTTGCCATAGAGCTCATCCATGATCCCCTCGCCAAGATGGTGCGAGATTATGGCACCGGTGAAGGATCTGGCATGTTTAGCCATCTTCCTTCCTCTGCTATGAGGATCCTCGTCCGGCGAGCCTCTATCGATCTCCAATATCTCCAGATGTTTGATGTCGAAGGACCCTTCTTCATTGACTATGCCTCGAACTTCCTCTGAAGATGCCGTGTAATACGGAACGTTTAAGGTGTCTAGTTTCTCTTCCTCGACGAACCCCTAAAACGAGGTTCAAGCGAAAATAAGATCGCAAAGTGTCAAGACAGCACTTTATCCTTGCAATTAACATGATGAAGGTTTCGTACTCAAAACATTTAACTCTAGCTTTGTCCTATATTAGTATGTACCAATCACATATTAAGACTCCAATATCTATCTAATTTGCGCATATCATCCATCGATTGCTTAATATCCATATCTCTTTCCATGGGAGAGAGTATGAAAGTTGAAAAGCTGATTTAAGTTAACTTACCTCTGAAACCAAACCTGCAATTGCCTCCCCAAGTTTTTCCCAAATGAAGTAGCCGTCTAGGCTCGCAAAGTCCTTATCTTCCCTCCCGTTAAGTATCAACACGAGGCGGCCGTTATCGACCATCTCTTCACCACGGCACTTCAAAAATGTCAAGAAATCTGCTTGGAACTGAGCCAAGTAGGCCTCCTTCACCACGCTGGGGCTGGTCTTAGAAATGTAGATCCTTCCCTTGTTCAACGGGAATCCTTCTTCGCTCGTGAGATTCGGTACCTTTCATTTGCTTAAGTTCCAAATTAGTGCCAGATTAACATGCACTTCTATGGTGACTATGCTGTGCTTTCATTAAAGCTCTATTTTGGGCAATTATGCATAACTTGAACGAGATAATGGTGAAATTCGAACAGAAGTCCGTCTACTTGAAAAAAACTGTCCGAGTTCATATGTCGATAATTCAATGATCGGTCGAATAGTTTAACAGCTATTTATCTCCGGTTATATTATCCTTCACAAGTTATGTAGTCCAAAAAATAATTAATCAGATGTCGAGGATGCATTAGTTAAATTTGAATGAGATGATGGAGAAATTTGGGGCCTAAGTCATCTTGTACTCTAAACAACTAGATATTATTAGTTGAGCTAACGCATGATCTATAAAATATTTCAACCATACATGTATTCTTCGCAATAATAATCATCGCAACAATCACTTGCACCACACACATATATAAAATCAGATTTACCTGAGATAGCCAATGGACGCTATAGGAGGAATGAGCGAAATGCAAGCAGTTTCTAGGGAAGAGCCTTCCATGGAAAGAACCTGGAGCTCCCATTATAAAGCACAACAAGCTTTCGTAGCTTTGCGAGAAGTTTGACAAGCTTTTGAACAATGTGTTGAAATCATTCCCGGGAAGATCGTTAAGATAAAACTGCAATTCAGGCAGTGGGCAATTTGAGTGCGCACACTTCTTCTGTACACTCTCCATAACGGTTGACATGAAAGTCACCACACTAGGACCCGAAGCACAGCCTAAATCGGCCACATTTAGAAGCTCGCAAGGGAAGAAACCTTCCTCAAGTAGAGAACCAACCGCACTCGCTATCGTGGGCTTCGTTACAGACGCAACCTTTTGCTGTAATACATGTAACAAATTCATTCTTATAAACCAACCCAATCCCGTGTAGTTTAGAGCAAACATCGAACCACAACTTATAATATTATCAGGAAAAGGAAATCATATTCCATGAATCACGAGTGGCGATTGATCATGCCTGTTTCTCTGAAAAGGGGGTATCGATCGAATGAAACGAACCGTGTAGGTGGAGGTCTGAGCGTAGCTATGTTCTCCGTCTCCTTTGCTCATGAAGAGAACATCTTTCACGTCCATGGCTAAGATTCGATCACTCTCTCCCGCTGATGCTGCACTGTCACCGCTTGAGGATATGCACCACCGACACTTCCACTTCAGGAAGGGAGAAGAAGAGTAGGCTATCTTTGATTGGCTCGACTTGGGGGGGAGGGGGTTGATTGGCTCTCATGTGATTTTTGCTTGGCCTTCTCCATGATCCTGAGTGCAGAGAGAGATGGAGAGGGATGTGAAGAAATGAAGGCCACAAGTTACTATGATTTTCTCTGTGGCAGATATTGGCTTGACCGCATAAGAATATTAAGATACCCCAAACCAAATCTTGTTTTGGTCAAAGGAAATTTCCATTCAATACCAAAATAATACAGTAAAGGATTCACAGAGAATTCCAGTAATCATCACAACAAAGAAAGCCCATAAATTTTCAGAACAAACCAAAATTTAGAAATCAAGATATATCACCAAAGAATGGTCAGCAAAGGTAAGCACACACTTGTCATTTAAGAATAGATCTATGACATCATCAAAGCAAAAGATCAGCGGCCGATTACCAAATCACACATTATCATTAGTGATGAGCACATGTCGAGATCTCCATCTGCAGCTATAGCTTTGCTTTTCAGTGATGCTCACTTAGGTTTGGCGTCCCAACACCATCACTATACGAAGACAACAGAAGTAGGGAAAATTACCAAAAAAGTCTGAGACTTATTATACTTGTGTCAATTTTGTTATAAATCTTTTAATTTGATCAATTTAGTCCTAAATATTTTAACAAAGAAGGAGTCCTGTCAAATAAAACTTCGTAATGGAAATGAACACTTAATGAATCACGGGACATGCTTTTTGAGCACAAGAACTAAGCTAATCCCCTTCCTCCTTTCCTTAGCCAAATCATCGCCTATGATAATGGGAAGCTTTTTGCCATAGAGCTCGTCCATGATGACCTCACCGAGATGGTGCGAGATTATGGAACCGGTGAAGGATCTGGCATGTTTAGCCATCTTCCTTCCTCCGCCATGACGATCCTCGTCCGGCGAGGTTCTATTGGTCCCCATTATCTCCAGATATTCGATCTCGAAGGACCCTTCTTCATCGACTATGCCTCGAACTTCCTATGAAGATGCCGTGTAATACGGCACGTTTAGGTGTCTAGTTTGTCTTCCTCGACGAACCCCTAAAACAAGGTTCAAACGAAGATGAGAAAAAAAAAGTCTACAACTAACATATTCTACCCATGAAAATCACGGATTTCGAAGTCTAATGTCGAGTTTTTTTAGGCGAATTAATAAAAGACTGATTTATAATTATTAATGAATTTTTTTGGAAGGCTTGTCAATATGTCTGGGCAAAACTTTATCCTTGCAATGGACATGATGAAAGTTTCGTACTCAAAACATTAACTTTAGCTTTGTCCAGTATTAGAATCCATCAATAGTTTAATATCCATCTCTTTCCATGGGAGAGCGTACGAAAGTTGAAAAGCTGATTTAAGATAAACTACCTCTGAAACCAAATCAGCAATTGTCTCTCCAAGTTTTTCCCAAAAGAAGTAGCCGTCTGTGCTTGCAAAGTCCTTATCTTCCCTCCCATTAAGTATCAACACGAGACGACCGTTATCGACCATCTCTTCACCACGGCACTTCAAAAATGTCGAGAAACCTGCTTGGAACTGAGCCAAGTAGGCCTCCTTCGCCACGCTGGGTTGGTCTTAGAAATGTAGATCCTTCCCTTGTTCACCGGGAAGCCTTCTTCGCTCATGAGATTTGGTACCTTTCATTTGCTTAAGTTCCAAATTAGTGCAGGATTAATATGGACTTTTATCGTGATTATGATGTGCTTGCATTACAGCTCTCATTTGGGAATTTATGCACAGTTGAATGAGATAATGGCGAAATACGAACCTAAGTCCGTCTGCTTGAAAACTATCCAAGCTTATATATCAATAATTGACATGATCTGTCGAATAATTTGACAACTATTTATCTCTCATTATATTGTCCTTCACATGTTATGTCGTCTCAGAATTTAATAATCAGATGTTGAGTATGCATCAGTTAAATTTGAATGAGATGATATGATATGGAGAGATTTGGGCCTAAGTCATCTTGTACTCTAAACAACTAGATATTCTCAGTTGCCCTAACACATGATCTATAAAATATTGCAACCTTCCATGTATCTCTCCCAATAATAATCATTGCAACAATCATTCGCACTACACAGATATACACCATCAGATTTATCTGAGATAGCCAATGGACGCTGCAGGAGGAATTTATGAGGTGCAAGCAGTTTCTAGGGAAGAGCCTTCTATGGAAAGAACATGGAGCTCCCATTATACAGCACGATAAGCTTTCATAGTTTTGCGAGAAGTCGGAAAAGCTTTTGAACAATGTATTGAAATCATTCCCAAGAAGATCATTCAGATAAAATTGGAATTCGGGCATCGAGCAGTTCGAGTGTGCACACTTTTTCTGTGCAATCTCTATAATGATCGACATGAAAGTTTCCGTGCTAGAACCCAGAGCACAGCCTAAATCAGCCACGCTTTGAAGCTCGCATGGAAAGAAACCTTCCTCGAGTAGAGAATCAACGGTACTTGCTATCGTGGGCTTGGCCAAAGACGCAACCTTTTGCTCTAATGCAAGAAACGAAGTCTAATTTATCCAGAAAATTCAACCATTGCCTAATTGACTAGAAAACAAGGAAATAAAAATTGAGCCATGGCGGTTGATCCTGCCTATTACTCTGGAAATCAAATCGACTTGACCAAAAGAGTGAAAAAAATTACCAAAAACATAAAGAACCTGATAGGAGAGTTTAAGTGAATGAAACAAACCGTAAAGGTGGACGTCTGAGCGTAGCTATGTTCTCCATCTCCTTTGCTCATGAAGAGAACTTGTTTCACGTCCATGGCGAAGATTTGATCACTGAGCTCTTGATAACAGAAAGTCCACCCTCTCCCAGTCCCACTGATTCTGTACCGTCACTGCTAGAATATGTTTCTGCCATTTCCATTCCGGAAAGGAGAAGAAGGGTAGGCTATCTTTCATAATCAAGAATGCTATTTTACTCCTCCGCCCACTAAACTCAGGATTTTCTTCCTTTTGTTATGGATTCCTATCATTATCGTTCCATTTGCTGTTGTCTTTTATGGTAGGGGTTCTCCATAGATAATAATGCTACAAGACAGGTTGGTGGGCCTTGGCCTGCTTCGATTACATGATTTCTTTTTACATCAAAGACGTCCTTCTTTGGCTACAATAACCTCGCGCATCTACATCGGGTAAGATTTGGGTTTATTTACTTAAATTGAACACATACGCCCGTTGGAGATAATTGAGGACTTAGGCTTTATTTTGATTAATTGAGAAATTAGACTTTTAAAAAAGTATCACGATTAGGTCCTCAGCTTCCCCCGTCAGTGGAATTTCACACATTAGAAACGACACGTGGTGAATGACCAAATGTTGTACGTGGGGTAAAACATAGATATCATAAATTCCGTGATTAGCTCTGTTGCCGCCTTTCCAAGGTAAACCACCCAGAGAAAGCAGATGGATTACTAAGCGGGCATACGGTCCTTCTTGCTAGGTGGCACCTTCACCTAGCTTGGGACCTCCAAGCCCTAGCAGTTGCCACTTTGTTTCTTGATTCAATTGATCGATTTGAGTAATTTTGGAGTCGCCCACTAACGAATTACAGATCGGTTAGAAATCGAAGTAAGATGCGATGAACCAGAGATATAAGAAGTTGATTACGCTAGATTATTTTAACTCCATTTCGATACCTTTTCTTTATTAAAAAAAAAAATTTCGCACGCAATCTTCATCAATTCCATTATCTTAGGTCACTCACATGTAAAAATGGTCATACATGGTGCGAAGCAATAGAGATAACACCCAATGATCAAAACAGTCAATAAGTCACAAGGAAAAATTAGAGTGCATCAAGCAAGATTAAGTAAAGCCTCGTTATTGAGTCCTAAGACTTTGCGGACTGTGAATCAAAAGATGAAGATGCAATGCTATGCTCTATGCATGCCCTATATATGATGCCTAAAGCATGAATAACCATGCATGAAGTTTACTAAGATGGACAAAAACATGCATTGAATCCTAATCATTAGGGACAATCGGTTCTGGAGCGGTCCGATTCCCACCCAGGAATTGAGAATCGGACTGGTGGGATCGGTTCCCTGTTCTTTGCAACCGGAAACCGGACCATCATGTCCTGAAACCAGATCAGATTGTGCTCCTCTTATCATAAGCTTAAAAGAGTCTTTATTACTCATAAGTCATAAGCACCTTAATAGACTCAGCCTAATAGAATCAAAGATCACCACACCCTAACAAACAAGAAATCCTTTCAAATAACATTTAATAACGGAGACGAACACTTAATCTGAGTCATGGGACATGCTTTTTGAGCACAGCAATTATACTAACTCCCTTCCTTCTACCCCTAGCCAAATCATCACCAATGAAGATGGGAAGCTTTTCGCCATAGAGCTTATCCGTGATTTCCTCGCCAAGATGGTGCGAGATTATGGAACCGGTGAAGGATCTGGCACGTTTAGCCAGCTTTCTTCCTTTGCCATGAGGATCCTTGTCCAGCGAGGTTCCCCCAACATCGATCTCGATTATCTCCATATGTTCGATTTGGAAGGACCCTTCTTCGTTGACTATGTCTCGAATTTCTTCTAAAGATGCCGTGTAATACGGCACGTTTAAAGTGTCTAGTTTCTCTTCCTCAACGAACCCCTAAAACAAGGTTCAAAGAAGAAAAGATTGAAGCGTGAAAGTGAAATCATTCTGCCATGATGCACACCTTGATTTAGCACGAGTCTAATATACATTAAAATAGAATTTCTTTTTATTCAAACACCATTAATCTCATACCACATGGAAAGATTTGTCATGACAACTGCAACGAACTTATTCTCACCAATGGAAACTCGGATTTTAGAGCTTCATATTGAGAAGTAAATTTCCTTTGCAAGGCATGTTACCGTGTCTCGGGCAACACATTGTCCTTGCAATGGACATCATGAAAGTTTCGTACTCAAAACATGAACTCTAGTTTTGCCAAGTATTGGTATGTACTAATTACGTACGAAAACACCAATATCGATCTAATTTGTGCATAGAATTCATTAATACTTTCATATCTATGTCTTTCAATGTGAGAGTGTAAGCTGATTAAAATAATTTACCTCTGAAACCAAATCAGCAATTGCCTCTCCAAGTTTTTCCCAAATGATGTAGCTGTTTTGGCTTGCGAAGTCCTTATCTTTCCTCCCGTGAAGTACCAACATGAGGCGACCGTTATCGACCATCTCTTCACTGCGGAACTTCAAAAATGTTGATACATCTGCTTAAAACTGAGCCAAGTAGGCATCCTTCACCACGCGGGGGCTGGTCTCCGAAATGTAGATCCTTCCCTTGTTCAACGGGAAGCCTTCTTCGCTCGTGAGATTTGGTAACTTTTGTTTAACTCCCAAGTTAATGCAGGAATAGCACGGATATCTATCTTGATTATGTTGTGCTTGCATTACACCTCTATTTTAGGGATGCATGCACGAATTGAATGAGACAACGGCGAGATTCGAACCTAAGTCTGTCTACTCGAAAACTTTTGAAGCTTATGTATCAATAATTGACATGATTAGTCCAATAGTATGAACCCATTTATCTCTCGTGATATTGTCATTCACATGTTATATCCACAAAGAACTAATGGATCATATGTCTTGTGATAATTTTTTAAGTTATGTGCATCCCTTGAATTTGAATGAGATTTAGACCCAAAAAAAAAATGAAAAGAATTTGAATGAGATGATGGATCGGTATGAGCCTAAGTCATCTTGTACTCGAAACAACTAAATTTTTTCAGTTGACCTAACGCATGATTTATAAGATATTTCGACCTTACATATATCTCTCACAATAATAAATCGTCACAACAATCATTTGCACAATACATATACATATAGAATCAAATTTACCTAAGATAACCAATGGACGCTATAGGAGGCATAAGCAAGATGCAAGCAGTTTCTAGGGAAGAACCTTCCATGGAAAGAACCCGGAGCTCCCATTATAGAGTTCGATAAGCTTTCATAGTTTTGCGAGAAGTTAGACAGGCTTTGGAACAACGTGTTGAAATCATTCCCGGGAAGATCGTTCAAATAAAATTGGAATTCAGGTGATGGGCAATTCAAGAGCTCATGCTTCTTCTGTACACTCTCTATGACGGTCGACATGAAAGTTACTAGGCAAGGACCCAAAGCACAGCCCAAATCAGCAACATTTAGTGTGACATTCCGAAATTCTGCCAATTGGAATTTATTGAATAATTGAGTTTTATGAAATGTGCTTGCAGTAAATTCTCGTCCAGAACTGATCATTTCTGGGAATGCTAACCATTAGAAAAGGCTAATAGGGGAATTAAATTCGCGCAACTAAAGAAAATTCGATCGTGAATGCATTTCGACCATTAAATCGCGGAAGTGATATTTTCAGCTATTGTTGGTCGATCCAAGGATAGTTAGGGGTCAGTTCGCCACTGTCCTAGTAGTGGATCGCGGGTGATTCCGTTGGACCGCAAAACAACTTGACGAATGATTCTGAAATTATACCAAACGATCGTACCCCTCGGATCAAGTGATTGATTTTCGCGATTTTAATGACAACCGAGGTCGTCACGCATCAAACGGACTTGCACGTGACTCGATTCAGTATCAGTCTTGAGTCGATTTGTGAATTTCCCCAGCAAGCCGCCCGTTAGCTTGAGAAACGCTCGAGTTGCGTTTAATAGAATTTAATTATGAAATTTTTGTCCAAATTGGACACCGAAAAACTAGGAAGTCACGCCGGAACGTTAGGACGATGTTGCACGTGACACGTGTCAATTTTTGGTGCGCTTCAATCCTTCGAAAAAATTTGATTTCGACGAGAAATGAAGAAAGTGACGATTTTGCCCTTAATGATTTATTAAGGATTAGTTTTATGGGCAAGGGACATTTTGGTCATTTGTGTCTTAGATATTTTGGGTCAAAACTACTATTCATGTCTAGACCACTCTTCTCTATCTCCTCTCTCTCTCATTCCCCCATTCGGTTCTCTCTCTCTCCCCCGTGAAATTTCCCCCATCGTGAGCTCCCCTCCGGCGATCTCTCCCTCTCATCGCCACCATCGTCCGGACTGCCCTCAAGCCGCCGTACCAACCACAAGCCACCACCATTAGCTGCCGTCTCTCTCTTTCTCTCCCTTTCTCTCTCTCACGTGAGGCAAGACCCATGGCCAAGCAAGCCGCGCCGTCGCCGCCTAAGCCGATCGCCGCCACCCGGGAGCTATACACCATCACCGCCGTTCCCGATTTAGTGCCGTCGCTATCCGTTCTAGCCGCGATAGTTTAGAACGCGGGTAAGTCGCGCTCTAAACCCAATTTAGGATTTCGGGTATCAACAATGAATTTTGGGTGAAACTGGGAATAGATTAGGTGCGGAATGGCATGATTTAAAAGTGGGATTAGGTGGCAGGCCTTAGAATTGAAACCGGAAAATTTTTATTGAAAAATTCAGAATAATAGTGGGCTGCGAATTACTGTTCATGAGCTGTGATTTACTATTCATGGGGCTGTGATGATTTGTTCGAGACGCAAGTTGGATTTTTAGAACCAGCATTTAATGGCGAGAAGTGTCGTGAAGGATCGGAATTGATCCGACGCCATCTGGTTAGAGAAAATTGGCAATTTACGTGTTTTAGGCGTGTTTGGAATTATTCTGGATGGAGTTGATTTAATTGGGTGCTTAGTTGTGCAATTATATAATAGAATCATGCATGTTTGGTGCACGCGTGGGCCAGATTGGATTAATTATTGATAGTGGCCATGTGAATTACTGAGTGAGCGTATTTCATGTGTGAAGTGATGCGTGCACGGACCACGTGTGATGGGCCATTTGCGTGTGGTAAATGCATGTAGAGCATGTGCATGAGTAAAAAGGAATCGTGGTGTGGCAAGTGATTGTGGGAAAGTATGTGAAAAGGGTGAAAGTGCGAGGTTAGGATCGGGCCGAGTACCATAAACTCAGGCAGCAATCACGTAGGTCTGTTGCATTTGGCACAGGCTGATGCTTGAAAAAGCAAGTATGAGATTTGGTCCGAGGCATGATCAGCTCGGGTGAGATCGAGATTGGACCGAGGCATCATAAGCTCGGGTTCCGATCATGTAGGCCTGTTGCATTTGGTGCGGGTTGAGTGTTGAGTCGCAGTGTACCTGAGGCGTGTACGTTTACGCGGGACACTGGCGAGTGGTGTGGGAAGTGATGAGTGGTCGCAGTGTACCTGAGGCGTGTACGTTTACGCGGGACACTGGCGAGTGATGTGAGAAGTGATAAGTGATTGCAGTGTACTTGAGAAATGTATGTTTATGCGGGTCACTGACGAGGAATGTGGAAAGTGATGATGAGAACGAAAGGGACGCACGATGTGGGAATTTGCATATACATGTGATTGTGTGTAATATGTCTGATGTTTCTTGTTTTGGCGTGTGTGAATGTGTTCTATAATTGTTTGGAGGTATATGATAGGTTGGATTTAGGGGTGTACTTGCTGAGATATAATCTCATGGTTGTGTAAACCAATAATTTTCAGAACCCCGACATGAGTGATGAACCCTCCACCACCGCCACCAATACGTTTTGGAGTACCAGTGCACATGGAGTATGAGGTAGCTGAGTTTCCGATGGGTGACGGGATGACTTGGATAAGACACATGACGACCGTGTTTGTAGAAGTGGGAAAGCTTGCCATGTATGAAAACCATTTTTGAGGTTGAACGTCAGGTCATCGACTTCTTTTTGATTTTGGTAGTTTCAATAAAATGTGCACTGGTAGTCAGAGGTTTGTTTTATTGTATATATGGTGGAACAAGTTGAACAAGAAATGGAAATGTATATTCTCCTAATTCTCCCCAGTTTAAGTTTGTCAGGGTGTTTTATGGTTTCTGTTTGCGCGATTAAATCTCTGATGTTTAGTTGAGGTCGGCGATAACCTGGGACGTCGCAACTATTCAACCGGAGGCAAGATGTCGCGGGCTCGACGGGGGTTCGGGGCGTGACATCCCCGTTTGAATTGGTATCAAAGCAAGGTCAACTCGATTTAAAGTTGGTCGAATTGGAGTGACAAGGAGCGGAAACCTTGGGGTAGTAATTGGGGAGATCTAGGTGGGTTGTAGGGTGGAATGAGCTACACGTGCCTCCAGATTGTTTGTTGTGATTGTTTATGTAAGTCAATTGTGTGTGCTAATTGAATTGCAGGCGCGTCTAGACTTGAGGTAAGTGTTTAGACTCTGATGATGGTGATTTCATGATTTGTAGTGGGGAATTGCTTGTTGAGTAAACGGATGTGTTAATTCGTTGCTTAGAATTGGATTGAGCTAGTTGGTTTAGACTGCTAGTTCTTGAATGGAATTACAGCAGGTAGTAGAGTGGTAGAATCGTAACAATGAGCAGCAAAGGAAGAGGAGTAGGAAGAGTCCCAAGAAGAGGCACTGGTCAAGGATCTAGGGGTAGAGGACGCGCTCGAGTTAGAGCCGTCGAGGATCTTGGAATGAGTGCTGGAGTGATGAAAAATTTAAGAGTGGATGCTGGAGTAGCATCAAACCCTGGAATAGAAGTTAGACTTGTTGTGGATCTAAGAATGGACGCTATAATGAGAACTTTGGAGCGGATTGGTGATATAATAGAACGGCAGACTCAGGAGCGAGCTGCTCCGCTTGCCCAAGCCGTCGAGGCTGTTGCTGTTGCTAATGAGAACCGAGGTCAGGAGCAAGTGGTTTGCGAATAGACCTATGTACCAGTTGGTAGAACAGTTTATTAAATTGAAGCCACCTAAGTTTTCTGGGAAAGGTGACCCGGAGGCTGCACCTAGATGGGTAGAGGAACTTGGGAAGGCTTTTGAGGTGCTGGAATGTAACGATCATAAGAAAGTGACTTTGGCAGTGTATCAGCTGCAGGATAATGCCAATAATTGGTGGGAAGCCACTAGGGATAGGATTTTTCCTGAAGGTACGGCCAAAAATTGGGCTGTTTTTATTGAGAATTTTTATGAGAAATACTTTTCAGCTAGTGCTAGAGAAAGAAAACTTGCGGAATTTATGAGACTCCGCCAAGGCCAGATGACAGTAGATCAGTATGAGGCGGAATTCGCGAGATTGTTTAAGTTCGCGCCGAGAATGGTGGAACATCTTGAGGATAAGGCGTGAAGATTTCTAGACGGATTAAGGACTGATATCCGCAACCAGTTGTTACTGGTAAATCTAGGGACGTATGAGCAGATATTCGATAGGGCACCGGTCTTAGAGCGAGATCAGGTAGATAGGGCAGCCGTATTTGGATTGAGATTTGTCCCAGAGTGGAATAATCATAATCTTGGGAAGAGGCCGATGGTGGATAATAGGCGTTTCCCTCCACCAGCAAAAAGGAATATTGGAAAGCCAATCCGGATTGGGAATGGTTTGTGTAGGATTTGTCCCAGAGCGAGATCAGGGCAGCCGTATTTGGATTGAGATTTGTCCCAGAGTGGAATAATCATAATCTTGGGAAGAGGCCGATGGTGGATAATAGGCGTTTCCCTCCACCAGCAAAAAGGAATATTGGAAAGCCAATCCGGATTAGGAATGGTTCGTGTAGGATTTGTGGAGGTCGACATGGAAACGGGTCTTGTCCAACCAGGGGTGGAGCTTGCTTTGGATGTGGAGGATTTGGGCATCATATAAAGAATTGCCCCAATTCCAAGCAGAATAGACCGCTTGCTTTGCCGCCACCTCGGAATGAGAATCAGATCGGAGTGGCCCAGACAGCGAATTTGAATCAGAATAAGCCTCAAGCGCAAGGATGAGTATATGCGATGGCCAGACGAGAGGCTGAGAACGCACCAGGTGTTGTCATAGGCACGGTTTCTCTGTGCAACCATGCTGCGTATGCTTTATTTGATCTTGGAGCGTCGCATTCCTTTATTTCAAAACAGTTTATGGAGTTAATTGGAATAGAACCGCAATTGCTTGATGTTGTGCTATGTGTGACAACTCCTTTAAATGATAAGATGTTGATTTTGCTAGGTTGTCCAAACTGTAAGATTGTGATTGGGGATATGGAGGAATTGATTGATCTAGCGGTTCTAGATATGTACAACTTTGATGTGATAGTAGGGATGGATTGGTTGTCTAAGCAGAGGGCTGTAATGGATTGCAATAGCAGGGTGATCCAATTTAATCCTGTTGGACATCCAGAATTTAAATTTGTGGGAAGTTGAGGAGGACCCTCGATTCCGTTAATATCATCAGTAGAAGTGATGAAATTGTTGAATGAAAGATGTCAAGGATTTCTAGCTGCAGTAATGGATTCGATGGCTGAAGAGCTGAAACTTGAGAATATAAAGTAGTGTGTGAATATCCCGATGTGTTTCCTCAAGAATTGACGGGATTACCGTCGGAAAAAGAAGTAGAATTTGTGATCGAGTTGGCACCTGGAACTGAGCGAATCTCGGAAGCACCTTATAGAATGTCGCTATCGTAGTTAAAGGAATTAAAGGTGCAGATGCAAGAGTTGTTAGATAAAGGGTTTATTCGACCCAGTGCATCTCCGTGGGAAGCACTGGTTTTATTTGTAAGGAAGAAAGATGGATCGTTAAGATTATGTATAGATTACAGGCAGCTAAATCAGGTGACAGTTAAAAATAAGTATCCCTTGCTAATGATTGACGATTTGTTTGATCAGTTACAAGGGGTTTCGATGTTTTCTAAAATTGATTTGAGAACGGGGTATCATCAGTTGAGAATTAGAAATGAGGATATATCGAAGACGGCATTTAGAACGAGATACGGGCATTATGAGTTTATGGTGATGCCGTTTGGATTGATGAACGGCCCTGCTGCCTTTATGGATCTAATGAATAGGGTGTTTAAGGAATTCTTAGATCAGTTTGTGATTGTTTTTATCGACGATATACTGGTGTATTCGAAAAGTCGGGAGGAGCACGAATTTCATCTGCATAGAGTGTTGCAGACTTTGAGGAAGAACGCACTGTACGCTAAGTTTAGCAAGTGCGAATTTTGGCTTAGTCGAGTGGCATTTCTCGGTCATGTAATTTCCGGAGAAGGGATTTCTGTGGATCCGTCAAAAATCGAGGTCGTGACGAAGTGGCCTAGACCGACAACGGTGACGGAAGTTCGAAGTTTTCTGGGTCTGGATGGATATTACCGTCGCTTTGTGAAAGGATTTTCATCGATAACAATGCCGTTAACCTAATTATTGAAAAAGGAGAATAGATTCGAATGGACAGATCAGTGTGAAGGAAGTTTTCAAGAATTGAAGCAGAGGTTGATAACGGCACCAGTGTTGACGATTCCATCAGGACCGGGAGGATATGAGATATACAGTGACGCGTTGTTGAAAGGATTAGGGTGTGTGTTGATACAGCATGGGCAAGTAGTAGCATATGCATCTAGGCAGTTGATGCCACATGAACTGAATTATCAGACGCATGACTTGGAATTGGCCGCTATAGTGTTCGCCCGGAAAATTTGACGACATTATTTATGCGGAGAAAGATTTTAGATTTATACTGACCATCAGAATCTTAAGTATTTATTTTCCCAGAAAGAGTTGAATATGAGGCAGCGACGTTGAATGGAATTGTTAAAAGATTATGATTGTGATATTTTATATCACCCCGAAAAGGCAAATCGAGTAGCGGATGCGTTGAGTCGGAAATCAAGCATCGAGTATTTGATGGTCAATGAGTGGACTTTGTTGGAGACTGTACGAGACTCAGAGTTCAAGTTTGAAGTAAATCAAATCTCGAGCCTGTTAGCTACGTTAAGGATTGAGCCGGAAATTCAAGCTAGAGTTAAAGCTTTGCAGTTTACAGACCCAGAAATACAGAAGATTGTTGGGATTGACGTTATTAAGAGAAAGCCGGATTTTCAGATATCCGAGGACGATGTAGTGAAATTTCGAGGACCGTTGTGTGTACCAGACAATGCGAGAGTTAAGGAAGAAATTTTATTTGAAGCGCATCGTAGTCAGTACAGTATCCACCCAGGCAGTACTAAAATGTACAGGAATTTGAGGCAATATTATTGGTAGAACGGTATGAAATCAGATATTGCTAAGCACGTGGCTAAGTGCCTGACGTGTCAGCAGGTGAAAGCGCAACATTGTAAGCTTGGAGGATTGTTGCAACTATTGGAAATCCCAGAGTGGAAATGGGAGCATATAACCATGGATTTTGTGTCGGGATTACCGAGAAGTCAGAGAGACCATGACACTATTTGGGTGATTATTGATAGATTAACTAAGTCGGCACACTTTTTGGCAATGTGAAAGGATTTCGCGTTAGAACGGTATGTAGAGTTGTATGTGCAGCAGATAGTTCGCCTGCATGAGGTACCGGTGTCTATAACTTTGGATCGTGATCTTAGGTTTACCGTCAATTTTTGGAAAAGTTTGCAGACGGCATTAGGATCAAAGTTGCAGTTCAGCACAGCTTACCATCCACAGACAGATGGCCAATATGAGAGGACGATTCAGACGCTAGAGGATATGCTCAGGGCATGTGTACTGGATTTTCAAGATAAATGGAAAGAACAATTGCCTTTAGTAGAGTTTGCTTACAATAATAGTTTCCAGCAGAGCATTGAAATGGTGCCGTTTGAAGGCCTAGATGGCCGTGCTTGTAGAAGGCCCGTGTGTTGGGACAAAGTGGGAGAAAGGGCTATAACAGGATCAGAATTAGTAGAACAATCGATCGAAGCAGTTAAGATCATTCGCGAAAGGCTAAAGACAGCGCAGAGCCGTTAAAAGAGTTATGCAGACAGAAGATGACGACTTCTGAAATTCTAAGTAGGGGATCACGTATTTCTAAAAGTGTCGCCCATACGAGGATTGTCCCGATTTTATAAGAAGGGTAAATTGAGTCCGAGGTACGTGGGACCCTTCAAGGTGTTGGAAAGAATTGGAGATTTGGCGTATCGCCTCGCGTTACCGCCAAATATGTCGCAGGTACATAATGTGTTCTACATATCGATGTTGAGAAAGTACGAACCGGATCCGATGCATGTGTTGAACTACAAAGAGATAGAAGCGGATGATAAAGTATCGTACGTCGAGAGACCGATCAGGATTGAAGATCGAAAGGAACGGATTCTGAGGAACAAGACAATCCTGATGGTAAATGTCATCTGAGAGCACCACGGGACTGAAGGCGCAACGTGGGAAAGTGAAGAAATGATGCAACGTCAGTACTCCCAGTTGTTTGAGTAGCAGTAATAATTGTAAATTTTGAGTAGTAGTGAGATTGTAAATTTCGAGAACGAAATTTCATAAGGAGGGAAGATTGTGACATTCCGAAATTCCACCAATTAGAATTTATTAAATAATTGAGTTTTATGAGATGTGCTCGCAGTAAATTTTCGCCCGGAACTTATCATTCCTAGGAATGCTAACCATTAGGGAAAGGCTAATAGAGGAATTAAATTCGCATGACTAAAGGAAATTCGATTATGAATGGATTTCGACTATTAAATCGCGGAAGTGATATTTTGAGCTACTGTTGGCCGATCCAAAGATAGTTAGGGGTCAATTCGCCACTGTCCTAGTAGTGGATCGCGGGTGATTCCGTTGGACCACAAAACGACTTGACGAATGATTCCGAAATTATACCGAACGATCGTACCCCTCGGATCAAGTGATTGATCTTTGCGATTTTAGTGACAACCGAGATCGTCACGCATCGAACGGACTTGCACATGACTCGATTCAGTATCAGTCATGAGTCGATTCTGCGAATTTCCCCATCAAGCCGCCCGTTAGCTCGAGAAACGCTCGAGTTGCGTTTAATAGAATTTAATTATGGAATTTTTTCCCAAACTGGACACCGAAAAACTAGGAAGTCACGTTGGAACGTTAGGACGACGTTGCACGTGACACGTGTCAATTTTTGATGCGCTTAAATCTTTCGGAAAAATTTGATTTCGACAAGAAATGGAGAAAGTGACGATTTGGCCCTTAAGGAATTATTAAGGATTAGTTTTAGGGGCAAGGAACATTTTGGTCATTTGTGCTTTAGATATTTTGGGTCAAAGCTACTATTCATGTCTAGACCACTCTTCTCTCTCTCCTCTCTTTCTCATTCCCCCATTCGGTTCTCTCTCTCTCCCCCGTGAAATTTCCCCCACTGTGAGCTCCCCTCCGGCCATCTCTCCCTCCCGTTGCCACCACCGTCCGGACCGCCCTCAAGCCGCCGTACCAGCCACAAGCCACCACCACCAGCCGCCGTCTCTCTCTTTCTCTCCCTTTCTCTCTCTCACGTGAGGCAAGACCCACGGCCAAGCAAGTTGCGCCGTTGCCGCCCAAGTCGATCGCCGCCACCTGGGAGCCGTACACCATCGCTGCCGTTCCCTATTTAGTGCCGCCGCTCTCCCTTCTAGCCGCGATAGTCTAGAACGGGGGTAAGTCGCGCTCTAAACTCAATTTAGGATTTTGGGTATCGACAGGAAATTTTAGGTGAAACCGGAAATAGATTAGGTATGGAATGGCATGATTTAGAAGTGGGATTAGGTGGTAGGTCTTAAAATTGAAACCGGAAAATTTTTATTGAAAAATTCAGAATAATAGTGGGCTGCAAACTACTGTTCACGAGCTATGATTTACTGTTCATCGGGCTATGATGATTTGTTCGAGACGCAAGTTGGATTTTTAGAACCGGCATTTAATGGCGAGAAAGTGTCGTGAAGGATCGGAATTGATCCAACGCCATCTGGTTAGAGAAAATTGGCAATTTACGTGTTTTAGGCGTGTTTGGAATTATTTTGGATGGAGTTGATTTAATTGGGTGCTTAGTTGTGTAATTATATAATAGAATTATGCATGTTTGGTGCACCGTGGGCCAGATTGGATTAATTGTTGACAGTGGCCATATGAATTGCTGAGTGAGCGTGTTTTATGTGTGAAGTGATGTGTGCACGGGCCACGTGTGATGGGCCAGTTACATGTGGTAAATGCATGTAGAGCGTATGCATGAGTAAAAAGGAATCGTGGTGTGGCAAGTGATTGTGGGAAAGTATGTGAAAAGGGTAAAAGTGCGAGGTTGGGATCGAGCCGAGTACCATAAACTCGAGCAGCGATCATGTAGGTCTATTGCATTTGGCACAGGCTGAGGCTTGAAAAAGTAAGTATGAGATTTGGTCAGAGGCATGATCAGCTCGGGTAAGACCGAGATTGGACCGAGGCATCATAAGCTCGGATTCCGATCATGTAGGCCTGTCGCATTTGGTGCGGGCTGAGTGTTGAGTCGCAATGTACTTGAGGCGTGTACATTTACGCGGGACACTGGCGAGTGGTGTGGGAAGTGATAAGTGGTCGCAGTGTACCTGAGGTATGTACGTTTACGCGGGACACTGGCGAGTGATGTGGGAAGTGATAAGTGGTCGCAGTGTACCTGAGGCGTGTACGTTTACGCGGGTCACTGACGAGGAATGTGGAAAGTGATGATGAGAACGAAAGGGACGCATGACGCGGGAATTTGCATATGCATGTGATTGTGTGTAATATGCCTGCTGTTTCTTTTTTGGCACGTGTGAATGTGTTCTATAATTGTTTGGAGGTACATGATAGCCTAGATTGGGTTTAGAGGTGTACTTGCTGAGATATAATTTCATGATCGTGTAAACCAATATTTTTCAGAACCCCGACATGAGTGATGAACCCTTCACCACCACCAGCAGTACGTTTTGGAGTACCAGTGCATATGGAGTATGAGGTAGGTGAGTTTCCGATAGGTGACGGGATAACTTGGATAAGACACACGACGATCATTTTTATAGAAGTGGGAAAACTTGCCTTGTATGAGAACCATTTTTGAGGTTGAACGTCAGGTCATCGACTCCTTTTTGATTTTGGTAGTTTCGGTAAAGTATGCACTGGTAGTCAGAGGTTTGTTTTATTGTATATACGGTGGAACAAGTTGAACAAGAAATGGAAATGTATATTCTCCCAATTCTCCCCGGTTTAAGTTTGTTAGGGTGTTTTATGGTTTCCGTTTGCGCGATTAAATCTCTAATGTTTAGTTGAGGTTGGCGATAACCTGGGATGTTGCAACTGTTCGATTGAAGGCAGGATGTCGCGGGCTCGACGGGGGTTCGGGGCGTGACATTTAGAAGCTTGCATGGGAAAAAATATTTCTCGAGTAGAGAATCAACCGTGTTCGCTATCACGGGCTTGGCTAAAGATGTAACCTTTTGCTGGCATGCAAGAAATGAATTCATTCTCATAAACTAACCCAATCTCGTAGTTTAGAGAACATCGAACCACAACTTATAATTTTATGACACAAAATCGTATTCAATGACTCGCGATTAGCGACTTATCCCATCTATTACTTTGGAAATTAAATCGACTTTGCCTTAACGGTGAAAAATAAAAAGAAAAAAATGAACAAAAAAACAGGAAAGGGAGTATTAATTGAATGAAACAAACCGCATAGGTTGAGTTGTGACCGTCGCTATCTTCTCCGTGTCCTTTGCTCATGAAGAGGACTTCTTTCACTTCCATGGCGGAGATTTGATCACTGAGGTCTTGCTTTTGGTTAGTGGGTTTGGTGGGTATATTTCTATGAATTATATGATTACTTAAGCTAAAAGTCAAAGACTTCCTTCTTTGACTAAGTAAACTTTGAATTCCTAAAATACTTCAATATTCTCAATCATATATGTGGCATCCGCAATTTTCTTCGTGGTTTATAATACTCAAGGTATTAAGTAAATACGAATCATTGAAGGAAATGTGACTAGTTTAGTAAAATTATCAATAAAGACCGATATGCTCCTGAATAAATATCAAATAATTTTCAATTTTTGAGATTTTATTGAGTTTAAGTATTTCCATTTTTTTATGCTTTTAATAATAATATTAGTGGAATCGGAATAATTTGGATCAATCGGTATTTTAAACGAATACGATTTCCTTATCTATTTTCACCTAGTATTTACCGTCTATTTTTATTAAACCATTTTAAATTAGCTCATGATGATTTTATGCATGGCATAATACTTTGGTGACTTCATGCATGACAAATTATTTTACCCAATAACTCTAGTTAGTACTCTATTATTAATTTTGACTCTAGCTATTAATTAAGGCCTCAATAATGAAAGTGGAAGAGAAGAGATAAGATAAAACCCTTCCTCTTGAGCATGAACTTCATCTTCTTCATCTTCAAGCTTCAATTTTCTATTATACTCTCTTCCAAACCAAACAAAGCTCTAACTCCATTTTCATCCAAGCTTCCAAGATTATCCAATTTGTGTTAACCTAAGTTTTTAATCTCCATCTATCAAGCATCTTACAAGGTGGTTGAGGATTTGAATTATTCAAGTCTTTCATTCAAGGTAAGTGAAAATATCTAGGTGCTAAGTTAGATTGATCTACTTGGTACTCTTGAACTTGGTTGTTTGATTGTTTGTTTAAGTGTTCTGGATTCTATTCTATGTTTGATTGAATTTCAATAATTGCACGTTACACTATTTTGATTGTGGAGCTTGAATTATGAAGTTCTCTACATGCCTAGAATATTTTTGAGAGATTACTAGTATGTTTTGTTGTATCTTGAATGAGAAAGATGTGAAAAGGGTAAAGCTAGGCATGAGAAGGGTATATTGGTAATTTTCGATAATTATGAACGAATTTAAAAAATTTACAGAAGTGAGAGGGTGCTGTTAACATAAATATTTTATGAGTTTTAGTATTAATTAGTCAATTATTAAGTAAGATTAATTAGAGGAAATCAAACCGGTTCAAGAAAATGAGTTTAGAAGCCTTAGGGGTAAATTCATAATTTCATCAAGTTGAAGGAAGAATTTGTAAAAAATGGAAGTTTTGGGGGCTAATTGCAACATGAGGAATCTTATATTGTTAGGTGGTTAAGTTATTTTTAATTAAGTGCTTAATCTAGACAAAGTTCCAATTATGCAATTTTTTTATAAAGTTAGGGGCAAAATTATAATTTCACTAAAATTGAGGACGAATTTGCAGATATTAGATATTCTGAGGACTAGCCATCGAATTAGAATCTTGGGATTATTTTAATGGTTAATTTATTTTGGAAAAAGGACTAAATTGTAATTTTTGAAAGTTCGGGGGTAAAATCGTAATTTTATGAAAAATGAGGTGCAATATGCAAATATTGGAAATTCCAGAAGCTTTGATGGAAACAGAACCTTAAGATGTTTTAATGGATGAATTATTTTGAAATTTGACTAAGTTATTAATTTTGGGAGTATAGGGGCAAAATTGTAAATTCACAAAGTTTGGGAGCTTAATTGCTAATATCGATGTTGTAATGAGCTAATCATAGAATCAAGAATTTTATGATGGTGGTATGGTAAAAAGAGATTGAAGTCTTATACTTTGAAAATAAGTAACTATCTGAATACCACGGTTTATACCAAAAATATAAATAAACTATTGTGGCATATGTGATGTTGATATGGCATGCACGTGAAGTTGAAATGCATTGGATGATGGTTGTGCCATGAACAGCATATGATTTGCAAGTTAAATGATGATGGCTTAGCATGGAAAGAGTGATGATATATGTGCTAAAATACACGCAATTAATGGAATTGGGACACTACAAGTGCTAAAACTTTTGTATGGCGCTCACTTTGTTGCCAAAAATTTTCGCCGGATCACTTTAGTGCCAAAATTTTTGAAAAATGATCACTTAAGTGCCAACTCCAATCAGTTTGGCCGGAAATCTGACGTGGCATTTTTTTTATTAATTTCTGAAGTCGATGTGGCTCGCCGAAGGATGAGTCAACATGTACAGTCAACATTTTTTTTATTTTAAATAACTTTTTTTACTTTTCTTTCTTTTTTCTCTTCTTTTCTTTTTTTCCTTTTCTCCCTTTGCCGGCCAATTGTTGGTGGCTAGGCCGGCTACCAGCAAAGCTCGGGAAGGGCTAGGCGAGGGTTAACTCTCGCTCAATCTAGGTGAGACCGCCCTTGCTGGTGACAGGCGAGGCCGTCCCTCACTAGCCATGGGCAAGGTCACCCCTTGCTGGCCACTAGCAAAGCCCGGGAAGGGCTAGGCGAGGGCAGTGAGGGACAACCTCGCCTATCACCAACGAAGGTCGCCTCGCCCAGATCTGGCGAGGTCATCCCTCGTCAACGACAGGCGACCTCACCTAGATCGGGTGAGGACGACCCTCACCCAGCCTTTCTTGAGCTTCGTCGGTGGCCGGCCCAGCCACCAGGAGAAAAGGAAAAAAAGAAAAGAAAGGAAAAAAGAAAGAAAAAGAAAAAATTATTTAAAATAAAAATGCTCATTGTATATGTTGACTCATCCTTCGGCGCGCTACATCGGTTGCAGAAATTAATAAAAAAAAATGCCACGTCGGATTTTCGATGAAAATGACGGAAGTTGTCACTTAAGTGATAGTTTTTCAAAAAATTTGGCACTTAAGTGATCCAGCGAAAACTTTTGGCACCAAAGTGAGCGCCGTACACAAGTTTTGGCACTTGTAGTGTCCCAGTTCCTGCAATTAATTGTTATCATTAATTGCATGAGACATAGCAAATGATGAAATGTACGTGGCGATTGTTATGCTATTATAAAATGTATGTAAATGATGCCACGTGATTAAGACTTTTGTCATGGCTTATCCGCCACCGAGTGAATTCCCTTATATGAGTATGTGGATGAGACTCTGGAGTTAGCTAGATGTTCTATTGTATAGAACGGTTCTTTACAAGGTTGAGATGATATGAAATCCTATGATAACATGACACATGGTATGACATGGCTCTTGTAGTCATGGTATAACATAGCTTCGCCATGGTTTGATGTTAAGAAATGATCATAATCACGCGGATGTATAGTAGTGTATTTATCCTCACTAATGAAGAGGACACCCATGATGAATGGGCTAAGACATGGCAAGGGGTATGAATGATTCCATCCCCCATGAGTTGGTGGTGACGATGCCTCGTTAGTCGAGATATCTTGTGAATCAAGATAGTCTTAGCCAGTGACGAATATGAGCTCACTTGTGTATATCGGTGAGCTACTATGTGGTATCTTCGCATTATGAGATAATATGCCATCTGCTTACATTTGAGTGAATGATCTTATGCAATATTTTTAATTGTTTCCATTGGTATATCATGATAGTAAAGATAATGCATTTACTTTTGCATTAGTCGAATAAGATTATTTCGCACTCACGTTGTTTATTGGTACCGGATTGAATGGTAAGAAGATCTCCTACCTTAGACTTAGGGATTTCATTTACTAAGATTTGGCTCACTTCTTTATTTTTTAGATATGTAAGATGGATCCCCGTCGTCATCGCTTTTTGGAGCTTCCCTGTATTTGATTGTGATATCAAGACGAGATTATATTAGAATTGTTAGTAGTTTATACTAAGCATATTTCCATGTATTAGAATATCGGTGGTGAGTTAGTTGAGTTGTTGAAGGATTATGATGGTCTCCTGTGTTGCGACAGCGATGGCATGTTGATGGACAAGGTTGCCGATCCGTAGTTCAAGAGTTTGTGAGTTTTTAATTTAACGCTTCTAAAGACCACTTGTAAGGTTTGGACCAAAGTGTGTAAAGAAAGTGAAGACGCATTTCTATATGCCCTTGAAATATGTACCAAGTTTTTTTTTTTTCCAAACGAGAGTTTTTCGGTGCTTCCTTTGATTGGCTGGGCGACTGAGATCTAATCAAATGGCACCAAAGGATTGACCAACAATCATAAGATAAGCCGGTGGTGAACTAGCCATGAACGTGAACATGCATTCTGCTTTTGCGTTGATAACCTACTATAACGAATTCTGTAAAACATATAATAATTTTAATTTGATAATTTTTCAGGCCTAATTTCAAAAAAAAAATACTAAATTTACTTTGAGTGACAATTTTGATCCAAACTTTTTTTTTGTCTCTTAAAAAATCATCAACTTTCACTTAAATCCAAAATTTGGTCCGAACAATTAAAAAATTTCACAACACAAGGATCAGTTTTGGGACTAGAGTAAAATTTGGTGCTTGTTATCGAGACAGAAAAAGTTTGGATCAGAATTGCTAATTAAGGTAAAGTTATGCTTTTTTTTTTTCTTGAAGTTAGTCCAATTTTTCCGGGATCGAATCCACATTATTTGTTTGTGATTCGATAGCTACCGACGTTTGCAGTTCTCTTAAGTTATCGGGCCGCAATTCCGGGCTGGCCCATGTTTTCGGCCCAATCGAGGTTCCCCCATCGATGGGCGGAGACTCTCCCTGCTTAACTTGAACACCACGACACGAGCAAGCGAGCAACAAAAAGCTCGACGAAGACGGGCAGTCCAGAGCCTCTTCGCTTTGCTTCAGTTCTGCTTTCCGATTCACTCGGGAGAAGGAGAAGGAGAAGGCGAAGGAGAAGGGCGGCGGCGGCGGCGGCGACGGAGAGGTGATTTCGAATTCGGAATTGGAATCGAAGGATGGACGTGATCAAGACCCAGCAGGTGTCGTCGCTGCCGATCGAGAAGGTGATCGTCCACCCCCTCGTCCTCCTCAGCATCGTGGACAACTACAACAGGGTCGCCAAGGACACCCGCAAGCGCGTCGTCGGCGTCTTGCTCGGCAGCTCCTTCAAGGGTGTCGTCGACGTCTCCAACAGCTACGCAGGTTTGGGAGCTTTCCCCCCACAGCACGTCGGTCCTTCGAATAGAACTAGGAATTTCGGCGGGGTTTCGATATTGGGTTTTGCTCAGGCTTCAGAAATTTTTTGTGCGAAGTGGGTTTTCTGGTCCGAGCTGATGTAGTAGAAGTCGTCGCGTTTATGAATGAATTTGATAGGAGGGAAAAAAGAAATGAAAGTTGTGGAATTTGTGGTATTTTGAGCTTCTGTTGCGGGCGCTAAGATGAAATGTGAGAAACAAGACCTGACACGTGGTCTGATTTCTGTGATTTGAGCGCCGATGCTTAATGTAAGGCATGGCATAATCAGGGGATGCAAATGAGAGAGTGGTCAAGGATTGCTTTCTCGCAGTATATCGTGAGAAATCGACTTCTGCTAAACGTTTTTCACTCGAAATTTCCCTTCAGTTCGAGCTTGACTATGGGAAACTCGAGTTTCCCGGACGATGCTCCGTCGAAACTGAAGTTTGAGTGTGACTGAAGCGAAACTCCGGGGCTGTACACTGTATGCAGTGTTATATCTTCAATTTTTTCTTTGAATATGCCATAGGTGAAGCTTGATTACTCTGCCTTCTATTGGAATGTATTAAAAGAGGGAGGCTCGGTCGTTCCTGGAAGGGCAGTTAGTGAGGGCAAGAAGGAAATCATTTAGTGATCCCTCGTGCTCTTGCATACTCTTTGAGAAGAGGGAATGAACTATGAGGTCTTTTCCCTTGTTCTCTTGGACAATCTTGGAGAGGAGGGAATGAACTGTCAAGTCTTCGTGGTGAAACAGTCCGTTAATCAAGAGATCAATCCCTTAAAAATATGTATGGCAATTATTAACTCCCGGGATTCACATTGATTCTATTGCTTAAAAGAGCCCCCACATTTGATACAAGGGAGTTTTTGTGTGAGAAACAACTCTGTCGGTCGAAATTTAGAAAGCTTAGACATCATTATTTTAGAATGCTTGTACCTACTCTAGTGTCAGGCCAGGCTATAATACTGAGGGTAACCTAAACATACTTTCCTGCATGTCTAGGAAGGTTCTATTTTAGTTGTTCTCTTGGGGCTTTTCTTGGTTGTCTCAAATGCTTGACTCATGCATAATTCCCTACTTAACAGTACCATTTGAGGAAGATGAGAAGGATCCAAGCATCTGGTTTCTCGATCACAATTACCATGAAGCAATGTTTGGCATGTTCAAGAGAATAAATGGTATCATCTTTGACAAGTCACGAGTACTTTCTTTATCTGATGTTTACTGAATGGATCATGGATGTATTATCTTTCAGCCAAGGAGCATGTTGTGGGGTGGTACAGCACTGGTCCGAAATTGCGAGAGAACGACCTCAATGTGCACAGACTATTTGATGAGTAAGATCTATGTAATATGTTTATCAGTATGTGATGACCTTCTCACTTTTATTCCATTATGCCTTCTATTTGCTTTTCTAGTCAATATATGTCTTGTTCTTTTCTTAGTTGATGAGATCTCCTAATTTGTTCTTTGAGGAACTTAACAACTATCGGTTGTAATCTATGTATCTCTAATGGATGTTTAGCTCTGACTTCATCATTTCCTGCTTCATAATTTATGTTATGGAACTTTTATTAGAGAATCTTGAACTGATTGCAGTTATGTCCCTAATCCTGTGTTGGTCATAATTGATGTTCAACCCAAAGAGCTAGGTATACCAACCAAAGCATACTGTGCTGTTGAAGAGGTTAAAGAGGTAATAATCTAGGAGATTCATTCTGCTCCATGGTATAATCAACCAGAGTGACTATAAAAAATAGTAGTTTGTGACACTGTGACACACAAGCTCCTGCATAAAATTTAACTGATTTCAAAACTGTTCACAGAATGCCACACAGAAGAGCCAGAAGGTGTTTGTGCACGTACCTTCAGAAATTGCTGCTCATGAAGTTGAGGAGATAGGTATGGCATTGGGAAGGCATTCTTTTCTCTTGTTTATCTGGTATTTGGTAGCATCCCTCAAACATCTATGACTGCTTTGATTCACCTTCCTGACCACCACCCTTTCTCAGGTGTTGAGCACTTGCTTAGGGATGTGAAGGATACAACTATCAGCACACTTGCCACAGAGGTGTCATCTCTTGATTATGCTGAGCTGTTTAGTATCCAGTTAGTTTTCATCTTCAATGCTAAAATCTTTGAGACTGCGATAGAATAACACTGAAACTTAATACATTTCTTGTCAAGGTTACTGGAAAACTTACTGCATTGAAGGGATTGGATGCGAGGCTTCGAGAGATAAGGAGTTATCTAGATCTTGTTATTGACAAAAAGCTTCCATTAAACCATGAGATTTTGTACCATTTACAGGTTGGTTTTCTTATAGACTACTTAGGATTTGTTTGTGTGATACTGGCAATTTCCTTCCTGGCTCCTCAAATCCATTTAACATGTGCCGTTGAATAAATAATGAAATCCAATCTTAGTAGCAGCTAGTTTGACTGTCCAGGTATTTCTTGTTATCGGTGCTGGATTTATTGAAACTTGCGAGATGTTATTTCTGGGTGACTTCTTCTGGTCTGATAGAATTAAAGTGAATCAGTTATTTGATCCGGATAATCAACAAATCTTTTCTTTGAGCAGTGACAAGCACACATTATTCTTCATTTCCTGGGGTAATAGGGGAAAGCTAAGGGAAACCATCTAATTCCCTATTATCTAGTGTAAGAATCCCTTTAATGTGTGCAAGAGCTCAACACAATGTTCTGATTGATACTGATTGATCGATGGTGAGGTCATAGCAGTTCAACATGTGTGTACTCCTTTGTTTATCATGTGCATCTTGGGTAATACAAGCAAATATGCATTCATAGAGATGTCTGTGCTATATTTTTCAGACAGCTATACCTTTCTTTAAGTCCTAGTGTACCGTTCTTTGTACTTCGTGTTCTCATCTCTTTGTCCTCGTAGTGAACCAAGCAACTTTTGGTAACAGCTTTTGAATCGGCTGTTGTTCTATGGTCTATTACTGATCATTTTCTTGATATGGTCTGCTTACTTTTATATAATTCTACGCTTCCTCCAGGACGTGTTCAACTTACTTCCAAACCTCAATGTGGCTGAGCTGGTCAAGTCTTTTGCTGGTAAAGTAGAAATGAAATGGAAGGTTGTTTCTTTCCTTCCCCTGCCTCAACGTTCATTGACATTTTTCATCTATTCCACCTTTTGCAGTGAAAACAAATGATATGATGCTGGTGATATATCTCTCTTCCCTAATTCGCAGTGTAGTTGCTCTCCACAACTTGATTAACAATAAGGTGAGTTGCCATACTGAATTATTAAATAAATTATGGGCACATCGTGTTTTATGTATATCATGTTGTTCTTTTACTCGAGCCCTTCCTGTAAAGTGCGTCAACAAAATATTATTGAAGCACACTACTTGAATGGATAAGATTTTGAGTAAAGTGTGGTTCATAGCTGGGTAGTTTTCCATGGAAATTGCCCCTGTTTATAAGTGACCCCAATGGTCTTGATAAAAAAATTTCTGCCCTATGCATTGAACCTTTCTTCTGGTATACTAGGGAATTACTTGACTTGAGAAACTAATGGCGGTGAACTCGCAACTGATGGATTAGTACTATGTTAAAATTGAAATTTAGAACCTATAAGTCCTATTAGTGAACAGAAAGCTATGTTCAAATTTTATCTTTTGAAGGCAATAAAAAGTTGGCGTCAACAGAGGCTTGCTGATATTCTTTTAACTGCTACTGTTAAATATAGATGAAGACTCGTGGCTTTTTATTTCAGATTTTGAACAAGGAACATGAGAAGGCGGAAGACTCGAAGCCTGTTGATGTTCCTGCTGCAGCGGGAAGCTGAATAAGGGACAGTATCAGCTGTTGACATTCGGCCAGTGTTTCTCCATCAACAGTTTGTGCTCGCCATGTCTTTCTGAGCTCGTGGCCGTGGAGAAGAAACAGAGGCATGGAAGGAAAGCAGTGGATAATGACGGCAAATATTGGTCACTGTGAGAGAGGCGTTCGGTCTTTTTGGCAGTGACAATCTTTTTTCTTTGCCAGTCGAATGATGGAGATGCACTCGCTGTTGTGCATTCTCTTGCTTCCTTTGTGTGCTGTGCTGTAGATGTTAATTTGCTGCAAGCTCTTATCTTAATTTAAATTTGAGATTCAACTGGCGCTGATTCAACTAGATACTGAAGCTCCCTATCTTTTACCTGAATTCAAAAGCTGCTTTCAGCTGCATTTTCCACGATGCAATGTCTTTGATGTATGAGCAGTTTATACAATTCGGAAAATCGTGCCGTTTAGCGTTTTCTTTACAAACTGAAGTCAGTGAACTTTTTGGCGCTCGTCTGGATTGCTTTAACATGTTGCTTTTTTAGCTAAATCAAAATATGGCCGAGCAGGCAATTCGATCAAATCATGAAGCTTTTGAAAATTTCACATGCAAATGTTGACAATCTTAGAATTACATTTATTATTTCACTTCTTTTTTTGGAAATCTAAGACATATTTTACGTGTTAGCGATTTTTTTCTTCTACTTTAACTCAAACAGACATGCGTGTAGGGTCTTGTTGTTTTGCAGAAAATTAATTATCAAAAAAATATTTTTTTTAAAAAAATGACCGAACAAAAAGTATTTTACACAAAAATATATAGACATAAATCATTTTCTACAATGAAAATATTTTCATCGATTGATTATTTCAATATATATTAGTGGTCACTTAAAAAAAATTTGTCAAATCAGTACTTTTTGGCGAAATAAATGAACTTATAATTTGTTTCACATTACTTCTCCCAACTATTCGAGAACATGGGAAAAGCTTCTTTCTAATCACTTACATAATCTTTTTGATCACTTACATATTTTGGAGCGCATCTAAGAATTGTGTAGGAGAAATTTTCCCTCGAGTCGCAGTTTACATCATTTATCGTTTTATTATCGTTTACACATCAATGATCATTTCATGAGCTCAATTTAGAAGGAGATGTGGTTGAGTCACAAGGAAGAGAGCGATTTCAACTACCATATTAGATGGTTCATACACAAGGGATTCGACGACTTTTCAAATGGACACATGGGGACACTTCCCAAATTTAGATAAAAAAAAAAAGGAAACAAAAGGATAAAAAAGTTTTCAAGACAACATCGGCTAAAAACTAACTTTGACTTATTGTGGTCAGACATGTCGCGCGCGGGGGAGAGGATCCGAATCAATCCCCTCATGTACACCTCAGACCAAATCCGCACCGTTGAAACTCCTGGACCCCACCAAATCCAACACGCTCAACCCCCTCCCTCCGGAAAAGAAAAGACCGAATCCAACGACGTCGAGCACCGTCCACGTCATCAGTGCTGCGACACGTACTGCATAAACTCCAGGTCGGACTCGATCCCGTCCATCGTCTCCGGCGACAGCACCACCTCCAGGTCGACGCTCCCGCCGCCCTCCCTCCCCGGGAACGCCGATATCTTCCCGTCGAACTTGTTCGCCCTGCCGCTCCTGATCGCCACCGGCCTCCCCCACCCGAAGTCGTTGTCGAACATCGGGAACCTCGGCGAGCTCCCCATCGTGATCGACGCGCCGTCGGCGTTCCCCAGCGGGAACAGCCTCGGCTCCCTCTCCCACTCCTCCACGGCCCCCCGCACCGCGGCGTCCCCGTGCGCCGCCACCGACCTGTTCAGCCTCTCCGCGCACCACCGCAGGTCCCGGGACAGCACCTCCCCGGCCGACGCGTGGGTCGGGATGCTCTGGATCGCGTTCCCGAAGTAGTGCGCGTCGAGCCGCGGCTCGAGCCTGTGGCGGCAGTTCACAGCCATCCGGAACGTGGCCGTCTTGGACACGTGGAGCTTCCTCGCGCGCGTGACGGACCTCCACAGCAGCGCGCTCAGGGCCTGGAACGACGAGATCTCCGCCGTTTCGACGCGCGTCCCTGCCCCGCCACGTTGTTTGGCGAACCAGCTCCCGGGGAACGACGGCGTCAGCTTCACGTTACCGCTGGTCACGTGAGGGTCGTGCATTTGCTTCCCCATGATCTCGACGGCGTTGAAGTCGCCGTCCTCGGATTCGCTCCATTTCCTGTCGTTGGCTTTGGCTTTCAGCCGCGAGATCGCTTCACGGGTGAAGCTGAAAATCCTCTCGCTCAGCGGCTCGTCCTCGTTGAACGTCACCGTCGGGCCCCCCTCCGGGATTTTGAGCACGGCGTCGGAAATCAGCACCGACTCGCGGCGGAAGTCCGGGACCTTCGAGAACCTCCGTTCGCCGATTCGCGAGACCTCGGCGAAGGTGTTGAAGAAGTTCCAGAACGAGGTCCCGTCCACGACGGCGTGGTTCGCGGCGCAGCCGATGAAGACGCCGTCCCGCAGCTCCGTCACCTGGACGGCCACGATGGGCTCCCAATGGCCCCGGTAGCTCACCGTCCGGTCCAGCGGGAAGAAAGACTTGAACAGCTCGGGGACGCGGGACGGCGCGAGGAGGTCGGCGACGAGTACGTCGCCAGCGGAGGCGTGGATGAGGTCCACGCCCTCGTCATTGCAGGAGATGAGGACGCGGCCGGAGGAGGCGGTGGAGAGGCGGCCGGCGAGGGGAGGGAAGAGGGAGAGGGTGCGGGAGAGGGAGAGCTGGAGGAGGGAGACGAGATGCTGGACGGGGAAGGGGGGACGCGGGAGGAGGACCCCCTTCTGGATGTAGTGGCAGGAGAGCATGGGGAGGTCGGAGACGGACAGCTTGAGGTCGCCCATGGCGGACGCATGCGACGGGTGCACCCTGCATTTCGACACCACAGTGGTGGCGGCGGCGGCAGCGACAGCGACAGCGATGGTCGCGGCAACAGTCGAGGAAGAAGAGGAAGAAGAATCCATCTTTCTCTTTCTATCGGAATTCAAAAGAAGAATTTCTATAATTTGTGTGTGGATAATTCTTGTTCTTCTTGTTATTCTTCTTCTTCTTCCTCCTCTGCTCGCTCTCGCGTGGAGTGAGACGAAGAGAGAAAGAGATGGAACGAGGAATGAGACAAGGAGAAGAAGCGGACGGGGGGGTATATATATAGGGAGTCGGGCTCGGCTCGGATACATGCACTGGCTGACGTGGCAGTTGCGTTTTGCCTTTATTTTGATTTCAGTTTGGTTTGTCAGGTTAATTTATGTTTTGTTGGGCATGATTAGGAAGCTGCTGTTCTCCGAAATTCAATGTCGGATTCGTATCGGATTGCACTAAGGGTCGTAGAGAGAAATTCATTGATGATCATTTAATTTTTAGTGGCCTTTTATTAATCACGTTGTTTAGGATTTGATATCAATTATCATTCCCTGTATGTACTATTGTTAGTTCTCTCTCTTTCTGTTTTTTTTTTTTGCAATTAATACACTTTGGTCGAAGTTGAGTTGGCTTTTTTTTATGAGATGCCGACGTCGTTGTATCTGTATTGAAATCAAAATTCTTTAACTTTACGGCAAATCAAATTTACTGTTCAATGAATCGGGAGCAAAGTGTGAAAAGGCTGTGTGGATAGAAAAGACGTAAGTAGAAATTAAATTCTTTCGATTCGGCAATTTGATTTTTCCTTTTTTCAGTTAGATAAATGGCGGGAAAACGGGCGATGAGTATTGACAGCTCTCTCGAGTGCGACTATAAGTACTTCAAACTCGGTATTATACTTTTTGGGATTAAAAAGAAGTTAGACCGATCTAATTACACTATACTTTACAGGATAGATTAAAATGGGAAGACCTCTATCACTTGGGATGATATTAAATTAGTAGCTCGATGTTCAATTAATTAGGGATCTCCCATTTCAAGAGGTGTATGCAAATGTTCATTACACCCGTGCTTTCAAATTTTTTTTCTTATCTTTTTGTCTTTTTGATAAAGAGAAAAAGTTATGACATCCTTTTGGGTGAAGAATACTATGCATGCACCAATAACTCTTGTCTGTTGCAAATGGTTCTGCGAATTTAGTGGCAAATCAAGAAGCCCGCAAAATCAAGCCTCATTTTGTGCCCCATATTGGTACCAATCTGCATGCACAAGAGCAAGTGGCATTCGAATTCAATGCACACGCGGACGATACAATGAATGGAGTGCGGATCATTCCCCATCCTGCTACAGCCATCCCCACTATTCACTTTAGTCATGTCAAGCCCTAATAGTTGTTCTCGTTAATCCCATCAAACAGAAAGTAATCAACGATGCAAGAAATGGGTTTTCTTCACGAGCTTTTTAATCAATGAATCCATGCGGGAGCAGCCGGCCTTTAACGTTCTGGATGTTGGCTGTCCTTCCCCAAATCCCAACGTTGGTCGGTCTCGAGAGAGAGAGAGAGAGATCTGAATAAGGTACGTAGCAACTTGAGGACAAAATCGGTAATATCTTCATCATAATGGCTTGGGTTAGCTTATGGTTTGGGATTACACTAGGGGGTGTAAGTAATTAAGAAAGGAGGGGTCGGTTCCACTACGCTAACACGCGCTGGGGATCGCATGAGGGACCGCCATTTCTGATTTTGTCGGCGTGTGGCAACGAATTAATCATTAGTTTAAACTTGGGTTCGTTTGGCATTGTGTGACGAATTGTGGTGGGTCTTAATATAATGTTTGACCTTCGATTGGTCCGCTCATCCTCAGTACTGAGACCCGAAAAGGGTTCCATCGAACCTCGACACCCCTCCACGTGTGTGCCAGTTCAACTCCAACTGCCTCCTTTTTGGTACTAAGCTGTAAAACCTCAATTTGAATTGGAATGGAATGGTTTAAGATTTTGGTGTGCATCAAGTCCTATTGAACCCACTTCTTTTCCATCTAAGGAGGACATTGGATTTTCGGTAACTTCATATGCTTTGGATACATGTCACAAACACCCAAAAAAGCATTTGAGTCACATGCAATGAACTTCGAATTAAAATCCCACCATTCATGTCATGACTTGGCTTGTCGTGAGGGTTAATTTCCTCAATATAGTAATCCTTCCCATAACAAGGCAAAGAGAGAATTTATGTTGTAAAATAAATGTGGAAACGCTAATAGAATCTTGCAATTTAAATCAATGCGAGATAACCAGAGAAATAATAAAGGATCAAAAAAATTTACGTGATTCAAATCGAGTGTCGGTGTTACATTCACGAAGAGAGCTAGCAGCAAATAATCCACTATAATTGAAAAATCATAGTTAAAATTACTCACACGCTCAAGTATTTCTCATACCTAGATTATTCCTAAATCCAAAATGTTTACAAATAAATAACTCATTTTGAATGCACGAAGAGAGCTAGCAGCAAATAATCCACTATAATTGAAAAATCATAGTTAAAATTACTCACACGCTCAAGTATTTCTCATACCTAGATTATTCCTAAATCCAAAATGTTTACAAATAAATAACTCATTTTGAATGTAAAACTCATGGCACATATTATCGGGTATTTATGCTTTGCCGAGGCCCCATGGGCGAAAGAAATACAACTCACGATTTTGAGGACTTCATTGTGCGGCCGTTCTTCAATCCCTTTATTGTGCGTTCAGCTTCATTCAACAACCCACCGGCGGCCGCACTTAAAGGAAAAGAATGACCTAGGGCTAAAGCCAACTTTGTTTTCTTTTCTTCTTAAAACTCTAGGAGGCCAAGCTTCCTATATAAATGTACGTTACAGTAACCGTGGCCCTCCTTAGTCGTGTAGCGGTAGAGGACTTCCCTTTCATCCTTTTATTTTATTTTTTTTTGGTAAGGGTAAATGTGTATATAACTTTCCAACCTTTCATCCTTTTATTTCTTTCTCTTTTTTTTAAAAAAAGAACCCACTTCCTTTAATCGGGACGGGTCTCACACACGAGTTCAAACTCGAGATATAATTTAATAATTCTCACATTGACTCGATGTTTAAGGGCAAGTCATAGTATTCATCACCCATGCTAGCTCTCCCAACACTTCGATGGGCACCCACTTTTACAGACCCCTTTAGCTTTGCAAAGGAATGGATTTGTCATCATGTCTACCAAGCTCTCCACTATTTCAATCTTCATCACAACAACCATACCCTTCGTTAAGACAACTCAAATGAAAATTGTACATGATGTCAATGCTTCATTCGCTCATGATAGACCGAATTATATGCCAAATATTTCACACGTTGGTCATCATAGTGTATATCGATACTTTTCTTATTTAACCCAAAGTTCGAACGCAAACCCCTGAGCCACATCACCTCATTTGCTATAAAAGTCAGGGCCATGTACCCTGCATCAATCGAAGACAAGGCACTGTGATCCTGTAAGGACGCCTTCTAACTAACCGCACCACCTGCTAGTGTAAATACATACCTTGTAAAAGACCTGCACTTATCCAAGTCACTGGCGTGATTAGAATCCACATAACCAGTGATCTCACTGTCATTGCTATCCCTCGAGTACACTATAATAACATCTATTATCCCCTTCAAATATTTAAGAATCCACTTTATAGCTTCCCAATTAGTTTTGCGAGGACGTTTCATGTAACGACTAACTGTGCTCACAACTTGTGAAATGTCAAGTCTAGTACATATGATATCATACATATTAGTACCCACTGTACTAGAATAGGGAACACGGGACATATGCTCCTCCTCATTCCCAGTCTACGGTGATAACTTATCTAAAAGTTTAAAGTGTTTCTTCAATGGTGTACATACTGATTTAGTTGACTGCATGTTAAAATGCACCACAATCTTCTTAATATATTTCTTTTAAGATAAACGTAAAAGTCTTGTAGCCTAATCGCGCAAGATCTCCATACCCAATATCTTGTTTGGAGCATCTAAATCTTTTATCTCAAACTTAGTACTCGACTGCTTTTTTAATACATTAATATTAGACATATTCTTAACTACTATAGATATAATAACATGCAAATCAAAGACCCATCATTCAATCTCCTAAAATAAACAAAACTATCCATTTGACTTTTCAACTAGTCCTAATAAGCCATGAAGGCATCAAAACGCTTATATCACTGCCTAGGAGATTGTTTCAACCTATACAAAAATTTCTTTAACAAGCAAACGTGGTCTTCTTGGCTTGAAATAAAAAAATCTCTTTGGCTGTCTCATGTAAATATGCTCCTCCAACTCACCATGGAGAAACACCATTTTCATATCTAGTTGCTTTAGCTCGAGATCCCATATAGCAATTAAGGCAAGTAAAACATGAATAAAAGTATGTCTTACCATAGGAGAAACAACTCATTGTAATCAATGACCTCATGTTGTGTATACCTCTTAGTAACAAGTCTCGTCTTATATCTCTCTGCCTTGTCACCGAGAATGCCCTCTTTCCATTTATAAACTCACTTGCTTCCAACAATACTCTTAGGTATTTTAACCAACTACCATGTTTGATTTAGATGGAGTGATTCCATCTCTCCGTTCATAGCCCCTAGCACCACGATGACTCACTGTTAGCCATCACCTCAGAGCAAGACGAATTTTCATCTATCTCCACCTCGTCACCTACAATCAACGCACAAACAATATAAGAATAACCATAATGTACCAATGATTTAATTTGCCTTCTCTATCTGCCGTAATTATAGTGTGTTGCGGCTGTTTTGGTTGTTCGATATCATTAACTTTAGGAATCACGACCTTATTTGCAGTCTCAACATGTGTTACCTCTAAGGTCTCCAAAGTCTTCACCTAAAGCTCCGCCTCGCGATCTGTCTACTCTACTGGTTATGTCTTAGGACTCTTTTGTTGAAGTATTGTAGTCTCATCAAAGATCACATCTCTATTGATTAGAAAATTGGGTAACCTAGGATCAATGTACCACAACCCATAGCCTTTCACCCCACGTGCATAGCCTAGAAATATGCACTTCTTCACCCCCAGCTCAAGCTTACCATCACTATCATAAGCATACACGCTCGCATGAGCATATGCAGGACATCCGAATATTCGTAATATCAAGTAATCAACATGTTTACCCGACCATATCCTCTTCAGTAATCATTTTGTCGGAACGTAACCATATCCTCTTCAGAGATAAAACCCTGTTTATGCTAGTTCTTCGTGCACACCTTTCGAAGCTCGTTTGGGAAAGAGGACTGTCCTTCAAGACTGTTCAAGACTCCCCTTGCAATAGAAGGATCCAATCTAATTGGGGAATCTCACATTCTATTTTTGGGTAACCCCTTTGTGGTAGTTTAGTTTGTCCGTCTCTTGTTCAGTCGGCCATTCGTTGGCCTTGTTTGCAATGCTTGTTTTGCTGTTTTTCGTTGATTAGTCGTTACACCCTTGCACCAGTCGATACACCTTTCTGTATCCCTTTATGTGCGGGGTTTTTGTGTTCGGCTACTCCTTGTATATTGTTTTGAAAAGTTATATCACTCCTTACCTTACCAAAAAAAAAACATGTTTACCCGACCATACTTCCTGAAAGTCTTTCACTTGATAGAAGATGGTGGATACCGATTAACCAGGTAACACTCCATGTTCACTATTTCAGCCCAAAATTCATTGCTTAATACTGCATATGAAAGCATGCATCGAGCTCGCTCAAGTAAAGTTATGTTCTTCTGTTTTGCTACACCCTTCTACCGTAGTGTCCTGGGTATTGTGTGCCATCTCACAATCCCCTCTCTCGCAAAACTCGATAAAATCTTTATCACATGTCATAATCGGTTCTTAGGTATATAAAGTCATAGCATTACAATCACTCATACACACTAGAGTATTTTTCACAACTAGATTATACTCAACTCAAAGTGTTTATAAATAAATAACTCATTTTGGATGTAAAACTCACGGTGCAATTTACTGGGAATTTAAGCTTTACCCACGACCAAGCAAAAGAAACTTGACTCACGGCTTTGTGGAGTTCACCGTGCGACCAGTCTTCAGTCCCTTTATTGTGCATGCGACTTCTTTTAACAACCCAATATTGGCGGCCACACTTCAAGGAAAAGGACGACCTAGGTCTAGAGGCAAAAGAAAATTTCACTTTGTTTTTTCTCTTCTTAAAACTCTAGCTGAGCCCAAGTTATATATAAAAATACATATATTATAGGAAATTTGGGCCCCCTTCTTTGTCTTCTACCGAGAAAGGACATCCCTTTCATTTTTTTTATTCTTTCTTTTGTGCCGTCATAATTTTTAAAAACCTCAATCCTTTAATCGGATTGAGTCTCACGCACAAACTCAAAATCGAGACATAATTTAATAATTTCAAATTTCTACAAACAATGGGTTTAGTCGGTAAAGTGAGTTTGATTGATCATGATTGGCATGATTATCGATAACTATACAATATAATTATTGACCAGTCTATCGATGAACGTAGTGTACATCTTTCGTTGTCTATACTATATAGCTTTTGATGAGCAATGGAGTGCAGTTGATCAAGGAAGACCAGTTGACAAGAGTGCTTCAAGTTATTAAACAATCGAAAATTGTATGGTGTGAATATCGACATCTACGAAGCAAAATCATCAATGGTTATGTGGAATCAATGTCATTGAGTAGATAAGGGGTGTCCAACAAAATTCATCGACAAAACAAGCAAAGACTTGGCCATTCTAAATTTGGCTAAGTGTTGGAAGCAAGGGAAGAACATGAGGGCAATGATGTCGATTAAAGACAAGAATATCGAGTTACGGTTGAGTAACCCGATGACCTTAAAAGTTGCAACTGTTTATAGATGAGATTGGCATATGGATAAGGGGGCTGGAGTCTTGGAAGTCTAATTATACCTGTATTTAAAATAATAACTACTAGTGAATGGTTATAATTAATGGATTATATATATGGTGGTATGCAATTATATAAATGATCCATCATAAAAAATACATATTCCCAATGTACGTTTTTTTATCAATTTATTAGTGTTATTGTCCTTTCAGCTTCCATCATTTACAGCCTTTTATCTTTAAATTTGTTGTTCATCTTTGCTGCGACACCGATTGAACTCCTATTCACAATCATCACCAAACTCATCTCATGAAATACTAAAACTCAACCTTTTGGTGAAAGATTTTTCATTATTTGAGTCAACACTGATTCTCGACATGATTATACACTTTGGAGACGTGAAAACCAACGCAACTTGGTTTATATATATGTGGCATTTAAGATGCAAAAGATTTTCTATGAAGGCTAACATTATTTTTGCTGGAGGAAACTATTGTCAGTCATCTCCCATCACAAATCAAATCTGTACTTTTTTTTATCTATTCAAAGACTGCATTTCTTCTCTTACTATAGTATTGATCAAGTTGACATATGCCATACTTATTACTCGCCAATTTTATTCCATCGAAGTCCCACCAAAACACATCCTGGATATAAATAATATGGAAAAAGTGTCACATCGAATTTAGATTGAATTATTATTGTGATTCTTTATTATTCCTATAGCTTCTATCCTTGTTTTTTTCTTTTTGGCATCCAATGAACTTAATTTCAAAACATTTGTTCAAAGAACCTATAGAGAGAGAGAGAGAGAGAGAGAGAGAGAGAGAGAGAGAGAGAGAGAGAGAGAGAGAGAGAGAGAGAGAGAGAGAGAGAGAGAGAGAGAGAGAGAGAGAGAGACCTCATTTATCCGTAGAGTTAGAAAGAGCACATCTCATTTTGCAGATGATCTGGTGCACTAAGATAAAATTTTCGTGCATTTAATTTCTGCGTATTAGTTGGTTTTGTTGACATCATATGTATAATCACTTTAGAGTATGTACCATTCGTCCTCAGAGAAAATACTTAGAAGCTCGAAGTCATATACCCAGATTTCAAAATTTCATTCACACCCAGAATGACTCACTTATCTGTACAAATTATCTACTTATATTTGTCTCAATTTGTTAGCAATTCCAAGTTTTGATATACATATCTTAGCATAATGAATCTCTAGTTTACCGTAAATAAACAATGTATAGAACAATGAGATTTTAGTGGAATCACTGCTAACTGTTCTAAAAGTTTAAGCTGTTAGATGAAGGCATGGTTTATTATTTTAATATTCTAACACTCCCCTCATGCTTAGTCTGGTATTTTCGCCTAGTACTAAGCGTGGAAATATTTAAATGGGGAGACAAATGGAGTCCGGAAAAATTCGAACTCTAGACTTCCAGCTGTGATATTACTTGAGATTTTGATGGAACCACTACTAATTGTTCTAAAAGCTTAGACTGTTAGATGAAAGCGTGGTTTATTATTTAAATATTCTAATCAGAACAACGAAAAACCCTACTCTCCACCTTTGTGTGGAAATATAAAAGACTTAAGAGTCACCATTTCAAATGGTTTCTGATAGAGCAGATCTATTGAAGCACATTGCCAAAATGAATAATAGGGCGATTGACTATGCTAAATGGCAACATCACTTCAATTGGCAGGCCGAGCATATACTATGAATGTTGTAACGTCTCAGCCTAGAAGAGCATCGAAATGGTCAACTATCAACGACATCAAAGATAATCATATATGTCATTGACCTTTGTCCAGTCAATATTATAATCTCAAGAAACAAACATGCATGGGGAGGGAATGAATGTACCCCATATCATGTCTTAAACCTATCTAAGGGAGCATTATTACATCATTAAACAATGATTAAACAGTTATCTTCAACAAATAATTAGCTCCCGGAGCGCCAAACTTCTCTGACTCCTGGCCAATGTAATCACTCAACAAAATGAATGTGCGCCCTCCTCCGTTGTTGATATATTTAGATAAGGCAAAGACAAGGACACGCATGAACTATATGAATTTTTCAGCGGATTCATGGAACCTAATACTGTCTCTTCAAACGTTCTTGATGACGCTTGACGCAATACCCATCCCTTTTCATCTTGCACAAGCCGAAAGGTTGACGCTACAAAGCAATATTGTTCTTTTTCTAGGGCTTAGGGTTAGGGTTCATGAACCTTTCTTGTTTCTCTCTTGTTCTAGGGTTAGACTCTCTCTTCGCATGGTTTTATTCTCTCATAGTTTTGTCAGACGATTCTTTGAACCGATCCTAGGCCGGCTATGGCCGATTCCTTATCGGATCACTGGACTTGTCAATAGTGCAATCAAGGAGACATCTATGTTAGATGATATTCTTGTAAAGTTTGTCCTTTGTCCATTGGAGGAGGCATCAAGATGCATAGATTGGGGGGATACTGTGAGCGTTAGCATCTTTCCTTTTGTGATAGATTGGACCTCAGATTGAAACCATTACTAGATAGACTGAGACGACATGAAGATGTATTGTGCGTGTGCATCATCGACCGTGACCGATGAAGCATCGGCGATCTGTGCTTTACCACATACGCAATACCTATGGAACGATTCTGATGTTTTAATATGGACCTTATAGAACTCGTGTCATCATTTTATCCGTGTCTCGACTTTAAACTATGCATCTGGCCGACACTCATGGTTGATTTGACACATTATTCAGAAATTCATCACAAATGACTAAACAAGGACAAAACTTTGGAATTTTATAATTAACCCCAGTTATAATTACACTCGTTGACTAAATCGTCCCTTGGTCGTTTATTTCTGTTCCTGTGAGTCGTCATGTTTTCTTGTTCTAACAATTGTCTTAGAATAAGGAAAATGCCTAAACGATGGAATAAGTTGTGGAGTTCGACAACCCTTGGAGGCGCCGGTACAAAGGTAGTTAAGCGGTTGGACGAGAAGGGAAAAGAAAACAAATAATTGGAGACTATTCTGTTATAAGTTAATCATGGACACCATGTACAAACTAATTAATTAAATTCGATATGTCAATCCGTGGTATCTGATACTCATTAGGAATATGTACCGCCCCAATTTTTTTTTTAAATCTATTTTCAAACCCTTTGAAGTCAATCTCAGTCTTAAATACAAAGGTGGGTCACTCTAAATTTGTTTTTGTATGCAATCTTTTAGACCTCGTCAAAATTCAGTAATTAATAGCATTATTAATAGAAACACCAATTTTCCTTTCAATAATGCTCAAGTGGTACTACTAAAAAAATTGTTGCTATATGCCTGGTTCATTGGTCCACCGGTGTTGTTGAAGTCTTATTTTCCTGATGGGATATGAATTGTAAGCCCACGTAGACTCGTCAGATTCGACTGCTTCCTCTTTCCAATGAAAAAGGAAAGGGGAAAAAAACGAGAGAAGTAATCTCCATTCCTACCACTGATGGTGACAATTGAAAGAAAATATTTAGCAGTTTAGAAGTTTCGGTATTTTTTTTTCGATAAAATCATTTATAATTTCACAAATGTCTCAAATAAAAATAAAAAAACACGTGTATTTTCTCTTTCTCTCTTCCTCCGGGGAAAAGTATTAAAAAAATCATAAACCTATTGCACTTTTATCAATTCAGTTCTAAACCATTTAAATTTACCAATTTAATCTTCAACCTTTTCACTTTTTGCCAATTGAGTCCATCCGGTTAATTTTGGCTAGCGAGCGCTGACATGACCGCCAGCCAACGCTGACGTGGTAATTTTTAATTTTTTTTTTTTGAATTTTTAATCTTTTTTTTTCTTTCTGACTTCTTCCCTCTGGCGAGGTCGACCTCAGCGGCCTCTGGCGAAACTTGCCCACGTTGACCATCGGCGAGGGCGAGCCTTGCCGACCCCTAGCTAGGCGAGGTCGCCTCACCCAGCAAAGGCGAGGCCAACCTCACTGTCGAGACCCATCTCCCTTGCTTAGGTTGCGACGATGAGATCGGCTTCGCCTTGTCTGAGCGAGGTCGAACCTCGCCTAGATTTGGCGAGTCTGACCTCGCTATTGTAACTTAGGCAACAGCGAGGTTGGCCTTGCCTTTGTTGGGCAAGGTTACCTCGCCTAGCTAGGGGCCGGCGGAGTGAGCTTCGCTAGAGGCCGGCGAGGTCCTCGCCTTTGGCCGGTCGCCAAACCGGTCAGAGGGAAGAAGTCATAAGAAAAAAAAAAGATTAAAAATTCAAAAAAAAATATTTAAAAATTGTCATGTCAGCGTTGGTCGGACCACCGGTACTGGCCGGCTACCATGTCAGTGCCGGCAGACCAAAATTGGCCAGATTTACTCAATTGGCAAGAAGTGAAAATATTTAGGACTGAATTGGCAAAAATGTAATAAGTTTAGGACTTTTTTGACAAATTTTCCCTCTTCCTCCTCCATCTAGCCATCGCCTTGCCCGAGCCCGCATTTCCCTCGATTGTCGTCATAGGTAGAGTCGCCGGCACCACGTCCAGGCTGACCGCCACCTCTGTCATCTTCATGGGTGGCTCCGTCTTCCCGAGCATGACATCTATTACGTTGTTTTACTTTTTCCATTTTGAGTTTGCAATGCTTCCCATCATGGTGGCTTGTCCATGGCATCTCGACCTCGCCGACGAGACTCAGGGCTATTGACGAGCTGCCGTCGCCATATCTGAAGGCATGGCTCCAGATCTGGAAGTTTGGCTCTGTTTGTGGTCTTACATCGCAGGCTTTGTGGTCAGCTTTGTCGAGAGTCTTCGCCAAATCTGGGAGTTTTCGACTCTATCTTGTATCGCAGTCTCTACGGTCGATTTTGTCAAGGGTCGTGGTCATTGCGGCAGCCTTCGTCCAGCTGAACCATTCCCTCTATTTTTCCATTAAGCTTGTGGTCTCCGTCGGGATGGTCCAGGCTAGATCTGGAGGCATGAGAAAGGTGCAGCAACAGAGGCAGAGAGGGAGAACTTGAGCTGGGTTTAGCGGCCAAGGCACGACGGTGGGTGTCAAGGATGTAGGTTGTGGTGGTTGGCGCGGTGGAGACGGTAGAGGACTAGACGGTGGCCAGATAGAGGAGGAAGATAAAGAAAAACAAACTTTTACTTTTTTTATTTGAAAACCATGTGCAATTGTAAGTAATTTATCCAGAAAAATGATAGCCACGTCAGCTAATAACGTGACACTTGCAAACTACTAAATAATTTCACGATAATTAAGCATAATCAATGCCATCTAAATCTAAAATGGTTGGACGCGCCAGGTACAATGTATGCTTTGTATGAACCTACTAAACTAATCCGTACATATAAATATGCCACATCGAAAATTTGCGGTAGCTTTGAGAATACTACTATTGTAAAGAGTTTGCCAAACACCTTACAAGAGCAACAAAACCCATTTCTTCGGCTGGGGTTGTTGCGGGAATACTGTACCAAAAAAGCTCTTGGACTTTGGTGATTGGATAGGTAAACGTCAAGAATGGTCCGATGACTTGACATTTTCGGTCCACTTAGAACATGACATAAACATGATACGTCCAAGATGAATTTGCTTTACCATCCGTTTGTGGAGTTGTGGTCTTCATGATGAAAGTTATTTGCTCTAATTGCCGAGACATGTTGAGAAAATTACAACGAAACTAGCACCGTCACTAGACCATCCAAGAATTCTGGGAAGGAAGAGCTGAAGAAACCTTTAAAAGGTAAGAAAACATAACCAAACTTTGCCACCTTTTCTCAAATCCAGAAGTACATCACTCTTTTTAGCCCCTACAACACAGACATAAGAACTCCGAATAAGCGCAAGGACTCAGAGTCCAGCAACAATGCCCTGATTCAGAATTTGCAATACTCAAAAGCAATTACCCCGACAGCATAACCGACTGCTTGGTTTGAACAGCACTCCCAAAGCATGTTAGATACAGATGCAGGTCCAAATGATAAGAACGAGCATACGTAGAAATTAGAGATGAAGGAACACGAAGTAGAAGCTTAATTCATTCCATTATGGATGAAGCATGGACAGTGGAGGCTAAAGCGAGCTTACAAAATTAGATTATAGATCAAACCCAGCACATTATACAAATTTAGTGACAGTCTGAGCTCATGTTCAGTGGGGCTATCCTAAGCCCTAAATGGGCCTCTACTACCTTAAGCATGAACAATCATGGCTCCACCAACCAGACTTTCCAATTCCGACGTTACGAACTGGATAAATGCCAAGACTATGAACCAGATATGCGCACTGAAGCTGCCCTAATGCATTCACCTAAGATGTAGCATGGACTTTAAAAGAAATATACTTCCCAGCACTTTCTTAGACACCACAATCAAAGCAAATGATATCCTCACTGCATAAGGTATTCGGATACTTCCTATGAATGACTGACAAAGTTGAAGCATGACAATGACACAATCACCAAAAGGCAGACTTATGATCCTCCTTTAACCCAAGTATGATTCACCTCAGAAGGTAAGCTACCACAAAGTTTTGTCACTAATATAAAAAGTTGTGAAGGCATGCAGATTGTGTGGGTCCTTGAAATTCAAGTTAGCATCCATCAAACTACTTGCTACATACTAGTCAGCTGTTCACACTCTCCCCATTTCCATGATTGGCACTGCAAGAGCTTCCTAAAATCCCCATGCTGCCCGGCCGACTTTAGGTGGACTAGCTACATTGTACATTGTGAATATTTCTGATGCACTCCTTAAATCTCAATGCCTCATTTCTGGAGGAACTTCTCAAATCTTACTCAAAATATTATATGCATTCCCCTCCTGAAAAGCTACATGTGCTTCGGCCTAACATTCTCTTATTAAGTAACAGTATTTTGGGCCAATAGAAGTTAATCTCATGCCTAAGAAACTCCTTACTCAAAAACTAAAGCTCTGCCTACATTAGACCTTCCTATTAGGAATGATGCCCCCAGAACTATATACTAACTCATGATGGAGATTGCCCAAACATTAAGTGATGGAGATTAGCAAGAGCTGCAAAAAAAGCTAAAGAAAAGTAGCTTCCCATGACATTTATTTGTAACAGGCAGTATGGTGTCCCCATGCGACGAAATAGATTCCAAACACATCACTCTTTCACAGGCGGACACATCAGTACCAGACATTACATGTGAAGACCAATAGGGTTTTCAAAAAGGAAAGACTGGCAAAGGCTAAAAGCTGGTGAAGCCCAAATCGCATAAACTCCAACTATACAGTAAACAATATACTAGTAGTAGTCCCATCATCATTCACCCAAACGGGATGTGAGAAAAACTTATGCTGTGGTTTAAAGCTCGGTACAAAATCACAAGAGAAGCTGTTGGAGTGCATTGTAACCAATAAACACAACTGTCCTTCCATGCAAACAAAGCGTATGGACTTCAAACAATCGAGTCTTATGCACCAGGGTCATCATGATTGCCAAATCCCCTCACATAACATGAGCAAGGTACGTAGTCTGGGATACCCTTATACCTGGAATTGTCACAATGACTGATCCATTTGACCCAAACATGTCCTCATGCAAGTAAAAGACGAAAACACAAATCCGATGACACTAGTGTACATTCTCCAACTATTAAACTTTTGGAATCACACAAAATGACTCGGATGGAAATATGCCAATACATTCTTTCGTATTGCCAGCTTAATAAGAAGCAGACCCAATCCTCATTCATTAGACGAACTCATAGCATGCCACAACGATCTAGGTAACATATTTCAGACATGAATGTATTTCCTCAAACTATCCCTCCATTATAGACAAATCCTTGAGCATAACTGATCACAAAGTGCAATCATGAGGACATACCCAGAGTATGCTCCAAAACCACATTGAATAAAAACTGATTGAGGAACATGATGATGAAATTGATTATGGATCATCACACAACCTGAGTTGCCTTAATTGACTACTAGTCCTGAGAGATATATATCCTATTTACTTAATTAAATTATGTATTTTCATGTCAGCAACAGCACGTTCTACAAGAACCTACCGTACGCAAATTCTTTTCTCTCTATGATTTCTTAGTCTTTACTTAATCCACCATATAGCATAACACATATCTTGAGAATTTCAGCAGCAACCACTTATTACATCTTCAGGAAAAACATAGTCAGCATATGTCCCAGACAACAGAAAGCTCATCCAGCTGCCAACCTAAGTTATTTACATCACACTATATTAAAGACGTATGTCGAAATAGAGACCGACATTGCCCATCACCAGCAAAGAAGCATACCAACCAACCAATCCAGTATTGAAATCAGTAATCAGGGCGATACTCGCTATAATCATCCCTTCCAGCCAAGTCGCTCTCAACCCTCTCGGCGATCTTCTCTTCCTCATAGTTCAATCCCTCTTCCAATGCTAGCCCACCCAGCGCTCCAGCAACCGCTCCCACAGCCAATCCCGCCCCTAGCCCCATCTTCCCACTTCTCTGCTTCTCGTACGCCATTGTGTAATCGACAGGTGCGGACGGGCCACCGCTAGGCCCGCCATAACCCGAACCCCGATCATAAAACGGCCGCGGTGGAGGGGGCGGAGGCGCAGACGAGTAGTACCCCGGATAGTATCCAGGATAGGCATCCGAGTACGCGTACGAATAAGCAGGCGGCGACTGAGCCGGGCCCGGTGGCGGCGGCAGCGGAGGGGCCGCTGCGTAGGTCGGAACAGAATACGGCCTGTACTCGCGGACGGTAGCGGGCGGCGGCGGGGGCATCGTCACGGCCTGCGCCACCACGAGCGGGGCCGGCGGCGGGGGGAGATACGCCGAGCGCGAAGCCGGGGGCGGCGGCGGCGGAGGAGCGGCGGCGGCGGCGGCCCCGTAATAATACCCGGAAGGCTGGACGAGGTACTCCGGCGGGGGCGGCACGGGGCGCTCGCGGACGGCCAGCTTGATCCGGATCTTGCCGTGGGGCCGACCGGACGGCCGGACGAGCTCGTACGTGCGGATCTGGTCCCGGTCGAGCGGGTCGGGCAGGTCCTTGAGGTGGATCAGGAGGGAGCCGACGAGGGGCTTGGGGGTCTCGGACGGCTTGGAGTGGAAGACCTCGAGGGTGAGGGCGGAATCGGGGAGCGGGAGCGGGAGGGGGACGGTGAACTGCTCGTTCCAGACGGGCCGGGTCGAGCCGGAGTCGTCGGACTTGGTGGCGAGGCGGCGGTCGGGATCGACCCAGAAGATGGCGTAGGGCTTGAGGCCGCCGTTCTTCCAGTTGACGTTCTTGAGGTGCTTGGCGTTGACGACGGTGAGGTCGAGCTCGAGGGGCTTCGCCGGCGGGATGCGAGAGGAGGCCATTGATGCCGTCGGAGGAGAGAGATAGGGATTCGGAGAGAGAAGACGATGGGACGCGGTGAGTCGCAAGTTTCTCGGCTCCGAGATATTTAAACGGAAGCTGGAAGATTTTCTCTTTTATTTTTTTTCCCTCTTTATATTTTCATAAACACAGTAATTTCTTATCAATCAAAGGCATAATTCCATAAAATACTCTCCAACTTTAAGTTAAGTCCCAAATCTACCATGAACTTTTTTTTTAATCTCATAAAATTTTCAAATTTTAGGTTCAGTTCCAAATCTGCCCCAAACTTTTTTTTGTCTTAGAAAAAATCCCAAACTTTAAGTCCGGTTCCAAATCTATCATGAATTTTGTTTTATGCGAGAAAAATCACCAAAATTCAATTTATTTTCAAAAATATACTCCGGTGATCTAGTCCCAACTTAACATTGTACTTCCACATCGATAACAAATCAACATTAATAAAATAATAAGGCTTTTTTTTAGACAAAGAAAAGTTCGAAGCAAATTTGGACTGAACCTAAAAATTAGGCTTTTTTTAAAATTAAAATTTTTTTTTGGTGTAGATTTGTTATTGTCCCTAACTTTCATATCCTAGAATGGTTTTATTTTAGAGAATTTCAACAATTTTTGTTTGATTTGATTTGTTATCAAAATGAAAACTCAACGTCAGTCTGTATCTGTCGCTCCATTACTTTGCTGATGTGGATTTGTTATGGTGTGGAAGTGCCATGTTAAGTTGGGACTGGATCACCGGGGTATATTTCTTAAAATAAATTGAAATTTGCTGATTTTTTTTACATAAAACAAAGTTCGAGGCAGATTTTGGATTGAACGTAAAGTTTGGGTTTTCTAAGACAAAAAAAAGTTCGAGGCAGATTTAAAACTGGACCTAAAGTTTGGAGTTTTTTCTGAGACAAAAAAAATTGGGGTAGATTTGAGACTTCACCTAAAGTTTAAGGTTTTTTAGGAAATTCACCTGTCAATCAAATATCTCGGAACTAGTACATTTATGAAAAATTTACCTCTAATCAATTTTTTGACCATAAAAAACCTCAAACTAAACTTTTTACCATCAAAAACCTAAAAATGGTATATTTGTAATAAATTAACCCTATGTTAAATTTGATTATTATCATGAAAATTAAAAAAATGATACACTTGTAACAGACGGAGGGTAAAACCCCAGATTGGTATACTTGTCAATTGCCACGTATCATCCAACTTAGAAATTTGACGGTAAAATTTAACGGAAATTAATAGAGGGTAAAATTGTCACAAGTGTACAAGTTTGGAGTTTTTCGTGGTATTAACCATTTAAAAATAGAATTAATACCATGAAAAGTCCAAAACTAGTACGCATGTGATAAATTTACTTCAAATTAACTTTTTAATCACCAAAAATTCTAAATTGGTACAAACCTTCGTTAGTTTTCATTACATTTTACTGTTAAATTGCTTAATTGGATAATAGATGTACCAATTTAGGGTTTTACCTATCTGTTTGTCACAGATTTACCAATTTACGTTTTTTCGAAGTATTAATTTAATTTAACGGAGAGTAAATTTGTTACACATTTATCAATTTAATAGTAAAAAAAGTAGTTTTTGGCAAAAATTTCATAAATGCATCAGTTTGGAATTTTTCGTGACGTTAACCCTTAAAAATAAAACCATAGAAATTCTAAAGTGAGTTTGGAAACTTAGGAATGTAATCTCAACAAATTTTGAAATAATACGACAAATTTGATTTCCCTATTTTCCAATATATATAGGTGGGAACCTATTATTTGTTTATGAGATTCAAAGCTTTGAGACTATAATCTATGACGTTAATCTTGAAATTTATCCGATCTATGTTAAGATTTCCATATGGTTTTCTCAAATATCAAGAATCAATGCCAGTCAAATTTTTGCCGGGACATTAGTAATGTCGTCTGTCAATGAATGGATTTGAACCATTGAAAAAGAGAGGTTGACAAGTCCGCAAGAATTGAACTAGCCTAAACAAATTAATGAAGCACAATAGCAAATAATACCGCCTTGCTCTTTTGATAATTTTCTTTCTAACATTCCCTAGAAAAGCTAGGTACGAATAAAAGGTATCCCAAGTTTTAGGAAACTATAAAGAACTATATATTATATTAATTATCAATATACATATTTTTCGAAAGGTTTTGAGGAGTATAATTATTTTTTTCTATTTCTTTTTCACCGATAAGAGAGGAATGTGTAGTTTAATATTTTAAATATTCAATCAATATTCAAACTTAGTATCTCCTTTTTTGATATCATATGAGATTTTGTAGGACCACTGCCAATTATTCTAAAAAGCTTAAGCTGTTAAAGAAATATGTGGTTTAGGGTGCAAATTTTCCTCATTTTTTGGCATTTGGTTTACTTAGGAGGAAAATGATTTCCTCTTTAAAAGAATCGAGAAATATTTTCCGAAATATGATTAGCTATTGACGCTTAGACCCGAAACCCTATACTTGAACTAGGAAACTTTAACGTTGGTTCCAAGTCCCAGCATTCAGGACCATTTGCAAGGTTTAAGCTTAAGAGATTGCTAAAGACGTTTTTTTGGAGGATTCTTAGACCTAGGAAATTTATTTTCCTTTATCATTGAGTTTTCCGCGAAAGAAACGTACTCTTAATAGTTAAATATTTTCAAACTTACATTCAAACTCAAGTTGACATCTTCTATGCACCTTGAGTTTGAGGGGGAAATTAGAGGTATTTAGACATTATCTTGAGATATTGAGGATATTTCCTCTATACTAAGGTGTTTCTCTAGGATAATTTTATTTGTTAGAGATATTTTAACAAGGGCCGCACTTTTTCCACTTCTCTAGCTTATTTTATATTTGATTTGGCCATCCTATCCTTCGTGGGATTCACCACTTTGGTACAATTTTATATGATTTTTTATTATTTATCTTTTTTATTTTGATTTTTTCCATATGGGTCCTATTTTCCTTCTTCTTCTTTCTTTTTATGCCTTTCCCTCACCTGTCTATTTTCTCGCTCGCAAGCCATTCTCTTTTTTCTACGTGTCGCACTCCTTCTTTTGCTTCTTCTTCTTCCACACACCCATCGTCCTCGTTTTATTATCCACGATGTCTAACCCGTCATTTTCCACACATTCGTGGGTACTGACATTGGGCTCACGGGTAACCTCCCCAACGAGTCCCTTTTCTTCACATGCAGGCTCTTCTTGCACCATGGAAGTGGAAGGTAATATTGAGAAGCACCTCTTCTCTCTCTTTCCTTTTTTTTATTTTTATTTTTGTTGTTTTCTCCTCTTCTTGCACATGTGAGAGTGTAGAAAAAGAAAAAGTGTCTCGATCATGTGTAGGCATACAAGTTGACGGCAATAAGCGACAATCTTAAGCTCTGAATTTCAGGTGATATCGCAAAAATGTAAAGCAAACTACTCATAGGCAACAAAACAAAACCTCCGGCATGGAAATCAAAACCACCTAGAATAAAGAGAAAAAAACATACCAAAAGAACAACATAAAGCTAATTACAGTCACTCTGCTATATGTGACGAAAAATAAAATTCAAGCAACTGCACAATTAATTCATAAGCATTATTTTGACATACACTAAGCTCTAAATGCAGGAGTAAAACATAAGATCAAGCATTTCCATGACCCAAAACTCAAATTCATTTTTAAGAAAAGATATCAAGAAATAATTTGAGACCAAGAAAACTAAAGAGGAAAAAAACAAGTGTTTGCTAGAATCGTGAATGAGGAGGGGGAGGATTGTTGAAGTAAGACGTTCTTTTGTGAATTGCAAATGCATGAGAGATTTGTGGAAGGAGGAGGAGGAATGGGAGACATAAAAAGAAGAGAATGGTCTACAATAGAACAAAGAGACGAGCGGGAGGCATGGAAAGAAAAAAAAGAAGGAAAGTGAGACCTAAGGAATAAAAAGAGTTGACCAATAATAAAAAAATAATAATATATAATTGTACCAGAAGTCATGGGTTCCATAAGAGTTAGAACGGTCAAAACAACAAAAAATGGAGTGTTTAAGTCATAGAAAGAGTGGAAAAAGCACAACTCTTTTGATAATTATGTTAATTATCTGTATATCTTAATATTGCATGCATATTGCACGTGTTGCACATATTTCTCTCTTTGATTGTACATATTTTGATTGAGATATTATCTTATACTAATTATCTAATAAAACATATAATAGGTTGATGTATTCTTCATTAACATACAAATCAAAATATATTCAGAACTCTTTACCCCAAAATATATATATATATATATTCAGAACATTTCACAACTTTATTTTCCACTTTATTCCTAACTTCACCCATTCGATTTAAGTAACGGATAAAGGAAAACACAACAATATGTCAGAAATTAATAAGAGACTGACATTCACTGACTGAAAAAAATTCTTGTGAAGAAAGTTCACATGCCTTAACATTGCTGCAATTAGAATCATGCAATGTATTCACTCCTACCAATAGATATAAATAAAGATTGAATATGGTTATTGCTACCGTTTGCACGAAGCATCAATTTGGGATTTTTTATGATTAAAAAATTAATTTTGGATAAATTTGTCATAAATGTACCGATTTGAGATTTTTCATTGTATTAACCCTTTGTTTATGATCAATATTTTGCTATTCTAAAGAATCGAAGGTTCTTTCTTTAACTGTCATTGTAAATACCAAATTATTGAAATTTTAAAATAGATGCCTTTTGGTCCTATTGCTCCTTTTTAAATATGAGATGAAAATGTCGTAATTGTTTCACTCATTGATTCTTGAACTTGCCTACGTTGTGATCTACGTTCTTGAATTCTTAATTGGGAAAATTCCAAAAATGGGCCTGAAATGGAGTTATTTTCTCAAATAAGAGTCTGAAGTGAACATTACCTCAAATAAATGTCTGAAGTGGCCCAATCGTTTCAAATAAGGGCATGAAGTAGCCAAATTGTCTAAAAAAATGACCTTTGGCCGGCCGGTGACTATTCCGTCACCGGAGAAGGAGTGTTTTAGTCAAAAACCTTATAAGTATATATTTTTGTTTTTTTTTACTTTCTTTTTCTTTTCCTTTTCCTTTTTCCTTTTTCTTTTTTTCTTCTTCCCTCCCAGCCTTCATAGCGCCTGGCCGGCGTCGGGCAAGGGCTGCCCTTGCTTAGGCTAGCGAGGGTCACCCTTGCCGGCGTTGAGCGAGGGTCGCCCTCGCCCAGGTGAGGGCGACCCTCGCTAGTCTAGGCGTTGCCCTCATCCAATGCCGGCGATGGTGAACCTTGCGAGCCCAGGCAAGGGCGGCCCTCGCCTGTTGCCAGTAAGGGCGGCCTCTCCCGGGCCCGGTGATGGCCAATGAAGGGAAGAGAGGAAAAAAAATAAAGAAAAGGAAAAGGAAAAGGAAAAGGAAAAGAAAAAGAAAAAGAAAAAGAAAAAGAAAAAAAAACAGAAAAAAGGGAAAAAAAATTCAAAAAAGTAAAAGACGAAAATACCCTTTGACCGGTAAGGTCGAGTCATTATATGGGACTGAAATGGCCATTTCAAGTCCTTATTTGAGATAAGATTCACTTTAAACTATTATTTGAGACAAAATTCACTTCAGACTCTTATTTGAGAAAATGACTTCACTTTAAGCTCCTTTTTGGAATTTTCTGTTCTTAATTTGACCAACTTACCGGAAAGTTAAAAAATTCGACATACAATAATAGGAAAAACCTAAAGAACGAACTGATCGGAAGTTCGCTCTCGACATGGTTCGAACCTGTGATATGTAGGAACACGATGCGACAATTCAAGTTCATTATAAAAGTTATAGTAATAGAACGAAAATCCTAGCAAAGAAAGCGCCTGTAGCTCAGTGGATAGAGCGTCTGTTTCCTAAGCAGAAAGTCGTAGGTTCGACCCCTACCTGGCGCGTCATTTCGTGAACATTTTAATTTTCCCTTCTTTTTTTTTTTTTTGTAATTTTCACTCTAGTCTTCTTCACGTATTGAAGAAATCTGCGATGCAACAACACGAAACAGCTGCTTGAATCTTGCCACTTGCGTAATGAATGTTCATTCACCTGAACGGACTAAATCAGGAAAACGCATCACAGATGATGTGTTTGTCGTCCTGAGTCGTGTTTCTCGAGGATTAAGCGCCGATCGATGAACTTCTCCAATAGCATTCGGGTGATCGGATTCATCAACTCAGCAAAATATTGATCTCAACTTGTAAATTTCTCAGTCTCAAAGCATTTTACTGCAACATTTTTTTGCATTCGACTATCCTCCGAATTCGTATGACCGAAGTAGCTCGAGTTTCATCCAACGAATACAATGCCCGCGGGGTCAAGATCTTTCCCGCCTCAGGCCGCGGCTCCGACGGGCACCCCGGCCTTAAGCCTGGAATACCCATACAGCATCTCCTCGAACCGGATGATCTCATTCTTGGACCCATAGGCGACTTGAGTCCGGTCATCCAGGCTTTCGATCACCTTGTCCAGGATGGACTGCTTGCCGTCGCTGCTGAAACCTCCGGCCTTCTCGATCAAGAAGCCGAGTGGAGCCACTTCAAATAGCAGCCTCAGCTTCGCCTTGGCGGATGGCGATGCCACATTTGTGAACACACCTTTCTCCTTCACAATAATCTGAGAAAATAAATGGGAAAAAAGGTCAAATCTTTGAGCCTGCAATTTTGGTGGCAATGAAACTGGATTAATTCACATTGCGGTGATCGAATCAAAGGATGAACCTGGCCGACATCTGGGACCATTCCTCCGGTGTATCTCAATGTGTATTTCTCTTTGACATAGTACTCAACTAGCTGTATTAAGCAAAACAAGGAGGAGTAAGTCCGCTTGTTATTAACATCTGGGGTCTTGAGTCTTGATGACCACAATCAGCACCAACCCGCATCACGAATTGCCGATACAATATTCGCGTGGGGGGCTAAGAAAGGAACAGAGAGTTCTAACCTTGCCGTATTCAGGATTGTCGAATGTGGCTCTCAAGTTTCCAGGAGAGAACATCTTTCCTTCACCAATTTGGGTCGTGTCCTTCACATGTTGCCACTTTCCTGACAGCAATTACACTTGTTCAGGGGGACTTGAAATATTGGCAAATGAGTTAATGAAATGCTCGCAGAGTTCTAAAATTGCGATGATCAATAACCTTCGTCGAGGAGAAGGAACTCATGGGTCCCGGGGATGTCTTTGAGAGCGAGGACGTATGTTGTTCGGGGCCCATAGATGCCCATGGCCGCAGCGACCTGATCTCTTCCCGTGACCCCGGTTAACTTGTCTCCAGGCCAGACCCCAAAGATGGTTCCCACAGTGAAGTTCGTGTCAACGATGCTGGAACCATCGAGGGGATCGAAGGCGACACTGAATCCACCTGTTACAAATACTCGCAAGGTCATAAAAACTGTCGTGAATCAAACTTTATGGTAGGTCATCGTGAAGAGTGAGATTGACAGACCTTCGACTGGGCCTCCCATGTCTTGGAGCTCAGGGACTTCTTCAGAGCAGGCATATTTGCAGAAGTGTGAGTATTGCAGGGCCTATTAGTGAAATTCATGATATCATTCTCAATTGCAGAAGCATTGCAATATCTTGGCTAAAGGTCAAATCGATCAAGTTTAGACCGCGACAGCAAGCGAAATGATCCTAAAAGAGCAGAGTAGGTAGAATCATTGCATCAAACATCTAAATAATTAAATATTTGCAGTTTTCTTGAAACAACTCCATTCATCTGATAAAGAGCTAGCTGCAAATTTTTGTCAAGTGGTATTATTTTTGTGCAGAGTATTTGATCTTTTTCATCTATAACCTTTCAAAACAGATTTCTACCATAACAATTCAGGATTGCCCCTCGAACAGTTGGACAAAAGCATTAGCGAGAAACTCAAGCCATAAAGAAAAAGGTTTTGCCCTAACCTCGAAGAGGAGCTTGTCGGCGAGCACATCGACCGCGAGCTGCTCATCTCCGAAGGAGTTGATGCAGGCCGTTCCTCCACAAGAAGCCGTCCTGACTTTGAAAGAGATGGTCCTGAGTGCTTCACCCATGCACACCAGCAACCTGATCAGCCCTTTATCTGGAGTAGCCTTGTTCAGGAATTCTTCCTACGCATGTATTCCATATCACACACACACACCGAAGTCTGTCACAACAATCCAGCCTCGCTCGGTAAACTTCCCAATTTCGTGAAGAGGATTAGTACTCACCAAGCTATCCCCTATCTCACATCTTGTAGTGAGAGAAGAGTTCTTTGCTTTGGAGGCCTTGAGGGACGACCTCGGCAGCGCCGCTCGCAGTGATTCCCCAAATAGCGAGCTCGACTTCAAACTCTGCCATTCAATATTGTAGTTTACTTTATTCAGGGACACACCCTTTTGGGTCCATTCAATCATGAAAGCAAAGAGCAAACGAGAATCATCAACAGCAAATTGCTGGACACGTTCATATGATGATATATCAGATACCTTGGAGGTGAAAGATGGAGACAACGAAGGTGGGGACACAAGGGAAGTGGAATGCTTGGCGGGAAGGAAAGCCCCACGCGCGTAGCACGCGATGCCGGTCTCCATCTCTACGCTGGAGAGCCTTAGCTTCAGGTCTCGGTCTGGAGGAGAGAAAAGAAATCTGCAGAAGAAGAGAGATCTCTGCTTGGGCTTGAGCTGGAGAGGCTCTTTGGTGTGAGACTGATTACTTTCAGTTGGTTAACGTTTTCTCTTGGGGCATGCAACGCCAGAAGGAATGGGTGGGATTGAACCACAGAAGATAAGCAGTTCACCGTGAGCTGCCACGTGGCATTTCTCAGTTTTATTTGTATGTATTCCTATAATTTTGGAAATGAAGGCGATAGAGTAGGGGACGATACATGGAAAGCAACCACCATCGCTCATATTTATGTGGTTATGAACGGACGAGGAGGAAGATATACATCGAGCCAGACCCTCCTGCATCAGTAAATCTGTCCTTCCTTCTTTCTCTTAAGTCCTAAATGTGCATCTTGTGTTGGCAGGACTTAGCCATTTTCTAAACATCTCATAAAATCGAAACGATGGAAAATCGCATAATGCGACTAACTATCAATAAACAAAAACAACCCCGCCCCTAAGAGAAAAGAATCAAAGGGCATGTAATTGCGGATGATATTGCGATGTCGAGCGAGCAAATTTCGCATTTCACTTAATTATTGATTCAATTTGACTTAAAGGGCTTTTCAGTTTTCTTCCTCCACTTATTTTCCAGCTTCAGTTTAGGATTTATAACTATGGATGTGCCAAATGCTCCCAAGCCAACAATAACGATATGGGCAATTGGGCTCTTCATAATTCCACCTAAGGCTATCCTTCGCTTTGATAAAGCTCTTAACCAATATCTATCTTGTTACAAAATAGCCAGTGAAGATTCAAACTTCTAGGACAGTCCATTGAGGCCACGATTTAGTGACTGTTAAATCTCGGATTAAATCTGAGTTTATTAAAGTAACAGCGGACGGATTATGTCAGACTACTCATGAATTTAAACCTAATTAAGCCCGTTAGTCAGACTTAATACCAGCTCATTAGTGCCGAATGAGCCGCGAAAAAACAGCGCTCATTGTACCTCTTACATGATCTTCAAGTCGTGATTGCATTTGCTCATTATACTGGAGTTCTGATAGAAGTTCACTGGTCCTCCTCTGCTCTTTTTACCCTCAACAGAAACTCTGAACGCTGCCTCGGCCTTTTAGCTTGGTTTTGCTTTTGATCAAATTACCTCTTTGTCACGGTTAGCGAAAACTCAAATCGATCTCCTTCGCATCACGCCGCATCGAGCCGCAGTTCATCTTCAATAAAATTCAAAATGGGGGCCGCGATCCAATCACACGAGCACAAAGCGCCGCAAGGTTTTCATACGTCGCCTGCGCATACAACTCTTCTTCTACCTAAAGCTTCGCGGGGCATATGGTGATGCATAAATCTTCCCCGAGTCCCAAGTACACTTACTGAGTTCGAGCACTGCCATGAAGGTTTCAGTTCAACTCCACCCATTTCGAATTCAAGAAACCGGTAACAGTGGCGGCGCCATCGCATTCGATTAAATTTGCAGAAAACTTCTTGCTCTGAGCTAACAACAGAAGGAAAAGAACTAGATAATTCTCGGCATCGAAACAAAAAGAATTGGTCGATCAAGCAAGATCCAGATTACTCCACTCCTCTTCCAATCAACCACTGATTTCAAATCCTGCTCTAACATGTCCAGACCCCCCAAAAAAGAACAAAAGAACTACATCAGAATCAAAGAAATGTGGACGTGAACAATCATCTCCTCCTCCGAGAGAGACGGTGCTCGATTGAAGAGAGGAGCGAGAACGAAATCGAACCCTGTCGAAACGGAATCACCACGGGGAATTCGGTACATACCATATCAACCAGGCCAGAATCAGCAGCATCACCACGAACCCAATCAACAACTCCTCCGGCGACCCACAATAGCCTGCACAAGAGAACTGAACCTCATACTTCTCGCTGAAATTCGCATACAAAATCCCCCAGTTTCGCGCCCGAGCTTGGCTCGCCGTCCCTTTTGCTTCCTTGTCTACCAGCTCATAAACGTAAGCCTCTGCAACACCTTCCTTCCTCAGTGGCGTCCCTTGCCCCGACCTCAAGTGCCCCAACAGGCCCTTCACGTACATTTCGGAGTAGAGCTCGTTGGCGTCGATCTCTGTTGCGTCGGGGCTCGAGCTTGGCCACCCTGTCTCAGCCACAATCACGGGGATGTTCTCGTGCCCTGCGACCGCCATCGCCGCCACCACCGCGTCGACCATCATGTCGAAGAGATTTCGGTACCGAACCCCAGTTGTCAAGTCGTCCCGGTACATGAAGGGGTGCTCCTGGAAAAGAGCGAACCCTAGGGGGATCTCGCAGCGAAGCCGGTAGAGATTGTAAGGGTAGATGTTCACCATGAAAGAAGAGTTGGTGTCCCTCAGGAAATCGAGCAGGGGCTTCATCAAGGCCTCCGCGTAGGGCTCCTGGAACCGGGCGGCGGACGGCGGGAAGGTGGTCGTCATCACGTTGACGAAGGAGAAGGTGGTGGAGATGGCGACGTCGCGGATGCCGAGGTCATGGAGCGCGGATCGGAAGTTGCGGAGGGCGGGGACGAGGAGGCCGGCGTAGTTGGGGTGGGTGTCGAGGACGTTGCTGCCGACGGAGATGGCCGAGACCCGGGCGCGGGGGTAGAAGGGGACGACGTGGCGGTAGAGCCAGGAGAGGGCGGCGGAGCGGTTGGCGGCGAGGGAGGGGACGAGGGCGTTGGGGACGGAGAGGAGGAGGGAGGTGTTGGAGTAGAGGAAGGCCCGGAGGAGCTGCGGGGTGGGGTCCGGGAGGCGGACGGAGGGGATCTTGAGGGCGGAGACGGCGGCGGCGACGCGGTCGGGCTGGGGGAGGCCGGGAGGGGCGGCGGGGGAGGAGGAGGAGGAGGAGGAGGCGGAGGGAGAGTAGGTGACGCCGATGGCGGTGGGGGAAGGGAGGGCGGAGGGGAGGAGGGAGGAGGAGGAGGAGGAGGAGGAGGAGGAGGAGGGTGGTTTTAGGGGAGGGAGACATGGGGAGGAGGGGAGAGGTCTCTGTGCATCTAGAGAGAGAGAGAGATAGAGAGAGAAGGGTTTAAGCAGAGGTTGAAGAAGACGAAGGAGAAGAAAATGGATCGATCAGGGCGGTTGAATTTGGCGGGAGGATTCGGTTAGCTGCTGCAGCAGCAGCAAAGACTCTCTGTCTCTCTCGCGCGCGCGCAGTCCAATGCAAACTTTTGGGGCCGTCGGTCGTTATAACCGATTATTATTTGATTCTTTGCTCGTGCATTGCCACCCCCCCTCGCCACGTGAGCAGCCACGTCAGCAATCTGATGTGGCGTGTGTTTTCCTTTCACATCTACTTAAGATTTTACACGTGTCTCGAATTACATTTAAAAAAAAAAAGATATTGACGTGGAATTTCTCTGTGAGGTGGAGTTGCTCCATGTGGCCTCGAACGAACTGCCATGGGGTCGGTAACGTTGCTCGCTTTCCGGATCTGGCCGTCCAACGCCCTTTGTCCATCCATGGTCGTCAGTGTTGCTCGGGAACCTTGCCCTACCATGGCCGGTGATGCTCCTGGCTCCTCGGATCGGCCGTCCATGGTCACTGGCGTCGCTCTTCCCGGTGACGCTGCTACCGAGAAGTTGTAAAAGATATATCTTTATCGAGAGTATAAGAGATATGATGCGGCTTGCTATGTATATTGATTTACAAAAATTGGGTTATGAAAGTGACAAGATGAACCGTGCGTCAAATTCAAGTACTGCGACGAGAATCGGTCGCATTATCTTTCAAATCAAGTTTGTGAATCGGTATTTACGTGTATAGCATTATCGTCGTACGGTGCCGTCTAAATTTGTGTAAGGCAAAAGGACCATATTATCCAACCGAAGCTGATTGAAAGACAGCCCAGTGAGCGCACGTAACGAGATCTCGTTGATTCAGGACACAACAATAAGCTAAGTGTTCAAGCCCAGCCCATCTTGGGAAATCTGTGTTCGATTCCACGAGAAAACAAGATCTCTTATCACTAGATTGCACTCCAAGCTATATCTGAAATGGCAGATCTGAACAACCCAACCATGTTTGGCCAAGGTGATGCACAATCTCAATATAAAATGAACCAGCTGCAGAAGAATACGGGCGCTTTCGTGGCCCGATGAGATCAGTCGGGTTCTTCATGCTCTCACGCTCGAACGGCATAAAAGAAACAACCGACACATGAATAGGATACCAGACGGATCAAAGGTGATTTTTTATTGACAATGTCTCGTCCGAGTTCGCATATACAGACACGTGTTTGAACACATAACCAAGATGCAATCTGCCATGCTTCCTGAGTAACCTGACCACGCTTCTAATTTTTTTTTTTTAGCTGAACTTGACTTCTGGAAAAGTGAAATCGGTCCGACAGGCATGCGACCCGTGAGTTAGATTTCCATGATGATCTTATAGATCAAAACGCGCAAATCACATTATTCAAATAGTCTTATAGATTTTCCTTTCTTGTTTTCAACACTCTACTGTCGCATCAGCTCCTTTGAAAGTCGCACGACGTCCATATGCCTAATTGCTTGAAATGGAAGCTTCCGAGCGATCTCCCTCATCTTGTCCTTAATGACTGCGAGAGCATGAAACGACTACACCCATCTGAAAATCCTGCATATAAGACTAGGTTTTATAGTTAAGGAAATCTCAGCTTTGATGAGGTGATTGTCCCGGTGACCTGTACAAGGAAGCATTTGCTCTCGGTACCGAACTACATTATTTGCAGACAACTAAAGTAAAGATACCAAGTAGACTTTTTGCATTGTATATGAGCTGGCCTTAACTCTTATAATGTAAAGATCGAATAGTTATCGCCTTCGCCTAATTATTTTAGCCATTAATGGGCTAATTATTGAGAGATTTAGCATGAGTACAGCTCTCCAAGTCCTTGTTCTGATCCAACCTGTGGTTTGGTAAAGCACCAGCTCCTCTTTCACCTTCTATATGTCCAGGTACGAGATACAACCTGAGATATCATTTCTATGCGCTGCGAGTTTTGCTCATTGAACCGTACTTGACGGTGACACCTGTAACGGACTAATGACTCCTTCCTCGGATTAAGACTGTACCCTTTCAAACTCGAGTGACGCACTCGACAGCTTGCGCTCAACTACCCATTATGGCTTGTTCAATTCGGTGTGTCTACTGGTGCCATTTAGAATAAGTATTGATAGGGGTAAACAGAGAGTTTCGGTATAGAAATAGTTTACAGTTAATGTAGCGAACCAAGTCGATCGGAATGAGAAATGTTACTAGGCTCATGTCATATGTCATGTACTCTTGACGTGCTGCGACGTAAACACTAACTGATTTAGAGCATATTATCGATATAGTCTGTCAGACTAAGCCCAGATGAAGCCCGTGGTAAAATAAGGGGGATTTTCCGATAATCTTCATATTACTATTTATCAGATGAACTTTTTTTAACGTGGCAGGCTTCATGGGTCGCCTATTGAGACCACAACTTGGAAAGTTGAACCAGCTGTATAAAGAACTACCCAGATTGGGGCCTCAACTGGCACTCTCAAGCCTTTAAAAAGCTGTCAAGTTCCACAAGACCGGACAAGAGAGGAAGTTTGTCTGCAAGTTTTTCTGCTCTTTCACCAATGGCACTTAGGTCTGCTTCACTTTGCATGACCCTCCTGGTGATGGCATTGGTGAGCAGTGCTCGAGCAGATTCCCACTCGCCTGCACCGTCCCCTGGGCACGCCCACTCGCCAGCGTCATCCATGCACGCTCCTGCACCAGCTCCAGGACACAGTTCCGCTGCTGCTTTCACTCCTTCCTTCTTTGGCACCGCATCATTTGCCTGCTTGTTTGCACTCCTACCGATCATGCTCTCTTCTTACCGCTACTAATTGTTTCCTCGGCATGTACGATTTCTCAGATTTGACATTGTGTTGTTGTATTCCATTCTTATGTGTAGAATCAGGGAAGTGATGATGGTGTTTGGTGCTTCCTTTGTGTGCATTACATAAGTTGGATTTGTTTCTTGAGCTTCTCACATCCTAATAAATTCATTTTTCATTACACACACATATATTTATTTGTGTATATATAGTCCCTTTTTTGTTACTTCTGTCTCAAGATTTCATGATGGATCAGATCATTTACGAGGGTATTACTTGTTTTTGTTAAATAAGCTGAACCTTTTTTGGTTCGCCGTAGCTTATGTTACACCAATTGAAGAGCCAAAATGATAAAAGAAAGCCTGGGATCTTAAGCTCACGAATGAAATAAACATTTTCAGACTGACGCACAAGAGTTTGTACTGCGCAAATTTCAGTGAGCTGTGGCTTTTTAATTCAATGAGATTGTGAAAAGAACAAGGGAAGTGAATGATGTTATAATGAATGATGTTATGCACATTGTAGCTATTGTTCAATAGAAACAGCCTTTCAGTACGGAAGTAAAAGGGAACAGTCAAGATTTGCTGCAACTTTTCTTTCTTTAATGAAATTTAATCTAACCGAGGCAAATTAAGTCAATGACAATATGAAATTGTGAACTACTCTCGAAATATGTAGATCATTGCCCTTGTGGCCATTTAACATTGTCACGCCCTGCACCCAACGTGAGCATGAACATCCTCCCAGGGTCTAAACGAAGTGCGGCGCTCCCAGGATTGCGTCACAGAGACCCGAATACCCAAATAAGAGAACACATGCCACAAGCGGAAACGACGTATATACACCCGGACATTCAATAAAGCAACCATGAATAGCTGGTGATAACAATAGACGATAGATTAAACCTTAAAGAACAATCTGTACAAACTTACATTCATTACCCCTTTCCACTTCCCCAAAAAGATACATCAAGAGGGCCACGAGGCACAAAAAGGATCGGCGGCCTAGGGGTGTCAAACTATCTACCGGGAGGGGCTACAGTCAAAAGAAGGGTGTTAGCCTCTACTGCTACTACTGAGACCTAAACTAGGGCTCCCAGTCGGGGTCAGATGACTCTGAAAACTCCTCCTCTTCCTCAGTCAAATGTTCCTGGTCCATCCCAACTTCAGCAATTTCTCCAGCTTCGTCAATTTCCATATCCCTTGCCCCAAGGTCTAACTCTTCATCCTCCACCGGGTCTACATCTATGGTTATGACTTGCTGCTTCACCTCCTCCTCATGCATAACTGCTGGCCCATCCACGGTCTCATTCTGCCAACTGATGCTGAGGGAAGGCTGTGGGTCTGACACTTCACCGCTCACCATCTGAGGAAGCATAACGCCGTTTGCGTCCACCGGGACGTCAAAAGTCCTGATTGGGGGTCCCGTCACGCCATCCGCTCCCCTATGGCACCAGGCTACATACTCCTGGGTATGGCTATAGTCCTCTCCCACATTAACAAATAAAACCGACTGATATTTAACATAAGCTGTTCCATCCCCGCAGGGGTGCACACTAGATGTTCGCTGAATTCGCTGCGGGTATCCAAAAAGAGGGCCATCCCTCGGCATCCTACGGACGGGGGTTTGAAAATTCGGTTTTACCACAATCGTGAGAAAACACAGCAAGTAATAAATCGCTAATCCCAAACTAGACTAAGTGTACCTCCATAGGGTAAATAAAATACATAATTAAATGAACCAGTGCAACAATAAATGTCAATTCACCCGGGCCCAAGGCCCAATTCACTATAACATCCTGCAGGTACGACTTTCAATAGCAATATAAACAGAGTGTGCAGTCATATCGACGCCACGACCCTAAGGCCAATAATCTATCCCAACCCGTAGGCCCGGCCCGGAGGCCACAGTTCGTTCCGACCCGAAGGCCCGGTCCGCAGACCACAACTGTTTTGACCCGAAGGCCCGATCTGAAGACCCCAACTGTTTCGACCCGAAGGCCCGGTTCGAAGACCACAACTGTTCGACCCGAAAGCCACGTTTGTTTCGACCCGAAGGCCCAACCCGAAGGCCACAGTTGTTTCGACCCGAAGGCCCGACCCGAAGGTCACAGTTGTTTCGACCCGAAGGCCCGACCCGAAGGTCACAAGTTGTCCCGTCAGTCACATGCATCGACACATTCAATTTCCACCATATGAAAGCCTAATATGCAATTCCACATGTCGCGGGACTTAACCTAATTACTGGGTCACGATTTGCCAATTACTATAAATCGTAACTTCACTCAATTAGCTCATTGTCGGCACGCCTAGCACATTTCATTTTAGTCCTTTCACACCCGGCATTCAAAGCACAGCTTAGTATTACACCGTCCCAATCTGTTTAGGGCTCGATGTGGCCAACCAAACCCAACCATTAATCCCCCGAATATGGTATCATTTCTTAGGCTCCCAACGAGTCCTAATTAACCGATATATTGTCCAAAATCGACCCACCACTTATTGAACCAATTAATTCACAACTTGGACAAAGTAAATCAATTCCGGTTCTACTGAGAACAGTACCAGATCAGCCCCCAAATGGCCACCAAAACACATCTAAACATCCTTATTAAGCCCCAATTGAGTCCTATAATCAGCCCACACACATTCCCACTCAATTAAATCATAATTTAGCTTAATTAACCCTAAAATTTACCCCTAAAATTCACAATTAGGCTAATTAGGGGTTTAGAGATTTTTACTCGCCTAATCTTGCCTCGAGGCGACGGGAGCGGGCAGTCGATTACCGGCGAGCGGTGAGAATCGACGGCGGCGCTCCGGGGGCAAGCCGGCGGTCACGACAGCGCCGACGGGACTCACGTTCTCCTTGGCCCAAAACGGAGGGGCTGCTGGTCGTGGCTGAGGATGGTGGGGAGGGAGACGGCGAGGGCGCGGCTGGCCGGTGAGGGCGGCACACGACGACGGACGGCGGCGGCGCGGCACCGGCTTGTCCGGCCGGTTGAGCTTGCTGGTCGGTCGACTAGGGCGGCGACCGGGGGTAGCAGCGACGCGGCGACGGCGGCGCGGTGGCGACGGCGGCGCGGCGGCGAGGCTGGACGGCGACCGGCGGGCAGCAGGCGAGCTGGAAACGAGAGAGAGAGAGAGTCGGGGTAAGAGAGAGAGAGAGAGAGTCGGGGTAAGAGAGAGAGAGAGAGAGAGAGAGAGAGAGAGAGAGAGAGAGAGAGAGAGAGAGAGAGAGGCTGAGGGGGAGTGGTGGCGGACCGAACGAGCCGGCGACGGCGACGGCGACTGGCCGGCGACGGCGAGCTGACGGGCGGCGGCGAAGGGCGGCTGGCCAACTCGCGCAGGACCGGACCGGGGGAAGGGAGAGGCAAGGCTCTAGGCTCGCTGCGGTGCCGGCAACAGTCGACCGGCAAGGACGACGGCAGCGACGGTCAGGCGCGGCTGGGACGGCGACGGGCGCGGCGAGAGGCGGCGCCGGACTCGTTGTCACGCGCGCGAGGAAGAAGAAGAGAGCGGTTGGCTGTCGACGGCGGTGGCGGAGCTCCCTGGCGGTGTCGACGGGTCGGCACGGCGCGGCGGCGAGCTCGGGCGGCGGTCGGTGAGCCGGACGAACAGACGGTGAAGCAGGACCAGACGCGGCCGTGAAGGAAGAAGAAGAAGAAGAAGAAGAAGAAGAGAGAGAAGAGAAAGAAAAGAGAAAGAAAGAGGAGAGAGGAGAGAGGGGGGTTGGTCTGCATGGCAGACGGGGAGGGGACGTGACGCGCGTGCATGGGGAACGCGCACGGCAGAGGGGGAGGGGAGAGAGAGAGAGAGAGAGAGAGAGAGAGAGAGAGAGAGAGAGAGAGAGAGAGAAGAGAGAGAAAAGGAGAGAGAGAGACGTGCGCGGAGGGGACAGCTCGGCGGAGAGAGAGAGGAGAGAGAAAGAAGGCAGAAAAAGAGGGAAAAGGACTGATTAATAATTTATAAGTGCAATTCAAAGGGCACGGTTCAAACCAAAAATCGGCCTAACAGTCCCGATTTAAAATCGGAAAATGGTCTAACGATCCCCCAAAAATCCCAAATAATATTTTAGGGCAAAAGACCAAAATATAATAACTCAAAACACACTACGAGGGAGGTCTACTAGTCCAAATTTGCACAAGCTCCAAAAATCCACTTTTTCACTACTCTTGATAATTTCGATGCTGGCCACAATAATATCAACACCGTCCAATTTATTTTATCCCGAAACTCCCAAAAGTCGACTGTCAAGTTCGGGGTCTAAATAACGACAAAATTCGATCGAGTGCGATTCTAGCGAAATCTCTAGTTTAAAATAATAACCGAGAGTGATCAGTTCTCGGGCGAGATTTTACTATAAGCACACTGACAAATCACGCGTTCTATAAATCCCAAAAATTTGTCGAAATTCGGGCTGTTACAAACATGGTATGGTTTCTGGTACTATGAAAGACAAGATGGCTGATGATTTCTCCAACTAGAGACCATCTAAAGGGTTATGGAATGATTCGCCACTTGTTTCGGATGAATGGAGAAACGCACAAAAGACAGGAATTCAACTGATATTAACAATAGGGAGTGAAAGTTAGGACTTCAAGGACGACATAGGAATTGTGTAAAATTTGTGGACCATTTAGTGCTAGTTCCTCTATGAAAACTTCATTGTTTCCCTTCGAGAGAACCGGAAGATGTTACACAGATAGAAAGCAGTCATTTGAGAGAAGCTGGTGGAGGCGGATACTGGAGACTTATACAATTGTCTAAGTTTCTGAGTCCTCTCATTGTACTTCTATATGCAGGAACCAAAAAAATCTACTGATTGAAACATACTTGGTGGAGGGCTTATGTGTTCTTGAAATCAGGGCTGAGATTTGTTCACCTAATCCACACTACACCACGTGATTTTAATCCTCAAGTCCCATCTGGCTTGAGTTGCAGATGCCCAGGAGACAGTGTTTCATTTCAACATTTTCATCAACAGAAGCTAACAACGATCCCATCTTCGTTGACCTCTTCAATAGTATTATATAAGCAACACCTGCACACAACATTAAGAGCAGTGCCACTGGGTGAAGGCTGAAGAATGACTTCTTTCTATTGACACCAAAAGAGTTATGCAAAATCCCTCACAAAGGCACTTTCGCACTCGAATGGGGCTGAGCCCCAACAGTCTACAAAATTTTTCCTACAATCTGTATTACATCTCCTACCTCTTTCTCACAGGACATATTACACTCAACATGAAGCACTAATTAAGCCTTGCCTTGTAAAATCATGGTTATTCACGCATAGCATGAGAAACTGTGAAGCTTACAGTTTTAGTTGACATTTTCTCAGTGTCTGTGAGAATGCTTTCTCCTTTTTCCCTGCTTCTCTTCTGTAAGACATTCAACACCAATGAAAGAAACCCTACCATGGCCATGACGTACAAAACTCTGTGAGGAGCCAAGGCCAGACCAGAGAGAAAAGAATAAACCCAAGCGAACTGGTAGATGTAATAGATTTTCAATTCCCCACCAAGGATGCTTGACGAGGGAAAAGAGAAGAAAGTCGAGTCGGGCTTCGGATTCCAAGTACCATGAAGAATTACATAGATGTAAAGAACTGAGTCAAGCAACCGTGGGAAGCTCTGACCTGTCCCAACCTCTGCATGAAAAGGTCAAAGCATGAATCAAGATACAGGAGCATTATAGTGTCTTTAAAATCTTTGGAGGCATTGGGGATATAACTGCCACCAGGCTGCAAGTGATGGGACAAACATGAGTGCCGCCAGAAGATGTAACATCAGCAAGCCATGCCGGTGATAGAAGAAGTTAACTGCGCGTCTGCAAAACTTCTGGCTGATTCCGGACTACTAGAGTAGTTGTCTCCCAAAAAGGAATCCCTGGATTTATGATCAGAATCAACAGAAAAATGGGAACGCCCGTCACCGACATCCTTTTTATATTCTGAGAAATCCATCCTTCGCGTATGACTGCGAAATGAAGCCGTAAAAAAAACTGTTACAGAAGCAATGGAGCAACTCTTCAGACTTGCCACAATGCGACAAAAGAAAATGAATATAATGCTACATATCCTTGCAGACCATGTGTGTGGACTGAAAGCAATCATAATCGGCATTATGCACTCCTCAGAGCTGTAGGGCGACTAAAAAGCCAATCATGGTACCGTACGTACTAACTTTCCTTGGTGACAACTGGACAGGCACTGCTGCACTTCCATACATGGAATAGCAAGCAGAACCACTGCTTTTTCCCCCTTTAAATAATACGTCAGAGTTGCATGTTCAGTCTTCATTACAAAAAGAAAACATCTCGCCTTATTTTATTGGAATACATTAATTTCATGGACTTTTTCTCAAGCCAGCCCCATATTGAAGTACACGAGACCCTTAAGAGCGATTCGTGGAAAGATTGATAAATTGACGGAACAGCTCAACCCGCTCCCCCAATTGATCTGCAGAACTCTTTATAAGAATTGCTTGACATCTGATACTGCAACTGGTATTTCATTTTAAAATTACCTTTAATGAGAAGAAACCAGAAGAAAGATTGATAAATTGACGGAACAGCTAAACCCGCTCCCCCAATTGCCACCTGCAGTTTTACCTTCATTCAACATCTACAAAATCTCCAAATTAACAAAAGCCTCTAATGACACATGAACACTGAACGTCACATATATTATGTTCACTCTAAATTCATAAGAAAGTCTGGAGACCTGAGAACAGATTACAGCTAATTGCTATTTCAGGGGGGCTATCATCCTATGGTCCTGATAAGGCATTTCAACTTGCGAGCCAAAACTCAATAGGATGAGATGGAGCACTTGATGGCTTTTCTTTCTTCATTTTAACAATATGTATAGGTACTCTCTCTCAAAGAAGATTCTGAAATATCCATCAACTTGTAAACCAAAAGTAATGCCATCTCATCAAATGAACTAGATGATTATGAACCTTTTCTTGATGAAAATCTGCATGGTAGCAGCCTCGTAGAAGACCAATTGGGAGATCGATAGAAAGATTATCATGAAACCGCTTGCAAGTAAAGAGCAAAGAGTTGAGATGACTACAAAGCTGAGTGTAGTAACTGATTGGTGAATTAGCAGGGAGAGTAGCAAGGCAACCAAGATTGGCACAACAATCCGGAGCAAAGCTGGAAAGGGCATCCTCAAATTTGATTGTACTGCTCTCAGCATTGAAGGTATAGGTGAATTGAGATCCCAAGCACGCGCTTGACACATTAATGCGAAAAAGATAACAGCAAATCATAGAGCAATTATCTGCATTAAAGGAACCCAATCTAATGAAAATTTATCGCAGACTCATCTAATTGACAAGAAACTATAGATCTTTAAGTCAACAGTTGAGTAAAAAGAAAGTTCAAATAGAAAGTGGGAGAGGAAAATTTATGTTTAAGATGAATTGTGCTACAACCTGGAATACCTACTTTACTAGTGTATACTGGTTATTGCATTCATGGTTAGGTAACCTTAGCATGAAAATTCACCGATATCAAGGTGATTCATCGCGGGGGCTCATCTGACTGTTGTAATAAAAATTTTACAGAAACAAAAAAAATCAGCATAAATCTAAAAACACAAGCAGAAAGAACATTTCATCTCAAAATACAAGTACTTCCTAATCCTAGCTAGTGGCCAGACTGCTGGTCCACATAAAAAAGCACGTGTACATCAACACATATTCTCATGAACTAGTCACCATTAATCAACCAACGAACGGAGAGGACCTGACTGCAGCAAAAGAGCAAGTCCATCAAAAGCAAAATATTTTGCCATATTCCTTACAAGGAGGAAAGTAACATCGTTTTTTTTTTTTTTTGTAACCCAGGGAACCCCCACACGGCCGACAGCCGGGGAGTAAACCTAGAAAATCCAAAAGGTTTTCTGAAATATTGATCTGATTGATGCTTATATACATTGACTACAACATGGAATAGAACCATCACCTGGGAACTATACAGAAGTAAACCCTGCTGGCAGCAGTGGCAAATGAGATGGTAATGCTGCTTTTGTATGAACAGAGGATCCACCTGCAACAAATATGAGTAATGAATCCCCGAAAAACCTTCAGTACACAAAAAGCAAAGAATAGTATTTTCTGTAGTGTAGCTAGTTACATTTCCGAAGTAAGTCTCACACAATCGTAGCACATTAGTATGAGACTACCAACATACCAGAAGCGGTATAGTGGTTTTATCAGACTGTTGAGTTGAACTCCAAAGCGCTGGTGCGGAATCCACAGCAATTGTCTCAGTGTGAAAATTTGGAATAACATGAAGTCCTCCCTAACATCCCAAGCAAAAGCTACAGGTGGGAAGCAGCGCAATTTGCAAAGTCCTGCAATATCCGGAAACGAATACCCCAACTGAAAAACAAAAAACTCTAAGTGCTAACTCAACATTAACGGAATTAAAGCACCATAGTACTCAACAGCTAGCATCATTCCAACTAAAAAGGTCATATATAGTTCTAAAATTTTACCATCTAAGCCCAGAAAGAAGCATTTGGAGGCTGCGCATTATAGCTCTTGGTTGACATAAACACTTTCATGACTCGTACCAACCATATTTCACCAAGAAAGTAGGCAGAATCATGATAGCCTGATTTCCATGATTATTTGGGAATCTAGTGATATTTCTATACTTGAAAAGAACAAATATTTTGGAGAATTTTCGAAATGCATTGGAAGAGAATACACTCTACAGCTGATATATATTATGACTCCCTCGTAAACACAAACGCTCAACAGCAAACTGCTGCAGCTTATTATAGAAATCTGTATTTTTGCTGATTCATAGTTTGAAAGTAAAATATCAGTTGTGACGTAACGAATTGCTAAGAAACATGTGGGTGCAATTGGATAAGTTTAGACCGATAAATGCAATCTCAAATAATCTCTCCAACAAATCTATGGAGCATCTTAAAGTTCTTAGAGATTCATGAAAGGGAAGTATGATTTATGGCACTATCTCGATGTTAATACTATACCATTTTCTAGTTGTCCTAATGTGTGTTTGTTATTAAAACATATTGCAGCCTCAGCTAGTAAAAATTCCAAAATAAACACAGAATGAAATCTACTTCGGCAACCTAGTAACTTGCAAAGCTCTAAGTTGATGAAAGAGAGAACTGAGGCTCTAAACCAGAGTAGACATCATTAGGATGTCATGACAGTAACATCAACTGATACAACATCAATGCGCCCCCCTCCCAAAAATATAAAATCAGTATTTGAGCTGGCATTAGTCTATCATTCTATATTAAGACAAAAATTTGGTTCTTTAAAATAACATTAAAGGGTCAATCCAAACTTGACTCGTATTTTGCCAGTAAAATCAATCAGTACAGTAACCGAAAGATCTTCGAACATCATATTTGTCAACGTAGTAAATCAGAACAGTTTTTGGAAACCTTCACCTAGTAAATAATGTGGCTCAGCTCAAGATTTCTAGCACTGCATGGCCAGCAGATTACGTGGTCATGAGGTTGCTGTGGTAATTTAGTTCACTCCCAGGCAGATGGTGAAAAGATTTTAAAGAAACATACATAGTAAAACGGTATTAGGAATTAAAAGGAAAGGAAACATCCTGCTATTTTCAGTATCACCGGCCTCTTCAACTGGAAGCCCGGAATCTTTTATGCCACAATGCGCAGTTTTCAAAGATAACGTAACAGGCAAGAGGCCTAAGCTAATTCCGAAGGACAGATTAAAAGCGATATGATGATACTCCTTCAGGAATATGTCCTGCTTAACAAGTCCACCAGTCAAAGGTCAGTCATCAGAATGAACGAAATCAAGCCCATATAGAAAGTTCTTACCATTTTCTATCACTAAAAGAAGCAAGCTTTTGAGAATAGCTAGAGGAAAACAACTTGAGAGGTGAGAACTCCTTTTGCCCTTCCTCCGGATTAAAGAACTGTCCTACTGCCATGGAAGCAGCCGGTGGAGGTTTGCCTGAGATGCTCTGCATAGTGGAAGTCATGCGCGAGTCTCAATTTTTCCAAAGAACTTTTACAGCATATCCATGCTCTCTCGGTTCTAACCCTGGACCGACCTGGCTTGGGTGGCTGCGAGATCCATGTCATCGGAAGTCTTCCACAGGACCTTGCGCTAATCCTGCATTGGAAGCTATGTTGAAGACTATTTGACAGCGATCGAGTATGGTTTTGAAATGGTTGTTAGCGTTGATCAGCCGTTGCCATGATGGTTGTTTGCACGCCTTGTCATTGGTTGGCTTTGCAAACTAAAAATGCCGTTGAGCTCGAGATTGCTTGGTTAAGCTGCTCTCCCTTTGTCTTGCTTAGAGAAATAGAACATCATGGTGATCATGCCAAGACCCTTATCGTGGAATTGCAAGTTATTGTTCGAGAGGTTATTACAGTCTCTCTCTTGAGAGAGATTAAAGGTGCATTTGGCAACCATTTTATTCTTGGCAACTGATTTTGCTCAGAAATAATTCTTTTTTATTCCTTGTTCGGAAACAATTTATAAACATTTGAAGGTATTTGGTAACTGTCCAAAATTTATATTCTTGGAATAGAAAAAAAATAAAAATGCATTTGGTAACTACACAATTTCTTTTCATTAATAATATTTTGAACTTTTTAACATTTTTTTCTTTTTTTTTCTTCCCCTTACCCTTCCTTGGCCGTGGCCAGGTTGCTAGCATTGGTGATCGGCCACAGGCCAAGGCCGGCGAGGGCCACCCTTGCCGGAGGGTTCAGCCCTCACTCTCACGAGCGAGGGTTGCGACACCCTCGCCGGCCACAGGCCAAGAAAAAGAAGAAGAAGAAAATTTATTTTTCAATTCTGATTCTTGTTCTCAGAATCAAGAAGTTACTTTTTTTTGTTTCTTGATTTTGTTTCAAAACTGATTTTGGGAACAAATTTTTGCAAATTTGTATCCTGAAACAAAAAATTTATCCAACGGATTTCTGTTCCAAAATGGATTCCGGAAACAAAATAATAGAAATAGTTACTATTTGGTAACTTATTAAACACGCCCTAATAGTGAAATCTCATTTGTTTGCTATGTGTGATTTATCTTTGATTGTCGAAGACTTTTTCGATTTTTTCAATCATACTATAAAGGTACGTGACCGGCATGAATTCATGGGCGTAGTTTATGCTTTCAATGGAAATTGATTGCCTAGCACACTGTATTGGATAAGGAATAAAAGGTTCTAACCTTAATATTAATGGGAAAATTACCAAAAAAAAGTTCTAAATCTATTACAATTGTCAATTTAGTCCTAAACCTTTTGCATTTATACCAATTCAAATCATTTGGCTAATTTTGGCCAGCCGATGCTGATGTGGATGCTGACTGACGCTGACGTGGCAATTTTTTAAATTATTTTTTACGAATTTTCAAATTATTTTTTCTTTTCCCTATTTTTCTTTCTTTTTCTCTTTTTCCATCCTTCTACCTTTGGTTAGTCATCGAACCGAGCCGACCAACCAAAGGCAAGGGTCGGCAAGGTCGACCTCGCCAATCATTGGCGAGGCTAAACTCACTAGTCCCTGGTGAGGCTCGCCTCACCATTGCTAGGTGAGGTCAGCCTTGCCCTCCCGGATTTGGTGGGGGCACGCCTTGCCAGTGACTGGGTGAGGGTGAGCCTTGCCAATTAGAAGAAGAAGGAAGGAAAAAAAAAGAGAAAAGAAGAAAATATTTTAAAAAATTCAAAAAAATTTTAAAAAATAGTTAAAATTGTCCACATCAACACCAGTTGTACCACGTTAGTGCCAATTGGCCAAAATTGACCGGATAAACTAAATTTGAACAAATACAAAAGGTTTATGACTCAATTAGCATAAAAAATGTTTAATATTGAATTGATACAATTACAATAGATGTGCGATTTTTTTGATAATTTTTTCTAATATTATTCTCTTTTTGTTATGATGTTTGTTTTCCTATCACAAGTTGTTGCTCTTGGTTGTGAGTTTTATACGGTACGTGATTAGTAATAACATTCATATTTAAAGTTTTGTTTATGAAACCCTCCTTCACGGGACGAGGGTGCCAAGGCATACGCTCGACGTGCATTATGTGTATTATTTGGGTATTTAAAAAAAAGTCAACTAGTCAAAAAGAAGAAAAAGTGGCTACAGTGGACACTCGGTTTTCTTTTTTAACCGAGAGCTCCCTCTGCAGAAACAGAAAAAGGAGCAAGGAAAAGAAAGAAAGAGAGGAAAAGAGAGGAAGAAGAAGAAGAAGAGGAGGAAGGTTTGGTGTTGCGCGAATCTCATCTAGCGGATTTGATTTCGTATCGCAATGTCCGATAAGCACTCACACCCCTCGTTCATCCGATTGGCGAAGTTTTCCGATTTAGGGTTTAAATTCGGAATTTTGGGAAATTCGAGCAACGAAGTCCAATTTTTGAGTCGTTGAGATGCGTATATATATAGAATTGATAGTTTAGGATGTTATAGAGGCGTGGAATTTTACGGATCTTGATTTGGACTTACCGTTTACCCAAAATAAATTTTTGAAGTTATACGCGTGACGTGAACAGTACACGTCTGGTAATCTTCGGGCCATATTTCGTCAGTTTTTGGCTCGATTTAGGGGTGGCCAAACTAGGGCTTTTGTAGTTTTCGAAATGGGCTTTCTTTTAACTATAAGTTGTTAGGATCAAAGTTCGATGGGGAAAGTTATGGCGCAATCAAGTTTCGTGTTTAAGTTTCGCATTGCGAACGATTTGGATAATTGCTTTGGAAGAGCGATTTGTGAGTGTGTTTGAGTCGTTTTAGTTAGCATCTAAGCTTGGTTTAGTCGAGTAGTTAGTGTAAATGGTGTTTTACTTGGTGTTGACATCAATTCTCGTTTAATTGATAGGATTACGAGATCGTCGACGAGTTTAGCCATGTTGGTTATGGGGCATTCCCAAGTGAGTGGTGCTATCTCTTTTATAAATTTCTAAACTCATGTCTTGAAAGCAGAAGAGACTCGATATATAATGAGTTGTAAAAGAACATATTTTTTTGCATAAAAGTATGGATCAGACATATACTATATTTTGATATTTGTAAATGGTTTTAGATGTGTTTTGGGAATGGTGATGCGAAACGAGATATACATATTGATTTGAAATAGGCATGTGAAATGTATTATGGTTTGAGAAACGAGTTCTCAAAGGATTTGAGAAATACTTTACAAAAAGGATTTCTGGAGGTTGAGTTGAGTTATGAAATGTTATATATTTGGATTGTGAAATATGTTTAGTTTGACGAAGAAAGATTGTGCTTTGTTTTTCAAAATCAATTGGTGATATTGATTGTGGATTATAGACTTATTATGGATTTGGTATTGTGGATTATTAGAGGATATGTGTTTTGCGCTCAATATCACTGTGAGCCCATTGAGGGGCTTGAGGGTATGCATACTGGGATTAGGATATCCTTCTGGGCCGAGCCACTGGCTTTGTAGGTGGAGACCTTGCCAAGGGAGAATCTTGGTAGCCTTGTCACAAGGCTTTATGTCGTGACCATAGTTTGATATTGAGCAATACATTGATCGATGGAATGGACCATCGACGTGTGATGTGATATGAGATTAGTCAATGGAGTTGACCATTGGTGTGTGTTTTTTTTAATGAGATTGGCTAATGAAATGGACCATTGGCATGTGCTTTTGATGAGATTCATTAATGGAATAGACCATTGATGTGTGATTTAAGATTAGTTAATGGAATTGACCATTGACGTGGTTTTTAATAGAGATTGATCAATGGACTTGACCGTTGATGTTTATGATGATTTAAATGAGTATTTTCTGAATTTGTATAAAGCTTTGATGAAATGCAATAACTCATATTTGGTATGATATGTATATGATATTATAGATTTAAATTATGAGTTTTTCAGTATTACTTTATATATGCATAGTAGTTGCTCGATCTGCTTAGAAAAGATACATACTTCTTACTAAGCTGTGGTTGCTCGCTCCTCTTTTTTTCCAATCTTTCAGGTTCTTTATTTAGCAGCAATAGAGTGAGATTGATATCATGGGGACTTTTGAGTGGTTTGAGGCTGCGTCCTTTGGGTGAAAGGAGAGCCATGTCATCCCCCATCTTGGTAAGGTTTCGAGGTATGACATTATGAATCTACTTGTTGATAATCTCAACATCTGGTGAGAAGAAGAATCGCTAAATATACGTAGATCACTCAATTCCACTTTAAAAATCGGTGTACATCAATTACCAACGCGACAACACAATTCATTTGCAATACGAAAGATTTCATCAACATCCATGGTGAATCTAGCATGCTGCGAAAAAAAATCAAAAGAGTACAAACTTATGTATTATTATTGACATGATTGACTTTATCCATCCGTCTATAATACATTAAACACACGAACACGATTCTTCCTTTACCAATGCAGCCAGAATAGCAAAACAAAGAACTAAATAGCCGGTAAATACACATTGGGGCAAACAAAGAGCACCCAAATGAAAGTGAAAACCACGCATGCAATGTCAATCTCTTGAACTCTGCCGGTCCAATTTCATGAACTTTGCTCCCTCGAATGCTTCCGATATTGAGGCATGCCTCACCCACAAGAACCAACAAGACCCTCGTGGCTTCCACATACCATGCAATTTGCCCCATAATAAGGGGCCATACCCGATGAAATTCTTCAAGATTTTCCCTTGTATCTCTCCTTCAACCTCCTCCTATGTTCTGGTTCCATCTTGAGAGTGATAAAGCTGAAATCCCCATGATGGGTATATATACACATAGTGAGATCTCTTATTTTATAAAATTACAGACATATGGAAGTGAGAGTCACTCCCTAGTAGCAACATAGAGCAAAGCAAGCATACTATGAGAGCAACATCAAGACAAAGTCTCGATAAAATAGTTCGGACGATTTTGGATTGTTTAGGCTTGTCTGCAAGAGACATGGCTTTATCGTGACTGAATGAATTTTAAGAATCTGATTACCCAACGGCACTAAGCGAAACAACAAGACGGCATAGAATTTGCTTCCTACCTGACGCCAATTCCCCAACTTCCAGTGTTCCGGACAAATTTATCTTATATATAGTATGTGTGACGGTATATCCATTCGGAAATATGGCGATCAAATTCTTCGAGGCCGTAAGGATTAGAATTAAATCTCGGAATTGCATTAATAATTTTGTCATACAGAGATTATTGATCTTTATGTCGTGACATGTAAATAGGCACAACGTATTCGGTTGAGCTTGGCAGCTATAGAAGGTTCACACGCACCGCCGCAAAGGAACTCGTCTCGTATCTTCACTGAAGTACGCGTTTTAATTCAAACCAGTGGTCAAGAAGCCGGATTATGTTGAACATATTTGGACCTTCTCTCGAGCTTGAAGCTGTAGTAAGGTAATTAAGCTCGTCAAGTGTCTGGACTTCCTTTCGTCTCGGGCTCTCAGTATCAGCACTATCTCGTTCCTTAAATATAAGATTTACAGAAGATACCTCTCTAGACAAAAGAAGAATAACCAACACAAGCTCATATGCGATGCATCAAACTCAGCTATTAATTTTACAGGCGATTCCAAATTACCATAAACTTTGGGAAGATTGTTACACCGGATCGAGATCAGTCAGATGCTCAAAGAGCCCCAAACACCCTGTTGACACCCAAAGAGAAAAGAGTGTAAAGCCGGGAATTCTCTCATCTTGAATTGGTTTTTCTGGAGCTAACTACTTAAAAAAGAAGATTTCACATTGACTAGTAAACAACCAATATATATAAGTAGAGGTAATTCGAGAGATGGACAGTACTGAAACACAACGTTGCCACCTTGAGCATCAGCATAGGTTCTCGTGTAAGACCTCCTCGTCCAAGATCAATGCAAGCGCACATATGAACATGTGAGAACTGGTGATTAACACATAAATGATGATTGGAATCGTGAGCATATTAGGCCATGTAATCTGATATGTATTTGAGGGGTGATCGTCCAGCACTGTCAGCTCACAACACAGCTGCAGCTGCAGATGTAGCTGAAGGAGATCCATGGATACCTTACCTGTGACCATAGCATGCCAAAAAACCACTAGAAGACAGGGCAAATAAGAACCGAATGAGTAAATTGGAGACACAATTAGGTAGAGTACAAAAGGTGAAAACGAAAGAGGTCCAACCTTGTCTCATTGCATTGGTTATCATGCATCTGAACTCAAAACTTTTGATCGACTTAATCATTGCATTACCTGCATCAGATAGTCAAACAAAAACTTCATGATTCCTATACAACAGCTTATGTTATCCCACTTCATCTAGATAGAGAAAATAAGACAGTTCAGCCATATGTCCAGTTTGACCTTGTAAAGAATGACATGTTGAAAGCTTTTGTTGATTTGCTACTCAGACACAGCAGTAGTAGAGCCAGAGTCAACCACATGTTGCCTTGCTCCACTCAGAGATGAGCCAAGCTTCACCAAGTTTGGATCATTCCTGTGCTTGTCCCAGGCTGCTTCAAACTGCATGCCCTTGCATCTTCGCATCCACAAAGACATAGAAAGCTAAGTATGAGTCTCTGTCAAGGTCATCAGGACGAGTGGAAAAATTAAGATATCCTTACTGTTGAAGCAAGAGCAGTATCTGTAGAATGTGTGTCCTTATTTCTTCTCGCTTTCTTCTCAATGCTGCCTCCTTGTATAATACAAGAAGTTCATCCACTAATCTAGAAGCAATAAAGGAATAATTTATGAGAAAACACCAAAGAAATCCATGGGTAAATACTTGATCCTATAGAAATGTACACAATACACAGTGAAGTGCATCAAAAATTTCCAAGGGGACAGAGGGACAAAACTCTGCTCAGGAGGAAATTGATGAAAAAGGTCTACTTCCAAAGAAGAAGTAACGATAAAGGAAAAATAATGACGGGGCAATAAGACACATTAAGCAATCTCTAGGAAAATAAGAATCCACACTAACACCCATAAGGTTTATGCATGAAGCAGACAGTTGCTTTTCATCTTTAATTTGGTTAGCGTGATTCCAGAAACGTCATCAAAATACATTCACATAAAGATCAATTAGGTTCATCATCCATTTTTCATTGGAAACTTAATATATTATATGGAAAAGTGCTGATCATAGAAACCAAAGCATCTCCACTGCGTATATGAGGTTAATCAAACAAGTTGTAATTTACCTGTCAACAAATGGCGTGTTCCTTATCCATGTTAGCCTTATAATTGTATGAGCCCTCTGAAGAACCTGCGCAGGAAGAGAGTGCAAATTTAATAGTAAATTGAAAGATATGTTGACAGCAGAATGATGCATCAACAATTAAGAAAACAAGGAAAAATATTGCACTGCGCAACATCAGCACTTTTTCCAGAGGTGATTATTTTAAATCTCTACGGTTACCAAGCCAGAGCTTGCTTCACAGTTTAGCAAGCCAGGTGACTAGATCGCCGTATACTGTCCTGTCTGCCTGTTTGATTAACCGTGCTGAGAAGGATGGCTATATGATACCATTATGACCAATTAACCGATCATTATTCATAACTGACCAAAAAATAACAACCAATCATCATTCATAGAATCATTTTTGGTCAGTAACTCAATGACTTTGTCAAAGAAAGGATCAGTAAAACCTAGTAGAACAATTAAATTTTCATGGGGCACTTATACAAAGAAGGTGCAACATTTGAGGTTTAACACATTATGTGGCAACAAACTTCACAGGATATGGATTTGAAGGTTTGAAACTCCAACATTTTCCTCTTGATGGCAGATAGATAGACAGCATGAAGAGCAAAATGGTCCTCAAAATGTTTATAAAATTTAAGATAATATTATTACAAGATTTTGCAAGAGATGAACCACCATAGTCAAACAAGTTAAAAGGAGACCGGTGAACAGAAAATTCTGAGACAAACATCACTGATTTCCAGTTTTTTGGCCAATATAGACCCCCAAAAAGAAATCTAAGATACCCATATAAGCATCTATATTTCTTACCAGTAGAACAGTCTCATCGTCATCAGCATGCATCCACTGAAAGAGTAGAGGAAAAAGGCGTCTAAAATGAGCTAATAACACAAGACCGACAGCATTGAGGAGTGGCTCAATTAACTCAAGCCAGGCTATGCGACACTCCTTATTCCTTGGTTGGCGCTCCAAATGACTTAACATCTCATTCAGTAATCTCTCAAACCTACCAGAAAATTGAATTAGAAAGTACAATTCTTGAATAACTGCAAAGAAAATACACGCAACAATCTGAACAATTGATGAGATTTTGTACATTTTACTGATTCAAAGTAGTATATATCATGCCTAAGTGATCCAATTTCCAAAGTCTCGAAAACGTACTTGTCCTCAAGCTAAATATGGTAGGAGTCTAGAAGAAAGCTTCCAACATGGATTGCTTGCCTATGATCATAAAAAGCCCCTTTTAAATTCATACTTTTCATGAGATGAGGACTTCTTTGATCCCCACTTAACACAATCTACACTAAAATGCATGGCCCAAACTCTCGGTACATTATATGATTATCACATTATATTAACTCCCAACGACGAGAAATTCTTTTCAAATAACTTTTTGGCATCTTCTTTAACCATGTAACATAAAGAAGGAAAAGTTTACCAAGGGCTACGAGGGTTGTTTCGTTGAGTACTGGTCACGAGAAGAACCGACATCTCAACCACATGGGGCCAAATATCATCATCAGAAGCAATGTTTTGGCAGCACGCATCAAGAATCGGATCTTCATACCAACCAAGCTCAGCAGCATTCACATTTTTCGCAAGATGTGTGAAGCTAATCATGCCCTGACCCTGAAGGCCAGCAACAGAAAAGACTGTCAAAAGGTCTGCATCCATGACTTGAACAGCTTTGATTAGTTTCAATTTAGCAAATTTAATCAGTAGAAGGCAGATATGAATCTCAAGAGATAACTTCAAACATCAATCAAGCCTCTCAATTAAGGAAACAAGATTAATGCCACCATAAATCACTGAAAGCAACAATAAAAAATGCATGGAAGAAGCACATACTTTAACTATGGGTGACCAGTGATCGAGCGCGGTTAGAGCACAAGGAACCACCAAATTACACAGTTTTCCCAGATAAGGATGATCAACCTACAAGCACGCGAAGCCAAAGATGAGTAACGATCATAAACTCGCGAAAATACTCAAACATTATCAAAGCCAACAACAAACATAAAGACAAATCACCTCAGACCTGAGTAACAAACCATCTAAGCTGATAAGCAGCCACGATGGCGTAACCAACAGGGACCTTCGCCGATGCAGCGAAGGCTTCATCGGACTCGTCGGCCTTACCGATCGAGCTCTCCTTAATCCTTTCCTTCAACAAGGGCAACACCTCGGGCATCAACTCGATCACCAGCCTCTTCTCCACGGGTACCCCAAAGCCATAATCGATCCCCAGCTCACCAGCCCTCTTCGCACTGTCCTCTCCGAAATAATCGGCGTAAGCCTTCGCGAGGTCGCCGAAAGCCGAATCCGCAAGCGCCGAGAGGTCTCGCGCTATCCACGACAGCGAATCGTGATTCGAGCACCGAGCGGCGACCAGAAGCGCGCAGGCCAGAGCGAGGTCCCTGACCGAAGCGCGGAGCTCGCGCTCATCGATGCTAGGGCTTTGAACCGCGGTCTCGCGCCGGAGAAGAGACTCGAGAACGGGTTTGACGGAGACGCCCGAGCTTTCCGGAGGCGCGTCGCCGCGAGCCCTCGACAGGGACGACAGAATCGAATCCGATAACCTAAGAAAAACCAACAAAGAAGTGCGGATGAATCGCGCGGAAAAAAAAACAGCAGTCAAAGCACTAACGGATGAAGAGCTCGATGTCGGAGCTCACTGGAGGAGACGGCCATGGAGGGCCGACGGCGAGCTCGAGACGGGAGGCGCGGCCGGATTCATGTCTCGCGGTTGCAGGCGGCAAACGCCGTCGATCAGTCGATCAGCGAAGAAGCCGACGCGCAATTGGGCCGTGAGGAAGACTTTCATATGGGCCGACAGGTTGACCCGGTGACTTTATCACAGGCTCATTAACCAACTCTTTCGCGCCATTTTTTCTCAGTTGAAACTTCCTCTCTCTCTCTCTCTGAGAAGTTTACTGCCATTGAAGATCAATCGATCGAGCTCAGGCTAGCGCAAGGGGTTCTCCTGAAGAAGGTCCTCGAATCGGTAGACGAGGCCAAACTTCGACTGCTCCGCAACCCGGGTTATCGCTCCGGGCCATGGGACTCGAGCCACACGGCCCTCGTCTCCCTCCTCCTCCCGATCCGAGGGCTTCGACCGCTACCGCTGTGTGCGACCGCAACCTCTACCATGGGCATGAGCCTCGGCAACATGGCCAGGATGCTCAGGTGCGCCGGCAACAGGGGTGGCAACGCCTTCGCTTTCATGTTCGAGCTCCCCAGTATGAAGAAGAATGGAGTGATGTGATTATAAATTTTGCTTCGAAGAATTTCTGCCGGTTTAGGATAATTTCCTGGTGACGCGAATCAAAGAAAGCTGAGATTTTTTGTGCACGGAAGGTTTTCTTACACTTGACTGGAGACTCATCGTGAAATAAACAGCTTTGAGGCAGAACTTCATTGTAAAAGCTCACGCTCTTCTTTTTCACCACGAAGAAGGAACAGACTTCAGAACCATTTATAGATTTCGATGTGTTCATTGGTAATTCAAAAGCAAAATTCCACACATGCAAGTGAAACTTCATAAGCTTTACTGCTCCATTGCTTGCGACAGTGAAATTACCCAACTTTGGTCTGTTCTACTATGGTGTGAATACTGTTACTTGGATAATTTCCTGGTTATTTATGAAACAAAGACCAAGACAAGATTGCCGATTTCGAGATGAAGCTGATGGACATCGACAGTGAACATCTTGGTGCACCAAATACGGGTTACCAATCGATTGTGAGGATGTCGGCAGCCACGTTTGCTAGGATATGCAGAGATCTCGGCAGCATTGGGGAACCAGGAAGGGGTTGACATATGCTGTAATATTTGGGCCCATAAAAACCCAGTCATGTCTCTTAAAAACCCAAGCCTAGCCAATTTATTTTTGCTTCAATAAATGAAGCGCTGAAGCCAGCAGAGTAAACGAAGAGAGTAGGAGAAGACGCACGACTGTGAAGAAGGAAAGCGGGAAAGAAGAGAGGAGAGAGAAATTGACACGCATAGCCGACTCGGACACTCCAACTAGCCGAATCAACTATAAATCGCAATGCTTGGTAAGTATTCGAGCCAATTGTTCGTCTAATCAAATTGATTTCGGAAATTAGGGCACAAATTTAAAGGAATATCTATTTTGAATTGCGAGGCTTGATCGAGGAGTTATTAAGCTGCGATTTTGTGTGGGATGATGGTTTATGGTGTTGTAGAGTGGTGGGATTTGTCAAGTAGCTATTTTGTATGGTTCGTCTGGAATGAATTTCGGAATTATGTGTTATTTGAACGGCGAAGTCCGATTTTTGAGTCGTAGAGCTACGTATTTTTATAGAATTGATAATTTGTGGTGTTGTGATACCGTGGGATTCTACGAATCTTGATTTGGACCTACTGTTTGCCCAATATGAATTTTTGAAGTTGGCCGCACATGGTGAACAGTGCACGACCAGCGGGCTTTAGGCTGGTTTTCGTTGGTTTTCGGCTCGATTTTGGGACAGCCAAGTTAGGGCTTTTGTAATACTCGGAACAGGCTTTCTTTTGACTATAGGCCCGCTTGAAACGGGGTTCGGTGGAAAAAGTTATGGCGAGATCAAGTTTTGCATTCAAGTTTCGCGTTGCGGACGATTTGGATAATCACTTTAAAGGAGCAATTTGTGGGCGTGTTTGAGTCCTTTTAATTAGCGTCTAAGCTTAGTTTAGTCTAGTCGTTAGTGAAATGGTGTTTTACTTAGTGTTGACGTCGATTCTCGTTTAATTAATAGGATTACGAGATCTTCGGTTCGGATGAGAGCTGTGGTGTGATTTTTGGGGATTCCATGTGAATGGTGCTATCTCTTCTTTGAGTTTATAAAATCATGTTTTGAAAATGATAAGAATTTGAGTATTGTATGAGTTACTGGAGCATATTTGTTGCATAAAATTCTGGATCGGGCAATTACTACCAGTTTGATATTTGAGAATTGTTTTTAGAAATGTATTATGAAAGGATACATTTGTATATTGCGTTACAAACTGATTTATGAAATGACTTCAGAAATTATTCAAGAAATGTTCTACGAAATGTATTTCTAGAGGTTGAGCCGTGTTGCGAGAAAGTTATTTGTTTGGTTTGTGAAATATATTGTGGATTGGAATTCTGATATTGGATAATGATTGTTTGATGCTCAATATGGTTGTGAGCCCAATGAGGGGCTTTGGGGTATATATACCGGGTTTAGGATATCCTTCTGGGCCGAGCCACCGGCTTTGTAGGTGGAGACCTTGTTGTGACATTCCGGATTTTGGCCCAATTTTGGGGTTTAATAAACATGTGATTCGTCGGTGTGCTTGTAGTAAAATCTCGCCCGGGAACTGATCACTCCCGGTTATTGTTTTTAAATTTTGAGATTTCGCTAGAATCGCACTCGATCGGATTTAGCCGTTATTTGGACCTCGGACTTGGCAGTCGATTTTCGGGAGTTTCGGGACGAAATAAATTGGACAGTGTCGATATTATTATGGCCAGCGTCGAAATTATCAAGGATAGTGGAAAAGTGGATTTTTGAACCGGGTACGAATTTGGACCGGTAGACCTCCCTCGTAGTGCGGTTTGGGTTATTTTATTCTGGCTGTATGCCCTATAATATTGTTGGGATTTTTCGGGGACCGTTAGGCCATTTTCCCGAATTTAATCGGGACTGATAGGTCGATTTTTAGTTTGGGTCGTGTCCGTTGGTTCGCGCTTAAAATTTGAATTTAAACTTTTTTCTCTCTCTCTTTCTCTCTCCTCTCTCCCTCGCCAGCCCCCCATCCCCGCGCACGTTTCCCTCTCTCTCTTCCTTTCCTCTCTCTCTCTCTCTCTCTCTCTCTCTCTCTCTCTCTCTCTCTCCCTTTCCCCCCTCTGCGGCGCACGTTCCCCATGCACGCCCGTCCCCTCCCTCTGCATGCACCCACTCCCCCTGACACCCCTCTCTCTTCTCTCTCCTCTCTCCTCCTCTTTCCTTTCTTCTTCTTCCTCTTCGTTTCTTCTTCTTCTGGTTTTGCTTCACGCGTCTGACCCAGCTTCGCCCGACCAGCCGACCGCCGCCCGAGCTCGCCGCCGTGTCGTGCCGCCGCCATCGCCAGCGAGCTCCGCCGCCGTCGCAACATCCGCCAGCTGCCCCGACCGCCCGTGCCGACCTACCAGCGAGGCGCGCGAGCAGCTGCTCGTCGCTGCCCAGCACCGCGCGTCGTCGCCGTCCCCAGTCAGCCCGTCGCGCCGCGCCGTGCCACCTCGCCGCCGGTTCGCTCCCCCCCTCAGGCCCCCAGCTCTCTCTCTCTCTCTCTCCCTTCCCTTCGCGCCCGGCCTACTGCTCGGGCTTGTCGCGTCGGGCCGTCGCCGCGCCTGCCACGGCCCGATGTCGCCTAGCCGTCCGGCTTGCCCGTCGCTCGCCGGCCCCGTCGTCCCCGCCGTTTCCCCTCAGCCTGCGGCTTTCCTCTCCTCCCCTCGCCCTCACCACCCCGGTTGTCTCTCTCTCCCCTCCGAGCTTCGCCGGGACCAGCTCGCCGCCGCTCGCCGTCCTTCCGTCTCCGTCGCCACCTGCTGCAGCTCGCCGGCCAGCCAGCTCCAGTCGGTCAGCCCGCCCAAGCTCGCCCAGCCCCTGACCAGCTGCTGCCCGTCGCCGTGGTGTCGCCGTTGCTGTCGCCATCGCCGGCCAGCCAGCTCGCCGGCCGGCCGGCCAACCAGTCGGTCAGCCAGCCCCGCCGGCCAGCCAGCTTGGCTCACGGCCAAGTCACCCCGAGCCGTGGCCGAGCCCGTTGCCCGCGCGCAAGCTGCGCGCCCGTCGCCGTGCCCGCGCTCATGCTCGCGCCCGCGCCGTGCCCATGCCCGCGCCCGTAGCCCAGGCGCGTTGCCCATCCGCGCGCCCGAGCGCCCCGGGCACGCCGCGCGTCCGTCGCGCCCGCGCACCAGGCACGCCGATCGGCCATTGTGCCCACTTTGGCCGGTCAGCGCGCCCGTGTGGCCCGCGCCCGCGCCTAGTCCGAACTTCTCGCCCGGGCCATTTTGAGCCTAAGCCGACTTTTCCCGGGCCAAAACTTGGTAAGTGACTCCCTAAACCTTAGTACATTGGGTATTATTAGACTTGTCTATGGGATAATTAGTACCGGTTTAGGGGCTTAATGCGGATTGTGGGCCATTTTGAGTACGTGCTTTATTAATAGATTAAATTGGGAGAATTGTTGGGCTAATTGATATTGTTGTTGTGGCTTTCATGGGTGGGCTTGAGGTTAGTATGTGGTAGGCGTGGATGACGGATTTGTGAGCAAGTGAGATGGGCTGTGATGTAAACGTGGATGTTTATTGACTTGTCTCGAGTTAGACGGCTAAAGCGTGCTTTTAATTTATTTATATTGTGATTTAATTAGACTGTATTATGCTTTAATTGTGCTAATTAAATCGGATAGTAATATGCTTGATTTGGGGAAAATCGTGTGTGATCGACTTGAATGTCGGGTTGGTGAATGAGGTGGCGACTGTGAATTCGGATTGAGTGCTGGGTATGAGTGGTTTGGTGTGATTTGGCGTGAATTTGATTTAATTAAGCGGCGTGTGCATGCCTATGAGAAATTAAGCCCGGATTAATCGGAGGGCTACGGACTTGGGACGTGTTAACGGCGGTCCGTGTGAAGACATGACTGGCTGATGTGCCAATTAGATGCGGGCTTGAGACGTGTTGACGGTGGGTGAATGGACCGGGACGTGTTTACGTCGATCGTTGGAATTGATTGAATAGTGTGGCTTGGGACGTGTTGACGGCGGCCACTGGAATTGTTTGAATATCGTGGCTTGGGACGTGTTGACGGCGGCCACTGGAAATTGAATGAATGTTATGGCTTGGGACGTGTTGACGGCGGCCATTGGGATTGATCGAATTGTGTGGCTTGTGAGCCAATGAGAATGGACCTGAGGCGCAATGGCGCGGGTCGTGAGAAAGATGTTCGGTCACGCATGCGATTTGAGTGTGATTAGAATTGGCTGGTTGAGCGTGTGACTGAATTGGCTGGTTGAGCGTGTGACTGAATTGGCTGGTTGAACGTGTGAATGAAATGGCTAGTTGAGTGTGACTGAATTGGCTGGTTGAACGTGTGACTGAAATGGCTAGTTGAGTGTGACTGAATTGGCTGGTTGAACGTGTGATTGAAATGGCTGGTTGTGTGTGATTGAATCGGTTGGTTGAGCGTGTGGATGTTGATCGAATTGACGGATGGCGTGTGTGAGTGCTTGGTTGGATTGATTGATTTCGAGTGGGAGTGTGTGTGTTGGTGATTATGATATGGCGGTGAATTGTACTTGCATTATCATGTTTGAACTAATATGCAGGATTGGCACGTGGTTCGAGGCGAGGTAAGCCTTTCATGTGAAAGTGATTATATTGTTCGGTAGTTCGCATGTTAGACTAGTCTGGGTACGCATTGGCCTATGTGGGGTTTAGGGTGTTGCTTATTGAGACTCTGTCTCACGGTTATTATATAACCATTTCAGATCCGCGACCATGAGTGATTGGAGACACTGCAAGAGTATCTCGAAGTTCGAGGACAGGTCAAGCACCTGGCATTTTGAGTCCCCTTTTGTAGAGGAGTTAAGTTTGCGGGCCTTTGTCCCTTTTGAGGAATGTGATTCTGTTGTTGTGGCTTAGCTTAGGGATTGTCGTTTTGTGGACATTGTATGTATTTGTCAAGTGTAGAAATTCTAGTTATTGTTTTGTGCTATTGCTACCCATCGTCATTATTAGTTGTCTGGGTTGTTTTTATTTATTTCCGCGCGTGCTAAATCTCTGATTTTTGGGTCGGGTCGGCGACGTGTCTGGGACGTCGCATTCAATGATCGACCATCGAGGGATGATCGCGTGCTCGTAGGGTGCGGGGTGTGACATTTGCCAAGGGGGGAATTTTGGTAGACTTGTCACAAGGCTTTATGTCGTGACCATGGTTTGATATTGAGTAGTAGATTCGTTGATGGAATAGATCATTGATGTGTGATTTGAGATTAGTCAATGGAATGGACCATTAACGTGGTTTTTATAGATATTGATCAATGGACTTGACCATTGATAGTTTGAATTGTGACGATGAATTTAAATGTGTATTTGGGATTTGTACAAAGTTTTGATGAAATGAAACAACTCGCATTTGAATTGATATGTATTTGATATCTTGAGTTTGGCTTTTGAAATTTTGGTATGGCTTTATGTATACATGCATAGTGGTTGTTCGATTGGCTTAGAAGAGATATGCACTGCATACTGAGCTGTGGTTGCTCATCTCCCTCTTTTCCCAACCTTTGAGATTCTTTGTTTAGCAGCCATTAAAACGAGAGCGATGTCATTAGGACTCTTTGGTGGTTTAAGGCTGCGTCCTTTAGGCGAAAGGACGGCCATGTCATTCTCCATCTTGGTAGGTTTCGGGATGTGACATATGCTCTTGCTAGAATCTTTGTATCCGAAATTGTAGTAGAGATGGCTCCCTTTTGGCTGAACTTCAATTTGTCAAGTCTTATGCATGTTCTGTCATTAGGAGAAAAAAGAATTTGTACAAGTCATAGCCTTTTCCAGGATTGTGACAAATGCCCTCGTCGTATTTTGCTTTGTTGTCCATGTTGCTGCTTACCCTAGTAGCTTGAAGTACTTCAATAATGTGATTTGGCTGGAAATTTTCTACTTAGCTAAGGATGATCAGTTGCGCATTAGACTAATTCTCTGTCCTCTATTTTCTCCCGTCAGATCGTCAAGCGGCATTTTCACAGTTGATGAGACGCTCTCTCCACACGTGAACGAGACTTCCTGGTGAACTCAACTGAACTGATGAGATACTAAAAGTCTAACGTTGCATTTGCTGCTGTCTATTCATTTTAACAGAAAAGGAGCCATCAAGGTATTACATTTATTGTACAGAGTTCTCGTTTGTGCCGATTGACCTAAGGTTATTGCAGTCGTAATATTTGTGATAAAAGAAGGCGTGAAGTTTTCCACTAGAGGTGATATCGAGACTGCCAATATCATCTGCAGACAGAATACTTCTGTGGACAAGGTCAGTTTAGTCTCTCTGCTATCAGCATAAATTCTGCCAATGGAGAACATTTTTAACATGAGAAATGAGTTTTAAGGATCATATGGGTGCTACTTTGTAATTCTCTGCATATACATAAATGTCGATGCACGTTCATCGGTATTGATTCATATGCACACGAATGAAAGCCGCTTGCGTCTTCACTAGTCAAATGTGTTCTTTTGCAGCCAGAAGATGCTGCTATCATCGAAAAGAACGAGTTGGTTTCCTTGACCTTTACACTGCGGTACATGTACTAGTTCACCAAAGTGACACCGTTAGTTAATCAAGTGAGAATGTGACATTCCGAAATTCCACCAATTGGAAATTATGAAATAACTGAGTTTTATGAGATGTGCTCGCGGTAAATTCTCGCCCGAAACTGATCACTCCTGGGAATGCTAACCATTAGGAAAAGGTTAATAGGGGAATTAAATTCGCACGACTAAAGGAAATTCGACCGTGAATGGATTTCGATCATTAAATCGCGAAAGTGATATTTTGAGCCACTGTTGGCCGATCCAAGGATAGTTAGGAGTCAATTCGACACTGTCCTAGTAGTGGATTGCGGGTGATTCCGTTAGACCATGAAACGACTTGACGAATGATTTCGAAATTATACCGAACGATCGTACCCCTCGAATCAAGTGATTGATTTTCGCGATTTTAATGATAATCGAGGTCGTCACGCACCAAACGGACTTGCACGTGACTCGATTCAATATCAGTCATGAGTCAATTTTGTGAATTTCCCCAGTAAGTCGCCTGTTAGCTGGAGAAACACTTGAGTTGCGTTTAATAGAATTTAATTATTGAATTTTTGCTCAAATTGGACACCGGAAAATTAGGAAATCACAACGGAACGTTAAGACGACGTTGCACGTGACACGTGTCAATTTTTGGTGTGCTTAAATCCTTCATAAAAATCCGATTTGGGTAAGAAACGGAAAAAGTGACCAAAACACCTCTAGGATTTATTAAAGGGCAAGCTTTAAGGGTGAAGGGCATTTTGGTAATTTTACCCTCAAATTTTGATTGGACAATTTTACCCTTGGATTTTTGGGAAATTACAAGTATGCCCTTGGATATTTTTGTGCAAGAATCGATCTCGACCGTTGGATCAAGATAAGATTGAATCGGGACCGTTGGATTAAAATTGTGTGGAAAGGGTAATTTGGTCATTTCCACCTTTGGTCCAAGAAGCATTATTTAGGTCAAGAAGACCCATTTCTCTCTCTCATTTCTCTCCCCCTTCCAACGTGAGTTTCCCCCCTTTGCCGTGAAACTCCATCCACCGTGACTCTCTCTCTCAAGCCCAAGCCGCGCTGTTGCCGCTCAAGCCGATCGCCGCCACCCGAGAGCCGTACACTGTCGCCACCGTTCTCGATTAAGTGCCGCCGCTCTCCGTTCTAGCCGCGATAGTCTAGAACGCGGGTAAGTCGCGCTTTAAACCCAATTTAGGATTTCGGGTATTGACAGGCGATTTTGGGCGAAACCGGGAATAGATTAGGTGCGGAATGGCATGATTTAGAAGTGGAATTAGGTGACGGGCCTTAGAATTGAAACCAGAAAATTTTTATTGGAAAATTCTGAATAATAGGGACTGCGAATTACTGTTCACGAGCTGTGATTTACTGTTCACGGGGCTGTGATGATTTGTTCGGGATGCAAGTTGGATTTTTAGAACTAAGAAATTATGGTGAAAAAGTCCCGTGAAGGATCGAAATCGATTTGACGTCGTTTAGTGGAAGAAAAATAATGATTTCGATATTAACGGATTAGTGTTCAGCAAATTTTGGGGTTTGTTTCATGGACGAATTTATCGAGTTCACCTCGGGTGAAATTATGGCTGGAATTATGATGGTTTGGGGGTTATTTAGAGAGTAAATAAGAGCTGCTTATGAGAAGTATACATGCTGGAATTTGTGATTCGGAATAATGTGTTTATGGCTTGAATTGTGGTGTATATGTGTCAGATTGTTGTGTGATATCGTGGCTGAATTGTGAGGGTCCTTATGACTGAAATTACTCGCGATTGTGATGGTTATGTGTATTTATAAGTTGTGAATTACTGTTCACAAGTTATGATTTACTGATTCACGGGGCTGTGATGATTTGTTCGGGACACAAGTTGGATTTTTAGAACCGACATTTAATGGCGAGAAAGTATCGTGAAGGATCGGAATTGATCCGACCCCATCTGGTTAGAGAAAATTGGCAATTTAGTGTTTTAGGCGCGTTTGGAATTATTCTGGATGGAGTTGATTTAATTGGGTGCTTAGTTGTATAATTATATAATAGAATTATGAATGTGTGGTGCACGCGTGGGCTAGATTGAATTAATTGTTGACAGTGGCCATGTGAATTGCTGAGTGAGCGTGTTTTATGTGTGAAGTGATGCGTGCATGGGCCACGTGTGATGGGCCAGTTACGTATAGTAAATGCATGTAGAGCGTGAGCATGAATAAAAAGGAATCATAATATGGCAAGTGATTGTGGGAAAGTATGTGAAAGGTGTGAAAGTACGAGTTTGGAATCGGGCCGAGTATCATAAACTCGGGCCGCGATCATGTAGGTATATTGCATTTGGCATAGGCTGAGGCTTGAAAAAGCAAGAATGAGAATCGATCCGAGGCACGATCAGCTCGGGTGAGACCGGGATTGGACCAAGGCATCGTAAGCTCGGGTTCCAATCATGTAGGCCTGTCACATTTAGCGCGGGCTGAGTTGGGATCGGGCCTGGGGCGTGTGATGCTCAGGTCGCGATTAGGGCTTGAGGCTTGAACGGGTACGCGGGCCGGATGTGATGAATGATCGCAGTGTGCCTGAGGCGTGTACTTCAACGCGGGTCACTAGCGAGGAACATGAAAGAGGAATGAAGATGGAAGGAACAGTGGGTTGAGAATGGTACATGCGTGTGTTGCATATGACGTGATTGTGATTGAGTACGGGTGTACGCATGTTTGAGTCTGACTATATTATTTGATGTGCCTGCGATGTAAAGACTTGATGTGTACGAATGCATGTGTGTTTGTGTGATTGTTTGGAGGTACGTGATAGCCTAGGTTGAGTTTAGGGGTGAACTTACTGAGAAGTGTTCTCACGGTTATTTCAACCAATAATTTCAGAACTCCGACAGGACTCATGAACCCTCCACCACCGCTATCATTACGTTTTGGAATACTAGTGCATACGGAGTATGAAGTAGCTGAGTTTCCGATGGGTGATGGGATGACCTGGATAAGACACACGACGATCGTGTTTGTAGAAGTAGGATAGCTTGCCTTGGATGAGAACCATTTCTGAGGTTGAACGTTAGGTCATCGACTCCTTTTTAATTTTGGTAGTTTCAGTAAAGTGTGCACTGGTAGTCAGAGGTTTGTTTTATTGTATATATGGTAGAACGAGTTGAACAAGAAATGGAAATGTATATTCTCCCAATTCTCCCCAGTTTAATTTGTCAGGGTGTTTATGGTTTTCATTTGCGCGATTAAATCTCTGATGTTTAGTTGAGGTCGGCGATAACCTGGGATGTTGCAACCGTTCAACCTGAGCGGGATGTTGCGGGCTCGACGGGGGTTTCGAGGCATTACAGAGAATCAGCTTGTCCTCTGATCTGCCAGGGGTTGTGGAATAAAAAATCGCAGACATGGGTTACATAAGGTTCCATTTGGCTTCAAAGCTCAAGGAAGAGGAGGAGAATGAAACTTACGCGACTAACTTGGCCACCTCAAGCAGAGACCAAACCAAAGGTGGAGCCGAAGGCAAAATCAGAATCAAAGTCTCAGATGGAGAGAATGGTGGTTGAGGAGATTGATGATGCAGAGGCAGGGACTAAAGTCAAACTGAAGTCGGAGATGGTGTTTGTGCCAGTTGAGGACATCGATTTTGTGGAGGTCGAAGGTTAAGGGCGAACCCGCGTCAGATTTTCTGGTGAGGAGATTGATGCTGAAGAAGTAAAGCCAAAAGTGGAGGCCAAGATTGAAGACCAAGTCATGGATGCCGAACAGTGACACTTGAGACCTCGCTGCATTGAACATCTTCCAACTTCGACAACCCTACTGCAACTTACTCCCTCCTCTTTTAGGATGATGTGATTTTGTGTTGCAGGATCGGATTCAGCCTCATGTAGTTATACAATACGCCGTGACCATTGCCGACTGGATGTAAGAAGCCGAACAAGACTGGATGTAAAGAAGACGGCCTAGTTCGGGCAACACTCTTGATCTCAACCGGTCATGCACATTTATCAATATCTGTTGGCTATTGAAATGTCGCTGCGACAAGCCTTGCAAGTACAAGAGAGCTTAAGCCCAAATGAATTATGAAAACAGCGTTAAATACCCACAACAAGCTCACATTTTTCTCGTTTTCAATGACATTATAGGCGATTACAAAGCCCTAAAGTTCCCCGAGATAAAGTGAAATCAGAAACTGCAGAGCATTATTCTCACTTTAACTGCCACTCTTTCTAGTAACTAGGGGTGAAATCCTGGTTCATTGTAACCGGAAGTTCTATCGGGAAGAAAACTCAGGTATATCCTTTAGTATTTTCTCTAATTTGAACTGTGCTAGTTTCGTTCACAAACGACTTTCAAATGACACGAGTGCACCGGAAATGTACGTGCCCAAGGATCGCTCCATACCCATCCTGATCGAAAATTGAACTAGCGTTTGGAGCTCTGACGCTTCATTTTGGGGGGGCAGATGAGTATTAAGGCGCATGAACAAAAGTTTCTTGATCTCACTGCTCATGAAGAACTGAGCAGTGAGATCATCTCCAGCTCAAGTCCTACCTATCATGCATGGTAAGAACCACAAACAAAACAATCACCAGATACAAGTACCAAATATGAGCAACCAGGTGAAAGAGAAGCAAATCCCAAAAGTAGGCTCATAGTTGACAGAAGTACTGATTGCAGATTTTAAGCAAATGCAGGATATTGACGGAAGTTTTTGATTGTTGCCACAGAATAATCTAAAGCTTGCTCTCAAAGAAAACAAAAAAGCAGATCCTCTCAAGCCAACAAGGGTCCAACTAACCCGAACTCAGAAGCTGCAATAGCAAAAATAAAAATAAAAAAGTTAAGAAAGGATATAATTAGTTAGACACAGAAAGGATGCAGATACATTTGCTTCGAAACATTGACACAACTTAGGAGCACTAATCATTTCAGACAACCAAGGTGATGACAGAGCACTGTAGAAGGGGAAAAATAACCATGTGCACAAGACAAGCTCAACAGTGGGATGCCAAGACCAAACAAAAATTTAGGACAACACCATTAAAAGAAACATATTACTTAAGAGAGGATACATGACAATTGACTGTGTCATAGAAAAATTGCAAATTTGATGATATGTGGTTGAGGACGAGCTTACATGGCTAAATGAAGCTATGCATTTCCCTCATAGAATGAACATTCAAAAGGTGTAAGAGAGATTATTCGTTTAACCAAAAAAACCCCTACAGCAATCATCTGGGAAATATAAGATACAATTATGGCTATGCCAATCATTTGATAGACTTATTAAAACATCAACACTTCTTTATCTTTGAAGTAAAAGGAAAATGTAGCAACCTCGAGCTCAGTCATTGCTATGACAAGGACAGTTATTACCAAAGTTCACAATAAGTGGTCCTAAGAGAAAAGGCATCAGTTCACAAACACGACTGGCAAAATTTTCGAAATCAAACCAATAAAGATGAACCCCAGAAAAGTCAAATGCTCTCATAAAGCAAAAGAACATCATTTAAAGCACACATACCTCATATATTGCTGGGGTACATGAAAACCCTTACCCTAGCTCCCTGTAGAAGAAAGAAAAATCAATACACAAGCTAAAGACGTCCATAATATACAATGTTCCCAAAAGGTTTTATTATCTACTCTACCATGGATCTGGGAGGCAAGTTTGACTTGAACTTGGCACGCACGACACCACTGTTACCGTGAGGCCTGATAACTTTGCCCAAAATGCATCGATAGTGTGATCCATCCTTCTTCACCTTTGCCTTGTAGATGTAGGCCATGCGCTTACCGGCATACCATGCTACCTCCTCTTTGGTGTTGACTCCCTCGATTTGGATCAAAGAAGTATTTGGGTACTGATTAGACTTCGACCTGTTTCAACAAGAGAAATTTTTTACTACCCTCAATAAAAAGAAATGCATGAAGTAAAGCCAGAGAACCAATAACTTGCATTTCATAAACGCTACTACTTGATTTAATTTTTCCAGGAACACGATTTCTTTCCCCTTTCCCTCATCTAAACCAGCCAATAGCTAGAGATACAAGACCCTCTAATTCAATCTGACATCAAACAACTACAACAAATCACACCAACAACAATTCAGACCAGCCGCCGCATCCTTCCTACACGAAGATTCAGCTAGGGAGGTCCCCAATAGACCCACTACCCATTCAAATTAGCTCATTCACATTGGGCGAAATGAAGCGAACCGCGACCGAAAGCTCAAACCTCAACTCAAGGCTCCACTACAAACCAATCATCCGTATCCACACACCATCAAATCCAAAGCCTTTCCAACTCAAAAAGAGCAACAGGTAGAGCACGAGAAAGCTAGGAATCGAAGAGAAACGGCGGCACGCACCTCTTGTATCCGAGGATTGTTCCTCTCACGTAGAGCCTGCGATTCAAAACGGAGAAACACAACGATTTTGGCCTCGCTTAGCAATGGAAGACGGACCAAGAAACAGAGCAGGATTCGGGGGGATGCAAGATCACAGACCTGACTCTCTCTCCTTGGCGTCCCTTCACCATGATCGCTTCTCCGTCTCTCTCGAGGGGCTGAGCTCCTTCCGCCGCCTTCCGCTTGAGTAACGAGCGACGCCGATTGCAGCCAGGAATCCTCAAAACCCTAGCTCTGATCCGCGGCTTTTATAAGGGTGTCACGCGCGCGGTTGATTTGGGCCGTGGCCCAAGGAGCCTTCTTGGGCTTGGCCCATACGTTGAAAAGTGAAATGGGCCGAGAGTTCGGGTAGATATAGCAAAATCCTGAAGTTAAAAAATTCAAAAAGGAAAGGGAAAATACCACAAAAAACCCCAAACTATGTCACTTGTGATAAATTTGCCCTGAAATTTTTTTTGTGACACGAAAAATCCCAAATTATACCACTTGTAACAAATGTACCCCCACAATACTTTGGCCCATGGGTATTTTTGTTATTTTCCTTTTTCTATTTTTTTTCTTTTTTTTTCTTTTCTTCTCTGGTGAGGGTTGCCCTAGCCTAATGCCGACGAGAAGAAAAGAAAAACAAAGGAAAAAAAATAGAAAAAAGGAAAAAAAACGAAAATGCGTATGGACCAAAGTATTGTAAGGTAAATATGTCATAAGTGGCATAGTTTGGGGTTTCTCGTGTCATAAAACAAAGTTCTGGGTAAATTTGTCATAAGTGACATAGTTTGAAGTTTTTCATTTCGCAAAAATAAGTTCGGGGTAAATTTGTCATAAGTGATATAGTTTGGAGTTTTTGGTAGTATTTTCCCAGAAGGAAAAAAGAGAAGGAATAGAAAAGGAGATAATAAGAAAATTGGAAGTTTCAGCTTGGTTGTTTGGTGAAAAGTCTGCAATTCGGGAAAAAGATTTTATAAATTTCGATCATATTGCTTGAGAAAATGAGCTAATGAAAAATATTAATATGTTTAGGTATAGATCATTGTTAAAGACCTTGTCAAAAAGTGCTAAAAGATCACTCGATAAGCATATAAAGATTTTCGACAAAAGGAAAAGCATATCAAGATATGATCAATAAATACTGAAGATTGAAATTTTACTCTCTTTTTAGCATGTCTCGAATGAAAACAAAATCTTCAAAGTATGATTAATGCTTCTTATCAAGTTCCCGAGTGGCACTCTTACATAAAAAAATTAATCGTAATAATAAGAACATTTTTCTTCACTCATATTTTCAAATAATTAAAAAAAATTAAAAAAGGTATAAGTTTAATGATGGAAAAGTTTAAAAAAGGAGAATTGTAAGTTATTTCTTGCCTTCCACGACTATTTTATGTTTCTTCATGATTATCATGACAAGATTTTTCTGACTAAGGTTTTGCTAAGTAAAATGTCAACATATTGAGTTCTAGGTGTGTCTTTCTTATGTTTTTCAAAAGAACCTGACAAATGTTAATATTTATATCTATGAGAACGAGAATTCCTCTGTGTGAAAGTTATTGCATACTTCAAATGTTTTTTGTCTAAAAATATCATTTCATTTCTATCTCGTTATATGGTCTCATGAATGGATGCGGAGTATGTTCATAAAAAAAAACCTCTCTTTTTTCACGTTTTCAAAAGTCAAGATATGAAGAAATAGATATGCCTAGATACTTTATTATGGCTGCGTTTGGAAACACTTTTAGGGAAAGTTTTTGGGGAAATGTAAAGGACTTTGAGTTGAAGGAGTTTTTTAAAATGCAATTATGTTTGGTAAATTGTAACTTAAAAGTCCCTTACAAAATAACTTTGGGTAAAAAAGCATTTGGAAAAATTATACTTGCAAAGCTTTTTTTTTTTATTTTTTATTAAAGATAAGTTAAAACCTTTCGCCGGAGCCGGCGAAGGGCAGGCGGCCGCCGGCGACCCAGATCCGGCGCCGGGCGGCCGTCGTCTGAGGCCGAGCCAACTCGGGCAGCCCCGGCGACCGCCGACGAGGGCCGCCTGGGTTCGCTCGAGCCCCGACGAGGGTCGCGAAACCCAGGCGAGGGTCGCCGGCGCCGGATCTGGGTTACCGACGGCCCTCGAAGGTCGTTTAGGTCGCGCGACCTCAGTCGCCCTCGCTTGGGTCGCCGGCGGCCCTCGCCTGGGTTTCGCGACCCTCGTCGGGGCTCGCTCGAGCCCAGGCGGCCCTCGCCGGCGGTTGCCGGGGCTGCTCGAGCTGGCTCGGCCTCAGACGACGGTCGCCCAGCGCCGGATCTGGGTTACCGACGGCCCTCGAAGGTCGTTTTGGTTGCGCGACCTCAGGCACCCTCGCCTGGGTCGCCGGATTTGGGTCGCGCAGCCCCTCGCGGAAGGTCGTGCGGCCCCTTGCGGCGATCGTGCGAGCCCAGGCGACGGTCGCTGGGTTGCGCGACCGCACCGGCCCCCCTCTGGCGGTCGCCTTCCCCTCACAGCCATGCCGTCCAAGGTGCAAGCGAAGAAGACGATGAACAGTAGCAGATGAGGCTAAATCCGGAAAATCAAAAATTAGACGAGGGTAGTTTTGGAAGAAAATTTTTGTCACTTATCGGTACTGTAGCATGCCGAAAATGCTGAAATGCCCAAGGCACCTCCTAGGGTGCCTTGGGCTTTTGGCCTTTTGAAGGCCAACTTTGGCTCAATGGATCTTCAAAAAATACTTACCAAACACCAAAATTTAGCCCAACGGACTTTGGATGCCCAAAGTCCCTTGCCAAAGTGGTTTCCAAACGCAGCCTATGTCTTTGACCAAAAACAACAAAAGATGCTTTATTATGTTGAAAATGAAAGTTTAGGGACCATTTGGTTACGTAAAAAATTCTTATTTTTTCTTAGGAAAGCAAAAAAAAAAAACATGAAAACATTGTATGGATGACTATATATAAAATCAATCATTTAAAAAAAAAACTAACAGGACAAATTATTGTAAAAGCCAATTTTTTTGTTTATTATAATTAGAAAGTGATTATTATCTATTATTTTAGATTAATCAATTAAAATTTCAAAAGTAATAAATTTGTTATGCAATAAGGATATCAAAAATTTCATCAATATATAATTGATTTTCTCTTATTTGTGCTTTCATAGATCTTCCCAATTTTGATCATTTTTAATGATTTAAAAAATGAGTTAACGAATGTTCGAGCATTGATCACTCTTAAAAATCTTGTCAAACTGCTTGGACTTGACCCAAAAAGTTAAAACTAATTAAAAAAGAGAAAAGAAAATAAAAACAAGGAGATAATAAGAAAAAAATTGGAAGCTTCAAGTTCAGTTATTTGGTGAAAGTCTGCAATTTGAAAAGGATCTTCCCAATTTTGATCATTTATAATGCTTGAAAAAATGAGTTAACGATTGTTCGAGCATTGATCACTCTTAAAATAAGAGCAACAATTGTCTATACACATTAGTTAATACTGAACATTGAAAATATTTTTTCTTTTTAGAATGTCTAAAATGAAAACAAAAATTTCAAAGTATGGTCAATGACTTCTTAACAAGTTCTCAACACTCTTGAATCACAAAATTCGAAGTTAATAATAAGAACATTTTTCTTCATTCATATTTTCAAGCAATACAAACAATTTAAAATTTTAAAAAAATGCATAAGTGTAATGATGGAAAAGTTTTAAAAGGAGATAGAATTCTAAGTTGTATCTCACTATTTTATATTTCAAGATTATAGTGGCAAGATTTTTTTGTCTAAATTTTGCTAGAAAAAAAATTTGACATATTGTATTGTAGGTGCGTCTTTCGTATGTATTTCAAAAAGAATATGATTAATATTAATATTTAAATCTATGTGAATGAGAATTACTTTGTGTGGAAATTTTTGTTTACCTTGCATGTTTTTTGTCTAAAAATATAATTTCATATTGATTTCATTCTATGATCTCGTGAATGGGATGTTTGGTATGTTCATAAGAAAAACCCTCTCTTTTTTCACATTTTCGAAATTCAAAGATAGATATTGAGTATGAAAGTTTATGGGCCGTTTGGCTATGTAAAAATTTCTTATTTTTACTTAGGAAAGCAAAAATAAACATGAAAACAATCATATGAATGACTACATCAAAAAAGAAAAACAAATTTGAAAGTTATTAAAATGTTATTAAATATTATACACATTAGCATCAACCGGCTAGATAGGATGGCTGACATCCATGTCAACATCAGGTGGATTACAAAATTGGCCGGATGGACTGAATCAACATAAATGTAAAAGGTTTATAACACAATTGCAATAGATTTATGATTTTTTTTTGTAATTTTCCTAATAAAATATTTGCATAATTTATTGTTAAAGATTTTATTAAAAATGCTCCAAGGTCACTTGATAAGAATATAAAAAAAAGAAGAAATAAATTCAATGCACATTATAGAATACTAACATTAAAAATATTCTTTATTTTTAGGATATTTCAAATAAAAACAAAAAAGTATCAAAGAATAATTAATGCTTCTTATCAAATTCGTGGGTAGCATTCTTTAATAACAAAATTCTTTACTTAATAGTGAAATCATTTTTCTTCACTCATCTTTTTAAGCAATAAAAGCAATTTAAATTAGAATATGCATAAAATTAGTGATGAAAAAGTTGATTACAACTATCTTCAGTGTTCTACATAATTATCTTGGCAAGATTTTTTAGTCTAAAATTTTACTGAAAAAGGTCAACATATTATATTCTATGTGCTTCTTTCATATGGTTTTCTAAAAGAATTTGATAAAGATTAATGTATAAATCTATGAGAATGAGACTTCGTATGAGCTAATTTTTTTCGTCTTACATATTTTGTCATAAACTATCACTCTCCCATGGATGAGATGCTCACTACTTAGTTTGTTCTTCATAAAAACAAAACCTTTCTTTATGTTTTGAAAACTCATAAAAAAATTTTGATTACGAAAGTTTAGGAGCCGTTTAGTTACGTAAATAATTTCTTCTTTTATTAAACACATTGGAAAAGAAAACATCATATCAATGACTATGGGTAAAATAGATTATAAAAAAAAGCTAACACAATATATTATCGTAAAAGCATATTTGCTAGGTCGTTATTTACGAATAAATCAAATCTGAGGGGAAATAGGGAGATGTTGCACAAGTTAAACAATAGTTTATGGATCATAACTTCCTCCTTCGATTATTCAAAAGAAAATAATCTAAATTAGACATTGATCAACAATATCAACCAAGAAAACTTGAAAATTTTCTTTAACCAACATCTATACGCTCATTAGAATTGCATGTTGGATTAGGAAGATATGTGTAGAAATTCAAGAGAATTGCTAGGGATAAAAAATTTATTATTTCATATTTTTTTTGGGTAAGGAAAAATTTATTATTTCATATTCTTATTCTCTTCACACGATAAATTATAAATTATTCTCGATTTTAAATTTTTGAGATGTAATGTGCACGCACGCACCACATATGTTAAATATATATAAGAAATGTTACCCATAAAGAAATTTTAAGAGTGAGAATTTCCTGCCGAGTGAAATTTACTTTGTATATGATAGTTTTTTTTTTTGGGTGTAAATGTAAGTAGTATTTATAAGATGGCGTATAGAAGCTTAGGGGCATTCCCCAGCATTACAAATATAACTAAGATTGCAAAAAAAATGGAGTGGGGGAGTCTCCATATAGTAGCCAAAGTTTCATTTGTTCGAGACCATCTAAAAGATTTGTAATGTGAAGCTCGCCCTCTAACAAGTTTGCTAACTTTAGCCAAAATGATAAGGGCGTCATTTGACTTTTGTTGGAAGCGTTTACGATTACGCTCCATCCAAATGCAGCATATGATCACTAGGAAAGATACCTTCAAAAGTCTCGCCGCCAAGTCCTTACCTTTTGTAGCCTTGATTATCCATTTAAGTTCATCATTCCATCCTTTTACAAGGCGTCGAATTCCGTATTGTGCAAGAATAGTACGCCAAATACTTCCGGTCCAGGTGCATTAGAAGAATAGATGGTCTCTGCTTTCCAAACCAGACATACAAAAATTGCAATGGATATCAACTTCAGGCTTCCAACGTGATATGATTTCTGCTGTTTGTAATTTATCTCTACAAACAAGCCAGCCGATGAAGTTATGCTTGCTTATACCTCCTTTCCAGATCAATTGGGACCATTCCACAGCCGGTCTCACATTTCTGGTTTCATCGTATACCTCTTGGCAACAATATCACGGTCTATATATAATTGAAGCTAAAGCCGGTCTTAGTTAAAGAATACAACGCCAACTCCATGCCATAGAACCCTTGGTTTCAAGCTGCATAATCGAATTGCCTCTACACTTGGTACTATGGACCCATTTACTCCACAAGGAAGATGACGAACAATTTATGAGGTTCCAAAGCATACGGCCAAGCAAAACTTTGTTCCATAATTTTAGATGAGGCAACCCTAGACCTCCTTCCTTTTTTGGCGAACAAACAAAATTCCAAGCAACTTTGTGTGATCAGTGGCCTTCTGTATTTCCAACCCACAAAAAATGTCTAATCTTCCCAAGCAACTTTGCATATGATAGTTTCTTTTTGCTTATAAATTTAGTTCATACATTCTATAATCTTCAAAGTATACATTTGTTTTGTTGACTTTTTCTTCATTGCCTGTGCATTTATATGCTAGTTCTTATTTAAACTAGAATTCCAAATCTACACGAAGTCAGTTTGCTACTTATTGACACCTAAATTTTAACTAGTCATTTAGGAACAATTGCATAGAAAATTAGAGATTAATTTTTTTAATACCTAAACAAAAAAAATATAATTAGATGGCATAGCATATAGTTTTTAGGAGCATTTATCATATAGTTTAATTACATTAATTGCATATTTTTCGGACCGGTGGCAAATGGACTTAAATGAATAGTTCTGCACTTAATTTGATTAACTGAACTAAGCCCACGAGCCAAAAGCCCATGCTATAGCCGAAAGTTTGGTGGCCCTAGAAATTTCTTCTCCACGATATGATCAGATAAATGAAGAAGGAAGGATTTGGGCACAAGATAACAATGTTCACGCGGAAAAGGGCATAATATATTGAGATATCTTCCTGGAAATCCAACTTCCTTAGAGAAATACACGTGAAAGAATGGACAAAGCTGGAATTCAGACAAGAAGGGAAAGTGGGCGTATAAAAAGATAGACCTTTCCCCCATGAAGAATCTGGTCAACGAAGAAAAGAGGAAAGAAATTTTGTTTCTTGATGGGTTATGCGCCTTTACGTATAAAAGGGGCTCTCTGGCTTTTCCTTGGGGGGACAATTTTCATGAAGAGACACTACAAAAAAACACGCATTTTGCCACGAAAATTTACGACAGGAAATTTTTCGTCGCTAATTTGTGATGAAATTTGTGACGGACTTTTTTTCCTGTCGCAAATTAGCAACGAAAATAATTCGTCGTTAATTTGCGACGGAATTTGCCACGAAATAAAATTCGTCCCAAATTAGCGACAGAAAAAAAATCCATTGCTAAATCAGTTGCAAATTAGTGACGGAAAATAAATCTGTTGCAAAATCCGTCATAAATTTGCGATGAAAAATAAATCCGTCGCAAATTTATGACGGAAAATAAATCCGTCGCAAATTTGCCACATAAAAAAAAATCCGTCGCAAATTTATGCGGAAAAAAAATCTAACGCAAATTTACGACGGATAAAAAAATCCGTCGCAAATTTGTGACAGATAAAAAAAAATCCGTCGCAAATTTGAAACGAAAAAAAAATCCATCGCAAATTTGCAACGGAAAATAAATCCATCGCAAATTTGCGACGGATAAAAAAATCTATCGCAAAAAAAAAATCCGTCACAAATTTGCGCGGAAAAGAAATCCCATGCAAATTTGCGACGAAAAAAAAAATTAGTCGCAAATTTGCAACGGATAAAAAAATCCGTCGTAAATTTACGATGAAAAAAAAAATCCGTGATAAATTTGCGACGGAAAAAATATTTCGTCATAAATTTATGACGAAAAAGAAAAATTCATTGCAAATTTTATGACGGAAAATAACTTCGTCGCAAATTTGCGACGAATTAATCAATCCGTCGCAAATTTCGAGTTCCCGCCTCCACACCCAATTAGCCCACCCTGAGCCACCCATTCTCTCTCTTTGCTAATCAGATGAGATTTGCTTCCGCTTCTCATTCTCTTTCTCCTTCTCTTTCTTCCCTCTCCCCCACACACCCAAACCTCTCGCGCTAGCTCCCGCGACTCCTCCTCGTCCATGGCCTCCGGAGCCCTAGAGGAAATCGAGCCAGAGAAGGATCTCTAGCGCGAGGAGCATCTGCGATCTTCGATTTTCCTAAGGAAGAAGAATCCGACGTCGACGACGAAGCAGGCTTGTCCCTCTGTCCGATGTTTGTGTCCCGTTTTGGTGTCCGAGCAGAGGTGTTTGATTTCTCTGCGTGTTCGTCCTTTTCCCCCCCTCGGATCGGTAGCCGTCGAGCCCTCCTCCTCCTTCGTTCAAGCTTGCTTGCTCGCTCGCTAGCCCCCGCGGCTTGGCTTGAATCGGAGGGGGGGAATTTCCCCCCGGGGGGGCGCATCTTCTCTGGTTTGCCGTGTCGTTCTGGCGTCAGATCTCGCCCCGCCCCTGTTCATTTTAGCAAGGGTTCTGTGGGTCCGTGCCTGCTCGTTAGGAACTGGAACTGGGGGTTTGTCCGTTTCGTTTTGGGTGCCTTGAAGCGTGTGAATTCGAGCTGTGTGTGGGGGAGATGGTGGGCGTTGAATGGGTCGTTGGGTGGTGCCTGTTGCTGGGATTGCAATTGGGGTCTCCCCGTTTGATGGGTTTTTTTCTTTTTTCTTTTTTTGAAAGAGGCTTGCCGTTCTGTTTCCGTGTCGGTGCAGATTGAAAGAAGCGAATCAACATGCCGTGGATGTTCAAGAACTCCGATTCGATCCCTCCTAGAGCTCACCGTCCATGGTGGTCATCTCCGACTTCGAGGAGGAAGAGGAGAAGCAACCTGAGGCCAAGCCCTCGGCCTCCTCCTCTGCTGCGGCGGTGTTAAGCGCGAGGCTTGATCCGTCTAGCCCGCTGGGTTCATCGAGGAGGCCTTCGAGTTCGTGGCTGAGAGGAGAAGCTGAGTGGCTTGCTTCGATGATGTTTTGAACTCCGACAAATTGACCGTTATTTGATCCTCCGAAGACGAAGCCCAATGATGGAATCTTGACTGGGTTTTTCTGTGTATGTTTGATGATCTTTGTGGGTCATTTGCTGTTTTGTTGTGGCCGAACTACTAATTTGAGATACATCAGTTTTTTGAACTTGAAGCTCGAGAGCTCGTGACATTTTGATGTGCTTTTGCTTTTCTGGTCTCGTGTAATAAACCGATTTTTGCTTCTAGTTTCGTTAGGTCTATCGTCGAGCGTGCATATTAGTTTGTTTACTTGGGTCATTCTTAATCATTCTCGCTATTTGATGTCTGTATTTTTGTTTTCATTAGGAAAAATGTTCGAAGGCGATCCCAACAATTGTGGGTTTCCTGTGTTCCTTGGAGATAATGGGTTCCAATATGATACTAATGCATTGCCTTAGCTGCAGTTATTTGGAGATTGTAAGTTCAAGCAAGAATCCATCTTTGACAGCTATCCTAGTTTCTCGCCTATGAAAATTAGTGGTCTTTTGTCGTTTTTAGTCCATTTACACTATCCTGCTGCGGCTGCTGCTGGCTGCTGCAACATCATCATCATCATAAAAATTTAGCAGCAGCCAATGGATTGTTATTATGCAGTATTATAGTCAAAAGCTAGGTAAGAAGATAGCCTTTGCATCATCACCATCATCACCATCACCACCGTCACCATCATCGTCGTCGTCAGTGTTTAGCAGCAGCCAATATTTTGTTGTTTATCATCAAAAACCAGGTAACTCAGAAGCTATTCTCATGGAGTCATGGTACACATGCAATTGGCAGACCTGTACTTGTGCAAATTTATATCATGCTTATTGATGAGGAGTCTAGTATTTTCTAAGCCATGTCTGATCAGATTCAAGATAATTGAAGTGGAGTAAATTTTGCTTTTGGTTTATTATCTAAGTAACTCCTGGATACACATTGGTCGTGTTCTGGATTATTCATGCTAGAGAAATTGGTGATCAATATTTCATTTGAGAATTGGTGCTTCTTATGTGTTATTCTTGTATCTGTAGATCAATGTTGCTAATTTCTTCTTTTTGGCGACCTCTCTTGCAGCATCCAGAGATGGACTTCTCAAGAGCAAAGATTGCATGAGGGGGATGTTCGACTGCTTCTTCTCTAGCTTGATCATACTATGATAAATCCGGAAATCATTGGATGTTTACTTTGGGCGCGGATGACCGAGCTTTTGTTCAATTGTTTTGCCCTATCGAGGGCAAGGAGGAGCTCCTCGAGAAATTAGATGTTCGACTGCTTCTTCTCTAGCTTGATCATACATTTTGGAAAATGTAGATGAATGTACTTTATTTTCATATTATTATAATATTTTGATGTTATTAAGTGCTTAATCAATGTTAAATATAAATTTCAAAAATTAATTTTGCTTTTAATTAGGTTTAAAATTGAAAAATAAAATAAATGATTTTATCGTACGATCACAAATTACAAAAGTTTGTCATAAAAATAAAATTTCGTTGCAAAAGAATTAATAAACAATCGTCGCTAAATTCATTCATGAATAATGTTAATGGCAAAAGTAAAAATTTTTGGTAGCAAGTTAGTGACGAATTTTGTAACTGATAAGTTTGTCGCAAATTACTGGCCAAAAAAAATTTCGTTACAAAATTAGTGATGAATTTTGCCACGAATATAGTTCGTGGCAAATTAGAAATTAGCGACGAATAAAGTTCGTGACAAATTAGCGACGAATTTTGTCACGAATAATTAGTGACGAATTTTGCAATGAATTTTTTGTAACAAATTTTTCGACAAATTTTGTAACGATTTTTTTTTCGTCGCAAATTTGCGACAAAAATTGATATTTTCCGTCGCTAAATTTTGCGACGCCATATTAGCGACGGATTTTTTTCCGTCGCAAAATTCGTTACAAATTCGTTTAACGACGAATTTTGCCAAATTTCTCGTCGCAAAATTTGTCGCTAAAATCTTGTTTTTTGTAGTGTTATTTAGCGACGAATTATTTGTGACGAATTTTGCAACGGATAGTGTTCGTGGCAAATTTGCGACGGATAGTGTTGGTGACTAATTTGCAACGAATTTTGCGACGAATTTCTTTCTGTCGCAAAATTTTGTGACGACCTAGTAGCGACGGAATATTTTCCTTCGCTAAATTCGTCGCAAATTCGATTTGCGACGGATTTTACCAAATTTTTCGTCGCAAAATTTGTTGCTAAATCTTGTTTTTTTGTAGTGAGAAATAGCTTGAGAGAGAGGGGCCGTAGCATTAAAGGGAGAGAGACCAATAGAGAAAGAAAGTTCACGCCCATTCTTCATCAGCACCTCACCTTCATCCACGCGGAAGTGGATTCAAGTGAAGTTTTGTCCCTGTGCTCTCGCTACATCACGTTTCTGTATCCTCCACAAGCTACCACACACGGCATGCTCAACAACCGTCACGCCTCAACATTCCAGCGAGGTTCCTCCGCGACAAGCAACTTCACCGCAGCAAGTCTAGTCCAAGCAGCATAGCCACGGAGCCCAGCAAAAACCCCGACGCATCCTGTTGGTCAATTAACTTCTCAGCTGTGGTCTGCTGTTGTACCTTGCCGTGCAGTCCCCTCCTGGCGTCTCAGTACCCGATCATCAATTCCAGCAGTTCTGGATCGCACTGGTCACGAGCCTCACCACTGCGTCGTCTTGCTTTAGCCCGACGCACACTGAGTTTCCATCCACGGCCGGGACTCTCTGCTTTGTGCGCTTCAGCAAGTCCCAAAGTCATTCCGGCATCCAGCAAGCAAATTCCGACGACTCCAGTAATTCTCGCTTGCGTCCAAGCCATCCAGACCAAACCCCCATAGCAGCAACGCCAAGGAAGACCCTCACTACCGTGAGCATCACATTGCAAACATACCACCGGCCGTCGAGCGTCACTACTTGTCACCACCACCGTTCGTCGTCCCCATTATCGTTGGCACATTCGCTGTTGATCGCCTGTCGTCGGTCACCCGCCGTCTGTCCACTCCCTGCAATCTCGATCCGCCGCGAATTCGAATTTGGAAAGTCATCCGCAAATCAAGTAAAAATCTCTATCCGGTATATTTTCAAATATTTAAATTCTTAATTTGAATATTTTGAATATTCCGTGAATATTGCGTGATTGATTAGATACCTTAGGATAATATTTGCGATATCCGCAATATTCGAAAACACCCAAAATTAGGAATCATTCCTAATTTGGCAACGTATGTGGACGACTATCCGACCTTATCCCTAAGGTATGATACTCGGCGATATGAAAAATCGTTATCTTGTCCATAATCACTTGAATACGATAATATATTTTATTTACTTTCCAAATTTGAACAATCAACTTTCTAGCGATATTTATAAACCTATAGATATGATCGTTAGTTTGATTTTTTTGCTTTATTTGAATTTGAAGAATCTTGGGAGATTGCGTGGATTGTTTGAATGTGATTGGTATCTTTGTTTGATTGTTTTCCTTTTAAATAAAGAAAATATAAAAATTTGTTAGTTAGATTTAAATTAGAAATTTTGCATGCTTAGGGAATCTTAAATAAATCCAAAAGAATAAGATAATTATTTGATTTAAATTGGGATTTAGGGTAGCATATTTCCTAGTTTAAATTAGAGATTGTTTTAATCTTAGTGGATTATTTAGGATATTCATTAATTTCGAATTTTAATAAAAATCCCAAAAAAAGAATCACTTTAGGATAGATCAAATCATTTTTTAGGATAGATTGCATATTAATTTGAGTAATTTTTAATTCCGAATTTCATTTGAAAATGTCAAAAATAAATCATTTGTCCGTCATTAGAATTAGGTCACGTCGTCGCATGACATATAGTTTGCATGTTAGGTTGTATTAATCGCGTGTCATTTTTGCATGTTATTGCATATAGGTTAGTTTGCATTTTAATAAAGCATAAACCCTAAAGAACATATTGAGTGTCTTGCTTTGTTAATTAGGAATCATATTAAGATTGTTTGTGTGATTTTCTACTAACAATACAGATTCTTGCGTTGCTTTAAAGTACGTCATTCTCCTAACATTGCAATCTATTTATTGTTTTCTTGGGTGTTAAATTGGTGGTTTGCGCACCCGTATGAACACCTCACATGTTAGTTATTAGATAATAAAATGGATTCAGACTGCTTGCATAAATATTTTTGAAAAGAAAAGGTACCGAAAGGGCGTTAAACTAGATCTAGCATAACCAAGTTCCCGAGCTTAGAATCTCTGGTTTATAGGAATAAAACATATCTTTCTATATTTTATTTAGGTTTCTAATCGACTTACCACAAATAGATTAGTGGCGACTCTAAGCATGAAAACTTTTGCATGTTAAAAACTTAAATCCTAAGTTGCGAATTGATAAGGCTTGAGAGGGCCCGAGTTAGGCTTAGTTTTAATAATCCATTACTTTGAGAAAATTTTAGGTCGCGACACTACTATTTCAATTTAAATTGAAGATTGCATGACAAAATCTTATCCAAACACATAAAAAAAGCAATCTTTTCTAGTATTAATTCAAAATCAGCAATTTTTTGACGTCTTCGAAAGTCAAAAATAGATGTTGAATACGAAAGTTAAGGTGCTATTTGGTTACATAATAATTTCCTATTTTTACTTTAACATGAGAACATCATATGATAACTATGTATAAAATTAATCGTTGAAAGAAAAACTAACACAATAAATTATTATAAAAGTCGATTTTTTTGTTTTTTTATAATTAGAAAGTGACTATTATTTATGAGATTAATTGATTATAAATTGTTTGTGGTTGGAGATTAAAACTTCGAAAGTTAGAGATTCGTTATGCAATATATATATATCTAACTTTCGTGACTAAATAATTGATTTTCTCTTATTCGTGCTTTTATAGGGAGGAGCTACGCATGGGCTTAATTTGGGCTTCTCTAAACTTCATAGATTTGCCATGCCCTAAGGTTTCTTGCCATGCCCTAAGGTTTCTTGGAAGAGCACTGACTATATCAACTTAACTTAGCCCTAAATGGAATCTTGAACAAACAAAGTCTTAAAATTATTGGGTGGGATAAATTTTGGGATTAGTTGAAATAAGTTATGGATTGAAACTTTTACTTTGTTTGATAATATTGGAAAGAGACACCAAATTTGAAGTTAAAGATTTGAAGATGGTGATGTGTGGGTTATTTCCTGTCACGCTCCGAACTCCTCGAAGCGCAATCATCCCACGTATCGGTCTAATTTGCTGCGACGTCCCAAGCCGCGTCGCCTCCCCAACTCCCAACATAGAGCATAAGGCCCATGCGGAAGCGATAATTAAAACACCCGTATAAAATAATAAATGACCAAGGGTAGCAGGAACGTCAAGCAATTCAAAGCCTAATAGTCAAGACTTGCATTGAACTTCAAAACATATACAATGTCCACTATACACCAATGCAAATCATCAAATAAAAGCTGGTCAACGGCCACTACTAACAAAATCCCTAAGTGGCCAAGGGGGCAGTCTAAGGTGGGGTTATAATTAAAAGGGTTACTGGCCCGACCTAAGGGAGGCTAAGGCTGATCCTAGGAAACTTAATCGGATCAGATCTTGATGACTCGAACTCAGCCTCGATTATCTCATCTTTCGAATCCATTTGCTCGACCTTGCTAACTTGTTCGAGATCCTGCTCTATGGGCTCCGGATTCTCATATGGATTGGGTACACTAGGCAACCTCTATAAGGAGTCTAAAAAACGAGGTTTAAACAACTATGAAACGAATCTCAGTGAGTAGGCCTCCTAAACCGAAACTAGACTAACATGCATCTCCCGATAAGCAAATCAACATAACAACGGACAATAATGTCAATCAAATGACCTAGGCCCTTGAGCTCGGATTGCTTACCTTGTTGACCTTGCAGGTTAAACAGTTTGATATAATAATCATGGCACATACATGGCACACATTTTCACATGTACGCCATACGCATGCTCATACTCAAAGTGTTCATCTCGCATGCCATTCATCGAGTCTTGCACACTCGCACACTGGCCCATGCATTCTTATGCATGCAAATGTCATCATGATGCCATGTTTCATTCTGGCTCACATTGCATACTGGCCTAATGCTCAATTATTATTACGACTCACATAAAACGCATCAGGTCTAGTGTCTCTAGCCTGCTACAAAGTGCATGAGACGCAACACTGTTCTTTCTTAATCACAATACTTCGTGGCTCGCATAAAGCGCATCTCTGGCCTAGTGTCTCTAGCCTGCTACAAAGTGCATGAGGGGTAACACCGATCTCCTCACGAACCAAAACTAGCGTAAAATGCATCAGGTTGATCGTCTTTCAGATGTACCGGGCATCGTCCCGCATAAAACGTATCAGGACAGCACACCCCGCATAACACGCATTAAGGCGAATTGTGATCACACATACACACAACCAGTTTTTATCTAAACCCCATGTAATACGCATTAGGACAATTAGGTAATCACATGCTCATGTCAGGCATGCATTCTCGCATAATTTCATCTCATACCCCATTCTCGGCATACACAATGCGTGGCCATGCAATGTCGTACAATGCAACATGAGCATTCAATTTTAGCATGACATTTCAACAAACATGCTAAATCAATTTACTCAAATAGCCAATCAATTGCCCATACTTATTCGCATAACATGTGCACTTGGCCAACTAGTACTATGTGGCCCAAAACATAATTTATGCACTTGGGCAATAAACATTCACACCAATGATTGGCCAATCACACACCGCATTGCTCAAACACGAAATCAGGCGGCATGGCATTAAACAATTGAGCATGAAAAAATACCATTCAACCACCGAGTCGCTCAAACGAGGCACCACAAAATTTAACACAATCAAGTACAATTTGTACCCAAATCAGCCACTACATGGCCCAACCATTCACACATGGCAATTCACGAACAAACCACACATTAGTTGTACAAGGCCCAATTAAACCTCAATGGATAGCCACTAATCAGTCCGAGAGAGAGAAAAACCGGGAATATACAAAATCGGGTCCAAACTGGACAGTTGCACAGTGACAGAAATCCATTTGAAATAAATGGTAAATCAATTTAAAAAATTATAAAATTTGGATATATTGTACAAAACATCTCGATGAACATTTTCCGTGAAGAACTAGAAACCCAGTTCTAACCGTAAACACTTCGTTTTGACATTCAAAGTCGGACAAAATCTGATTCGCTCGGACAGCTCCTTAAGCCTTCAAAAAACAACTCATTCAGTACCCAAATCATTTTGGAAAGCCTTGAAATTTTTATATGTTATACCCACAAATATCCCCAACAATTTTTGTGAAGGAAGTATTTTGCAAATAGACCTGGAAAAATTTATAAAAATTCGAACAGACCAGAAGGTCGGGTGAACAGTAAATCAGGCAGTTTTGTTTCGATCCAAAGATGGACTTCCGAATGGCCTTAAATGATTTCCAAAAATTCCCAAATTAAAGTATGTTATACTTAAAGATGTTGGAAACAACTTTCATGCAGAATACTTCTTCAGATTCGGTCCACAATGATCACAAAAAAATAACAAAGCACAGAGATACAGTAAAATCAGTAATTCGAGAATCATTAAACTTGCACCATTAAGCAAATCCAGCTCATACAACCTCTAAACCAAGTCTCCACAGTCTTAAAACCATCCATAAGTCATCACATTAGGTCCTTAAAATCACCACAATATCAGCTCAAATCAGCCCCCACTAATTAACTCCCAAAACTTGTTCAAAGTGCACATAATCCTATTTAAGGGTTAGGATTTCCACTCACTAGGTTTAAGCTTTAAAAGTGGGCTGAACAAGGAGAGAAACGGGCTAAACAACAGCTGGATCAAACCAGTTCAGCGGTGGCGCTCCGACGTCCTCACGGCGATGGACAGCGGCATTCCGGCGGCGACGACGGCGACGGCTGGTCCGGTGGTGGCTGCTCCTCACGGCCAAGGGAAGAGAGAAGGGAGATGGTTGGGGAAGGAAGATGACTGGCGTGAAAATGAAGATGGGGGCAAGAGAAATGGGTCAAAGTGGGCTTATGATAAAAAAAAGTGGTGCCACATGTCGCGATCGTAGCTCTTGGACTATTTTGTCATTTGATCCAATGGCCATTAATGTAACGTCCTGAAATTCGCCTATTATCGGGATTAATGAAATAGACGATTATTCTCGTTTCGTTTTAGTGAGTCTCGTTCGGAACTGATCATTCTCGGGATATTGACCATTAGGAAATGGCTAACTGGGAAAACGGTACGTAGACCCAAGAACTCGATCATGGATCAAGTCCAATTCCGAGAAGCGACGAGGGAATATTTTGTACCAATATGGGCCGGCCCGAGAATGGTGACGGATTTGGTTTAACCGACGACGTACGATCGGATAGCGGATGATTCCGCATGACCGAGAGTACGCGCGGCGAACGATCCCGAACTATTCCGGACAACCGCGACCCTTGGGACTAGCGATAAATCCTCGCGTTCTCTGAAAAATTGGGACCATCATGACTCGAGTAGCCCTAGGTCGATATGCGTAACCCCTAAACAGCCGCTCGTTAGTGAAAGATGCTAAAATTGTAAATTGGGTTAAATCGATCATGGAATTTAGTCCGGACTTCGGTGTTGATTTTCGTGGTGTGCGCGACTATTTTTCAAGGACGACGTTATTTTTAAGTGGCCACACATATTTGGGATTGATAGAGTCAAAAATTGGAAATTTAACCCGGGACCGAAAAATTACCGTTTTGCCCCTAGGCCTAATTATAGGGTTTCGAATTTGGGGTTATTTGGGGATTATTTTAGGGTTTTTATATTAGTTGTTTCATCCCAATAATGTTAGAAATAATTGTCAATTGTGGCCGTAGATATTTTTGTTAGTTTTTATTCAAGCCCTTAGATTAGGGGCAAGATTGGCCAAGTAGGAAAGTAGTTCACCAACCCCACTTTGCAATGTCTATATACCCTCTCTCTCTCTCTCTCTCACCTCAGCCGGCAGCCCCCTTCTTCCTCTCCATCCCGTGAGCCCCCTCCCCCTCTCTTCCTCTCTTTGTTTGGCTGTGGGAGGCCCTTCGCCGGAGCGCTGCCGCCGCCCGCTGGTACTGCTGACAGTGCCATCGCCCCACGCCTCACCACCCTCACCATCCCGTCTCTCTCTCTCTCTCTCCCTCTAGCCGTGTCTCTCCTTCTCCTGTGCCTTCTCTCTTTCTAGGCCGCTCAAGGGCCTCGCCAGAGCCGCCACTCGCCGTTCCTATTCCGGTGCGGACCCGCTGCTGCCCAGCCATCCTCATCATGTGCTCAGCCCTAATTAAAGCCTAGGAATCTAGGTGAGTTTGACCCTAAGCCCTAATTAGGCCAAATTGCATTTCTAGATGGGTTTTAGGGGTAAGTTAAGGTAAATTAGGGGTTAAATTGTGGAACACATTAGGGGCTAATGTTGTGGTTGATTTGATGGTTTAGGGTGATCATTTTGATGAGGTTTAGCGGCTGTGTATGTGCTGTGAGATGGCTGGAATTGTCGGAATTGAGATGGCCCGAGTTCGGTCAAGTTCGGGCTTAAATTGTGGAAAATAGTGCTCACCTAGTATCGTTCCCATGGTGGCTGTTTTGGGCGATATTTTAGGGAGACAAATGGGGCTTTTTGAGGAGATTTATTGGCCTAGAGTGGCCCGTGTGGGGGCTGTCTATAGTAAGACTAAATTGGGCGAGGTGCGAATGATTTGGGGTTCAATAGTGTATTTATCGGGGATATTGGATAGACTGAGTTAGTGGCTGAATTATCCTCAATTGTGAGTGAGTTGGTGATGCCGTGACATATGCCTAGTGTGACTAAGAATGGAGTAGCTTGGCGGGCCCCAATTGCGCGGATTTACGTTGAGCTAACTGTGCGATTTATATGTGTGAATTGTGTACCGTGCAAGAGTGCTTGGATTGCTTTCATGGTTGTGCGAATATGTTGGTTGGGCATATTAAAATGTGGATTGAGCATAATGCGTGGTGAATGGAACAAGTGGTGTTGTGAAATTAAATGCTAAGTGTGGAATTTGTGAATGCCCAAGTGTGAACGATGTGACTGTGGGGGTGCATCTCGAGCATTAGCATGGCAAGTGCATATACGAGTGTGCGTGAATGACATAAGCGTGTGATCTCATAAAACATCCTGATGCGTTTTACGCGGGGTTTAGATAATAACTGATGTATATGAATGTGTGATCATCTAAAGCCCTGATGCGTTTTACGCGAGGTAGTGAACCCGTCCTAATGTGTGTTACGCGGGACGATGCTTGGATTATTGGAAGATGACCAGCTTGATGCATTTTACGCGGGTTGTGTGTCATGAGCCTGATGCGTTTTATGCGGGCCGAAAATCGATCTCAAACTGTTAGACTTAATGCGTTTTACGCGGATCGGTGAAATTGGTAATTGTAAGTGTGCAAGAGTGCGAGTGTACGAAATGCAGAGTTGAGGCATGAGCATGAGTGCGAACATGAGCATATGCATGACATGCGTCGTGACTAAGTGATATGCGTACGTGTGCTGTGATTGAATTCTGTGGCGTTATTGCGATTATATATGTAAAATGCCTAACCTGCAGGGTCAAGTAAATTTAGATTTGGACCTGAGGGCCTGAGTCAATTTATGTTTGGAATTGTGCGTTGTTTAGTACTCGTCAAGAGGTGCATGTTAGCCTAGTTTAGGTTTAGGGAACTACTCACTGAGATTATTCTTATCGTTGTATAAAATCAATTTTTCAGACCCCCAACCTTGAGATGCCTGAAGTTCCAGTACGTTTTGGGATTGTGCATCACATAGAGCGGACGAGGACGATACATTCCGTAGGGAACGAGGAGTTGTATATTAGATATTATACCTTAGTATGGGTGGACGTGGGGGAGACACATTACCAGACTCACGAATACATGGCTTGGTGCTTTAGGGATGATCTCGGAGAATATGGTCCTCTCTGAACTTTTGATGTCCCATTTACCGGGCTGGACATGAGGTACCTTCGATGCCTCGATGGAGAAGTGGCTGACCCTAGCTCTTCAGCCAGGTAGATGAGTTCGACCCGATGGACTTAGAGCCAGCTGACGGGGACGCTGGTCCGGAGCCGATGGAGCCGGATGACGAGGAGCCGGAGCTGATTGAGGAGGATTTCGTACAAGAGGTTGAGCCGGAGGACATGGACTCGGAGGAGGAGGGAGCATAGGCCGAGTCTGGGTCGGACTCATCGGACTCGGAGGAGGAGATGCCCAATAGCTCTTCATCCTCAAAGTCCTCTGATTCCGATCCGGACTGGGCACCGTAGGGTTTAGCCTTAGTTTCGGACTGGTAGGGCCAGTACCTTTTTGACCGGAGCCCCACCTTAAGTAGTAGTCTGACCCCCGAGCCGCTTACTTCTTTTTGTCAGTAATGGCCATTGACCCGCTTTTGATTTTTGGAGCGCAAGCTGTAAACGGATGATGTATATGGTCCCCAGTATCAATGCAAGTGTATATTTGTTCTTGTTGTTTGTTACATAGTTATCATTGGTTATGTGGTTTAATTTTGTCAGGGTACTGTATTGCTTTCGCGTGTGCTTTAATCTCTGTGTTGGGTGTTGGGTCGGCGACGCGTCCTGGGACATCGCACTCGAATCAACCTTTGCAAGGGATGTAACGTGCCATATGGTGCGGGGCATGACAATTAATCACTCCCATCCAATAATCGAGGGGCATTTTGGTATTTCAATAATTCTAATAATTATCCACAATGAAGTTCCCAAAAATCCTTAAAATTTGGAACTCCAAAAAAGAGTATAGGGGCATTTTCGTAATTTTTCGATCCCGGGTCGAAATTCCATTTTTTAACTGTACCGACCCCAAATATGATTGTCCACACAAAAATGACGTCGGCCTCGTAAAATAGTCGCAAATACCCATAAAATTTTGACATCGAAGTTTGGGTCCAATTTGGCGATCAAAATTGCTCAATTCAGAATTTTAGAGCCTCTCACTGACGGGTGGTTGTTTAGGGGTTACGCGTATCGATCTAAAGTCATTCGAGTCGTGACGATTTTGATTACCGAAAGAACGCAAGGAATTATTGATTATTCCAAGGGTCACGATCGTTCGGTTCAAGTTCATGATTTGTTCGCCACTCGTAGTCTCGGTCGAGTGGAATCACCCGCGATCCGATCGTACAACGTTAGCCAAACCAAATCTGTCACTTTTCTAAGATCGGCCCACACTCGCCCAAAATACTTTCCTGTCGTTTCTCGGAATCAGTGCTCGATTCGTGATCGGGTTCTCGGTCCACGTACCGTTTTCCTAGTTAGCCTTTTCCATTGGTCAATATCCCGCAAGGGGCCAGCTCCGGGCGAGACGTACTAAAATCAAATAAGAAATTATATCCACTTTGTTGGATCTCGAAAATGGGTTGAAATTCAGGATATTACATTTCCTTTGCAAGAAATAAGATGTAACTTTTTTTTTTAAAGTTGGAAATTTGTATTGAGGGGTGCTACAAACAAGATGAACAAAAGATAATATTTTCTTTTCTTGTTTTCACTTTTAATGGTCACCTTAAACTATGGCTAGGTTAAAAATATGTGTCACTTTATAAACTATGACACAGATTAAAAGTTTGCATTTGGGTGACAACAGCATAATTTGGGTGAAAAGATGAAGATATTTGAGAATGTTGAGAGGATATTTTATATTTTAGTAAATTAACAGGACACTCGGTACCCATTCTAAACACCAATAAGTCAGCAAAATATTTTGAACCGGCTAAAATTATCATAAAAAGTTACCGGACACTAGAGACATCTCAACTCAATAAAATATAATTTTGAAAATTATCCGATATATATCTCGAAATATATCTGTCACCACCCACGATTACTACTACGATAGTTTTTCCGCCGCTACTCTTTATTATCAACCTATATATAAATATCCATTAATTTAGACTTTTGAAATTAATTAGAAAACTTGGTAATTTATTTTCTTGAATTATAACTCATCGTAAATTTATAAAACTTAATGGAATCGCATTCCAGAGTGCCACAGACATGAAAGTATCTTTCGAATTTTCCGCGCGTGACACAATTAGTGACCTAATCAAAATTTTTATAAATGATTTTTAAAATCCAAGTAAATTAATAATTATCTTAACATATAAAATATAATCAATTGATGTAAAAATTTCTGATATCACAAAAATAAGTTAACAAAAAATATTATCAACATCAAATAAAATGGGAAAAATTATCAAAAAAGTCCTAAACCTATTTGTAGTTATGTTAATTTAGTTCCAAATATTTTTTTTTCCAAATGAGTCCTAAACCTTTTGCATTGTGCTAATTTAGTCCATTTGGCCAATTTGGCTGGCTAGTGCTGACATGGATGCCAATCGTCCTACGTGGTGCGGCCGGCTCTGGCCTTACATAATTTTTTATAATATTTGAAAATAATATATTTTTATTTTTTTTCTTCCTCTCTTTCTCTTTCTTTTTTTTTTCTTCCTTTTACTAGTGAGGTCGAGCTCAATGACTGGCTAGAGCAAGAAGGAAGGAAAAACACAAAGAGAAAGAAAATAAAAGAATAAAAATAAAAAATTCGACCAAAATATTAAAACGTTATTAATATTTTGTTCACGTCAACATCAATCGTACCATGTAGGACACCCGGTCTCTATCCATGTTAGTGCTGATCAGCCAAAATTGGTCGAATGGATTGAATTGACACAAATGCAAAACTTTTAGGACTCAATTAACAAAAAAAGGGTTTATGATTAAATGGCATGATTACAATAGATTTATGATTTTTTTGATAATTTTCGCAATAAGATGTTCATGCATAGATCATTGTTAAAGATCTTATTTAAAATCGAAGGTCACTTGATAAGAATATAAAAAAAGAAAAAACGAATTTCAATGCACATTATAGAATACTAACATTGAAATTATTCTCTATTTTTAGAATGTTTCAAATGAAAACAAAAACATCAAAGAATAATTAATTCTTCTTATCAAGTTCCTGGGGGGCTCCCTTTAATACCAAAATTCTATCCTTAATAATAAAATCATTTTTCTTCACTCATACTTTTAAGCAATAAAAGCAATTTAAATTAGAAAATGCATACATTTAGGGATGAAAAGGTTAATTACAACTATATTCAGTGTTCTACATAATTATCTTGGCAAGATTTTTCAGTCCAAAATTTTGCTAAAAAATATTCTATGTGCGTCTTTCTTATGGTTTTCTAAAAGAATTTGATAAAGATTAATGTATAAATCTATGAGAATGAGACTTCCTCTGTGCTAAAATTTTTTGTATACTTTGCATATTTTTTTCTTAAAATCTCACTTCACTTTCCCGTGAAAGAGATGTTTACTGCTTAGTTTGTTCATAAGAACAAAACCTTTTTTTACGTCTTGGAAACTTATAAATAAATTTTGAATACAAAAGTTTAGGAGGTTACATAAATAATTTCTTTTTTATTAAAATATATAGGAACATGAAAACATCATATAGATGACTACGGGTAAAATAGACTATCAAAACAAAAGCTAACATAATACATTATCGTAAAAGCAAAATTGCTAGGTCATTATTTATGAATAAATCAAGTGTGAGGGAAAATAGGAGATGTTGCACAAATTAAACGATAGTTCATGGATTATAACTTCCCTCTTCAATTACTCATATGAAAATAATCTAAATCAGACATTGATCTAGAATATCAGCCATAAAAACTTGAAAATGTCCTTAAACCAACATCTACACGCTCATCAAAACTGCACGTTGGATTGGGAAAATATGTGTATAAATTTAAAAGAATTGCTAGGAATTGAAAGTTCATTATTTCATATTCTCAATCTCTCCACACGATAAATTTTAGATTATTCTCACTTTTAAATTCTCGAGACGGTACGCGCACGCACACCATATATGTTGAACATATACAAGAAATGTTGCGCATAAAGAGATTTTAAGAATGGGAACTTCCAGCTGAGTGAAATTTAGTTTTCATATGACGTTTCTTTGGTTATAAAGTTAGTTAGCATTAAATTCTATAATCTCCACATAAATTTGTTTTATCACCTTTTCTTCATTGCCTGTGCATTTATATGTTTTTTTTTTGGTAAAGGTAAATATGTATTACTTTTCATAGAACCAATACAACCTATAGCCAAAACCAGCCTCTGACCCAATTAAGACATGGGATGTCCAGATGAGGTCAAAGGTGGAGTCGCAAGAACTATACAAGGAGATAGAAACAAGAGAGAAAGATCAAAAGATCATGACAGCTAAAATCTAGGCATCCGGATTGCTTCAAAGATTGAGGCTGGAAGCTCCCATTTCCTCTGAAGAGCACGATTCCTAGAAGTATCTTGAACTTTCCCAAAGGAAATGGCATTGTCTTTAACGACTTTGAGGAGATGCTTGCGCATGCCGGGGATGTGTACGCTCTTGTTTCTGAATAATGCATGGTTCCTCTCTGTCCAGATGATATGGACTAACGCGCCGAGGGAAAACCGGGAGAGGCGGTGCGCAAAGGAATCTCCACCGCATATCTCAATCAGCAATCTCAATTTAAACTAGAATTCCAATTCTACTCGAAGTCGGCTTGCTACTATCTCAATTTAAATCGAAGATTGCAGGACAAAATCTTATCCAAACGCACACACAAAAGAAAAAAGCAATCTCTTCTAACGTTAATTCAAAATCAGCAATTTCATTCCTCATAGCAAATCTTGTTGAAAACCCTTTTCCCCTTCAAAAACACCACAAAGTCTGCTCATCCTCACATCGCGCTCTCCCGTTGTACCAGAATAAACACCAAGCGCCAGAAAAAGAGTTCAAGAAAAATCCATCACCTCTCTCTCCTAGCTCCATTCCAACTCCATGTCTCCAATTCTTCCTTCTCTTCTATAAATAAAAAGCAAATTCTTGTTCTTTTTATCATGCGCTCCCCTCCTTTCTCTGCCTAACTTGTCAGGTTCCATCCATCCATGACGAGAAGAAGAACGTTCGAATCACAAGAGAATCGACCGGATGCTCCAAGGCCGACGATGTTCATTCCCAAGAGAGCGCGCCCTTTCTCGGCGCGGGTTCTTCTGATTGTGACGGCGGTGCTCGGTTTTTGGTTTCTCTCCAAGATCGTGATGATAAGGAGATTGAGTCGGATCGACGTTCTTAACCACCGAGGGGTCGGAAATCACGATGCTGGTCTTGTTGATGACAGAGGGCTGTCGGACAATTCCGAAGTAAGATCCTGTTCTTAGATATATGCGCCGTGCAATCGGCGTGCACACACAAACATATGCATATATTGATCTTCTGCGTTTAAGTTGTTCTGGTTATGTGCATGCTTTTCAGATTTATCTCAAAATCACTAATTTAATCTCTCCTGAGCTAAGTTTCAGGCGTATATTCTTAGACCTTTCATTCATTATTTTATATTTTACCTCTCGTGGTAACTCTACGATCGTCTACTGCGTGCATGAAATAGGCAATCACGTCGCTGTGCTTATATTCTACATATGCTCGTTATATATGCCCGAGCGAGGTCAAAAGTACCTTGTTTTACACAAGGACTGGCTATTTCCATTTAGGCCATAAGAAATTTTCCTGTTGGTAAGTTTCAGATCTGGATTTTACCCCAAAAATCAAGGGGAAACGTTGCACGCTCTTTGTGTTTGTGTCCTGGTCGCCGTCTTCAACGTGAAGACTACAAACTACTCTTGTTAACAAATTTGTCATATCGTGATTAATTGAGATGACTTTTAGTTTTCTTTTGAAATTCCGCAATCCTAATTGTGAAATTTTTAGATTTGATTGAGATCATGATATCGTAACAAGTTTTATTTCAACATACTTCGCATTATCTTTAATATAAGGAACGTTTAGGCTTTTTTTTAATAGCCAATTTTAGTATATGAACTTATAACCATAACATCTTTCGACAAACGCTCTGAAAGGTCGAAATTTACTCGAGGGCCAACAAGGATCATACTTCTCTTAACATATTTTTACTCAAGATTCAATTACCTCAGTAACTGCCAACTGATCCAAAGTTTTCTTGCCTTTCAGACATCCAACCTCTGGAAGCAGCCGATTGTGAATGATATATACTACAAATGTATCAATCGGTCAAGGCACGAAACAGGTTCACCTGTCTTTCCGCTCTAGATTGACGCAATCTCAACTATAGAAGGGAAAGTGATATTGTACGTAATTCAGAATCTATTTTATTTTCTCCCATTTAGGTCCAGCAAAAACAACGAATGGGTATATCTTAGTCCACGCGAACGGGGGGTTGAATCAGATGAAAATAGGAGTGAGTTTTCTTAACACTTAAAACGGCTTCATATTATACGTTTGTATTCAGTTTCGACAACTATAATATCTTGGTTGTGTGTATCCATCATTATCGCAGATAAGCGACATGGTTGCAATCACTAAGATTATGAATGCCACCCTTGTTCTGCCTCACCTGGATGTCACTTCCTATTGGACAGATACAAGGTATGGATTGATCATTTCATTCGGATGCCACTAGACTATATAATAAGATTGCTTTTTTTATTTTCTTTTTTTGTTGTATACGTACTTTCGTGTGTCGATTATTCGATTCCAATGCCACCCTTGATGACTCAGTGGGTTCAAAGATTTGTTCAACTGGAGGCATTTCATGGATGTCCTGAAAGATGATATCAATATCGTAGAATCTCTCCCACCAAAACTTGCGTCAGTGATCCCCTTGAAGAAACCCCCAATTTCCTGGTCAAAGGTACGATCTTGGCCCTACTGTTTTACATTGACTAGTGATCATGTTTTCATTCGTTGATCTATTTAGATCTAAGAAGTGATCGACGTGCTTGCAGCCCAGTTACTATAGAAAAATAGCTCAGATATTGAAGCGCCGCAAAGTAATCAGATTCCCTCAGACTGACTCTCGTCTCGTCAACAATGGCCTGGCTGGGTCGATCCAAAGACTACGGTGCCGGGCAATGTACGAGGCGCTTAGATATGAGGATGGAATCGAAGAGCTTGCTAAGAAGTTGATTGGCAGACTTAGAGAAAATGATGAACCATACCTTGCTCTTCATTTGAGGTACTACAGAGACATAGCATTCTTGGAAAAATAATCACGTCATCTTGCTCTTTTCTAATGACTTTCCAACTACTAAATCAATTGACTATGAGTATAATCACAACACTACAGATATGAAAAAGACATGCTTGCGTTTACAGGATGCAACCACAGTCTTAGCGCAGCCGACAGCAATGAGCTCGAGCTAATGAGAAATAAAACCTCCCATTGGAGGGACAAGATAATCAACGGCACAGAGAAACGGCTCCGGGGCGAGTGCCCGATGACCCCAAGGGAAAGCGCGGTTTTCCTCGAGGCGCTTGGCTTTCCTTCGTCTACCAAGATATATATCGTTGCTGTGAAGACATACGGTCGAGATGGGATTGGTCCGCTTCGATCCAAGTATCCAAACATCTACACGCATTCCAATTTGTTCACGGAAGAAGAGTTGCACCCATTTAAGCGCAGACAAAATAAGCTCGCGGCATTGGACTACATCGTGGCCCTGGAGAGTAATGTTTTTGTTCACACTTACAAAGGCAACATGGCTAAGGCAGTCGAAGGTCATAGGAGATTCGAAGGTTTCAGGAAGACTATCAGCCCAAACAAGTACGTGCAAAGACTGCCAACTTTCAATACTTTTCCATTGCATGTCATTTCGTTCAACCTTAACATAGTGTACCTTTTATTTGACAACCCACAATTGATGATCTTAAATCAAGTTTTGTGTTATCTGGAGGCAGACTCAATCTTAATATTTCAGTGATTTTCCTTCTTTCTCCTTTTGAATCAACAATTTCAAGGTAATTCAGTCTAAAGAGATTGCGAGGCTTGATTTTTGGTTTCGATTGTTTTGGCAGACAAAAATTTGTGAAGTTAATTGATGATCTGGATCGGGGCCTGACATCTTGGGAAGATTTTTCAAGGCAAGTGAAGAAGTCACATGAGGACCGTGTCGGATTACCATCCCGTCGGCAACCGGGACAAGCTTTCAAATCGGAAGAGAGTTTCTATGCAAACCCTTTCCCCGGTTGCATCTGCGACAAGTCTAAAGTCCATGACAAAGCACGAAATGCGATCTCGACACAAACTAGAAGGAGCCCCTGAGATTGAGAAGATTGAAGTCCCCAAAGTGTGGATGTAGCCCTTGTTGTACATTTGTCGAGTTGAAGCAAATTTTTGCTCTTCAAGTTGGGATCAAGAAGAGAAGGATTCTTTGACAAGGAGCAAAAAAGAGGAAGCTACTCAATTTTTTTAAAGACAATCGTTCGGGTTACTCATGCATATCCTAAGATGAAAATGGCTTCTTTTTGAGAACTTTGAAGGGATACAGTGGCCTTTCCATTTCATTTTCAGGCTTTTCGAATTGTACATACAGAGAACCAAGACATATTGAATTTACGTAATTTGGGTTGAAAATTATGTGGCTTCTTCATTGTGGTTAATGGGTACTGTGACCACCGGAAATAAAGGCAAAAAAGACAGGATCTGATGAATCTTTGCAATCTATTCGGACATAATAATGCCTGGTGGGCTCTGTTGACTCTTGAACCTTGACATTTGAGCTTGTTCCACCAAAACGATCATGCCTAGGGAAAAGGAAAGAAGTGGCCAGAATATAATATATGATGGACAACTTAGTCAAAATTGGCCATATCTCTTGGGAACTCTATGGATTATAACTGTGTTTCGATAATGGGGGTGACTCGATTGACCGTAGGATTGCTTTCTTTTCTCTCTCTCGCTCTCGCTCTCTTTTTACCGGGTGTATTCGTCGTCAACAACAGTGAACAAGAGGGACCAAATGGCCGTGAAATTAGGGTTCTTGTTAGATTAAATCCCAATACCTTTTTCTCTGGCCAGAATTTGCTTAAAATGTAAATGGACCAGATGGTGCGGCCACCATGCTGATTGTGTTGCTCATTAGATACGTGAAATGACCGGGATCTCCAATTTTGTCCACCTAGATTGTACGCATCAATGTTGAAAATTTTCCAAATGAGGTTGGAAGTTCAAAATAATTTTGGAAGGAGATACTTCTATATATACTTTCATGATATATACATATATATATGTGGTCTCTTTCAAGTCTTGGGACAAGTGATGCACATATTCTTCGTACTAAATAATAATGGTCCAATTCTTCTCTTGGAATCACCAAATAGATAATATTTGGTAGATTTTCTTAATTGATTTGATGTTTGAATATAAAGTTGGAGTACACTGGGAATAGAGATTTCACTATGTTCTCTAAATCATTATCGTACTTAAGACGAATGATACCTATCACAATAGAAACATTGCATAAGCAACCGAAACATCAAGCAAAAGATAAAGCTGCCAGAGTGCATCATGACAAGGTCCGAAAACACTCAACAGTACATCACCATCAAAATCCACCCGATCTCCAATTCGTGGCTGAAATTGAATTTGAGATTGCAAAGAGAGAAAGCAAAACCCCAACAGTCTCTCGTTATAGTTGAGAGAGAGAGAGAGAGAGAGAGAGAGAGAGAGAGCAGTACTGGGAACTGGAAGGATCTAGTTGGGGAAGAGAGAATTTTGAAATTGGAATAGGAAGGATGCAAGGTCAAGGAATTGGGGTCCCATTTGAAGGGAGCAATTCCAATCCCTCGTGCAGTTGAAATATCATAATCTCTCTCTCTCTCTCTTTCTCTAAGGTTTCTTTTTTGTCATCTTCCCGATGTCCTTCTCTAAAGTTTTTGTAGTCCAAGGAGGAGACATCTTAGAATTGATATGTGGGGTGTTGAAGACAGTCTGTACCATCTAGTGCCAAAAAATTCTTCTCTTGGACCCATTTTTATGGTGCTCTTTTTCCCCCAATTGCATTTATTTCGTCTCAAGCATTGATGAACTTTCTGTGCAGAAATCTAAGCCAATAACAATGGAAAAAATCGCGGGATGAGGGGGAAGTGGAGCCCATGTTTTCATATGAATAACAGAAGTGAATTAATTGCAAAATGCTATGAATATTTGCACTTCTTTAGATTGAGAATCATACCTATGCTAAGTTTTCTCGAAGCACTGTCATGTGGTATCACTTGATTTCTCATGCATATGAGATCCCACTCGAGGAGGAATATATTGAAGGAGAGAGAGAGAGAGAGAGAGAGAGAGAGAGAGAGAGAGAGAGAGAGAGAGAGATTATAATCTATGATTTTTGTATTTTACATCTAGCAATGCCTACCACACTCAGATAATGGCTAGGTGTGTGTATTTTCCAATGAAAGCATACCCTGATGGTTTCATTATGAGATATATAATCCAATAAATATTTATGGTAAAGAGAAGTCACAAGGCATTGAGTACTTAGAGAGAAGGTTGGTACCATGTGAGGAAAGTAATCATGCAGAGAATAGAATGTTGGAGGCATGTGATGAGAGAGACACACCCAAATGCATGGCCTTGAAAAAATACTATCATTCATAGGGAGATATTGGTTTGAAGGAGCATTTATTCATTTTATTTTCTCTTTTGAGCACTCATCATGTGCATGATTCCTCTTTGTGAGGTCCCAACTTTGGAAGAAAAAAAGAGGTCCTTTGGTGACACTTCTCATTTACTTTGGATTCTGATTACCGCCTCATAAAGCATCTGGGTTTTAAGCTCTTGACTCAAGTTGTATTATTCTATCGTAAAGGACTGCGATTCAAATCTTGTAGAAATAGCAAATTTCTTGGGGAAGCAAAGAATAGAAACAGGTGACGTTAGTTTGGTCTACCCAGAAAAATGCATGATCCACTTTTAGGGTTTAGCCTCCTGCTCTGCTCCTTCCATGCCCATTTGAGCATATGGTGCTTTTTTTTTTGGCCCTGTGCAAACCTACACCGACTCGGCTAATAGGTTCAGCTAATCTCGTTCTAATAACAATGGGTCTGTCACTGAATCTCATTTAAAAGGACATGGATGACTCCGTGTGTTTCGTGCATACTGTAATTGACTTTGTGTGCCATGTTAGTCTCGAACGGTAACTTTTATGAGGTTTTGTGACATGCAAGATGCTACTAAAGTTGTCAAGGCACCACCCGAATTCATCTGGAAATTATCACAAGAGAGATTGCAAACAAATTCAACATATGTAACTCAGAATCGTTGGCATTCATTGTTTTCGCAGTATAAGAATATGATCACATAGAAATACTGACTGATCTTGCATAACTATCACAATTTGGAGAAGCATAAAACTGAAGCACGCGTCAGTTTTCAGATAGCCTTTCAAGAAAAATCATCCGAACACGGCACAACTTGATTACTTATATCACTCAACAAGATTATTTGAAGAGAAGGGCATTATTATAGGAGCGAAACAAATCAAATCAATTGTCGGAAGCATCTGTAAATGAGATTATTCTGAATTGGCTGGTATTTACAGAGCAAAACATAGATAGAGATTATTACCATTGTTGCCATCAGAAGCTACTCCATTTCCCCAGTCTATAGACTCCATTTTTGTTCACGAATCAGTATAGATTGAAATCAGCAAAACATTTTACGGGAGTTTTGAGCAAGCAACATGTGTACTGATTCATTCACCAATTCTCACACAAATAAATAAGTAAATGCCAGGTAAGTGAGACGTCAACATCAGATCCGAACACTTCACCAATTCTAACTTACTGTGCAATTATGGATAAACGAAACTATTAAGGTACCCTTCAGTTTCAAATTGCTGAGGAAAAGTTCTTGGATGTAAAAATTCCTTGATGATCCATGACCTTGATGATCCATGGCGATTTGAAAAGACCATTAGGCTCAGTAGTTAGAAAGTAAAATAAACAAAGCAATTTGCGACAGTCAAATCTCTCATTTTTTTTCTATGACCAATGCCTCATAATTTAAGAGATATCTTCTGTTAATAATCTATTTAATTTTCAACTTCCAAGAGACCAATTTTTGCTTTCCAGCAGATGAAAAAACCAAGAAAAAAAGAACATCCTTGAACATACCCAATACCTACTTCCCTACAAGTGGAACTAATGCATGAAAAATAACATGTCCATTTCAGAAAGTAAGCCCGCGATCAGAATTCGTGCACAGTATCACATCTAATATAAGCAATTCAAACGGGTAGTGTTTGGTAATAGCTACCAGTTAGGACATGGAAGTCAATTGAGAAGGCCTTTATCAACCTCAAACTTACTTGAATTCCACGTTTTTCACATTGCACGGCCTCACTCCCTCTTCCCCAGGCCTTTCTCCGGTGAGCTTCTCCAGGCGATGCATGAGTCGCCAGATCAATTCTCGACAAGAACATCATCAGATTTGAAGCCACTAAAGGAGGTATCCAAAGGGATAGCATGATCCAAAATCTAAATATGTGGGAGTATGCTTCGTTAGTGGAGAGATGGGATCAATGCGATCCCTTTGGATGCCTCCTTCAGTTGCAGTTGGAAATTGCAACGCACCTCTCTCTCTCTCTCTCTCTCTCTCTCTCTCTCTCTCTCTCTCTCTCTCTCTCTCTCTCTCTCTCATGAACAAAGTTTGGCAAGGTGGGTTTGGAGTGAGGCTCTCCATATAAAAGAGAACAAATGCTGTACCAATGGCTACAAAGATGATGATTTTTTCGTTTATTTTTTATTCCTAGCAAAAGAAAAGGGCTAAAGAAGATTTTCCTCCTTTTATTTTATATCTCAATATATTCCAAGCCCCTTGCAAGAAAAAAATCTTTTGTATTCTTTTTTGACAGATGAGATGATGATCTCAAGGAGAATTTGGAGAGATTTTTTCTTTTGTTAATCTTTCTTGTAGACCCCATTCTCTATTTAATCAAACACATGGACAAAAGTTTTCAAAATGAGTGGGTCAACCAGTCTCTTCTTGGAAAATCCCCCAACAAGTTGGATGACAATATTCAGAAAAAATAGGAATTGAATTAAATTACATAAAGATTAATCTAGGGTGTGTCCTTTTTCCATTCAAGTTTTGTGGTCCAACCGATGTTCCCTCCCCCGTTTCACCCACCAAACTCTCTTTTATGCTTATTTCACAAGGAACACATTCTCATACACATCATTCATTCATTCATTCCCTGATCCAATCATTCCCTTTAACATGATTTTCGATTAGTGGCAAGAGTAAGATGCGCTTGCGTGTATCGATCACGACGACAATCCCCAATGCTTTCCGCGACGGAATCGTTAATCGACGGGTATTTCGTTTAACCAATCCCGGCTCATGTAAAATTATCGGGAGCAACCTCACATAACCCTGTGAAGAGTATCGATTAAGCTGAATGGCATCGGTCATTCATTCACAATTTTCTTTTTATAAAACTAGGTGTAATATACAATTCGGTCAATGATATGATCATATGATTGACACCCTATAATTAAAAATAAAAATCTGTTCGGCGGATCCAAAGCGATCCGCAGCTGTGTCTGGATGCGGGGGCTTGAATTCAAACCTACTCGGTCAAAATGGCAATGGACATAATTAAGTTGTTACATAAATCTGGTCAGATTGAGTAAACTATCCGCCTTGGAAATTTAAATAAGCACATCCAGGGATTGATGAAAGAGATTAATATATACAACTTTTTTTCTATTACTTTATAATGCATCTCGGCGAAATAAAGAACTATTTCCCTTCCTTCCTGCTTGATAATGACGGATTAGAAATTAATGATCTTTGCACACGTTTTCCTGTAGAAGAGTCTACGAAGGGGAAAAGGTCCGGTTCTGGGCATTTTCTATATGGGAAATTTGAATCTAAGTAAGCCCTTAAACTGTTTCGTCTTAACTCTGGGATGTAAAAACCTGGGGTATTCCTTAGGGAGATGGAAGAAAGTTTTTCTTCCCAATTAGGGGGCTGGACATGTAGGTACAAGCATGACAAAATAAGGAATGCGGTTCCGTCAGCATGTTAGTATACACCTGGATAGGCGGGGCGATTCCAGTTGGAAGCTTGCTTTTCCTGCTTTGGTGAGGTATTCTCGATAACCACCATCAAAGATCCAAGGTCCCCCGATTGTCTATAGTGGCTTTCAAAATTTTCAAAAAAAAAATTGAAAGAATAAAAGTGCTCAAATGCGAATGTCTCTTTTGTTTTAAGGGTTTTAAATTAAAAAATGCTAATTAATTAAGGGGTAAATTTTTTCTTCAGAGATCAACCCTAACGGGGGTGGTGCACATGGGTCTAAGTAGGGTCTCGCGCACTAACGTGGAGTCAAAAATACGTGTCAGCTTGCGTTGATTAGTGATGACATTATGGCTAAGCAATTTAAATTATGCTAGGCCACGCCATGACCACATGGAATTAAACTGAGATTAGTGAGATTCTTCGTTGAATAATAACAGCCGGGCTATCGATTGTCTAGAAAACTCTATACGTAGTATTTAAATCCGATTGTTGACTGACCCGCTATTATTTTGTGGCATCATTGCATTATTAGTTCTAGCTAAGTTCTTGACTAATAACTAGGAGAGTAAGTTAGAGAAACAATACACGAAAATTCAAAAGAAAGTTTTAGTGTTCCTACATAAGGACAGCTAACCAAAGCCAAGCCCACTTCATAGAGAACCTAGCAAAAGATGGCATTGATCTCTACTCATTATCATATGGTACATGAAGACTTTTTCCTGGATGAATTATGTCCCTTAAATATTATTATTGAGTTCATTTCATTGCAATCATTCATAGGGGAAGCAGTTTCATCAACCAAACAATAGAGGCAAAAAAGAAAAAGAAAGGAAAAGGACCCAATTGGATTCAGCAGTTCTCTATGGCTTGTGCAAGGCCTCTTCACCACACTATTAATACTGAATAATTCCAACAATGACCTTCCGTAAACTTTCACTGGCGTACATAATGAAAGGTGCATTACACTGAAAACAATACCGATGCAGCTTCAAGTAGAATGTAGTGCATAATGTGCCAGCTGCTAGAGGAAAAGCTCCAGTTGTATTTTTGCAAGAGCTTTCTCCACAAGAATTTTGTCAATCACTAAATGTCAGTCTCTCTTTAATTTCTGACATATTATTGCGTTTGCCTTTATCAGTTACTTGAATTGAATGGGATGAAAATTTCTTGAGCAACTACTTTTTCCATTTTTCGCCAAAAACTTTTGTGAAAAGCTTGGAGGACTAGTCCTATGCGAATGACTCATCAGAACTAGCCCCTTTTTCTTTTCCTTATAGTGTCAAACGAATATGGAACCAACACTCAACAGTGGCAGCATCTGTTGGCTTTTCTTTCCATTCAAAATTCAATCTCAGCCATTTGAAGGCCGTCTTGATCTCAGTAGCCCTCAGTGCAAGAGGATTTACATTGACTCCTGATGATCATGATGAATGGTGCTAGATCTTGTCCACACTAGTGAAGCAAACATGGGCCCGCAATCACAGTCCACTCTCTCTCTCTCTCTCTCTCTCTCTCTCTCTCTCTCTCTCTCTTTCTCTCTCTCCGGTGCTTACGTAGACCCCACCACATATTATGTTTTTACCCTTCTCTTGCCGATGTAGTTGGGTGGGTGGTGGGTAAAATGTGGCCGGCTCTGAGGCTGATGATGTTGTGTGTGTGATGTGATATGAAAGTAAAGGTTTGGTTGCTTCTTTGGTTCACGTCCTTCTCAACCCAAGAGTGCAAGAGCTCTTACTACATGTGTCCCTTCTTTGCAGGACACAAAAGCTATTCCCACCCAGAACTTGTATCCCATCTGATGGGACACAAAGGACTCTCTAGGTGAACTTGCCACTTGTAATTGCCCATTTCAATAGCATCTTTCTAGTTTTTATCTCTCTCTCTCTCACAAACACACACACACACACACACACACACACACACACACACACACTTCTGTCCTATGAAAATGCAGGAGAATCTTACAGTGGCAACACGAGAGAAATGATCACAACAGTTACAGCAATTTTCCAGGAAAGGGAGTGTCTTGAGAATTTTCACCCCATCAAAGAAGAGGAAAAGACACTTAATTGGGTTGAAATGGGTCTGTTGCCATAACAACTGCAATGAATGTCAATTGCATTATTTCTGATTACATGGTGCTTTTGCTTGTTGCTAATTCCATTAATTTTGGGTTTTTCCATTGAAATCATCCACTGGTGGTCCCAAACAAACAGCTAATACCTTTCATTCTCGATTGAATATTTTTTGGGGTGTGATTGGACCACAGCCCTGCTGGCATCATTCTGTATTATATGATAAAAACATTCAATGCTCTGTTCATCATTATGAGTGACTTAGCTGCACGTAGCCAAACAGTTAATATTCCTGAAAGATCCTAGCTGGAAAACTTTGCAAAAGAAAAACAAACTGACTATGCAAGAATCTCTTTTTCTCCTTCTTTTGCCTTACTTATTCACATGGAATTGTGGTTGGAACTTTGAGCTCAAATCTTTTCTCTGTGCAAAGAACAAGATTTATCTTCCAATCCAATGCTGAATGAAGGGCAAAAAATAACGATAACCAGGTTGGCTCAACAGTGAAAGAACGGACATTTGTATCGGGATTAGGTCCTCGATATTGGCTTCATCAAATTGATGAGCCATTTCACGGGTCTACGATCATCTATTCGAGATGATTTTCTGTTATTTACCCCAATGAAAATTTGCAAAAAATTCTTCTAAATTAAAAATTCCAATGAAGCTCTCTCCTAAGTCAACTTGGTGATCTTTTAACTGTAAAGTTGCTGCAACAACCGAAGTTAAAATAAAAATTTTGAGGGGGGTAGAGAGAGAGAGAGAGAGAGAGAGAGAGAGAGAGAGAGAGAGAGAGAGAGAGAGAGAGAGAGAGAGAGAGAGAGAGAGAGAGAGAGAAGGTGGTTGGCAACAATAGCTCTCTGATGATGCTGAGTCAAAAGCATTACAGCTATGCCAAGCCAGTGTGAGGAGATTTTAATGAATGGCACTTGATGGGTACATGATTTCCTCGTCATGCTTGTCACTATTTGCAGGATGCATAAAGAGATTTTTTTTTTTAAATTTTATTTCTAGAAGCAGAGGATTCTCTATTACGTATTTCAACCACATCTTTACCCCTAATTAGTTATATATGTTTCTATATATATATATATTGCTCATCTTTCAAATTCAGAACTTAGATTGCCAAGAAAATCTTCAAATTTGTCCTCATTCTTTTAAGACTGAAAGATAAGATAAAATGCCCCAGTTGTGTTATTATTTGCCCTGTTAGCAATTTCAGGTCCAAAAGGTACTCACCTGTTGTTTTCTACTTAGCTAGCCCATGGTTTTCAATGTCACATGCATTCAATTTAGGAAGGGTGTCCTTCAAGTTTGCTACATAAAGGACATTTTCAGATTAGGCCGGCTAAGGACATCTTTTCATACCCCACAACTTAATTACTCATTTAGGTAGTATGCCTATGGCTTCACCTGCGTTGTAAGGTAACAATGACATATCCTATCAAAGGCTTTTTGAACGCCTGATTAACCATATTTTGAGCATAGTGTGCAATCTCTCCATTGTACTTATGACGGGTTACTATCAAAGCAGAGTAAGTTTCAAGGTATGTCCATAAGATGATTGTGACATTCTGAATTTCGACCCACTTTCAAGATCTATGAAATGATATTATTATCAAGGCATTTTCTGTTATATCTCACTCGGAATTGGCCATTCTTGAGAATACTAACCGTTAGGGAATGACTAGTTAGGATTTCGATACGCACGACCCAAGAACTCGAACCTGGATCAACACTTCGACCATAAGGGTTGACGAGGGGATATTTTAGGCTATTATAGGCCGATCTAAGAATGATTATGGAACAATTTAACAAATGTTATATAATTGAGTCACGGGTGATTCCGTTTCATCGCTGTATGCATTCCAAACGTTCCAAAATCAATTTCTAACGATCGTGTCATTCGAAACTAATGATTGACCTTCGTAATTACATGACAACCGAAGTCACCATGGCTCGAGCAAACTTAAACGTGGATTGATATCAAATCAACCACGGGTCGACACACGTAAACCCTAAAAGCCGCCCGTTAGTTTAAAATACATGAAAGTCGTGTTTGATCGATTTTGGTCACGAATTGAAATCTGAACTTGGGTATCGAACTTTCAAGGATATCAAAATTATTATATTGGATAACGCCGCGTTAAGCTCGCTTTATTATCGGTTTGCTCAGAAATTCACGAAAAAGAGAAATTTGGCTTGGAAATTGGAAAAGACAATTCTGCCCCTTTGTGTTCTAGAGTATATTTGTTGAGTGGAAGGACATAATGGTAGTCCTACCCTAGTGGCCGAAAATTCTCTTGGACAACTTTGCCCTTGCCCTTTTTGGTTAATTACAAAAATATCCTTCTAGGCGCCTTTTGCCAATATGCATTCCTAGCCTTTAGATTTTTGCTTGGGCATCAAGGACTCATTCTAGCCCTCTATTTTGAGAGATATGTTCATCTCACACTCTCTCTCTCCTCACTTTTCCTTGCTCTCTCTCTCTCTCTCTCTCTCTCTCTTCATTTTTCTCTCTCTCTTCCTCCCCTTTGGCCGTGAGCCTCCCCACCACCCACCAGCACCTTAGCCCACGTCCCTTGGTCACTGTGGACCACCGTGAGCCGTCCCCAAGCCGCCGTTCATGCCCGGATCAGCTGCTGTTCGCCGGATCACCGTTTGGCCGCCACCGTTCGCCGGAAATTCCAGATCTGGCCGTGGCTTGCTGCTGCTGTTTGGACTTAGTTTTTAGCTTAAATTAGTGGTAAGTAACTCCCTAAACCTTGATTAGGTTAGTAGGTTATCAATGGATAGTGTTTAGGGGTTGTTAGGGTAATTTAGAGGTTATTTTAGGGGTTAATTTAGGGGTTATGGTAGATGTTGAATTGAGGATTTGTTGGTGGCTGGATTTGATGATTATATGGCTGATTTGAATGTTAAGATAGGTATATTATGTGACTTGAGCTTGATCATATGTTTAATGTTGTTAATTGTGCTTAATTTTGGCTAATTATGATTGTTTAGTGGTTGTTTTAATTAAATTCGTGGGTTAGTCTTGTGGCTGCAATAATCATGTGGTAGTGGCTAAATTGGATGATTTGGACATTGATCATATGGCCCCCATTGATTCTAGATTGGTTAAGGTTAAATTTTAGGGCTTAATTATCATGATTATGTGCTAATTTCAATTGTATGGTTTAGATTAATTAGGATGCGATAACATTTAATTATATGGATTATTAGAGATTTGAAGTTGATCGGGTGGCTTTGATTGACAATCGCATGGCTAATTAGTTGATTATGTGTCGATTAAAGGTTTAATGACGATCGTGTGGTGGATTAGTTGTTTAATATCGATCGCATGGTTAAATGGTTTAATCGTATGATTAATTTATTTAATCGTGGCTGAATAGTTGACTGTGACTCGATCGTGTGGTCGAAATGATGATTTCGTGGCCTAGAACGAACATCGTATGGTTGAAATTGATGTTTTATGGTTGATCTTGCACTTGATGAATAATCTTAGGACTTTGAAAGTGGATCATGTGGTCAATTATGGCTATTGTTGGCTTGGCATAGCATATCATGATCATATATCGATGTTTGATACGAAAACGAGTGCGGTTCATGGCATATTTATTCGTAGTACATTGCACGTCATAAACACTTGCATTGGCTAATTAAGGAAGATAAAATTGGCAATGTGTGGTTGTTTATGTGTGTGGCCATGATGAGTTCTGTCTAAGACAAGTTTTAGACGATGCCCGACGGAAGTTTGGATGCTGTTTGGTAACCGACTTGTCGGGGGGGGGTTTGATCCCAGACATTGCCGATCGCGGTAAAGGCCGAATCGATGCTCCTAAATGGAATGCTGTCCGGTACTCGACTTGTCGGAGGGGGGGGGGGTTCGATCCCGGACGTTGCCACGCCCAAAATAGTGGGGTGATGCCTGGCTATGCCGGAAGACCAGCGGGAGTTAGGTGTGACCTATGGTGGGCGTTAATAATCTGGACAACTTCGAGTGTTATGTACATATGGCATGCTTTGTGTTTGATTATGGGATAAAATCGTGAGTCACGGTATAGGACTGGCCGAAGTGATTTCATCTTATAATCGAGACTCATGTGAATGATTGAGTATGTCTGGATTATTATTATTGATGTTATGCATATTGATAGTATGCCATGGTTGCGATGAAATTCGAGGCTTTGCATATAATGTGGTACCATTATTCGTTTTATAGGAACTTACCATATTGGTTAGAATTGCATGATTAGGGTGCCGGAGGTACGTTTTGTCCTAGTCAAGACTTAGGTAGTTTACCTATTGAGATTTTATCTCATTCCTCGTTAAACATTTTCAGACCCTCGACCTTGATTATGACTGAGCCTTCACTACGTTTCGAGGTACCCACGGAGATGGAGCATTGGGTGACTAAGTACCTAGTTGGTGAGGATAGGGAGTATTGGAAATATGAGAATACGATTTGGGTCGATGATGGTGAGCAGTACTTGACAGCTCACAAGTACATGGCTTGGTTTCTAAGGGATGGAGCTCAGACTTTTGGTCCTCTTCGGGGATTTGATATTCCCCATGACGATGGTTTAGGATTGTGGGATCTTATGGAGATTGATCCCCCAGATGGAACTGTAGTTAATCCGAATTCCGAACCGATGCTTACGGAACCCCCGGTGCGGTCCGAGAGGTCAGAACCTGAATCGGAGCCTTTGCCTTTTGGCTCTTATAGTGAGGCATCTGACCCGGCTTCGCTAGGAGCACCGCGAGGATGTTGTGGAGGTTTTTGATAGGGTTAGAGATCCCTATCTTTTTGGATCTCCTCTTTTGACTAGAGTAGTGGAGCATATCGACCAGCCTATCCCTTTTTGAGTATGCGTGGTCTGGGTTTGTGGCCTTGGGAAGGCTTGTATATGTTATCGTTGTAGATGACGTTAAGTTTATAAAGTGATTTGTTGGTTTGTTTAAATTGTCTTTCTCTATTATCCCGTTTAAATGTTTGTTGAATGGAGTGTTCGTTTGGCTTCCATGTATATTCTCTTATTTGGTGGTAATGGGTCGGCGACGAATCTTGGGAGTCGCATTCTTAACGACTGCAGCGTGATGTTACATGATCGTAGGGTACGGGGCATGACAATGATGCTCGAGCGCGATGATTTGAATCAAGCCTTTGAGTGAGACAAACTAACATACTCTCTGTTTAAGCAAGATTTGGGAGATTTATTTGGCGGTGTATGTGTTCGGCTGATTGAGTATATGTTCATAATCAGAAAATAATTTGGTGAATCCTTTTTTCCATGAAGGGAACTGGGGCGCCTGCATACCGCATATTACATTATAATCTCTTTCCTTACTGCGATCGGTATACTTCCTTTATTAAACCCAAAGTATTAGTGCAAATTTGGGTCCAAGTGAAAAAGATAAACATAAGAAGGGGAACTTCTGGAGGTGACTCAAGCTGGCACATTAATTAGGAGACCCCATTAGTACACTCCAATCCAAAGGCTTTGCAATATAAACGGCCTGCTGAGATGGGCATCTCTGCTTTTCAGCCCCATGATTAGGAATAATGGCATTGCGCACCACCCACATTCCATGTGCTTCCTCTTCTTTAATCATAACTCATTAAAGTCCAACATCCTTTGACCTTCTCTAGATTATTACTTCCTCGTTATGATACACCTACTTTCATCTTTTTCAACGTCAAATGGCCCAGTAAAAAATCATCATCAGTGTAATAAAGCAAAAAAAAAAGAGAAAGATAAAGGGTTGGAAAGATGCATGATCACACCTTTAAATCTTTGTTGGTTGCTATTTTCCCCCCAAAAGGGGAACCGATCCTTTAGTGAAACTGCTTTGGCGATGGCATTGTGGTCCTATGGAGAGGGACTAATTGGTGATAAGATGTGGCTTGGTGAGTCACAAAATCTTTGGGTAGGAGGAGAACTTGTGTCATTGTTCGCTTTGTTTGGTTGGAAACTAGGCATGCACATCTCTTTTTTGGAGGAGCCACTCTTGTTCCCCTTTTGTTGGTGGTTATCCAATGGAGTGAGCTTGCTTCTTTGTCATTCCTTCCTACATTTTTAGGAGCACATCAAAGATTTCGAGATGGTGCACTCACGGTGGAGAATCAATTTTCGTGCTGAAGACACGTACAGAGCTTTGATCATGCTAAGTAACTTTGTGATACACGTCTAATGACGCGTGTAACGAGCTCTAATTGCTTGTTGAATGGGATTCCCTTGTTTAATTTTCTATTTGCAGTTTGATATGTCATTTGACACAGCAAATTTGTAGATTAATCCAACTATATCCAATATTTTGGGTTAAAAAGAGAAGAAAGAACTTGAACAGTATGATCCCTTTGTTGCCCCATAATGAAAGGGGCAATCTCATAGTTTTTTTATAGGGCTAATAACATGAAAAACCCCAAACTGGTACACATATAACAAATTTATCCCAAACTAATTTTTTGACTACCAAAATCCCAAATTGGTACATCTGTGATAAATTTACTCTTCATTAGTTTCCGTTAAATTTTATTATCAAATTGCTTAGTTAAATGACATGTGTCAATTGACGGATAAATCAGTTTAGGGTTTTACCCTTTGTTTGTTACATGTGTACTAATTTTTTTTTATATTAATCCAATTTAACAGAGAGTAAATTTGTCACAAATGTATCAGTTTGGGATTTTGGGTGGTCAAAAAATTAGTTTGGGTTAAATTTGCCACCGGTATACTAATTTGAGATTTTTGGTGGTAAAAAATTAGTTTTGGGTAAATTTGTTACATGTGTATCAATTTAAAATTTTTCGTGGTATAAACCCTTTTTTTTTTCTATTTGAAGATACGTTGTTACGTGAATTTCTTTTTTTTTTTTTTATTGTTCCATAATACATTTCGCTCATAAACCATATAGTGAAAATATATATGAACTAATTAAAATAAAATAACGAAACACATTTTAATATGAATATTCAAATATGCGAAGCGTAATGAATGTTTATTCATCATGTACATACCGAAAAGACAGAATAAAAATGAGAAAATTAAACGAAGTAGTAGAACCGCGTGAACATTACCGCACCCCGTATTAAAATCTAGGTGAACTCATGTACTTTCGATAGTTCCACAAACCTATTGCTTACTAGACGAGCTTTAGATTTTAAAAAAATAACGTGATTTCGAGACAACCTTTTATGCTTAACGATCTTGAAAATAGCTTTAAAGAAATCCCGATAGTTTCGCAGTTTCGAACTTACAATGCGAACGCCGAAACAATTTCTTTCGATTTGTTTTGTCCTGGACCAATAAAAGCAAAACGTGTTCTTATGGTTTTCATCGATTTGATGTTTTTGGTAACTGTATTGATCAAGAAGCGTCTGTGATCGTCTCTCACTGTCGATGTCGGAGTTCTTAGTAGCCCGAAATCATGATGCTCCTGCGATAGATACGTTCAATAACAAAGGTTGTTTTTTGCTTTGCATGGTCCGAAAATGAGCACACATTGTTTTCAAGGCTCGCTTTCCACCATCGCCCAAAAAGAAAATGGGCGCTCCTCTTCTGTCTCTTCCATGGCTTGGAGGTAACCAAAAACCTTGTGTGCACGCCATGATCAAGCTTATGCTTCTTCTTCATTCTTCTTTTTTGGCCTCTACGGCGAAACTTGATGATGAGGACGCAAATTCGAGAATCGGGTTTTTCCTCCTCTTTTAGTTTGGGAAAGTTCGATTATCTATTAATTCTAATTGTACATGCTTTCGTGCACATCGTTCTATTAATGGTTAATACCACAAAAAATCATAAATTGATACATCAGTAATAAATTTACCCTAAACTAACTTTTTTACCACAAAAAATCCCAAACTGATACACCTGTGATAAATTTATGCTTCGTTAGTTTTCGTTAAATTTTACTGTCAAATTGCCGAGTTAGATAATATGTGGTAGTTAATGGATTTACCGGTTTAGGGTTTGACCACTCTGTTTATCACATATTTATCTATTTGTGATTTTTGGTGGTATCAATCCAATTTAATGGAGGGTAAATTTGTTACAAGTGTATATATTTGAGATTTTTTGTGATAAAAAAATTAGTTTGGGATAAATTTGTCATATATATATATATATCAATTTAGGATTTTTTGTTGTCAAAAATTAGTTTGTGGTAAATTTATCACATGTATACTAATTTGAGATTTTTCATGGTATCAACCCTTCTATTAAAGCTTTATGTGCTTGTATTACACGGATGATGTGCCTTAATCTTTGCTAGGCAAGTATTACAGAAAGAGGGAAGATGGGAATTGATTAAGTTAAATAACTATTCTTATATGGATCGCTCACCAAACAAATCGTCTGTGAAAACTTCTCCCTCGCACGTCCGGTCGTGCATTTCTTGATAATGGAGCACTTAGGGTTGTACATCAGTCGGGTGCTTCTACCTCTTGTTTCACAAATCCATGCAAAGCGCCAGAGTTGTCCTTTACAAAAATTTTCAAAGGTGAATTGCCAAAAATCAAGCATTTTCTTTCCTTCAATAGTTCAGTATTTAAGACACCACTTTTCTTTGTTTCCCAGCTCAGTTACTCTATATGAAGGATAGGTTCTTCAATACCCTTTATTGGTTGTCTTTCTTCCTTTAGCTGATGACAGACTTTTGAAAGTTATGTCTGCTCATGCAAGTTGATGAAGAATAAGACCAGTTCCTAGGTTTGAAGGACATCGTCTAATGTTGGGTTTTTTTATTTGGTATATGATGGTGTTACGCGAGATTAATAATATTGAAAGTTTGCTGATCTAATTGTTGATCCAGTTGAGTGAACTGCATACAACCTCACTTTCACGGATCGAACGAATCTGTTGAAAAAAAATCAGTCCTTCTACTTTCCGAATTCCAATCTATAGCGCAAAAAGGAAGGTATATGTTATCGGTCATTTACAACCACGATTCCTCTAACTGTTTGTGATAACAAATATGATATTGCATTTGGGAAGTGAAACGTTTTTTCCCATTGAACTCAAAAAGGTCATCCAATACTTTTCTTCTTGATCTACAAAAAGTCTATCATAATACCAAACTTTCACGAGGAAAAGCTCATGCTACTTACAGAATAACTCAAAGTCTGATTTAATCCAGGATTAGAAATTTAGCACGCACAATCTTGCGTGAGTACGCCAACAACATTATAACTAAAAATCATATATATCTAAGTAAGATCGAATCCCACGGAGCCCTGGAAGACCACACTTTCCCACCTTTAGTGATATCTGAACTTCTCTTTACAATTTATGAGAAACAAACTTATCAAATCAAGTAAATCTTACGCAACGCAAGAAGAAAAGCAGGTCACCGAAAAAACTCCCCGAAGGCATACGACGAATTAGCAAATTGGCAGCATGCGGATCACAGTGGACAAACCCATCTTTGAACATCATTTTTTTTTCCCAATAACGGAGCATTCTTGACCACTCATATTTCATGGAAACCGGACCACTTTCTTAACCGGTTTTCAAAAATAAATTAAAATATTCACTTGCTATATATCATTTAGATGCAACAATAAAAGGAAATTGGGTTCCGAGTATAGGAAAGAAAATATGCACGTGCACCAATCACTTTAATCGGCGTACAAATAGAGCTTGTAACATCAAGGGTATATAAGATAATTTTTCTTACATTTAACTTTACTTTCAAAATTTAAATCTTTCAAAAGATTAAGTTTTAAAAAACTATGAAACACTATATATGATTCTACATGTATATATATGTATAATTTGAAAAGTTTCATATTTTTTTGCCAAATAGAAGTGAATTACGAAAATTGTATACTTATGTTTGTCGGAATTGATCTCGTGACAAAATATCTTTTATCGAAAGTTGTTCTTCAATATTTATTAGAGGAGATGGGCTCTCTGGCAATTCCAAATAGAAAATATTACAGGTAGACAAAAAATAACTGCAAATTTTACTTTGAATAGAAATGTTGATCTCGCCACGTTTTGTGTACAGTTTTCATATACCCCTTTTTCTTTGTCCTTAAGTAGTTGCTCATACTTAGACATTCTCGTTGCCAATTGGAATAAATTGGAAAAATTTTGGCATTCGAATAGTTCTCTAAGATTGAATTTCAATTCATTAAAAGCCAAATTTGTGACTTATTTCTCTGAAAGTGAAGTAAGGTATCCATTTCTAGCCTTCTTGAATCAAGCAAATAGCTAATACAAATTTCAGTGCTTGCTTCAAGGTTTCGACTAAGATATCCATATGTGGCCCTCATAGCTTCGGCCTCATCAACTTTGATACTGTACTTTGACAATATTACCCCACGGAATAACTACCCATGGCCATCAAAGATTTTAAGGTAATTACAATCATAATCTCTCCTCTTCTCCTGCTTATTATGCGTGCGTGGATGTGTTAGGCCTTTAGAGAGAGGGAATGACCTGAAGAACTAGCTGATATCGCTGTACACGGAAGCAGCTCAAAATTATGATCCACCAATATATCCAATGACAATAATATGCAACGACATTGATGGAGCAAATACTACTGAAAATGGCATTCTTGGCAAAATAATTGCAGTCGTTGTTGTTTATAACGTGAACATCAGTATCACATGCTACCTCAATCCTCCCACTTATGTCTATCAAAAAAACTTTGGGTTGAGGGTGGCAGGTACAATACTCTACACACATAACCCCTAAAGAACTAGAGGAGGCCCATGGGTGTCGATTGTTTGGGAGAGTTTGGATATTGCCTTTCGAAGTCATGGATGGATTCGAATCTGATTGAGCTAAGTTTGCATCAAAGTGGACAGGGTTAGGAAAGCATCTAAGACAACTTACACTTTTATTGAACTAGAAGGGGGATTTGCATGCAGGGCTGCAGTGAAGTGGTATTCCCTGTGGGCAACACAAACAATCCTATGTTCTAACCAGCGACTTTCATCTCAAGCAGATTCACTAATGAATGCAGCTACTAATACAGTGGTTGTGCCTCGCCCGCATTTGGTGACTACCTATTGTGGTGGTCATGTATGACTTTTGAAGCCTTGAAAAATATATGTTTGGCTCTTCTTTCTATCAGTTGATTAAACTAGTTTTTATGCGTAAAATTCAATGTAAACCTTACCATCATCGTCCTCTACCTCTTTTTTTTTATTTAGGATGTAGGATATAGAGCTAGTTCATTGTAGGTTTGGTAGCAACATTATTTTCTCAAATGGACATCGAGATCCTTACAGTAGGAGAGGGTATAAAACATTGAATGCTCATCATTGTACATCCATCCGAAGAGTAAAATTTTACATTACTTAATCACGCTTAACAATTTGATCTCTTTTTCAATCTTAGGGTCTTGAAGAACAATTTAGATAGTATAGCCGCTATGTATACAAAGAAAGGTACATAACCAGGCCACTTCATTTGGTGCTTGCGACTTGTCTCATGTACTTGTGAATCACTCAAATGAAACCAAGAGAAGGAAACCTACTCAAATCAGGAATCTAACTCCAAAGTATAAAGTATTTTGTAATTTCTTGCTTGTGTGGGCATCAAACCACAAGCCCTATTTGGATTTGAATTTGGGTTTTGCTAACAAAATAGTCTTTGGGCCATTGTGAAAGTAATAGTATATTATGAGCCACAAATTCTTGAAGGAGTGGACTCTACAACAATTTATAGTTTGTTATTTATTTTTTTGTCGCCCAATACATGATGTTATTCTCACAATAAATTAAGGACCGTTACTTAATCATTTCTCTTTGAATTTTCTATTTGAATCAAGTTTCCTTCACGGGTTCAAACTCAAAATATATTCTCATCACTAATTTTATGTTTTGCAAATTCACACTGTTTGGATTTATAACCAAAGACACAAACCGATCCAGACTGGTTGGTCGTGCAGCGAAATACCTAAGTGTGGATAGCTGAATATATGCCAATGTTCTTGCTTTGAAACAATCATATGTTGAATTGCTATTACAAAAAAATATGATGATTTCAATAATAGATAAGAACAAAAGACTAAGTCCTCTGTATCTAACCAAAAAGTTGTCCTTGTTTTTCTTTGTTCCAAATTTAAATCTCGTTGGCCGGACTCACATGTAAAGAAAGATATCCACCGTCCAGCCAAGAAGTTATAATTCTTTGGTGCGTCAACCAAGGATAGTTTTTTCCAACAAGAAAGAAATTGTTAGGTGAATTAATGTGCCCTTCAAGAAAGGAAATTTTAATCCAAATAAGGTAGTGATCTATTGGGATTCCTTTTCTTTTTCTAATATACTTGGTTTCGTGAATTAATATACATCCTCCAAATGAGCAGAAAATTGTAACAGTCTGAATTTTCGATCATTTTCCCGGGATTTAAGAAATGAATTTGACCAATGCACTATAGTGAGATTTCACCTGGAACAGTGCATTCATGGGATGCTAACCTTAGGGGCAGGATTATTACGGGATTGAGTTCGCATGATTAAAGAACTCGACCTGGGTTTGATCTTCGACCATATGAATTGACGAGGGAATGTTTTGAGCCAACCGAGACCGGTCTATTTGATTAATCGTGTCCAAAGGGAACTAGCGACAAACCCTCGCAATTATATGACAATCGAGGTCGTCCTTGGTAGAGTAAACTTAAACGTGATTTGACTTAGTATCGATCACGGGTCGAGAGCGCGTAATCTCAACGAGCCACCCGTTAGCCAGAGATAAGCTAAAGTTTGCGATTGTTCAATTTTAGTCATTTCTTGAAATTCGAGCCCGGGAATTGAGAATTTTTTAAAGTGACAATTTTGAGCGGCTGATGACGTTTTTGGCTTGGCCAACCTTGGGGCCACCCATTTCTGCAAAAAAATGGATTTTGGTTTGGGACCGGAAAAATTATAATTTTGCCCCTCTGTACACCAACGTTGATTTTGAGGCCGTATGAGATTATTTTTCGAGGCCGATGTCTTTTTGAGGTGGCCATGCACATTTAGAGTTGTTACGGTCAAAAATTGAAATTTTGGCTCGGAAGTGAAAAATAATATTATTTTATTCTCCAGGACTTTGCAGTTGATTTTCGAGGGCTTAAGAAGCTATTTTCGCGATTCCGATGCCATATTATGTTGGCTACACACATTTGGGATTGGTACGGGCAAAAATTGGAATTTCGATCCAGGATCGGAAAAATGACCATTTTGCCCCCGAGCCATTTTCAGTTCCGAATTTTGGAAAAATATTTGGGATAAGTAAGAGTAATTATCAGCTCAATTATTGGACTCAAAGACCATTTTACCCTTGCATTATTGGATTGGAACGAACGAGGACCGTTAGATTAGGAGCATTTTGGTCAAAACCGTTGGATAGGTGACATGTGGCACCACCAGCCCCAATATTTGACCAGATTGGACCTCATTCTCTCTCCTCTCTCATTCTGGTCAGACCACTCTCTCTCATCTCTCCCAAAATCTCTCTCTCCCTCTTGGTTTTTCCTCTCGGCCAAAGCTTGTCGGAGCTCACCGCCGCCGTGTCGGAGCTCGAACAGCCAAGCCGCTGCTGCTGTGACCCTCCAACCGCCTGTACGTTGCCGTACGTCGTCGCTATATGTCGTCCGTACGTATCCGTACGGTTGTCTGTACATCGTCCCGTACGTCGCCGCTGTCCGCTAGTGCCGCTGCTCCGCCTGACCTCGCCTCACCACCACCCTTGACCCGTCCCTCTATCTCTCTCTTTCTCCCTTGTTTTCTCTCTCTCGACTAAGGACCGCCGCCGCCCAAGCGCCGCCAGCGACGCCGCCACTGCTGCTGTATTTCGTACCGTTCCAGCCCCGGTTTGTCTCGCTTTTTAGGGTAAATGACTTCCCCAATCGACACCTAGGACCTCAGGTATTGTTAGACTAATTTAGGGCTCAGTTTAGACGATTTTTGTGGCTGTTTTGGGACTGAATTAGGGGCTGGTGTTTAGGTTGTTGTGACTGATTTGGCAATGAAATTTCGAGGTTTAGGAGGCTGAGTTAGGGCTGTGTGTTAAGGATTGATCGGGAATTAAATGTGTGATCGATTGGAATTGTTGTGGCTTGATTAGGCTTATTGAGATAATTGTATTGGTTATGATTGTTGGTTGTTCTAGACCGTGTTTGGGCTAATTGTGGGTTGGCTGTGTGCCTTGTTTGTGTGGATGTGAAATGTGGTGGCGTGGTGATGTGAATGTGCATTGAATTCGCGTGTTACATGCGTATGGTCGTGTGGTGTTCGTGTGACGAGAATATGCATTTGTGGAGTGTGGGTGAGGCGTGAGGTTGTGTATGACCGTGGGTGTGGCTTGCCGTGTATATGTGTGGTTTGAGTGGAATGAGGATACATAAATTTAGGATTGTCTGGAAAGGATCCGTCCTGAGGCATGTTCGTTTACGCGGGACGATGCCATCCCTGACGAGGTGACGATGCCTGACCTGATAGGGTGTCGATGCCTAACGAGGTCAGAAGACCATTGGCCTGATGCGTTTTACGCGGGCGCGGTGGTGGAAGAGTTGAGAATGAGCGGGAATTGGTTTGAGGTGCAAGATTTGGGAAAGTGATGCGTGGTGTGGGTCAGTGTGCGAGTGTATTTGTATCGCGTGATGTGATGCTTAATTATGAGGTAGAAACTGCTAGGCACGGTATGGGACATGCTTAAGTGGTTTCTGTCTTATAATTGAGCTACACGCGCGTCTGTGATTTCTTGCTGTGATGTGCTGGCTGTGTTATGGTCAACGTGCAGGAACATGCATGATAGGTTCCAGGTAGGTTCGTGTGTGATTGTTAAATTGATTAATCGTTGTGTGAGATACGTGTTCTGTCTGGCGGTACATGAGTGCCTACGTGGGGTTTGGGGTTGTACACTTATTGAGATTCGTCTCATAATTGTATAATCTACAATTTCATACCCCTAACCGTAAACCCGAGAAGTTTGCCTCTTCTTTTTGGAAGTTCGAGGAATCACCCTTAGTGCTCGGTGGAATTGCAGGTGAGTGTCCGGAGGCTCAAGCCCAAAGAATCAGGAGCAGAAAGGAAGGCGACCAGTAGGCATTCCTTAGGCTATTCTAAGGGTTGTTTAACTTGGGTTATCCGATAGTGAAGTTAAGATAACCAAATCCCTGATATTTTATTATGACGGTGATTTCGGAGGCTAGTTTGCTGCATATGTTTGTAAGATAATGTTAGTTTTTGTGGTGCAGTAATATTGTATGAAATGCTGTTATTGTTGTTTGTCTATTCTGTTGTTCTACCCCATTGTCGCAATCTTTTTGTTCAGGGTTTTGTTTTATATATTTCGCTTCCGCATGTGGCTCTGATGTTTGGGTTGTGTCAGCGACGTTCCTGGGACGTCGCAACAAATTCGACCGGAGCAGGGGATGTCGCGAGCTCGATGGGGGTTCGGGGCGTGACAAAAATTGTAGTACAAATTGGGATCGTGGGTTACTCTATATAAATGTTAACTGGTTGAAGCCGAAAAAAACATCTCAAGGATCCTCCTCTTTGTATGCGTGCTCTAGCCTAAGCAATAACCACACACCCCATCATGCCTTCAACACTTTATAGCCTTTTGATCATTCTGATACTTTTCTTAGCTGATGTTGCTACCGAGAAGAACTTTGATGGTTGCTGTTGACACCCAAAATTACCCCTGATGGGAATGGGCTGTCCACAAGTTACAGAAGATATAAAGTACAGTCCACATGGAAAAAAAATATTAAAAAGGCCGCAAGTCAGGCCCAGAGGCAATTATCGATAGGACACGTCATAAAGGTGTCGACAAGTTTAAAATCACGAGCTTTGCACGTGATGTCGATAAATCCAAGCCTTGCATGTGACATCGACGAATCTCAGATCACGAGCTTTGCACGTGACGTCAACAAAGTTCAAAATCACGAGTTTTGTGCGAAATCATGGTAATACGTGGCGAAAAATTCATTTACACGTGTCAAAAGGTAAGGATATGACCGTGGGCGTGAAGATCAAGAAAGAAATAAAGAGACACGTGGAAGGAAATTAGCTATTACGTGATGCCCAAAGAACATAAGCTGCGTCGACAAGTCAAGAAACAGTTAAAAGCGCAAAACGTAAGGAAGTGGAAAACGATTATCAAAGAGAAGTGTACGGGCAACGGTTATCAAGCTGCTCTATAAATACTCATGGATTTCCAACGTAGAAGGGACCTTCTTCGACAACACAACACATCTTTTATTTAACTTTTATTCTTAAGCACATTAGAAGTAGTTTTAGTCATAATCTTTAGATTCTGTGTTGTAGATTCAATTTCGACGAGGGTCTTTATCAGGTTTAGCATTGTGGATTAAATTCCAGTGTTGTGCCACTAGCTCAGTGTCGTCGATTAAATTCCGGCACTGTATTTAGAGTATGGCTGTTGATTAAATTCCAGCTATATTCATTCAAGTTACGTCATTGATTAAATTCTGACGTGCTTTGAAGTTGTGTCGTTGATTAAATTCCGACATAGTTTAATTTCAACATATTCGAGTTGTCGTTGCATGGTTAGTATTATCGAGTTTGACATCATATCGAGTTAGGGTGTAAAATCTAAATTGGGATTAATAAACGCATTTGACATTCTTTGTCCAAGCTTGACTCAAGACCCCGGTCTACTCTAATAAAATTTGAAACGCAGTGTTCGATGAAAGATTTTTCGACGGACTAACAAACCGGCGAAACATCTTTTTGGCACGCCCGGTGGGACTGCTATTGAGTTAAGTCAAGAGAATGCTATGCCACGCACCCGGAGTAGAACAAACCCGGATAATACTACTGATGAGCAAGCTGCATTGATAGCGGAAGCTAATAACCTTGCTGAGACATTATCTACTCAATTTCTTCGTACCGAGGTGGCTAGCCAATCTTGAGAAGAGGTCGCCGATATGTCGAGGCAGCCTGTTAAAGAAAGAAGGCAAATTGAGCTCACACCAGTTGCACTTTCTACCATGAGGCGAACTATTGAGGAAACTCAGAACAAGCTCGCTGATTATGTGGTAAAGTGTATGACTGAAGTGGTTAGGCCTTTAATCATTAACACTTATCATGAATGCACACAAGGTCAACATGGAGGGTCCATTGCACCAATCCAATTGAGAATAGGGTCCCCATTAGCATTGGGGGGTCCTGCTATACAGTTTGGAATAGTGATGCAAACTACTTCTATAGTCCCACCCATTCGTATATTACCAAGGGGTGAAACCTTGCCAATAGTAACCAACGAAGGATTACTGCATGCTAGCGTAGACCCGATGGAGTAATTGCTCGATAGTCGGTGATGGACGAAAACCTCTAAAAGAGGATATCAGGTTGTTCATATACAAGGCCCATTTGCTATCCAGGTAAGTCCTCTACCTATAGTCCTAGATCTTCCGAATCTTATAACACCATTCCCTAGGGGGCAAGAACAAATCCAATAGATAAATGTCCAACCACAACGTTAGGCGCCCCAGCCTGTGGTGCCTCACGTGAATCAGCATTTTTCACCCCCCATGGGTCCAAATGTTCAAGTCCAGCAACCGTTGCCAGCACAATTAAACCTACCAGTTAAACCTACCACCCCAATAGCAGCCACAGTTACCACAACAGCCGTTCTACCAATTACCTCATCAAAATCTGAATCAGCCATTATAACCTAATTATGTGGTAGCTCCAGCGCTCGTCGCCGCTCCAGCACGAAATTAATTAGTGGTGGACCCTGTAATGAGGGGATATGGCTATGATGCGAGATATCTCCAAAACATTTATAGGAAACCATATCATGATTGGATGGATACAATTCCATATCCAAAGAGATTTTAAAATGCTAGAATTTACATTGTTCATCGGAGAGGAACACCAGTCCACTTTTGAACATGTTAATCATTTTCTGGCTCAATGTGGTGATGCGGCTCATGCTGAGTATTGGAAATTAAGGTTATTTCCTTTGTCATTGTCGAAAACCGCTTTTACGTGGTATACTGCTTTACTTGCGAATTCGGTTACATCATGGGAACAAATAAAAAGGTTATTTCATTGTCAAATTTCAAAGAGTCGTGTCGGATTTGTCAGTAGCTGATCTTTCAACCATGAAACAGTTAGCTAATGAGTCTGTCGATCAGTTTATTTCCAAGTTTAAGAGGGCAAGGAATAAGTATTTAGTCCCTTTACCTGAAAAGACTTTTGCGGACCTCGCTTTTAATTGATTAAAGTTTGAAATTCGAGAGAGAATGGTTAGACAACCATATTCAGACTTGTTCTAGTTGTCAACTATAACTACCAAGCATGAAAGTCTTCTCTAGGAAAAGGACAAAAGGTATGGTCGACGGGGTGAAGTTCGTTGGGCCGATGCTGACGAGAGCAAGGATGAAACCGAATCAATAGATATAGCAGATATGGCTCTCACGAAAATGGTGATTGATAAGTCGTACATCTGCAAAGCTCTAAAACCAGCAAGAATTAGAGAAAAATCTAACCTCATGTCAAAGGCTAAAGAACCCATTTTTTATTCTTTCGATATCAACAAGACAGAGAAAATATTTGACTTATTATTATTTGATGGACAGATCAGGCTGACGGAGGGTCAAATTTTACCCACCAAAGAGGAATTAGCGGGAAAGAAGTATTGCAAATGGCATCATTTGTGGAGCCATGCCACCAACAACTACTTTGTATTTAAAAGAAACATTCAGGAAGCTATTAAACAAGGGAAGATAAAATTCTCTGAAGACAAAGGCAAGTCCCCAATGGAAGTTGATGTCGATCCTTTAAACGTAATGGCAGGAATGGTACATTAAGGACAAACACCAGGGGGCATCAGCCACGTCGTTTTTGCAAAAAGTGTAAGCGACTTTTGGAACTAGAGAAACATTACTTCAAAAGTCGAAGACTTCTGCCTAGTAAAGTTATTGACCAATTTCGTGATTTGGAACTCATTGATTCATATAATAAACAAACTCCTTCTAAGGGTACTAATCATCATAGAGGTCGTCGAGGCCGTAATAAGGTTATTAAGTCATTTGAAGGTGATTCGACTATTGATACTTTGGGAGAGCCTAGTGGTAAATATGATTATTATGTAAGTTATGCTCGACCACCTTCATACAATGAGAAGATCGAGCCAAGTGGATGGGGTCTTGATTTCCCTGATCGAGAAGATCTTCACATAGACCCTCGTCCACCATATCGACAAACTCTGAAGGTGCCAAGAGACCCACTTGTAAGTTAATGATATGAGGCCAGCCGAGCTCAAAATCACAATTCAAATCTAACGCGAACTCAAAAAAGGAGAATGCTGCGGAAAAGAAAAGAATATCAGCTCCAACAATAGGTAAATCAAGTTCACATCAAGCAGGTAAAACCAGTCTTGATGGCTGAGCAAAAGGCCAAGCCGAAGAATCCTAAACATGGGAATTTGGTCTGGAAACGAAAATCAGGAATTCAAGCGTCGACATCTTGTTGACCTCAACAATCTTCACCAAAACAAGACATTGAGTCTGCGCGGTAGTCATGGCCACAGTTCGGAACCGGCGGTTCCAATTCGTGGCGAAGTATGAACCAGAACCGGCCGGTTCCAGGCCGGTTTCGATTCAGGTTCGGAATCGGTTCTAGGCCGATTCACAATTTTCCTTTCCTTTGCCGTATGATTATCATCGAAAACTCTAAATGCAATAACTCTTTTTTGAATACTCCACTCCTCATCTATCCAATGACATGTTATGCCCATGTAAGAATGATTTTGCCAATGATCTCTCCAAATATCACTACTTATATGCACGCATCCATTAAATTGCATAAAAAAGTTTTGTAAATCTTTTTTTGCCATTTTTGTAAAGATCTTTAATTACTCGTTTAGTTGAATTTCTAGGAACACGTTTTGCTTATGGAGCACATGCTTTTTGTACAAATTCATTAAAATCAAATCTTTCTCCAAAATTAAATGCTAAATGCTCAACGGAAATAACTTTGCCTAATTATTCCTTATAAGTTTTTTCATTAAAACGAAATAAAGGGGAAGTGTTAGGATTGACATACCCAGAAATTTATTGTTGCCCGATATCGATTCCCGTTTCGGTTGGATGTTTGCTCCTAAGATGTCATTTAAATGTTCCATATCCTTGTCCACCTGTATATTTATATATTTTCCCACAATATTTACAAATTATATCATACCTTTTCTGATCAATATCAAACCTTTCCATTTTCGTGAAGTGATTCGAAATGTCAGATGTAAATTCCCATTTCGCTTCCTTTGTTGTAGATATTTCGACTGGAGGATGAAAACTTTCTTGCGTCGAGACGTGCTCCACATCGGGAAAAATGTTGATTTCATCATCTTGAAAATTTGCATATTCACGAGGATCAAAAGAATGATGGGATTCTGTCATGATATTCTTACCTTTGCCAGTTGGCACTCGACTTCCACTTGCCATTTTTCTATTAGATTGAGAGAATTGAGCGGATTAATTGGGAGAATTAAGAAAGAACTGCATGGATTGAGAAAATTGAGAGAATTTAAGAGAATTTGAGAGGATTTCGAGTATTGAGAAAATTTGAAACTTGAGAAAAGAGAATTTGAGAGAATTGTGAGTATTGAGAGAATTTGAGAGAATTGTGAGTATTGAGAGAATTTGAGAGAATTGTGAGTATTGAGAGAATTTGAGAGATTTTATAAGAAAAAAATGAGAAGAAAATTTAGGATTAAAAAAAAAGAAAAGATAATCGTTGCAATTTTGCAACGGTTATCTTTTTTTTTTAATAAATTTTTGCGCGTTTGGCTTTGGGCGTTGGTCGTTGCCAAGGAGCCCGGGTCGCAAGCCTGCTGCGGCGCTACCCACAGTAGGGCTTGCAGACGTGCAGGCCTTATTGCGGGGCTTTTTTTTTTTTTAAAAAAAAAATTTGCCCATTGGGTGTTGCCCAACGGGCGGGCCGCACGCCGCCTGTAGGCCCTGCACCTGCAGAGGCTGTAGGCTGTGCTGCAGCTGCACAGGCAGCACAATTGCATTTTTTTTTTCTGTTGAACCGGGCCCGGAACCGGCGGTTCCGGGCTGGTTCCAAATTTCCTGGAACCGGAATCGGGCCCGTAGGCCATAGGCCAGGTTTGACCGGGCCGGTTCCGGGCCAAAATCGGCCCGTGGCCACCACTACTGCGCGGTACGAACCACGATAATTGTCAAGATCAATCTCATCGTTGAGTTCTTATATGGTTCGAGTATGTCTTCCTTCGAACCTTCAGGTAATGACAATAGAGTAAGATCATCCGACAGAGGATATAATGGAAGAAAAAGAAAAAGTGGAATTCCACTTTGACATTGAGGAGGTAGTGGAATTTGAAAAACCTCCACCTAAGGGTTCAAATCATGTAGGGGCTCTGAATATCAACGCAAAAGTTAATGGTCGACCGGTGTCTAGAGTATTGGTAGATGGGGGATCTACACTGAACCTCATCCCATATCGTTTCTATAAGAAACTGGAAAGACGAGATGAAGAGATTATTCTGTCGAATATTCAATTGTCCGACTTTACTGGAGAAATCTCTGAAGTTAAAGGTATTTTCATAGCCGACTTAACCGTGGGTACCAAAACTTCCAGATCGTCCTTTTACGTGATTGATGCAGATGGATCTTATAATTTACTATTAGGCCGAGATTGAATCCGTGGTAATCAATACGTACCATCAACCCTCCATCAGATGCTAGCATTTTGGAATAGGGATAAGGTAGAGTACGTCAAAACAAACACCAAATCACAGGTAACTTATGCATCTCCAATTCATCAATCAGCACTGAAAGACAGTATATCTATCAGCAAGCCACCTCTCGTTGACCCCAACTGTTTCGACAATGGGATTGTTGAGTGCATCCCAAAGAGTCAATTGGCAGCATAATTAAATGAGGTTGTCTATGGAAAACCTTATATTGTCAAAAGACCTCATTGAGAGGTACTCGGCCTATTGGGCCAAACTTATAGAGCAATCCCTAGAAATTGTCGACGGGATCCTTGAATTTGAAGAGTCACCCATAAAAGAAAGTGAAAAATCAATTGAAGCTCAAAAGCCATTACAAGAAGTCAACCTTGGGCTAGGCAACGAACACCATCCTATTTACATAAGTTCATTGATCGATGATAACTTCAAAGCTCAGTTGATAAGGCTCTTGAAGAAGTATAAGGATTGTTTTGCCTGGGATTATAAAGAAATGCCAGGGTTAAGCAGAGATGTCGTCGAACACCAACTACCCATAAAAAGGGGTTCAGGCCTCATAAACAGCCGCCTAAACGATTCGCTCCAGAAGTTATCCTTAAAGTAAAAGAAGAAGTCGAGTGATTACTGATAGTAGGTTTATTAGGACGGTATGGTACGTTGAGTGGTTGTCTAACATAGTCTCAGTAAGGAAAACGAATGGGAAGCTACGTGTCTGCATTAATTTCAGAGACTTAAACGTAGTCACCTCCAAGGACGAGTATCAGATGCCAATGGCGGATATGTTAGTTAATTCAGCTTCTGGAAACGAAATTATGTCATTAATGGATGGTCATTTAAGTTACAATCAAATATTCATTGCTAAAGAGGACGTCCATAAAACTGCGTTCAGGTGTCCTGGGGCTATTGGTGCTTTCGAATGGCTCGTCATGCCATTTTGATTAAAGACTGCAGGGGGAACTTATCAAAGGGCCATAAATTTTGTTTTTCATGACATAATCGGAGAATTTATGGAAGTTTACATCGATGATATCATTGTCAAATCATACTAGGTATATCATTTAAATTATTTAGAGTAAGCTTTTATTAGGATGCAAAAATTTGACCTAAAAATGAATCCATTAAAATGTGCTTTTGGAGTAAGAGCTGGCAACTTCTTAGGGTTCCTAGTTAATTAGAGAAGGATTGAAATCGATAAGAATAAAGCTAAGGCCATCTTAGAATTGCCGCCCCCCACGAATAAAAAGCAACTTCATATGATTTTAGGAAAGGTAAATTTTCTACGTCGATTTATCACTAACCTATCAGGAAAAATTGAGGTGTTTTCACCATTGTTGAAGTTGAAAAGTCATGAAGAGTTTTTATAGAAAGACAAACATCAATATGCTTTTGACCAAGTCAAATGGTAATTGGTTAATCCGCCAGTCTTGATGCCGCCAAGAGCGGGTCAACCATTGAAATTGTAACTGGCCGCTACCGATACTACCATCAGATGTATGCTGGCGCAGGAGAATGGCGAAGGCAAAGAGCAAGTGGTATATTATTTATGTCGAATGTTGAATGATCTTGAAACAAGATACACTGCGATTGAGAAATTACGCTTGTAATTGTTTTATGCATAAAATTACGTCATTATATGCTGCCAACTGCGGTACATGTGATATATAAAATAGACGTAATTAAGTACATGTTAATTCGGCCCATTGTTAAAGGCCGACTTACTAAGTGGGCGTTTGCTCTGATCAAAATAAATCTGGTCTATGTGCCATTTAAAGCAATAAAAGGACAAGCCATAGCAAATTTTATTATGGAAAATCCTAGAGCTCCAAATGAAAGTTGTGAGGGATACGTTCAGGTGGTCCCGTGGAAGCTTTACTTCGATGGATCTAGTACCCTTGGATTTGCTGGGGCTGGGATCATGATGATATCCCTTCATGGACAGAAAACGAAACTTATGTTCAGAATGAATTTTGAATGCTCCAATAATCAAGCCGAATATGAGGCCTTAATTGTTGGCCTAACATCTTGGCCAATATGAAAATACGCTTTGTCAAAATTATAAGGGACTCTCGATTAGTGATAAAGCAATTATCTGGGGAGTACCAGTGTCTCAACGAGATCATTATATCTTATTATTCACTAACCAAATAGCTCCTAAATTACTTTGATGATTTTAAGTTAATCCATATTAAAAAAGAGCATAACACGAAGGCCAATGATTTGGCACAAATGGCTTCCAGTTATAAAATATCAAAAGAGCTTGTTGACCATATGATTACTCAGACCAAGCTCTTGCCATCGATAGACAATAGAGTCATGTTTACACAGTCGATAGAAATTCCTATCGATGCATAACTATCGACAAAATAGTAATCCAAGATTGGAGAGCCCTATTTATAGAGTATCTCAATAACTCAGTCTCTACTAATAGAAATTTCAAAAGAAAAGCCTTCAATTATTTAATAATTGGAAACGAGTTATATCGTAAGACTGTGGATGGGCTATTGCTTAAGTGTTTAGGACGACAAGAATATGTGATAGCAATAGCTGAGGTTCATGAAGGCATATGTGGGGCCCATCAATTAGGGATAAAAATGAAGTGGTTACTCCATCTACATAGTTATTTTTTGCCAACCATTACCTGAGACTGCATAAGCTATGCTAGGGATGTGAAGCTTGTCAAAGGTATGGACCCATTCAACATGTTCCTGCAGCCATAATGAAACCTATTACCAAACCTTGGCCATTTAGGGGCTGGGCTAAGGATGTAGTAGGAAAAATCTACCCTCCCTTCATCAAGAAAACATAGCTTCATTCCGGTTACTACCGACTATTTCACTAAATGGGTTGAAGCGGCCTCGTATAAAAATATAACATAAAAGACAGTGAAGGAGTTCATCGAGGAGCATATTATCCATCGATTGACATTCCAGAATCTATAACTATGGATCAAGCACGATTTATATTGGGCAAGAGGTGATTAGTTTCGCCAAGTCTAGAGGCATTAAAGTGATTCATTCAACTCCTTATTATGCCCAAGCCAATGGTCAAGCTGAAGCCTCCAACAAAGCCATCATTGCATTAATTAAACGACATATGGAGGATTTTCCCAAAGAGTGGGATATGTTGTTGTCGATTGTATTATGGGCCTATAGGACATCTAAAAAGATTGCTATTGGAACTAGCCCATACATGCTTATTTATGGACAAGAGGCAGTCCTCCCTGTCGAAACTACGATTCATTCTCTACGAGTCAGACTTCAAAATAACTTGGCCAAGGAGGAGTATGACGAGTTAATGTTTGTCAACGTCGACGAATTGGGGGAGAATAGAGCGATTGCCCTATAAAAGCTAATCCTCTAGAAAGATAGAGTTGCCAAAACATATAATAAACATGTGAAGCATAAACGGTTCGAAATTGGCGACTTAGTATGGAAGACCATTTTGCCAACGAGTTTGGACAGTGAAAAGTTTGGTAAATGGTCACCAACTTGGGAAGGAGTGTTTATGGTAACCGAAACGTTTGTCGGAAATGCTTATCGACTAATGCATATCGACGGAAAGGAATTGCCCCGTACTATCAACGGCAAATATTTGAAAAAGTATTATCCTACTATGTGGGAGATGCGAGATATAGATAAAGAAGATACTGAAATTTCTAAGTAGGTCCAATTTCATAAGCAAAAAGACAGATATATATATATATATATATATATATATATATATAAAATTTCCTTCCTATATCCATCTTCTTCTTCGTTCTTCTTCTTCTTCTTCTTCTTCTTCTCCTTCTCCTTCTCCTTCTCCTTCTCCTTCTTCCTTCCTTCCTCTTTTTCTTCTCCTTCCACCCTTTTGAACCCAGATCTGCTAGCCATCTTCACTCTCCCATGCTGAGACCAATGTGCTCTCTAAAACGGATCATGAAATACTGCATCCGCTTCTCTAAGCGCTGATTCACCACTTCGGCCCGCTCTTTGGCCTCATCGAGTTTGGGGAGCATCTCATCCAGGTTCGTCAGCCATTTGTTGAGCCTTCGGATAACTTCAAGGTGGGACCCCACCAGTTCATTCGATTTTTCAGCCATTTGGCCCAAGGATGTGGAAGCGGAGATGACAAAAGTTTCACAACAAGAATCCATCGAGAGGTCCATCTCGATTTCATCCTTTTCAAGGTTGGGAACTCCTCGCCTCAATTTTTTCTCTACTCCTCGGATCCGTTCAACAATTGGCTTTTGGTATTTGTTAAGATGTTCATGGGAAGAGTGAAGTTGGCCCTGCACGTCACAAAGTGTGTTATACACCACATCGGCATGCCTAGCTTCCTCCTTAATGCTCTCGGACAAACGTTCCATAACAAAGTACGTATGGATAACCCTCCCATTGTCCTAGAATTGGGATACCCCATGCTCGAAGACGGTCACGAATTCCTCATAGTCAGCAAGGAAATGATGATCAGAGGGCAGGTCATTGGGTTTCCCCTTGCGAAGCAGCTTCTCAACCTTAGCTATCGCTTGGGGCTTGACAACCAGAGCGGCGTAGGAAAGGCTCAGGTAGGAGATGATCTCCTTCCATAAGGCCTTGAAGTTGCGAGCACCCAAGCTTAGTGATGAGGCACTGGATTCCATCGATGATCGGCACGATGAAAGAAAGGAGATTTTTCTAAAAGTTAAGGGGTAAAAATTCAAAGTCGAATGGTAAAGTCCTGATCACAATAGACGCACTATTTATAGTCTGCAATTGGAGCCCCGAATCATCACTAATCGATATGAGAAGATTCACTGACGTGATGAATATCTCGGAGGGCATGATCATAGCCGGTTGATCAGTCCAAGATACAGGGATTGGAACGTTGCGAGTAATGGGTATTTACTCCTTGAAGGTTACGAAGCAAGATTCAAGGAAAAATGTGCCGATATTTACTCTTAGCCGTCCGATGATTTACACGTGTATCGATGGGATTCAAATACTATTTAGACGAATATCCATACGATGGCAGAAGTAAATCACACCGATGTGAAGAGATTACGCATTGTATTGATTCATTGAATGCAAGTACAAAAGATTATGCACAGACGTCTTTTCGAAAACAAAAAGAGAGGGCAGTTCGATCAATAATGCTATACGGGTCATCAAAGCAGGTGCAGACTATGATTATTCAGATAAGAGAAAAAGCTGAGCAATAAAGATATTTACATCAGTGCTATTCTCGACATTAACGACATGAACAGGAAAGAAAAGAAATTGCAAATTAAATGAAATGTTGTTCAAGGCCCAGAACGAAGACGTGAAGCTGGACTTCTCGATCACAATTTAATTCCAGGATTCCTTTCTTTTTGGCTTGGCTATCCTCCACCTCAGTGCTTAGTTACTTTATGGTCGTTTCAAGGTTCAATATAGCCTTGCTTTGATCAAAGAGCGTCGACAAAGAAATATTTTCATCGACACGGAATGTCTCAAAGATCTTACGAGCCTCAAGTAGTTCTTCTTCTTGAAGACTCAAAGTTTTCTCTTTGCCCTCGATGAGATTAACATATTCAAGCCCTGCCTTAAAAGCCTTTATAGTCACATCAAATGAATTAGAGAATTCATGGAGAGCAAAGTCTAAAGCTCGACAAGGTAAAAGGTATGGTAAAGTAGTCAGATAGTCAAGTAAGGACTTGACTTTGCTTTCGATCTCCGGGACGTCCAAAATGACGTCATACCCTTCCTTTAGGAGCTCACAAAGTTGAGCTCCCTTCAAGCGAACTTCATTATGATTAGCAGGGGGAAAAGAATTGCCTACCAAAGGACGTTTACCCCAATGACTCTAATGTTATTAACTTGAGGAGTTTTAAAGGAAGAATGATCCATAGTGGAGCTCACTTCAACCATCGATTTGCCTAGAAATTCATCCACGTCGAGGAAAGATAATGATGGCGTACTCGGAGATAAGGGCATATATGACGTTGGAAACCTCCTAAAAGGATGTAGCAACCCCACTGGGAGTAGGGTTATCCTCGACAAGGCAAAATCTAGGTCTTCAAGAAAAATCAAAACCTTACATTCATCCCACCATTGATTAAATGATATCGAACCATACGGAGTGCCGAAATTGTTGACAAGCTTGAACTGTCCTAGGATATATTTGGCAACCTCATTGTAGCATGACAGAGTATCATCCCGAGGAGACGAAAGATGAGGGAAGTTCATTGAGTAGACAATTGGCATAGGAATACCTTGCACCGATCCAAATTAACGGGTACAGTAATGGGGGTTGTATGCCTCCAAGCTAATAGAAAATCTTTCCCCAAAAGTGAATTCTAGTGGAAGATCGGTAGGAACAAGTATGCTTGCCCAAAATATTGAGGTATTATGTTGTACGGTCGATGAATCACATACGAAGTTTATGCCAAACCTATGAAAAGTGAAGTCCTTCAGAGTAAGCAGAATACTTAGAAAGTATTCTAAGACCGGAAGTCCTCTAATTGGCTAGAGAAAAATGCTGCAGAACTTCCAAGGTCCAAAAAACAGTTTCAATGGGTTGCTTATGTGCATCATATCAGTCGATGGGTGTAGACCCATAAGATGTGAATAGATAAGGAAAATATGATCGAACCCAATCATGAAATATCCACAACGGACCAATGAAAGGGTCAGGATGCGCACTAAATAATGAAGATTGTGCATCAGTTAGGCCTTTGTACAAGGCGGACAAGGCCATTCGACCTAACCCCACATCAACACCCTAAGTAAAGGCATATGCATTGTCCATAAGTCCGCATGATACGGAGGCGGTACAAAAGACGTATCGACAGAGCCAACAAAGCAGGAATGCAACATGTTCTTGAGGCATTACAAGTCCGTCTGGCTTGCTAAATCTCTTGATGAAATCAGGAAATGAGAGATCAACGAAAGAGGAACCATAAAAATTTGAACATAACCACGACTTCTGATTATAAAATTTCACAAAAAGTGATAGTCCAGTCAGTGACCATATATCAAGCAAAGTAAAAAGTAATTAGTCGATAGTGACGAGAGACAGCAAAGAGCTTCGATGAGGCCATATTCTATAGGATCTATGGAAAGACAGCTTAGTGACAAGGCTTCCTTTATCTTTGCCGCTTTCCAAATGCTGGACATTTCTGGTTTCATTATTTGGTACCACTGAGAGAATTATTCGTCATAGTACGGATACAAGTTGAAGCAAGAATTTGGTGTTGCCCAAGCAGAAATGCTAAGTCGAGATCAACTAATGGAAAGTACCTTCTTGTAATGACATGGAAAATGCTCAGTGAAAATGGATGGTGGGGGTGTTGATTTAAGGTACGGACCCAGGATCACGTGACAAGCTTTTGCGTCGTAATCCATAAAGGATAAGAAAAGGCGCCCTTGTCGTTCGAAACTCCGAAGTTTCTCAAAACAATTCAAGCGAAGGAGAGCTTGAGCATTAGTTGGGGAAAAAAAAGTTAGCCATTATGATGGGCCAAGTGATGAAACTTGCTAACGGCTATCAGGTATTTATACTAATGCATTTGGCCGACGAGTTAGGCCTACTAACTGATGACATGTACATAAATGAAGGCCCAAGGCTCGGGATCCATTATCAAAATTGGTTATAAATGATCGTGGCAAACGTAGGACATTCAAGGAAAATAATGATATTTTATTAAAGAGAAGAAGGTTTATCCGACAAAAAGTCATGAATCCCTCGTTGAAGTAAAAACAGTTGAGATTCTAGTCTACTCATCTATAAAGTACATATACCTTTATTTTGATGGCATTTTATTACGGAGTTTACTATTTGTATGTGCTCTTGTTGCTTCAAACTCTTCAAGACACCGACATGGTGATGCAGCTCTTGCTCAATTTTTGCCTGTCGACGAAGCTTCATCTCCCACCGTCGACGAGTCTCTTTGAGGATTTCTGTAAGACGCCTTTCCTTCTCGACAAGGACACTTACTTCGTCCGTAATAACTCGAAGGGACTCACAACGAGTGCTTACTATTTCACTAGCCTCCTTCACAATATCAGCTGGCTCTTCATATATTTCTATGGGAATGGACGCCTCTTGTACATGGCCTAAGAGTTGTTGATACTTATTGAGTACAGTCTGAAACTATTGGGAGAGAACCTTGAGTCGTTCTCTGAGTGCCAAAGGAAGAATAGACACTACTTCGGCATTGTCATTCCCAAGATGCTCAATGAGGAGTTTGAACTGCTCTAAGGCTGCGATATCATATGACATCCTCGCAAATCCTCCTATAGAGAAGTCTAAAAAGCGCGTCAACTCTATCTTCTTCTTGACAATGGCCAATTTTGATTGACCAGAATGAGGCGACAAGTCATATGGATTAAATGCCAAAATAAATTTAGCTTTGTTTATAGTATATATTGCCTTGCCCGTATAAGTAGTAGTTGACGTATAAGCAGTAGTTGACTAATGATCAGGAGTTAGTGAGACAAACGTCGATGATAAAGCCTCAACAAAATTGGTCGTGAAAGCTGGAGTCGTGAATACTGAAGTAGACGTCGACGGAGAGACCGTGGAAGGATTAACCACAATGGCTGGAATAGTGGTCCGTTGAACCATAGTACTTGTCGACGGACCACATGCTGTAAGACCAGAATGATATCTCAGTATCAGGATTAGAATTGGAGACAACGTAATATTTGAAAGACATATACCAGTCTCAGGCATGGTTGTCCCACGTCCAACCATATTAAGAGTGATAGTGGTCCCTATGGTAGAATCAAGGATCGAAGCAGAAGTCGAAACAATAGCTGGTATAACTAGAAAGAAAAAAGGAATAAATAAATCAAGTAAACAATACGAGCAGAATATACCAGACAACAACAAAAGCTTTCTAAGGGTCATAAGAGTGGATGAACCAAGCTGAGTAAAGAGCTGTACTCGGGATGCCATCGAACTGGTAATAATATCGCTGGGAGATATCAAGGTACTTGTGGCTGGTGTGGTGCTAGAAATACTAGTCGATGGAATTGAGATGTTGATAACCTGCTCGATAGACGGAAGACTAGTAGATGCTGAGATGGTCATAGGATTCTGAACTATGGGAACAAAGATGTTATTCCTTGGACCTTTATCAAAAGAAGCAATAGCTTCTGAAGGAATCACACCACGTGCGACCGGCTCAGCAGATGGTTCGACAGATGAAGTGCTGGACTTCTTTCTAGGAGAAGGAGGAGAACGTCTTTTCCTTTTCCTTCTCAATAATGATACCATCTCTTCCAATGTTTCCTCTTTGTTTATCCCAGAGACAATCCAAAAGGAAGAAAGACCTTGTAAGTACCAAACTACCACAAAGGAGGACAAAGTGGGCTGACACAGAGGAAGAAAGACAGAGACTTACCATCAGTAGGATTTTCTGTAGCATCGACACCCTCTGCATCAGAGGCTTCTTTTGTTTCTGAGTTAAGTGATGGAAGGTTAGAAGATGCGCCAGAGTGAAATTGAATAGGAATATAGAGTGATAATGTCTATACCTTTGAGTAATCGGTTTCTTAAAACCACTTGGCTTCACATGACCAATCGCAGACCGGAGAGCCTCTTCGTATGTACTCTCAAATGCAATGGAATACCACCAAGTCTGCTATTCAGCAAGGTGTCTTGGATGGGCTCTGAAACCATTAGGGAGGTCTACACTATAATGGGTACGCATTGTGTTGGCAATTTTAATACAACAAAGAAGTGGGCTTCGATTCTTGAGAGAATATTCTTTCTTCTTGGTTCCTTCTGAGAAGCCCATTAAGTAAAGAATTGGCATGGAGATTTGCTTGCCAGAGTCCAAATTGCCTAGCACAATACTACAGAAAATATACCTCAAACCCATGATAGAATCGACTCTTCAATGAAGTCCATATGAGAAGATCTACTGCAGACAAAGCACAAGTCCAGAAAAGCCTATAGAGGTTGAATCGAGCTGGATCAAACAAATATTCAAATTCTCCATGGCCATACTTAAGGAAAATGACTTGGTCATGATTCAGTTCGAGAAGAGTTCGAAGATAAAAGATAAAAGGAGGTGCTGGAGAAGGAATATGTCGAGGAGAACAGCTCAGCAATCGACAACCCAACGGTAAAGGTATAGGTTGTCTATATCCTTGCAGAGACAAATGAGGAAGATGACGAGTGCATTTACTAAAAAGAGAAGGGAAATACAAAGCCATCCATACTTGAAGTATCCAGAAAGCACCTGGAATGGTTCCAGAATCCCTGAACTTCATTGCTCGAGAGGCATGGGTAAAACCTCTATATAAAACTACAAGAACAAGAGGGGCCAATGCAAGGCGTTGTCCCGTGGCTAGGGCTGTGACAATTTGCAGATAGCCCTTCCAAACTTTAAGAGCAGGACTAAAGAACACATATTTTGATAGCCAAAAGAGCAAAAAAAAAGAGACGCTCATCTTGGGTAACAGGACCCAAAGCTTGGTAAAATCAGGACAAAAAATTACTATATGCCAGAGCATCTTCAGAGATGAAAGGAGTGGACAGTACGGGGAAATCCTCGACGGCACGACCAACCAATTCAAAACCCACTATGGCAAATACATCAAGCATAGTGATGGACATGTGGCCCTATGGAAAAAAGAAACAGTTGTTGAAAGAGGACCAGAAAGTGATGGCGGAGCTCAATAACCCACGTTCCAGTTCATAAGATGACATACTGACCTCAAGAGCGATGTTGATTCTGGCAGCTATCCATAAAGGTCGAGTTTCTTGGTCAGCCTTGAGCCGAATAAACCATTTGTGAAAGTCCTCTTCATAAGAAGGGAAACTTCGAAATCGAGAAGATCTGGTGGTCACACATATGTAATAGAAGAATGTTGCAGTGCCAAGGTCTCACTGTGTTTATACGGGAAGTGGAATTGAAGATTCACAGGTATATTGAGATGGTCCATGAAACTGGGGCCTAAAGAGAAACAGTTACATTCACCCTCGACAACTTTCAATAAATGAAAAAAGCAATTACCAGCGCACGGATCATCTTTAAACTTATCAAAGGCCGCGATGTAATCGCTAGCTGAATATTCAAACTTTTTGGACGCCATAAGAAACAATGGATCAAGATCAGAAAAGGATTCAAGAAAGGATTTTTAGGGTTAGAGAAAAAGACGCAACGGTGAAACAAAGCTTTTACAAGAATAAAGGATAAAGAAGACAATTTGAAAAGTCACAGCTATTCAAGGAAGATACGAGGTGATGTGTTCAAAAGGTATTGGATGAAGAATTCGTAGGGATTGCTCAAAAGGACATCAAAGGATAGAAAAGCATGATCATCGCCTAGGGATTCGTACATAGACAAGGTACACCTTTAAAAGAAATAAATTCAAATTTATTCCTTTTAAAAGGGGGCATATGTTGACATCCAAAATTACTTTTGGTGGGAATGGGCTGTCCACAAGTTACAGAAGATATAAAGTATGGCCCACATGGTAAAAAAATATGAAAAGGCCGCAAGTCAGGCCCAGAGGCAATTATCGACAGGACACGTCATAATGGTATCGACAAGTTTAAAATCACGAGCTTTGCACGTGATGTCAACAAATCCAAGCCTTGCATGTGACGTCGACGAATATCAGATCACAAGCTTTGCACGTGACGTTAACAAAGTTCAAAATCACGAGTTTTGTGCGAAATCATGGTAATATGTGGCGAAAAACTCATTTACATGTGTTAAAAGGTAAGGATATGACCGTGGGCGTGAAGATCAAGAAAGAAATAAAGAGACACGTGGAAAAAAATTAGCTATTACGTGATGCCCAAAGAACATAAGCTGTGTCGACAAGTCAGGAAACAATTAAAAGCGCGAAACGTAAGGAAGTGGAAAATGATTGTCAAGGAGAAGCGTGCGAGCAACGGTTATCAAGTTGCTCTATAAATACTCATGGATTTCCAACATAGAAGGGACCTTCTTCGACAACACAACACATCTTTTATTTAACCTTTATTCTTAAGCACATTAGGAGTAGTTTTAGCCATAATTTTCAGATTCTTTGTCGTAGATTCAATTCCGACGAGGGTCTTTATCAAGTTCAGCATTGTTGATTAAATTCCAGTGTTGTGCCACTAGCTCAGTGTTGTTGATTAAATTCCGATGTTGTGTTTGGAGTATAGCTGTTGATTAGATTCTAGCTGTATTCATTCAAGTTATGTCATTGATTAAATTCTGACGTACTTTGAAGTTGTGTCATTGATTAAATTCCCGCATAGCTTAATTTCAACATTTGCGAGTTATCATTGCATGGTTAGTATTATCGAGTTTGACATCATATTGAGTCAGGGTGTAAGATCTAAATTGGGATTAATAAACGCACTTGACATTCTCTATCTAAGCTTGACTCAAGACCATGGTCTCCTCTAATAAAATCCAAAACGCAGCGTTCGGTAAAAGATTTTTCGACGGAATAACAAACCGGCGAAATAGTTACCATATTCCAAAGCTAAGCGTACTCCCCCGAACATTTATTCAAGATCCTACATGGGAGGTTCGAGCTTCCGTCTCGTCAAAGGACTTCCAGACTTTCTTTTACAACCAAACCCTCGATCATTTTAATTACAGGCCGGAAAGCTATACTACTTTCAAACAAAGATATGTGATCAATTTTAAATACTGGGGTGGCACAAATGCAAGTGCCCCGATCTTCGTTTATTTCGGTGGAGAAGAACCCATCGACATCGACATGGTCTATGTTGGGTTCCCGACGGATATCACGGCTCAGTTTAGAGCGCTTGTGGTCTATGTAGAGGTACTTAAATTGCCCTATATAATTTGCCTAGTTGTACCTTCTTTTTCCCTTATGTTTGACATGCCTATGTACATGCAATTTACGAACATAAAGTTGAAATCTTGCAGCATCGATTTTATGGTGAATCAATCCCGTATAGATTGACGCTCGAAAAAGCACTAAGTGACCTGAACACCCGCGGATATTTCAGCTCGGTGCAAGCTCTTGCGGATTACGCGGAAATCCTTGTATACCTCAAACAGAAATTGAATGCCAAACATTCTCCAGTAATTGTCATTGGCGGATCATACGGGGGAAGTAAGTGAATATATTTTCAGATATCAGCAATATGACTACAGCTGTAAATTGAAATTAGAGAAAATAGCCCACTACTTCCATCGCAGAGAATAATTCTAATGTACGATTCCCATTGATTCATATAATTTATTTTCAGTGCTCGCTTCATGGTCCCGATTGAAGTACCCCCATGTGGCGCTCGGAGCTTTGGCATCATCTGCTCCAATTCTTGGCTTTGCCGACATCATACGTCGGGACCCATACTATTCAGTAGTCGCAAAAGATTTTTTGGTAATCTTAATTAATTTGCTCGATTTATACGTTTTCCTTTTGGGTGCTTTTTCTGTGATCAAACCGTTCACTTGAATATTTGTTTGGGTTATTTTTCAGAAAACTAGTTTTTCTTGCCACCAAACCATAAGACGATCCTGGGAGGAGATTGATAGAGTTGCTTCTGAGCCTCATGGTCTCACGAAATTGAGCAGAACTTTCAAAACTTGCAGGTGCGGGGATGATGGAATTGAGTTCATGCATCATATTGTATTTTGGAAACTTTTCAGTATGTTCTATAGTATAAGTGATTCTTAGAAAATAAAAAAGTTAGATATATCTAATTGGAAATTTATAGCATGCACTAACAGTGAAAAAAACCTTTACACAAGCAGTTTATCCATTCTTGATTTGAGAGTTTTAGCTATCAACTCTCTCACTTACCATCAAATTTAGGGCATATAAGACGGTATGTGAAAGCTTTTTCTTACACTGACGATTTATTCCATAATAGCATGAACTTTTACTTAACAAGGTGAACGCGTCTCACATGACATAATGGCTTCAAGCTCTGATATTAGTTTAAAAAAATATTAAAGGATATGCTTTATAGACGAATATACATCTAATTATGCGTATCTTTATCTTTTGTTAGACCATTAAAAAGTTCGTCAGAGCTCAAGGACTACTTGATATCGCTCTATGCAAATGCTGCTCAGTACAATGATCCATTCACACGTCGAGTGAAAGTGATGTGCGATGCCATTGATGGAGCTTCTCCAAAAAATGACATCCTTGGGAAGATTTTCGCAGGCGTCGTCGCTTTGATCAGAAATTCGACATGCTACGTCAATCGACCTTTTTCACCATCTCAAACTGATTTGGGTTGGGATTGGCAGGTACACACTATTGTCCAACGTGATGAACAGATTTTAGTTTAACACTCTCTGTTGAAATTGGCCCGAACTGATTATGAACAAACAAAACTAATTTCAAACTCGAGTGACAAACGAACAACACGATGATTCGGCATTATATGCATCTTACATTTCTGAGCAAAATCTGTGTGGTCTAATGGTCGAGCAGGAGTAGCTTGTGAATGGTTTGATTCATAAGTCCTAATTGGCTATACCTAATAGTGACGTGCTTAGTAGATCTAGTCATGAACGCAATTTCCAACTTTTTCCCCATAATTAGTCAATCTTCGAGTTTTGTATGGTACTAAGAAAATGGTGGTTGTTTGGCTTTGCAGACATGTTCGGAGATCTTATTTCCTGATGAGATCACCAACGACAATACTATGTTTCAACCACATCCCTTCGACCTAAATGAGCTCGTGAATAACTGCAAGAGAAAGTTCCACCTCGGCCACATTGGGCCACAACTTATTACAGTGGTCATGTACGGTCACAAAAATAAAATCATATATATATATATATATATATATATATATATATGATACTCCGTTAATTTTCTTTTACATATATAGACACACACACACCAAACACCATATGACATTCTTTCGTTTCTTTATTGACTATGGAAAATTGCAGGACATAGAACTTGTTTTGCACAGGTTCGCTAGCAACATTATTTTCTCCAATGGGCTTCAAGATCCTTTGAGCAGGAGCGGGTACGTGTAGCATCAAAACTTATATATTTCTATGAAAACATCACTAAATTGGATAAGATTTCAAAATAATTCTTATTTATCATCAATTATAGGATCTTGAAGAATATTTCAGCTACTGTCGTCGCGGTCTACACAACTAAAGGTATTTGTTGACTCGATTAGTGTCGAAACAAAGTCAAATGGAATGGATTTTCTTTCCATCTTCAGATTTATAGAAGCTGATTGGATTGCTGAAGTAAATGCCGTAAAAATAATTTCTTACATGCAGGTTCTCATTGTTTGGACATAATTCGAGCTACTGAAAAAGATCCTATCTGGTTGGTCAAGCAGCGGAAAACCGAGGTTGAGATTATAAGATCGCCACCTATTATGCCGATCTTCGTGCTTTTGGAAAATAATTAATATATATATCACATGGGAATGTCATTATATTGATTAATGCTAATAGTGTTGAGAATAAAGACCAGAGTTGTGTTCTTCGTCTATGGTCTTGGAAGAGGGGTGAACTGCGATATCAAAATCATCAACCAGAAAGAAAAACTAAAAGCGATAGTACACTCTAGACTAATGCGATATTGTTGGGAAACGTGTTCTTCGTGTTATTGTAACTTACCATGTGCAAACGCATTGTACATGTTTTTTGTGTATACTAGTTAGTTTATAATAGTAAACAGGTTAACATACGTCGGCACCGAATGCAGTAACACATTCAATAATCACGTTAATCGTGTTGTGTAATTTGCTTTATTAGGCGTGTCATAATCGTGTCGAGACAATCATGTCTAGTTGTTCAGGTTAGCCATATTTGTGCCATACCGTTGTTTCATCACAACACGATTAGCACGACAATAACACAAATGGCCAGACCTACTTGAAATTACACGACATTTATAAGTTATTACTAGATCTGATCATGAGTCACCGTCCGTAGGAATTAAGGGTTAGGGGCGAATGTGATTTGATATATAAATCCGGTTAAATCTCTAATTCAATATAATTCATTAGCTAACATTCACTTATGTATAGCTAAATCTCATAGACGCCAAATCATTTCCATTAAAAGGAAAAAAAAACCCTCAACATGCAATTATCTTTGTTTAGTCCATGATTAAGATATACATGCATCTATAACTCCGGGAGGGATCTTAAGGGAAGTGCACATTCCAACGCTCTATCATCTGAATATCTCCTCTCTTGGCTAGATCTTGCCTTGTTTCTACTATCAAAGACATTTTTTAGTACTTTAGGAGCATAACATTCTTATCCAAGCAAGCCGATCTCAACATGAAAAATATCATCGTTTTGAATGAAGATAAAGGAATTTGTACTTAGGGTTACACCTAATGATTCGTTAATCTCCATCCTAAGGTACCGAACCCTTTCGTAGTTGGTCCTATATATGACAATGGGCTGGCAACTTGGCAGGCCTAATTTCACCTAAGCATAGCTTGCTCATGTTAGGATTCGCCGCGCAATTACAAATAAAATAGAGTGTAAAAGCAAGAAAGAGAATTTGAAATGCAAGGTTTTATCTTGATTCACCCTTAAACTAAGGACTCTCGTACTGTCTTGTCACTAAGGAGTATGAACCACACCCTAACAGCTCGGATCGAAAAATAAGTAAGCAATTTTTAGGTGCAATTAGATGATTTGAAGTGGAGTTAGCCTGGATGCATGAGCTCAATTTGATCCAGCCCAGTCTACTTGGACCCTGGGCGATGTCGTTGATCGCAATACTTCAGTGGAGGACGATTTTTCATGGCTACACCAAGCAAAAATCTTGTTGGAGCTTTTAGAATGGGCGGATTGCAGCCTACAGAACCATGCCATTGAAAATTACTCCCTAAAGTATTTCTTTTCACCACATTTCTAGTACTTCTCGTTTGCTCATGTTGGGTAACTCGGGTACAGTTTGAAAACACATAAATGGTAATTTACGCCGGTACAGTTTATTGAAGACTTAGTCGGTATATAAAAGTTCGGTAAAAATAATAATTATTATTAGAATAGACAATTATTTCGTTGGTATCGGTCTCGAATGACCCTTCGTCCGAACCGTCCTCCTCTGGGGCTACCTCCAACTTGAGATCCTGCTCCATCGGTTCTGGCTCATCCTCTGAGTCCATCGGCTCTGGGTCTGCGTGCCCATCCTCCGGCTCCTCCTCCATCTGCTCCGATTCGTCCATCTCCCAAACCTCCGGCCCATGCCCTAAGTCGGCACTAGAGCTCCCCTCGAACGCACGGTCAGGACTCACCAAGTCTCCATTGAGACACCGAGGGTCAACATCCCTTGACTCGTTAAATGGGACCTTAAACGATCGAAGGGGTCCGTAAGTCCCGATAAGATCCCTGATACACCAGCCTATGTACATATGGGCCTGGTCCAACTGTTCTCCCGCATCAACCCAAATTGTAGTAAGGTATCTAACATAAAAATCCCCATTCCCTGCGAGGTACACCATTTCCTCCCGGTCTATTCAATAAGGAATCCCAAAACGAATAGGCACTACGGACATCTCAAGGCCGAGGGTCTGAAAAGTTTGGTTTATACAATAGTGAGAATAAATCTCAACGAGTAGGCCCCCTAAACTTAAATTAGGCTAACATGCACCTCCTGACAAACACTAAATAACACACAATCCAGAATATAAATGACTTGGGCCCTCGGGCCCAAATCCAATACTTGGCCCTATAGGTGAGGCAATTACAAATCACAATAATAACACAGAACCTGATCGTGGGACATGCACACATCACTTGGTCACAACGCATGTCATGCATATGCTCTTGCTCATGTCTCATCAATGCACTTTCGCACACTTGCACTCTTGCACACTTGCCATTTACCAATTCTCCTCCGACCCGCATAAAACGCATCAGGTCCGACTCGCGTAAAACACATCAGGTCCATCACTTCGAGATCAATATTTAGCCCACGTAAAATGCATCAGGCTCATGACACATAACCCGCGTAAAACGCTTCAGGTTGGTCATCTTCCGGTAGTCCGGGCATCGTCCCGCGTAACACACCTCGGGACGGGTTCAATATCCCGCGTAAAATGCATCAGGGCTTTATGTGATCACACATTCACATATACCAGTTATTATCTGAACCCTGCGTAAAATACATCAAGGCGATTAGGTGATCACATGCTCATGCCTTTTGTGCCCATACTCAGTATGCACACTCATGGCCATTATATCTACACTTAGCATTCGCGAAATTCGCACTGGGCGCTCAATAAGATTTGGCTATTTATTCAAATAATGCCACAACATGCTCAAGTCTCATTTCAACATGCCCAAAAGACTAATTAATCCAATTAATCACAACATGTAGTTTAGCACCCAAATTCACACAATTGGACACCAAAACTACACATGCTGATGGCCTACCAAGTATCTCATAAATTGGCCACGCCAAGCACTTCATAGAGCATTGCACAGTCACTCTCAAGCCAAGATCAACTTAGCATCCTCACGGGCCGATCACCGTTCCTTAAGCAATTCATCCTAAAACCTCGATAAACCAATTATGGCCCGAATCAATCCGATACCAAATCAGCCATGAACAGTCCATCTTAGGCCATCAAATCACTTCTAAATCATCCCATTAGACCACAAAATTCACCATGAAAATAACTACCACTCGGCCCACAAATTACAACCGCCAAATTCACAATTACGCCCAAATCAAGGTACCTATGCTCAGCCAACATATGGCACATTACGAGCCACTAAACCTCAATTAAATTATCACACTAAGCCACTCAATTAGCCACAAAGTCAGCCCCCTAACATCCTCCACAAGCTAACCCCTAAATTACCCTAATTAACCCCTAAACTCATCTAGAAATGTAAATTAGCCTAATTAGGGTTTAGGTTGTACTCCCTTGAATTCCTAAGCTCCTAACTAAGCTGGACAGGTGGGGAAAATGGGCGGGCTGAGCTGATTCCACGGTGGCGCAAGCGGCGGCGACGAGCGGCCTGGCGAACGGCACGAGCGGCTGCGGCGATCTAGGCGATCCCGCGGCGATCTAGGCGGTCCCACGGCTTAGAAAAGGAGAGAGACACGGCTTGTCATGCCCCACACCCTACGGCACGCCACATCCCTGTCGCGATCGATTCAAGTACGACGTCCTAGGATGCGTCGCTAACCCAAAACCCAAAACAAAGAACAAGCACACGCGGAAGCAGCACAACACTAGGACAAAAAAAAACACATGACCAAGGATAGCGACACAAACAATAATTACAATTTACATAAGCAACAAAGATATACAATATCCATTTACAGCATAAGCACTTAAATCAAAAAGGGCCAACAGCCACTAGCAACAAAAGGGTAAGTGGCTCGGGATCAGACTCCCACTCCATCAGCTCTTCCTCCTTGGGGTCGGAATCCATCTCAAGGTCATGGGTCTGAAAAGTTAGGTTTAAACAACAGTGAGAATAAATCTCAACGAGTAGGCCCCCTAAACCTAAACTAGGCTAACATGCACCTCTTAAGGAGCACCAAACAACACACTATCCAAAATATAAATGACTTCGGCCCTCTGGCCCAAATCCAATACTTACTTAGCCCTACAGGTTAGGTACTTTATAGATTCACAATATTAACACAGAACCCAATCGTGGCACAAGCACAACACTACTTGACCACAACGTATGTCATACGTCTATACTCATGCTCATGCTTATGCTCACACTAGTGCTCATGCTCATCGGGGCATACTTGCACACTTGCACACATGCCATTTCTCAATTCTCGTCTGACCCACGTAAAACGCATCAGGTCCATCACTTCGAGATCGATCTCTGGCCCGCGTAAAACGCATTAGGCTTATGACACAAAACCCGCGTAAAACGCATCAGGTTGGTCATCTTCCGATAGTCCGGGCATCGTCCCGTGTAACACACCTTAGGACGGGTTCAATACCCTGCGTAAAATGCATCAGGGCTTTATATGATCACACGTTCATAATCATCAATTATTATATGAACCCTGTGTAAAACACATCAGGGCATTTTAGGTGATCACATGCTCATGTCATTCATGCACACTCATATGCACATGCTATGCCAATGCTCAATATGCACACTCATGGCCATAACAATCACACTCGGCAATTCATGAACAAATCACATATTAGCCGTACAAGGCCCAATTAAATCCTCAATGGACAGCCACTAATCAGTCCAAGAGAGAGGAAAAACCGAGAATATACAAAATCGGGTCCAAACTGAGCAGTTGCACAGTGATAGAAATTCGTTTGGAATAAATAGTAAATAAATTCTAAAAATTCTGAAATTTGGTTATGTTGTATAAAGCATCTTGATAAAAATTTTCCGTGAAGAACTCAAAACTCAGTTCTAACCGTAAACACCTCGTTTTGGCACTCAAATCCGGACAGAATCCGGTTCGCTCGGACAGCCCCTCAGACCATCAAAATACAACTCATTCAGTACCCAAATCATTTTGGGAAGCTCTGAAATTTTTATATGTTATAGACACAAGTATCTCCAACAAGTTTTGTGAAGGAAGTATTTTGAAAATAGGTCTATAAAAATTTATAAAAATTCGAACAGACCCGAAGGTCGGAGGAACAGTGTTTCCGGCAGACTTATTTCGGTCCAAAGATGGACTTCCGAATGGCCTCAAATGATTTCTAAAAATTCCCAAATTAAATTATGTCATACTACGAGATGTTATGAACAACTTTTATGAATAACACTTCCTCAAATTCGGCCCACACAAGTCACACCAAAAATAGCAAAATCCAGCAATGCAGCAGCAACCTTACCGAAAATCAACCAACATGCACCACCAAGCAAACCAAGCACAACCAGCCACTAAACCAATTATGCATAACCTTTAAACCATCCCTAAATCATCATATTAGGCCCTTAAAATCACCACAAAATCAGCCCTAATCAGCCCACTCTAATTAACCTCTAAAATACCCCAACAATTCCTAAAACTTGTCTAAAGTGCACATAAGCCTAAATAAGGGTTAGGATTTCCACTCACATGGATTCCTAAGCTCCCTTCAAGGCTGAACAAGTGGGGAAAATGGGCAGACTGAGCTGATTCCACGGCGGCGCAAGCGGCGGCAACGGACAGCCTCCACGGCGGCGTGAACGGCGGCGGCTTGCGGACGGCGGTCCAAGGTGGGCGACTACTCACACAGCTGAGGAAAGAGAGAGAGAGAGAGAGAATGAGACAGCTAGATGGTGGTGCAAGGCAAGGTGGTGGCGGTGGCGGATCGGCTCCGGCAGCGGTGGCGGAGCTCCTCCGGCGAGGGCCTCTCATGGCCAAGCGAAGAGGAAAATGAAAGAGAGGAAGTTGGCATGGGAGGGGGAGATGACCGGCTGATGATGGGAGGAAATGAGAGGAGAGAGAGATGAAGAGTATTAAATGGTCCAAGAAGTTTGACCAAATTTTGCTTAATTCCAATTTTGCCCCTTAAACACTTGGTTCTCATTAATCCAAGCCAAAATATCCAAAGGCATTTTGATCTTTCAATTGACTGAATTATTGGGGTTGATCTTATCCAAATATCCTCCAATAATTTCCCCTAAAATTCGGAATACCCAAAAATAGGCCTAGGGGCAAAATCGTAATTTTCCGATTCCAGGCCGAATTTCCAATTTTCGACCGTACCGACCCTAAATATATTTGGCAACATTAATGACGTCGTCCTCATAAAAATAGTTGCATAAGCCCCCGAAATCCGACGTCTAAGTTCGGATCCAATTTCGCGATCAAAATCACTCCATTACAATTTTAGGGTCTCTCACTAACGGGCGGCTATTTAGGGTTTACGCGTATCAATCTAGGGTTACTCGAGTCGTGATGGTCTCGATTACCGAGAAAACACGAGGGATTATCGCTAGTTCCAAAGGTCGCAACCGTTCGGATTTAGTTCGGAATTTGTTCGCTACGCGTACTCTCGGTCGTGCAGAATCACCCGCGATCCAATCGTATGTCATTGGCCAAACTAAATCCGTCACCCTTCTAGGATCGACCCATATTGGCCCAAAATATTTCCTCGTCGTTTCTCGGAATCAATGCGAGATTCACTGTCAGGTCCCCGATCCACGTACCATTTTCCTAATAAGCCATTCCCTTCCGATTAGTATCCCACGATTGATCAAGTCCAGGTGAGACTTACTAAAATTAAATTAGGATTAATATCTATTTCATTGATCCCGAAAATGGGTCGAAATTTAGGATGATACAACTCTTCCCTTCTTACAAAAATTTCGTCCTCAATATTTGCAATCTAAACCTATCTACTCAAACAGATGGGGGTATTGATGTCGTATGGCCTCTTCGCTTTCCCAGGTAGAACCTTCCGTTCCGTGGTGCTCTTATACAACCTTGACCATTAGGATCGTCTTATTCCGAAGCACTCGATCTTTTCTGTCCTCAATCCTTACTGGCTTCTCCACATACGACACCCTATCGTCCACGTCTATCTCTTCGTACCTTAGAACGTGGATCGGGTCTAGTTCATACTTTCTCAATATCGACACGTAGAATACATTATATACTTAGGACAGGTTGGGCGGCAAGGCAAGTCGATAAGCCATATCGCTAATCTTTTCCAGAATCTCAAAATGTCTAACAAACCTCAGACTCAGTTTTCCCTTCTTACCAAATCGGGACAATCCCTTCATAGGCGACACTTTAAGAAATACATGATCTCCCACTTGGAATTCCAAAGGTCATCGTCTCCGATCGGCATAGCTTTTCTGGCGGCTCTGCGCTGTCTTTAACCTATCCCGAATAATCTCAACTACTTCGACCGACTATTGAACCAATTCTGAGCCTGTGATACTCCTTTCACTGACTTCATCCTAGCAGATTAATGTCCTGCACGCCCTGCCATAGAAGGCTTTAAACGGCACTATCTGAATGCTTTGTTGATAGCTATTATTATATGCGAACTCTACCAGGTGCAGCTGTTCTTCCCATTTACCCTGGAAGTCCAAAACACAGGCACGCAACATATCCTCCAAAATTTGGATCATCCTTTCAGATTGGCCATCCGTTTGTGGATGATACACCGTAATGAATTGCAACTTCGTTCCTAAGGCCAATTGCAAACTTTTCCAAAAGTTGGCTGTAAACCTGGGATCACGATTCGACATGATTGTTATCGGTACTCCATGCAATCTAACGATCTGTCGAACATATAATTCTGCGTACTTTTCCAATTCAAAATCCTTTCACACTGCTAGGAAGTGTGCCGACTTTGTCAGTTGATCTACTATCACCCAAATGGAATCATGACCTCTCTGGCTCCTTGGCAGTCCCATCATAAAATCCATCGTGATGTGTTCCTATTTCCATTCAGGGATCTCTAATGGTCTCAATAATCCTCCCGGCTTATAATGCTGTGCCTTTACTTGCTGGCACGTCAAACACTTGGCCACATCCTTCTTCAGTCCATTCCACCAATAATGCTATCGTAGATTCTGGTACATCTTTGTACTGCCAGGGTGGATACTGTAATTATTGCGCTGTGCCTCTTTTAAAATCTCCTCTTTAAGCTCCAGGTCATCAGGCACGTACATCTGTCCTCTGAACTTTAAAGTTCCATCATCACTTACTTGGAATTCTGGTTTTCTTGCGGCGGCGTCCATTCTAACAATCTTTTGTATTTCTTAGTCCGTAGACTGTAGTGCCCTAATCCTCGCCTAGATCTTCGGTTCAATTCTCAAGGCAGCCACTAGGCTCGACATCTAACTCACTTCGAACTTAAACTCCGAGTCTCTTAGCCTTTCCAATAAGGTCCATTCTTTGACCATCATTAGCGCCATACTTGACTTCCGACTTAGCTCATCCGCTACTTGATTCGCCTTCTCGAGATGATACATGATGTCACGGTCATAGTCCTTAAGAAGTTCTATCTATCGGCGCTACCTCATATTTAATTCCTTCTGCGAAAATAGATACTTGAGGCTTTGATGATCCATATAAATCTCAAACTTTTGTCACGTCCCGAACCCTATCGAGCACGCGACACACTTATCTGGTCAATAATTACGACGTCCCAGGTTATCACCGACCTCATTTATAAACATCAGAGATTTAAATCGCTCAGCGGAAACCACAAATACCCAGACAGTTAAAACTGGGGAGAATAGGGAGAATGTACATATTTATTTCTCATTCAAACTTATATCATAATGTTCATAATTATACAAACCATCATATACATATGCACACCGTACTATAAACCACCGATACCAAAAAGGACCGATGACTTGGGTATTCTAACCTCAAAAATGGTAAACCTCAAAAACTGTCTAAATATCCACCCCTACTCTAGCCCTTACGCCCTCTAATCGGCGTCCACTCTTAGTTCAATTCATCATCCTCCGACTTTGGGTCTCCCTGAACCGTCTCATCCTCTGAGGATTCCAACTCGGCTTCAATCTCGATTGGGTTATTGATCTCACCCGATTCCGTTGGAACTTCAACCCACTCCTCATCAACGGGCTCCTCATCCGATTCGTCTTCTGGCACAAATTCTGGGTCGTGCCATTGTTCGTACAAGAGTATATACTTCGGTTCTTCTTCTGGCTCATCCTCAGGCTCGACGAGTTCATCCTCGGGTTCAACCTCGGGCCCTTCCTCTTCTGGTCATTCCTTCGGAATCGACTCAAGATCCACGTCCATCGGATCATCTCCCGCTAAAGACTCATCCGGCTCCTGCTCGTGCTTAGCCCTTGATGACCCCGGTACTACAGGCGCTGGCTACAATCCTAACTGCGCTAGACTAGTCTCCGCACTAGTCAACTCGCCATCCGGAGGGGGTACAGCAGATGGGTCCTAGTCCTCGACTCCATCAAAAGGGACATCAAAACCACGAACGGGTCTAAACTTGTCTGCCCCGTCTTGGAAGAACCACGCAGTATATGTATAGGGCTCCCATAGCAGTAATTCTACATCTACAAATACTACGGTGGTATGCTTAATCCAGGCCATATAGTCACCCATAAGAAACTCTACAACGTCGTGTTCAGTGTACATCAGTACTCCAAAACGCTCTAGCGGTGGCGATAGAGGAGTATTCATTGTTCTTGCTGGGGTTCTGAAATGTTTGGTTGAAATAACCATGAGATTACATCTCAGTAAGTATACCCCCAAATCCCACCTAGGCTATTACGTACCTCCAGACAATCACAAACACAATCACACACTCAAACATCGCATAACAAGCACACAATCAGTACTTACTTGGCATTCCCAGCGTGCAACCTGCACGTTAGCCATAATATTATATTTTCCAATCACATGCACGTTCGAATCATACATCACGCATTCACGCTTGCCTCATCACATTCTTTTCCACACTACTCGCTAGTGACCCACGTAATGAAACCGCCTCAGGTACACTGCGACCATCCTATATACACAACACTCCTGAGCCCACGTAATGATACCGCCTCAGGCCATGTATCTTGCCCACATAATGGTACTGCCTTAGGATCAACATCCGTTCTCTCAGTGCACAACCCACGCAATGGTATCGCCTCAGGTTAGCTATATTTCTAGCACTCCTCGGCCCGCATAATGGTACCGCCTCAGGCCATGTATTTTGCCCACGTAGTCGTAGCGCCTCAGACTCAACACCCACCACCTACGACACAATCCGCGTAATGGTACCGCATCAAGTTGGCCATCCTCCAGTAATACTGAGCATCATCCCGCGTAGTTGTACCGCCTCAAGATGGAAACATTCCCACGATCGCACATGCCACGCCACACACAATTCCTCGTTCGTCCACACGTTTAACACTTGCATGCCAATAAATTGGCCAATCACACATAGCTCAAGCACGTGTCAATTCACACAAAATTTCATGCTCAATAGACACTCAAACAAGGTCAATTGACAATCAATTCAATTCGGCTTGAGCGTGCACATGATCAAGCACATTTCAATCAATCAATTGCACATCAATGCACCCAATTTCACCACCACAATTTAATCACAATACAAACACACCATCGACATACAAATTGACATTTTTTCATATCCAAACTACGTCAAATCAGTTCCGGCTCTTCACGATATTTTCACACAATTAATCGCCAGTTCTAAATATCCAATTTGCGTACCGAACCGAGCATCACAGCACTCAAATTAGCACATTCTAGCCATCAATCGGCCTCTAAAAATTCAACGAACTCTTCCAATTTCAATCCTAAGGCCCGCCATATATTTCCGCTCCTAAAATCGTACAAATCAGCACTTAAATAAACCCGATTTCATTGCAAAAATTGTCCGTCAATACTCGACGTCCTAAATAAGGTTTAGGGCGCGACTTACCCAAAACTCTAGACTAACGCGGCTAGAGCGAAATGTGGCGGCGAACTGCGGGGATGGCGGCCAATGGTGGCGCAGCTTGGCACAGCGGACAGCGACGGTGGTGGCGAGGGGTCACGGCCTTCCTTGGCCGTGGCTCACGGCCACACGAGGGGGAGAGAGAGAGACGAAGAGGAACGGCGGCGTGGGGGTGGCGGTGGTATGGCGGTGATCGGCGATGAGCAGTGGCTCGGCGGACGGATGGGCGGCACAGTGGATGGCGGCGACGCGGCATACGGCAAGGGGAGGCGATCGATGAGGGGGAGAGAGGAAGAGAGAGAGATGGCTAAGAGTTAGAGAGAGAGTGTGAGAAGAGAGAGTGAGTCTTGGGCCTTTTAAGGTCAAACCAATAATTCACTAGCCAAAATGACAATCTTGCCCTTTACTCACAAACCAAATCAATGGCCCAGATTCGATCTTATCTTGAAACCGACAGCCGAGATCGAATCTTTCCCAAAAATACCCAAGGGTAATTTGGAAATTTCGTAAAATTTCGAGGGCAAAAATATCCAATCAAAAAGTTATGTCAAAATGACCAAAATGCCCCTCCCTCATAAAACATGCCATTTACAAATTCTTAAGGGTAAAATGGTCACTTTCCTCATTTCTCATCGAAATTGAATTTTTTTGAAGGGTTTGGGACATTTCAAGTTTGCACGTTTCAACCACAACGTTGTCCTAACATCCTGTTGTAAATTCCTAATTTTCCGATGTCCAATTTGGGGCTTAATTAAATAATTAAATTTTATTAAACGCAACTCGAGCGTTTCTCAAACTAACGGGTGGCTTTTTGGCGAAATTCACATATTCGACCCGTGACTGATAATAAATCGAGTCACGTGCAAGTTCATTCAGTTCATAACGACTTCAGTTGTCATTTAAATCACGAGGATCGATCGATAGATCCGAGGGGCACGATCGTTTGGTATAGATTCAGGATCATTCGTCAATTCATTTCATAGTCCAACGAAATCACCTGCGATCCACTACTATGACAGTGGCGAACTGACCCTTGACTATCCTTGGATCGACCTATAGTGGTTCAAAATGTCACCTCGGCAATTTTATGGTCGAAAATCAATTCACGATCGAATTTCCTCTTAATCGTACGAAAGTAATTCCTCATTTAGCATTTCCTTAATGGTTAGTATCCTAAAAATGATCAGTTCTGGGTAAGAACTAACTGCGAGTACATTCATAAAACTAAGTATTTCATAAATTCCAAATAGACAATTTTCAGGATGTCACAACTCTTCCCCTTACAAAAATTTCATTCTCGAAATTTACAAATCCCACTACTATTCAAACAAATAGGGGTATTGACATTGCATTTGCTCTTCACTTTCCCATGTTCCACCTTCTGTCTCGTGGTGTTTCTAAATAACCTTGACCATTGGGATCGTCTTGTTCCTCAAAACTCGCTCTTTCCGATCCTCAATCTTTACCGGGCTTTCAACATAGGACACCTTGTCATCGACTTCTTTCTCCTTATAATTCAACACATGGGTTGGGTCCAGTTCATATTCCTTAACATCGATATGTAGAACACGTTATGCACTTGCGATAAATTCTGTGGAAGTGTAAGGCAATACGCTAAATCCCTGATCCTTTCTAAAATCTCAAAAGATCCCACGTACCTCGAATTCAACTTGCCTTTCTTGCCGAATCTGGACAGTCCCCTCATAGGCAATACCTTAAGAAATACGTAATCTCCCACTTGAAACTCCAAAGGTCTTCGCCTCTTGTCTGCATAACTCTTTTGATTGTTCTAAGCTATTTTCAGCCTTCTGCAAACCACTTTAACAGCCTCAATTGACTGTTGAACTAACTCTAGTCTGGTGATACTCCTTTCTCCTACCTTATCCCAGCACACGGGCGTCCTACAAGCCCTACCATAGAGCGCTTCAAAAGGCGCAATTCCAATACTCTACTGAAAACTGTTATTATACGCAAACTCTGCTAAGAGCAATTGTTCTTCCCATTTACCTTGAAATCTAACACACATGCCCATAGCATATCCTCTAAAGTCTGAATCGTCCTTTCAGACTGACCATCCATTTGCGAATGATAAGCGGTACTGAACTACAATTTCGATCCTAATGCCATCTGCAGACTTTTCCAAAAATTAGCGATAAACCTAGGATCACGATCTAAGGTTGTCGACACTGGTAACCCATGCAAACGAACTATCTGCTGCACATACAACTCTGCATACTGATCTAATGCGAAATCCTTTCGCACAGCCAAAAAGTGTGCCGACTTGATCATTCTATCAACAATCACCCAAGTAGTATCATGACCTCTTTGGCTTCTCGGTAATCCCGATACAAAATCCATAGTTATATTCTCCCATTTCCATTCTGGGATTTCCAACGATCGCAATAATCCTCCAGTCTTACAGTGTTGCACTTTCACTTGCTGGCACGTCAGGCACTTAGCCACGTACTTAGCGATATCCACCTTCATACCATTCCACCAATAGTACTGTCTCAAATTCTGATACATTTTAGTACTACCTGGGTGGATACTATAACTACTACAATGCGCTTCCGATAAAATCTCTTCCCTAAGTTTCACATCGTCAGGCACACAAAAACATCCACAGAACTTCAGTATCCCGTTTTCGGATATCTGGAAGTCCAACTTTCTCTTAGTCTCATCCATCTCCAAAATCCTTTGGATTTCTTGGTCCGTAGACTGCAACATCTTAATTTTCCCATGAATCTTCGGTTCAATGCTAAGCGTAGCCAGCAAGCTCGAGACTTGACTTACTTCAAATCTAAACTCCGAGTCTCACACTTTTTCCAATAAGGTCCATTCCTTGACCATCAAGTGCGCGATGCTTGACTTCCAACTGAACACATCGGCTACCCGGTTGGCCTTCCCGAGATGATATAATATATCGCAGTCATAATCCTTTAGCAACTCCATCCACCGACGCTGCCTCATATTTAATTCCTTTTGAGAAAATAGGTATTTGAGGCTCTGATGATTGGTATAGATCTAAAATTTCTCTCCGCATAAATAGTGTCGCCAAATCTTCAGGGCGAACACTATTGCTACCAATTTTAGGTCATGCGTCGGGTAGTTCAACTCATGCAACCTTAATTGCCTTGATGCGTAGGCCACTATTTGCCCATTTTGCATGAGTACACATCCCAACTCTTTCAACGATGCATCACTATATATTTCATACCCTTCAGGTCCTGATGGAATAGTCAACACCGGTGCTGTTGTCAATCTATGCTTCAACTCCTCAAAACTCCTTTCACATTTGTCGGTCCATTCAAACCTCGTCTCTTTTTTCAACAAATGTATCAACGGCATTGCTATTGCCGAAAACCCTTCCACAAAACAACAATAATATCCAGTTAAACCTAGAAAACTTCGAACCTCTGTTACCGTCGTTGGACTCGGCCATTTCATTACTGCCTAAATTTTTTATGGATCTACTGAGATTCCTTTCCTAGAGATCACATGTCCGAGAAATGCTACTCGATTGAGCTAGAATTCGCACTTGCTAAACTTAGCATACAGTGCATTCTCTCTCAAAGTTTGCAACACCTTACTCAAGTGAAACTCATGCTCCTCTAGGCTCTTCGAGTACACCAATATATCATCTATAAAAACGATCACAAACTGATCTAAAAATTCTTTAAACACCCTATTCATTAAGTTCATAAAAGCAGCAGGGGCGTTTGTCAATCCGAACAACATTACTGCAAATTCATAATGTCCATATCTCATCCTAAATGCCGTCTTCGAAATATCCTCATTCCTAATTCTTAACTAATGATATCCCGTTCTCAAATCAATTTTAGAGAATACCGAGCTCTTTATAACTGATCAAACAAATCATCAATCCTTAACAAAGGATACTTATTTTTGACCGTCACCTGAATCAACTGCTTGTAATCTATACACAACGTCAACGATCCATCTTTCTTCCTCACAAATAAAACTGGCGCTCCCCACGGAGATGCACTGGGACGAATAAATCCCTTGTCTAACAACTCTTGCATTTGCACCTTTAGCTCCTTCAATTCCGACAACAACATTCTATAAGGTGCTTTCGAGATTAGTTCAGTTTCAGGTGCCAACTCGATCACAAATTCTACTTCTCTTTCTGATGGCAATCCCGGCAATTCCTGAGGAAACACATCGGGATACTCATGCACCACGGCTATGTCCTCTAGCCTCGACTCATCAGCCGTTAAATCAACTACTGTCGCTAAAAATCCTTAACACCCTTCATTCAACAACTTCATCATTTCTAGCGACAAAATCCATGGAATCGAAGGTCCTCCTCGATTTCCCACAAACTTGAATTCCGGATGCTCAATAGGATTAAATTGGATCACCCTACTATTGCAATTCATTATGGCCCTCTGCTTAGACAGCCAATCCATTCCTATTATCACATCAAAATCGTACATGGCTAGAACCGCTAAATCAATCTTTTCCTCCTTATCCTCAATCACAATCTTACAATTGGGACACCCTAACAAGACCAACATCTTTTCATTCAAGGGAGTCGTTACACATAACACAACATCAAGCAACTGCAGTTCTATGCCAAGCAACTCAACAAATTACGTAGATATAAAGAAATGCGACGCTCCAGGGTCAAATAAAGCATACGCAGCATGATTACACAGAGAAATCATACCTGTGACAATCCCTGGCGCGTTCTCAATTTCTCTCCTGGCCATGGCATACACTCATCTTTGTGCCTGTGGCCTATTCTGATTGGCTATATAGGCCGCTTCGGTCTAATTCCCGTTCCTTAGTGGTGGCAACGCAGGCACTCTATTCTGCCTGAGATTGAGGCAATACCTTACATGATGACCAAATCTGCCACACCCAAAACATGCTCCAACCCGGGTTAGACAGGGTCCATTTCCATGCCTTTTCCCACATACCCTACATGGACCATTCTGGTTACGGGCCGACTTCCCGATATTCCTTCTAATAGGAGGGATAAAACGTCTATTACTCGACATCGGCCTCTTCCCAAGATTACGATTGTCCCTACCCCGGACAAACCTTAACCCAGAAGCAGTAGCCCTGTCTACCTGATCCCACTCAAGAACTTAAGCTCTATCAAATATCTCCTCATAAGTCCTCAGATTCACCAGTAACAACTGGCTGCGAATATCAGCTTTCAATCCATCTCGAAACCTTCGCGCCTTATCATCGGGATGCTCTAACATTCTCAGCGCAAACTTAGACAATCTAGCAAATTCCGCCTCATATTGATCTACCGTCATCTGGCCTTGGCAGAGTCTCATAAACTCTACTAACTTTCTTTCCATAGCACTTGCTGAGAAGTACTTTCCGTAGAAACTTTCGGTAAAAGCAGCCCAAGTCCGGACTGTACCTTCTAGAAATAGCCTATCCTTAGTGGCTTTCCACCAATCATTCGCGTTATCTTGCAACTGATAAACAGCTAGGGTTACCTTCTCATTCTCAGTGCACCCTAACACCTCAAAAGTTTTCTCAAGTTCCTCCACCCATCGAGGTGCAGTTTCAAGGTCACCTCTTCCAGTAAACTTAAGCGGTTTCAACTTCATAAATTGCTTAATCAATTGGTGCATTTGCATAATCATATTCGCTTGCCCCTGTCCTTGATTTTCATTATTATTATTAGTAGCAGCGGCCACAGCAGCCTCGGCAACTTAGGCAATCGTAGCAGCTCGTTTTTGAGTTTGCTGTCCTATCAGGTTACCAATCTGTTCTAGGGTCCTCATGACCGCTTCCATTCTAGGATCCTCTGCAGGTCTAACCTCAACTCTGGGATCCGTTGCAGTTCCAGCACTAACTCCAGGGTTTTTTATCGCTCTTGCACCCATTCCCGAGTACCTCTACAGCTTTAGCTCGAGCACAACCTCAACCTCTTGTTCCCCTTCCTGCGCCCCTTCTTAGGACTCTTCTACCTCTTCCTTCGCTGCTCATCGTCACAATTTTACCATTCTCTTACCTGCTATAATTCCACTCAGGAATTAGTAACCTAGGCCAACTGAATCAGTCTAATCCTAGGCAATGAATTAACACACTAATTCACTCAGCAGGCAATCAATTCACCTCAGGACCAAAGCCATAATCAATAGAGTCTGAACACTTACCTCAGTTCCAAACGCATCTGCATTCAATCATCACAACAATCAATTCACTCAATCAATCACAACAAACAATCTCGAGGCGCGTGTAGCTTATTCCACCCTACGACTTATGAAGGTCTGCTTAATTTCTACCCCAAGATCTCTACTCCTTATCACTCCAAACTTCAATCAGTTTAGATCGAGCTGTCCTTGCTCTGATACCAATTCAACTAGGATTTCACGCCCCAAACCCTATCGAGCACGCAACACACTTCTCTGGTCGATAATTGCAACATCCCAGGTTATCGCCAACCTCATTTATAAACATCAGAGATTTAAATCACTCAGAGAAAACCACAAATACCCGGACAGGTAAAACTGGGGAGAATAGAGAGAATGTACATATTCATTTCTCATTCAAACTTATACCATAATATTCACAATTATACAAACCATCATATACATATGAACACCGTACTATAAACCACTAATACCAAAAAGGATCGATGACTTGGGTATTCTAACCTAAAAAATGGTACACCTCAAAACTGTCTAAATATCCACCCCTACCCTAGCCCCTACGCCTCTACTCGGCATCCACTCTGAGTCCGACTCATCATCCTCCGACTCTGGATCTCCCTGAACCGTCTCATCCTCTGAGGATTTTGACTCGGTCTCAATCTCGATCGGGTTATTGATGTCGCCCGACTCCACTGGTGTAACAGCCCAAATTTCGATGTAATTCCGGGATCAATAAAATTGACATTATTTTGAATTTCATTTTAGTAAGTATCATCCAGAGCTGATCACTCTCAGGATACTAACCAATGGGGTATGGCTAACTACAAAACTGGTACATGGATCAGGGACCCAATCGTGAATCGGGCACCGATCACGAGAAATGATGAAGGAATATTTTGGACTGATGTGGGCCGATCTTAGGAAAGATAACGGATTTGGTTTGGCTAAGGCCAACGATGTACAATCGGATCGCAGGTAATTCTGCATGACCGAAAAGTACACGTGGCCAACCGGTCCTAAACTTGAACGAACGATCGCGACCTTTGGGACTAGTGATAATTTCTCATTCTCTCAATGATCGGGACCGTCATGACTCGGATAACCCTAGGTTGATATGCGTATGCTCTAAACAGCCGCTCGTTAGTTAGAGACCCTGAAATTTGAAATTTAGCGAGTTTTGATCATGAAATTGGACACGGACTTCGGTACCGATTTTTAAAGGCTTGTATAGCTATTTTCATGATTCGGACATCATATTATGCTGGCCACACGTTTGGAGTTAGTCCGGTCGAAAATTAGAATTTCGACCTAGAAGTCAAAAATTATGATTTTGCCCCTCTGGATACCGATGTTGATTTTGAGCCCATATAAGACTATTTTTCGAGGCCGATGTCATTTTAGGGTGGCTACGCACATTCAGAGTTGTTACGGTCAAAATTTGAAATTTTGTCTCGGAAGTGAAAAAATTATTATTTTATTTCTTAGGACTTTGAAGCCGATTTTCAAGGGCTTAAGAGACTATTTTCACGATTCCGACGCCATATTATGTTGGCCACACACATTTGGGGTTGGTATAGCCAAAAATTGGAATTTCAACTCGAGACCGGAAAAATGACCTTTTTGCCCCTGGCTTATTTTTGGTCTGAATTTTTGAGAAAATATTTGGGATAATTAAAATTAATTATCAGCTTAATTATTGGACTCAAAGACCCTTTTGCTCATCAATTATTGGATTAGGACGAATAAGGACCGTTGGATCGATGGCAAAATAAGAAGATCGAGTAGGATCACGATATATGGCACCCACCAGCCCTAATATTTGACCAGCTTGGACCAGATTCTCTCTCCTCCACCTCATTCGGCCAGCCCCACCGAGCAGCCCTCCTCCACCGGTCTCTCTCTCTCTCTCTCTCTCTCTCTCTACCAAGGACACTGGAGCTCGCCAGACCGCCGTCGTCCGTCGGTGCCGCTGTTCCGCCTGACCTCACCTCACCACCACCACCCTCAACCCGTCCCCCTATCTCTCTCTCTCTCTCTCTCTCTCTCTCTCTCTCTCTCTCTCTCGCTCACGGCCAAAGGAATGCCGGAGCAAGCCGCCGCCGTGTCGGAGCTTGAACAACCGAGCCACTGTCACAGTGACGCTCCAGCCATCCGTACATCGCTGTATGTCACTGTCCATACGTGTTCGTACGCCGTCCGTACGCCATATCCATACGTCGCCGCCAGAACGTCGCCGCCGGCTCCACCGTTCACTGGTGATCAGCCACTGTTCTTCGTCATCGTGGTTTAGAATTAAGTGAGTATACCTCCTAAACCTGGATTAGGATTGACAGTGCATTTTCTGGACTGGCTTAAGTATTATTGGTGTATATTTAGGATAGGATTGAGGACTGATGGGTGGAAATAAAATTCGAGAAATTTAATAGGATTATTATAGATAATTATTGGGCTCGGATTGATGGAATAGTGGTTGTCCGTACTTTGAGGAATATACCGGATTATAACGGACAGTAAGAATTGATAGCTGAATGATCGGGATTACCCAGAGTGATTGGCTGTTGATTGATTGGTGATTAATTGTGCTTAGTTGTGAAATGCCATGTTGTGTGCTCGTGTGGCTGAATCGTGCGGAGTATGATTGGCCAATTGACGGCTTGAATTGAGTATGAAATTGTGTATTGGGAATTAGGCCGCACGGTATTAACTGGCCGAGTGAGCATACTATTTATAAATTGGGCACTGTGTAGTGGCTTTGATTTGACTGGGTGCATGTGATTTACTGATGCTTCTGTGGCACTACGTTGCATTTCATGGTCACGTATTGTGCATGCTGAGAATGAGATGTGTGATGAGATTATGCGAGAATGTGTGTCTGTCATGAGCATGTGATCACCTAATTATGCCCTGATGCGTTTTACGCGGGGTTCAGATAATAACCAGTTGTGTGTACGTGTGATCACATTTCGCCCTGATGCGTGTTACGTGGGGTATGCCGTCCTCATGCACTTTATAGCAGGACGATGCCCGGTACGTCCGGAAGATGATCAACCTGATACGTTTTATGCGAGCTTTGGTTCGTAAGGAGATCAGTGTTGCGCCTGATGTGTTTTGACGCGGGCTAGAGACACTAGGCCTGGAACGTTTTTATGCTGGCCACGGAGTGTTGCGTTTAAAAAAGAGACCTGATGTGTTTTTACACGGGTCGAATGAAATGATAAATTGAGCATTTGCCAGTGTGCAAGTGTGGGCTAGTAAGCCGAAATATGAGTATGGCATGAGAATAGCATATGCATGCATAAGAATGCACGGACTAGTGTGCGAAAGTGCGAAACTCGATGAATGGCATGTGAACCGAACACTGATGAGAGTGAGTATGCATATGACGTATGTATGAATAGTGTGTTAATGTATGTGAATTGAACAATATATATATTGTGATGCTTAACCTGCAGGGTCAGCCAGGTAAGTGACCGGGGCCCGAGGGCCCAAGTCGGAGGATGATTGTGACCGGTATTGCTTTGTTGATTGTGATATGCCTATCAGGAGAATGTATGTTAGCCTAGCCTAAGTTTAGGGGTTATACTCACTGAGATTCGTCTCACAGTTGTAATAACCCACATTTTCATACCCCCAATCTTGAGCATGCTGAAGCCGCCACCGCTTTTTGAGATTCCGACACAGATCCACACTACTACTAGAGTGTACCCAACAGGGAGTAGGGAGGCGTATGTAAGATATCGCTCTATAGTATTTGTAAACGTAGGTGAATACCTTCATCAGACCCAAGAATATGTGGCATGGTGCTTAAGACATGCAGACGGAAACATTGGGCGACCCCTCAGGACCTTCAACGTTCCGGTAGATATAAGTGGGTTGATAATATCCCAGATGGCTGATGGCAAGATTGTAGATCCCCCGACCATAGATGAGCAGGTCGAGGTGAATCCGAGACCCGAGATTTGGTACGAGGACCCTGAGCCGATAGATAAGGAGCTGAAGCTGGAGCAGATAGATCAAGACCCGGACGAGGATGGAGAAGTTGCCGAGATAGGATTTGATGAAGAGCTAGGAGAAGATGACGAGTTAGGTCTTTACCTAGATCCGGAGTTGGAGCAGGATTCCGAGGACGAGTGGGCTGCAGCGCAAGATATGGAGTCAGAAGCGTCTGAGCCATCTTAAGGTTCCGCTGAGGAGCCATCGGATGATTCTTCAGAGTCGTCAAACCTTGACTGGGAGCCCTAGGGTAGTCCTAACCCTTATAAGGAAGCTCGTTCCTTTTTTATAGTGACTTCCCTGTAGTTAGCCTGACCTTCCTCTAGCCACTGACCCTTTTTGACCTAGTGGCTATTGACTGTTGGTGTTGTTTGTTTTTGTGTAAAAGTGAATATTGTAAAAAGGATTTTCTATAGTAATATAAAAATGTATATTTGTAATTATATTCCTATTGTGTTCGTTGTGCTATCTTTGGTCTCATATTGTTATGGTACGAGTGTTTATTCATTAATTTTCGCATGTACCTTATCTCTAATTGTGTTGGGTTGGCGACGCGTTCCTGGGAGCGTTGCTCTACAATCGATCAAGGTATGGATGTTGCGTGCCGTAGGGTGCAAGGCGTGACAGTTGGAACTTTGACCTGCTCCTCGTCGACGAGCTCCTCATCGGATTCGTCCTCTGGCACAAATTCAAGGTCATGCCATTGTTCGTATGGGAGTATATACTCCGGTTCTTCTTCCGACTCATCCTCAGGCTCGATGAGTTCATCCTTGGGTTTGACCTCGAGCCCTTCCTCTTCTGGTCCTTCCTCCGAAATCGGCTCAAGATCCACGTTCATCGGATCTTCTCCCACTAAAGACTCATCCGGCTCCAGCTTGTGCTCAGCCCCTAATGACCCAGTGCTACAGGTGCTGGCTGCAGTCCTGACTACGCTAGGCTAGTCTCTACACTAGTCAAGTCGCCATCCGGAGGGGGTACAGCAGACAGGTGCCAGTCCCCGACTCCATCAAAAGTGACATCAAAACTGCGAACAGGTCCAAACTTGTCTACCCCATCTCGGAAGAACCACGCGGTATATATATGGGGCTCCCATAGGGGTAATCCTATATCTACAAATACTACGGTGGTATGCTTAATCCAGGTCATATGGTCACCCATAGGAAACTCTATAACGTCGTGTTCAGTGTGCATGGGTACTCCAAAACACTCTGGCAGTGGCGACGGAGGAGGATTCATTATTCTTGCCGGGATTCTAAAATGTTTGGTTGAAATAACCATGAGATTACATATCAGTAAGCACACCCCTAAACCCCACCTAGGCTATCACGTACCTTCAGACAATCACAAACACAATCACACACTCAAACATCGCATAACAAGCACACAATCAGTACTTACTTGGCATTCCCAACGTGCAATCTGCACGTTAGCCATAATATTATATTTTCCAATCACATGAACGTTCGAATCACACATCACGCATTCACGCTTGCCTCATCAAATTCTTTTCCACACTACTCGTTAGTGACCCACGTAATGAAACCGTCTTAGGTACACTGCGACCATCCCATATACACAACACTCCTGGGCCTGCGTAATGATACCGCCTCAGGCCATGTATATTGCTCGCGTAATGGTACCGCCTTAGGCTCAACATCCGTTCTCCCAGTGCACAATCTGCGTAATGGTACCGTCTCAGGTTGGCTATATTTCTAGCACTCCTCGACCCGCGTAATGGTACTGCCTCAAGCCATATATCTTGCTCGCGTAGACATAGCGCCTCAGGTTCAACACCCACCACCTACGACACAACCCGTGTACCGCATCAGGTTGGCCGTCCTCTGATAATACTGGGCATCGTCCCGCGTAGTCGTACCGCCTCAAGACAAAAACATTCCCACGATCGCACATGCCACGCCACACACAATTCCTCGTTCGTCCACACGTTCAACACTCACATGCCAATCATTTGGCCAATCGCCTCAATTCACACAAAATTTCATGCTCAATAGACACTGAAACACGGCCGGTTGACAATCAATTCAATTCAGCCCCAGCTTGCGCATAATCAAGCATATTTCAATCAATCAATTGCACATCAATGCACCCAATTTTACCACCATAATTTAACCACAGTACAAACACACCATCAACATACAAATTGACATTTTTCCATATCCAAACTACGTCAAATCAGTTCCGGCACTTCACGACATTTTCACATAATTAATCGCCGGTTCTAAATATCCAATTTACGTACCGAACTGAGCATCACAGCACTCAAATCAGCACATTCCAACCATCAATCAGCCCCTAAAAATTCATCGAACTTTTTCGATTTCAATCCTAAGGCTCGCCACATATTTCCGCTCCTAAAATCGTACAAATCCGCACCTAAATAAACCCGATTTCACTGCAAAAATTATCCGCCGATACCCAACGTCCTAAATAAGGTTTAGGGCGCGACTTACCTGAAACTCTAGACTAACGCGGTTAGAGCGAAAAGCGGTGGTGAACTGTAGGGATGGCGGCGAATGGCGTTGCAGCTTGGCACGGTGGACAGCGACGGCGGTGGTGAGGGGCGATGGCCTTCCTTGGCCGTGGTTCACGGCCACACGGGAGAGAGAGAGAGAACGACGGAGAGGAACGGCGGCGTGGGGTGGCAGTGGTACGGCGGTGATCGGCGACAGGCGGTGGCTCGGCGGATGGACGGGCAGCACGGTGGACGGGGGCGGCGGCGCGGCGTACGACAAGGGGGCGATCAGTGAGGGGGAGAGAGGAAGAGAGAGAGATGGCCGAGAGTTAGAGAGAGAGTGAGGAGAGAGAATAGGTCTTGGGCCTTTTAAGGTCAAACCAATAATTCACCAGCCAAAATGACAATCTTGCCCCTTTACTCAAAAACCAAATCAACGATCCAGATTCGATCTTATCTTGAAACCGACGGCCGAGATCAAATCTTTCCCAAAAATATCCAAGGGTAATTTGGGAATTTCATAAAATTCCGAGGGCAAAAATGTTCAATTAACAAGTTATGGAAAAATGACCAAAATGCCCCTCCCTCATAAAACATGCCCTTTACAAATTCTTAGGGGTAAAATGGTCATTTTCCTCATTTCTCATCGAAATTGAATTTTTCTGAAGGGTTCGGGACATTCCAAGTTTGCACGTTCCAACCACGTCGTCCTAATGTCTTGTTGTGACTTCCTAATTTTTTGATATTTAATTTGAGCTTAATTAAATAATTAAATTTTACTAAATGCAACTCGAGCATTTTTCAAACTAACGGGCGGCTTTTTGGAGAAATTCACATATTCAACCCATAACTGCTAATAAATCGAGTCACGTGCAAATTCATTTGGTTCGTGACGACTTCGGTTGTCATTTAAATCGCGAGGATCGATCGCTAGATTCGAGGGGCACGATCGTTCGGTATAGGTTCAAGATCATTCGTCAATTCATTTCGTGGTCCAGCGGAATCACCTGCGATCTACTACTATGACAGTAGTAAACTGACCCCGATTATCCTTGGATTGACCTATAGTCGTTCAAAATGTCACCTCGGCGATTTTATGGTTGAAAATCAATTCACGATCGAATTTCCTCTTAGTCGTACGAAAGTAATTCCCCAATTAGCCTTTCCCTAATAGCTAGTATCCCAAGAATAATTAGTTCTGGGCAAGAACTAACTGCGAGTACATTCATAAAACTAAGTATTTCATAAATTCCAAATGGTCAATTTCAGGATGTCACAACTTTTCCCCGCACAGATAGTGCCTCCAAATTTTAAGAGCAAAAACGATCGCTGCCAACTCCAAATCATGCGTCAGATAGTTCATCTCATGCGGTCTCAATTGGCGCGATGCATATGCAACTACCTTTCTGTGCTGCATTAACTCACATCCAAGTCCTCTTAGCAATGCATCGTTGTAGACCTCAAATCTTCCTGGTCGAGATGGTATTGTCAACACTGGGGCGGTTGTCAGTCTATGCTTCAACGCTTGGAAACTTTTCTCGCTCTTATCATCCCATTCAAACTTAGATTCCCTCTTAAGTAATCGTGTCAATGGCATGGCTATTGACGAGAATCCTTCTACAAAATGTCAATAATAGCCTGCCAATCACAAGAAACTTCGGATCTCCGTTAGTGAGGTCGGTCTTGGCCACTTCATTACTACCTCAATCTTCGTTGGGTCCACAGAAATTCCATCTCCTGAAACTATGTGTCCAAGAAACGCCACTCTACTTAGCCAAAACTCATACTTACTGAAGTTCGTGTAGAGTGCGTGTTCCCTTAGAGCCTGTAGCACCTCAGTTAAATGTACCTCATGCTCCTCAAGGCTCTTTGAATATACTAGTATATCATCAATGAACACTATGATGAACCTATCCAAGAACTCCTTGAACACCCTGTTCATTAAGTCCATAAAAGCTGCAGGGGTATTGGTCAATTCGAAGGGTATCACTATAAACTCATAGTGTTCGTACCGCGTTCTAAAAGCGATCTTAGCAATGTCCTTCTTTCGGATTCTCAACTGATAGTACCTAATTCGAAGATCAATCTTATAGAACACTGAAACTCCCTGCAATTGGTCGAATAAGTCATCGATTCTCGGCAGTGGTTACTTATTCTTAATCATCACCTGATTCAACTGCCGGTAATCAATGCACAACCTCAATGTCCTATACTTCTTCCTTACAAATAGGGCCGGTGCTCTCCATGGAGACATACTAGGACGAATGAAACCTCTGTCCAATAATTCCTGCATCTAGACTTTCAACTCTTTCAATCCTGACAAAGACATCCGATACGGTGCCTTTGAGATCGGTTCTGTTCCCGGGGCTAATTCTATCACAAATTTCACTTCTCGCTCTAGTGGCAAACCTAGCAATTCCTGAGAAAAGACCTCGAGAAAATTGCACACTACAGGTTATGGGTGAGCGGTTCCAGGTTCCGGTTCGGTTCCGCTTGGAACCTGGAACCTACCCTCGGGTACAGGTTCCTCATTTTTTGGAACCTGGAACCTACCCGTCAGAACGTGGAACCTGGAACCTACCCTGTCACAGGTTCCAGGGTCGGTTCCAGGTTCCAACAGGTTCTTTTTTTTAATTTCGTTTTTGATTAAACAAAACAAAAATAAACGCAACAATGACTAGTTATTAAAAAACAATATTTTGCTTAGTAGAAAGGGGATATTATCTAACAACCTAGATCCATTTATGCAGAATAGAAAACACCAAGAGTTCAGCATCATACAACTTTATTATCAATGGATCAGTGCAAATATATTTAGTAGAATGATATTGTCAATAAAAGGCCAATTAGCAACACTAATAGCAAACCTCATTAATCTAGGAGGCAAAAACTAGCTAATTAGGACTCAATATTGCAAAGAGATATCTTCTATACAAAAAGCAATAGAGGACATATCGCAATGTCGTAAAAGCATTTATACAGCTAAGCCCCCTTTGTGCAAGCTTACTTTGCTGATGTTCAACTTAAAAATCATTGGAAGGGATAAAACGAAAATAAATCAAAGGAAAACAATCCAAAGGTCCACCACTTAAGACATACATGTTTACTGTCAGAAATCTTCTTACTTTCGAATTGCATAGACTGGGCCAGTGGCAGCCCCAGCACCAGTATGCAGTCAACATTGTAGGAAATGCAAAACAGACGAAGAGGAAACGAAACCTACCTCTTGCAGCATAAATCATTGCCAATTCCTGAAACCGAATATCATAACAAATGCCTATACCAATACGTCCAACGTCTGCATAGAGCCAAAAAGAAAAGAAAAGAAAACAACTCAAACAACAGATAGACCAGAAGACTCAGGCAACTAAATGTTCCATACATAGTTACTTAAGGAAAGAAAAGTTACCTTGCGGTGCTTGGCTTTCAGCACTCCAATGGAACCAAAAACACAGCAAGCGTTGTACAATTGATCACCACATCTTTCTGGGATTGAACTGCCCACTATGGTAACCTTCAAGGCCTTAGCAGCTTCAGATAACATAGCAGTTGAAGGAGATGAACCTCCATCAATGTCCTCAGCATAAACAGGGAAGCTATCATTTGAATAGGGATTGTTCCATATTTCCTGGCACAGAGTCAACAAACCATGAGGCAAGCTGCGTGATTTTTCCCTCCTTTTATAGAATGGCGCAGGCTGCAAATATGGCTATTTTACTGGAAGCGAAAGCTTGCAGTATAAAAACATAGCAATTACATAAGCATCAATAAGAACTTCGCCACAGAAAGTCACCCAAAACTGATGAAACAGACACGTGCCTGCTCAAGATGCTTTTATCCATTCTTTCTTCTAGTGCACGCCTTCACAAAAGGGCATTTGATAAGGTCTACAAAGTTCTTGTAAGCCATAAATTTCCCATTTTGCAATCAGGAGGCACATCCGAACTTTCCACAGCTACACGAAATCATGTAAAAAAAAAAGTCATTTCCATAGAGTTAGATGATTGGATTATCACGAGATAACAATGAATTATTCTAAATCAGAAGACGATCAACCAGGAAGATACATGCCTTTCCAGCTTTTCAAAGAGCAGCACATTGTGCCTCTGCTTCTGAAGGGGCCTGACATACATAAACTGAATCTGGTATCTAACATTTTTGTTACGAATAATGAAGAATGAACTTCTCAGACAGAATAGTAACCTCAACTACTGGGATACCCATAAGTCTCAATAGTTTTTTGCAGTCTTCATTGTGCTGTTGTGTCACCTGCAATGGTATCAAAGCCATCTACCACATGCGCACACATATCTGGTTAGCTACATAGATAGGTTTTTCTGGAAAACAGAGACAACATCAAACTTCTCATCGAATAGAACTAAAATATCGCACAGTAAGGAAGTGATCAAAACAAAGACGAACCTTCACATTTAAGGTAACTAAACGTATTCATAGACAATTAAAAAAAACGAGAGAAAAGAAGGCTACATAATAATAAAGTACTGCTGTGCGAGCTCTTGCTTCTTCATATCAGGAGGTTTACCATCAAATACGTAGCTATCATAACAACATAAAGCATAATTCAGAGAAGCACAAACTTCATTCTTCTTAGCATTCTATCCCAATGAAAACATAGGAGGTAAAGAAAAAAGCTTACACTGGCTGTATCCCTGCTTCCAACAGCCTAATCGTTCAGTAATGCATGCCGTGCAGATGACTACATGAGATGACAAATCAAAAAGCAGCTCAAAGTCAACACTTCCCAAGAACAAAGATCACATGGCAAGTACAAAATAATGTGACACACGTTGATCTCATATACATAAACCCCAGTCCAAGCAATAACAACTGAAGTATCAAAACAGAAACTCGAGCAAAGTGGATTATCATTTCCATGGAGTATTCCGATGCCAATAGTGGTACCTGGTGACTTGACCAGCCTCATTGGTGAGCATCTGAGTCCCCTTCCTCCCAACCACAACCTGATCCACCAATCAAAGACCAAAACAAACCCCCAACACTCAAAATCCAAATCCCCACCGACACCGAAACACACAATCAATCAGGAACATCAACTCATAAAAAGCAAAGCACTTAACGAGGAACTGATAGATGCTCATGCTGGCATCGACGGCGATCCTCTGGCCGAAGTAGCTCTCCAGCTTCTACTCCCTCATCGCCTTAGGGCTTCGTCTGCCAGTAGCTTCGTCAGCCCCTATCGAAATCAACGGATGACTCAATCAACAATGAAGAAGAGGGAGGTGGAACTACCCTGATGCCCATTTTCGGAAAGAAAAAAAAAATTTCCGAATCGCGTCGTGAGCATGGGCAATGTTCCTCTCTTTATCCGCCGTCACCGAAAGTTGGCATAGCCCAATCTGAAACTGAAACCACACCACCCAAAGAAAAGACGTCAAATTTCGAGGTCGCATCGATGATCGAAGTCGAGGGTTTCAAGCCCATGCCTTGGCGAGGGGAGGAGTGGGCAGAGGGAGCGCGGGCGTCAACTGACGCTTACTCTTGTCCTTGCTCGCTCCCTTCTTGCGCCTCCAGCCACAGGCCACTCGATTGGTCACCAAAAAAACCCAGACTCGGAAATCCGCCGTGAATGAGCCAGACCGTGGTTGATGAAGACAGAGGAAGAGCCGAGGCGGACGCCGAACGGAGCAAGGAGAGGAGAGAGGGTCTCGTCGATTCGTGGGTGTGGGGAGTGGGAGAGAGGGCGTAACAGAGGAGCAACCGAAAGAGAAATTTGTGAAGAAAAGTTCAAGGTTTTTATTTTTTACTAGGAAGAGGGTCGGTTCCGGTTCCGGTTCCGGTTCCGAAACCGGGAACCGGGAACCGGAACCGGAACCGGCGGTTCCTAAAAAATTGGAATCGAGAACCGGAACCGCTCACCCTAGAACCGGGAACCGAACCTTACCCGCCGGTTCGGTTTTTCGGTTCCCGGTTCTACCCTGGAACCGTGCTCACCCCTACTACAGGTATCTCTTCCAACTTAGGTTCTGCCACTGTTGGATCTACCACATTCACCAAATATCCCTTGCATCCTTCATCCAACAACTTAGTTATCTCAAGCGAGAAAATCCAAGGGATCCAGGTTTCTCCTTGGTTTCCCTAAAATTCAAATCTACGATATCCAATCGGATTAAATTGGATCACCCTATTGCTGCAATCCACTACGGCTTTCTGCTTAGTCAGCCAATCTATTCCAATTATCATATCAAAATCGAACGTGGCCAACACTGCCAGGTCGATCTTTTCTTCTCTACCCCAATCACTATCTTACAACTAGGATATCCCAACGACACTAACACTTTATCATTCAATGGAATTGTCACACATAGCATATTCCCAAGCAGAACAGGTTCAATTCCAACCAGCCTAACAAATTGCTCCGAAATAAATGAATGGGTCGCCCCGGGTCAAATAATGCATATGCAACATGATTGCATAGAGAAACCATACTTGTGACCACGCCTGGCACATTCTCAACTTCCCTTTGTGCCATAGCGTACACCCGTCCTTATGCCGACGGCCTGTTCAGATTAGCCAGTGGGGGATTCCCAGCTTGATTCCCTACTCGAGGCTGTTGTGGGAGCATCAGGAGTCTTCCAGGGCGTTGTTAGGGGCAATTCCTGATCTAATGGTCCATACTCCCGCATTTGAAGTAAGCCCCAAATCTGCTCTGTTGGTAGTTCGGCTTTCCGATATTCTTCTTAATTGGTGGGACAAATTGCCTGTTTTCCGCCATCAGCTTCTTCCCGAGACGGCGATTGTCCCTGCTCTAGGCAAACCGCGATCCAGAAGCGGCTGCCCTATCAGTATGATCTTGCTCTATAGCCTGTACTCATTCATACATCTCACCATAGTCCTTGATATTCAGCGATATCATCTAACTTCGAAGATCCGATTTCAGTCCATCCCAGAATCTCCTAACCTTATCCTGTGGTTCCTCAACCATCCTAGGCACGAACCTCAATAGCCTCGCAAATTCTGCCTCGTATTAATCCACAGTCATCGATCCTTGGCGGAGTCTCGTAAACTCCGCTAACTTTCTCTCCCTGGTACTCTCGAAGAAATACTTTCCATAGAAATTCTCAGTAAACACGGCCCAAGTTTGGGCGGTACCTTTCAGAAACACACTACCCTTGGTGGCCTTCCACCAGTCATTTGCATTTTCCTGTAGCTAATACATCGCTAAAGTCACCCTTTTAGTATTGGTGCACCCCAGCACATCGAAAGCTTTCTCCAACTCCTCTGCCTAACGTGGTGTAGCCTCGGGGTCACCCTTCCCATTGAACCTCGGTGGTTTTAACTTTAAGAACTGCTCTACCAACTTAGACATCGGCCTGATCACATTTACCGGTCCCGGAATTAGATTCTCATTGTTCCCCTGATTCCCATTATTTCCGTTGTTCCCATTGACCTCATTAGTAGCAGCAACGGCAGCCTAAATAGCAGTGGCGATAGTGGCATTTCTCTCCTGGGCTAGCCTACCTCCCAGAATTCTCGCTTCCTCAAGTGCCCTTAAAATTCCATCTACCCTCGGATCCTCTGCAACTCTCACTTGCGGTTCTATACGGTCTTGCTCACGATCTCGACCTCTTTCTCTACCACGACCTCGACCTCTACCTCTTCCTTGGCTACTCATCTTCCCAACTCACACACTTACCTACTTGCTATAATTCCATTAAGGAATTAGAGACCTAAACCAATCTAAAACAGTCTAAGATCCTAGGCAGGTATACACAGCAACAACCAAGCAACCGGCATGCAGCATAACATAAACAGCACAACATCTCAACCAAGGAGATTCGGGTACTTACCTCGGGTCCTGCCGCACCTACACTTTACGGGTCAATTTATACAATCAATCGATCATGACACAGACAGTCAGGAGGTACACTTAGTACATGAGGTCACCCTAATGACCACCCAAGGTCACTGCTCCTTATCACTCTAGGCTTCGACCGAATTGGACCGAGCTGACATTGCTCTGATACCAAATAAACAGGGGATGTCACGCCCCACACCCTACGGTGCGCCACATCCCTGCCGCGGTTGATTCAAGTACGACGTCCCAAGACGCATCGTCGACCCAAAACCTAAAATAGAAAACAAGCACATGAAGAAGCAACACAACACCCGGACAAAAAAAAACGCATAACCAAGGATAGCGACACAAACAATAATTACAACTTGCATAAGCAACGAAGATATACAATAGCCATTTACAGCATAAGCACTTAAATCAGAAAGGGTCAACGGCCACTAGCAACAAAAGGGTAAGTGGCTTAGGATTAGACTCCCACTCCATCGGCTCTTCCTCCTTAGGGTCGAAGTCCATCTCAAGGTTGGGGGTCTAAAAGTTGGGTTTAAACAACAGTGATAATAAATCTTAGTGAGTAGGCCCCCTAAACCTAAACTAGGCTAACATGCATCTCCTAAGGAGCACCAAACAACACACTATCCAAAATATAAATGACTTCGGCCCTCGGGCCCAAATCCAATACTTACTTAGCTGTCACATCCTCAATTTCAGTCCCTGGGAATTAGCTATGGTTTAAGTCTGATGGTTTTCCAATCAGAACTAAATTGTTTTCTCTTGTTTTGGAAAACCCAGTTTTGGATCCTTTGTACCCCTTTGTTTTGTTATTTTTGGGGAGACTTTTGTGATCCGAATTTCCAAACACTTTCTTCTTGAACGTTGTTCCAAACATCTTGAAGTTTTACATAATTTAATTTCAGAATTTTTGGAGTTGATATGAGTGGTATAATGGCCTGATTTTCGGACCGTGTGAAACTGCCCAGAATGGATTTTTCGGTGATGTTCACATCGTCTTTATTTTCTACAAGCTTTTCTGGGACGATTTTGGAAAAGTGTCTTTTATGAAAGTTGTTGAGAACGTCCTTTTCTATAACGTGTGTAAATTTGGCAATTTTCTGAGATAATTTGGATTATGGACAGAGCTTATTTTGAGAAGTAAATATTCTGTTCCAGCGAACTGTTTTTAGTCTATTTTTGAGTGACTGAAAATGGTGTTTACAGAGAGAATTAGATTTTTTGTTCTTCATGAAAAATGTTTATTAAAGACTTGTTTATGACATATCCGAATTTGAGAATTTTCGGAGTTCATTTACTATATTTTCAAGTCCAATTTCGTGAACAGTGCAAAACTGTCCGGTTTTGTCAGATTTTAAAGATTTATCAAATTGTCATGTGAAAAACGTTGGAATCTCGACTTGAGGTCTTTTGGTAATATTTAAGGACATTCCCATGCCGAACCTCGAATTGAATGAGATTTTTTATACGTGTTTTGTCGTGGAAAAACCCTCGGGAAACGTTTGGGAAATTTTATGATGCGGGGTTCGTTTTGAACGTTACGTGCGTATTTTCGCGAGACCCGTTTGGTCCGAACAAATTGGGATCGAATTTAGCCAATTAGAGAAGACCCTAGAAAGTTTGACTAGGTCAAACCTTATCTTCATCATCATTACCTTCATTTATTGCTTGGCCTTCATTTTCAACTTACCATTATGGCCATTTATGAAGCTATTATGAGCCTTGCTCTTCAATAATTGATCAAGGAAGAGGGAGAAGAGACTCAGGGCCAGCAAGGGAGAGGAGAGAAACCCACGGCCAGCTTGATAAGGAGAGAGAAAGGGAGACTTTTTGGCCATTTCCATCATTTTTCTTGACTTTGGAATTTGGTCATTAATGAAGGGATGATGCGCGCGCTTACCTCATCGTTCTGATGACACGTGCGCATACCTCATATCCCCTATGATATATGCACACACATCATCCAAAACTCTAGCTTTACTTCCTCTATAAATAGAACCCTTTAGAGAGTTTTGGCACATTTTTTCCACTTACATGGATTGACCAAGAGAGAGAGGGAGAGAGAGAGAGAAAGTGCCGAGATTTAGAGAGAGAGAGAAGAAGCCGAGAGCCAAGAGAAAGAAAGAAAAGCCATTACCGAGAGTTGTTCGAAACCGAAACCGTCGCCTTTCTGCCCGTTCTCTACTCTTTAGTTCTTGTTTTATCAAGAGTAAGTGAGATTTTACTACCGAAAAATGACGTTGAAATACGTTGTATCACGAGCTTTCCCCGTTCTCGGTTCTTGGTGTTCCGATGTTGTGTTTGCTATAACAAGTTTGCCTTGTTTCGTGTTTTTGCATGTTATCTAACACGAATTAGAAATCGAGGCGTGACAAATGAGGTAAACCGTGACTTAGTCATGCCTGGAATCCTTGTTTTATACTTGCTATGCCCGTCATTGTTTGATCAACCACGGAGGCCGGTGCGGTAAGAAATGTTTCGTGTAATAACGATTGATATGTCCTCGCCTGTTACTAAAATTTCACTTGCTGAGTCTCCCCGACTCATCCCCCATTGTTTTTCCCTTTTTTAGGTCCGTAGGATGGCATCTCTCCCGACCCGCGTTGGCAATCCAGTGGAGCAGAGAGTTGAAGTACTCACCGTGATAAATGTCAGAGAAGATCGCGTCTACCGCCAAATCACGACGCTTGTGATGTTCAATGAGGGCCTAACGGACTTGGTGCCTCAGGGCAGGCCGGCTCCGGGATAAAGCCACAGGTGGGATGTGAGATGGCCAGACGGACGGGACCGGGGTGGAGGTAAAGAAGCGAGGAGCGAGAAGTCATAGTGGGGATAGGAAAGCCCAAGCCACATCAGCTTGTAATTAGAAAAGCTTTCGAAATAGGCTTGTAGAATATGTGTGATGTTTGCTATGACCCAAGAGAATAGCTTATTTAAATATGTTTGCATGTTTTGTAAACATAAGGTTTGCTCATGATGCTGCTTGTCTTATTTCCGCTATGTATTGAATGTGGTTGTCCTGAGTCATGCTTCCGCTTGTCTTTAAAGAAAGATAATAATGAACGGGATGCCATGTTAATGACCCCGAGGTAGGGGGCATTACATTAGCCCTGCAGGTTAGGCACTTTATAGATTCACAATATTAACATAGAACCCAATCGTGGCACAAGCACAACACTACTTGACCACAACGCATGTCATACGTCTATACTCATGCTCATGCTTATGCTCACACTCGTTCTCATGCTCATCGGGGCACACTTGCACACTTGCACACATGCATTTCTCAATTCTCCTTCGACCCGCGTAAAACACATCAGGTCCGACCCGCATAAAACGCATTAGGTCCATCACTTCGAGATCGATCTCTGGCCCGCGTAAAATGCATCAGGCTCATGACACAAAATCCACGTAAAACGCATCAGGTTGGTCATCTTCCGGTAGTCTGGCCATCGTCTCGCGTAACACACCTCAAGACGAGTTCAATACCCCGCGTAAAACGCATAAGGGCTTTATATGATCACACGTTCACAATCACCAATTATTATCTGAATCCTGCGTAAAACACATCAGGGCATTTTAGGTGATCACATGCTCATGTCATTCGTGCACACTCATATATGCACATGTTATGCCAATGCTCAATATGCACACTCATGGCCATAACAATCATACTCGGCAATTCACGAACAAATCACATATTAGCCATACAATGCCCAATTAAATCCTCAATGGACAGCCACTAATCAATCCGAGAGAGAGGAAAAACCGAGAATATACAAAATCGAGTCCAAACTAGGCAATTAGACAGTGATAGAAATTCATTTGGAGTAAATAGTAAATAAATTTCAAAAATTCTAAAATTTGGATATGTTGTATAAAACATCTTGATAAAAATTTTCCGTGCAGAACTCGCAACCCAGTTCTAACTATAAACATCTCGTTTTGGCACTCAAATCCAAACAAAATCCGGTTCACTCGAACAGCCCCTCAGACCATCAAAATACAACTCATTCAGTACCCCAATCATTTTGGAAAGTTTTAAAATTTTTATATGTCATAAACACAAGTGTCCCCAACAAGTTTTGTGAAGGAAGTATTTTGAAAATAGGTCTATAAAAAGTTATAAAAATTCGAACAGACTCGAAGGTCGGAGGAACAGTGTTTCCGGCAGACTTATTTCGGTCCAAAGATAGACTTCCAAATGGCCTCAAATGATTCCAAAAATTTCCAAATTAAATTATATCATATTTCGAGATGTTATGAACAACTTTCATGAATAATACTTTCTCAAATTCGGCCTATACAAGTCACACCAAAAATAGAAAAATCCAGCGATGTAGCAGCGACCTTACCGGAAATCAACCAACATGCACCACCAAGCAAACCAAGTACAACCAGCCACTAAACCAATTATCCACAGCTCTTAAACCATCCCTAAATCATCACATTAGGCCATTAAAATCATCACAAAATTAGCCCTAATCAGCCCACACTAATTAACCCCTAAAATACCCTAATAACCCCTAAAACTTATCTAAAGTGCACATAAGCCTAAATAAGGGTTAGGATTTCCACTCGCCTAGATTCCTAAGCTCCCTACAAGGCTGAACAAATGGGGAAAATGAGCGGGCTGAGATGATTCCACGACGGCGCAAGTGGCGGCGACGGACGGCCTCCACAGCAACGCGAACGGCGGTGGCTTACGGACGGCGGTCCACGATGGGGGGCTGCTCACGTGGCTGAGGAAAGAGAGAAAGAGATATTGGGACAGGTGGATGATGGTACAAGGCGAGGTGGCGGCGGCGGCGGCGGCGGAGCTGCTCCGGCGAGGGCCTCTCACAGCCAAGCAAAGAGGAAAATGAAAGAGAGGAAGTTGGCGTGGGTGGGGGAGATGATCGGCTGATGATTGGAGGAAATGGGAGGAGAGAGAGATGAAGAGTATTAATTGGTCCAAGAAGTTTGACCAAATTTTCCTTAATTCCAATTTTGCCCTTAAACACTTGGTTCTCATTAATCTAAGTCAAAATATCCAAGGACGTTTTGGTCTTTCAATTGACTGAATTATTGAGGTTGATCTTGTCCAAATATCCTTCAATAATTTCTCCTAAAAATCGGAATACCCAAAAATAGGCCTAGGGGCAAAATCGTAATTTTCCGATTCCGAGCTGAATTTTCAATTTTCAACCGTACCGACCCCAAATATATTTGGCCACACTAAAATGGCGTCGTCCTCGTAAAAATAGTAGCGTACGCCCTTAAAATTCGACGTCTAAGTCCGAATCTAATTTCACAATCAAAATCGCTCCATTACAATTTTAGGGTCTTTCACTAACAGTCGGCTGTTTAGGGTTTACGCGTACCGACCTAGGGTTACTTGAGTCGTAACGGTCTCGATTATCGCGAGAACGTGAGGGATTATCGCTAGTTCCGGAGGTCGCGATCGTTCGGATTTAGTTCGAAATTTGTTCGCTACGCATACTCTCGGTCGTACAGAATCACCCGCGATCCGATCGTACGTCATTAGCAAAACTAAATCCGTCACCCTCCTGGGATCGACCCACACTGGCCCAAAATATCTTCTTGTTGTTTCTCGAAATAGGTGCCCGAATCGCTGTTAGGTCCTCGGTCCACGTACTGTTTTCCTAATTAGCCATTCCCTTCCAGTTAGTATCCCACGATTGATCAAGTCCATGCAAGACTTACTAAAATTAAATAAGGATTAATATCTATTTCGTTGATCCTGGAAATGGGTCGAAATTCAGGATGTTACACGGCTAAAGGGAGAGGAGAGGGGGACAGGATGGTGATGGTGGGGTGTGGGACGGCAGCACCAATGAGCGGCAGCTGTGGCTTCCCGACAGGTGGTGCATGGCCGAGAGAGAGAGGGAGAGAACTCGCGGGAGAGGGAGAGAGGAGGGGGGTTGGCCGGTTGTGTGACATCTTGAAAATTTGTCCATTTGGGATTTATAAAATGCTTGGCTCTATAAATGTACTCGCAGTTAGTTCTCAGCCGGAACTGATCATTCCTGGGCTACTAACCATTAGAGAGAGGCTAATTAGAGAATTAAATTCATGAGACTAAGAGAAAATTCGATCGTGAACTGATTTCAACCATAAAATCACTGAGGTGACATTTTGAGCCACTGTAGGTGACTAAGAGAAAATTCGATCGTGCATTTGTGTGCAATTGATTGATTGGAAATACGCTTGATTATGTGCACGCTCGGGTCAAATTGAATTAGCTTGTCAATTGGCCATATTGGATGCTTATTGAGCATAAAATTGTGTGTGAATTGATGTGTTCACAGGTCATGTGTGATTGGCCAATTAATTGGTAAGTGAGTGTTGAGCACGTGAATGAGCGAGAAATTGTGTGTGATGTGGCATGTGCGATCGTGGGATTGTTTCCATCCTGAGGCAGTATGACTACGCGAGACAAGGCTCGGTATTACCGGAGGACGGCCAACCTGAGACGGTATCATTACGTGGATTGTGTTGTAGGTGGTGGGTGTTGAGCCTGAGGCAGTACACTACGCAGGCAAGATACATGACCTAAGGCGGTACCATTACGCGAGCCGAGAAGTGCTAGAAATATGGCCAACCTAAGGCGGTACCATTATGCGGGTTATGCACCGGGAGAACAGGTGTTGAGTCTAAGGCGGTACCATTACGCGAGCAAGATACATGGCCTGAGGCGGTACCATTACGCGGGCCTAGGAGTGTTGTGTATATGAGATAGTCATAGTGTACCTAAGGTGGTTTCATTATGTGGGTCATCGGTGAGTAGTGTGGAAAAGAAGGTGATGAGGCAAGCGCGAGTGCGTGACATGTGATTCGAACGTGCATGTAATTGGAAAATATAATATTATGGCTAACGTGCAGATTGCATGCTGGGAATGCCAAGTAAGTACTGATTGTGTGCCTGCTATGCAATGTTTGAGTGTGTATTTGTGTTTGTGATTGTCTGGAGGTACGTGATAGCCTATGTGGGGTTTAAGGGTGTACTTGCTGAGATATAATCTCATGGTTATTTCAACCAAATATTTCAAAACCCCAGCAAGAACAATGAATCCTCCTCCACCACCGCCGCCAGAGCGTTTTGGAGTACCGATGCACACTAAGTATAGTGTTGTAGAGTATCCTATAGATGACCAGATGACCTTGATTAAGCATACTACTGTAGTTTTTGTAGACGCAGATTTACCCCTATGGGAGTCCCATACTTACACAGCTTAGTTCTTTAGAGACGGGGTAGACGAATTTGGTCCCGTCTACGGTTTTGATGTCCCCTTTAATGGAATCGGAGACTGGGACCGATCTACTGTACCCCCTCCAGATGGCGAGCTGACTAGTGTGGAAACTGGTCTAGCGCAGTCAGGAGTGCAACCTACGCCTACAGCACCAGGATCTTCAGAGGCTGAGCACAAGCCGAAGCCAAAGGAATCTCTAGCGGGAGACAATCCAATGGACGTGGATCTCGGGCCAATACTAGAGGAAGAACCGGCAGAGGTAGAGCCTGAAGCCAAACCCGAGGACAAACCTGCCGAGCCTGAGGATAAGCCAGAAGGAAAACCCGATTATATACTCCCGTTTGAGCAGTAGGCTGACCCCGAATTCGTACCAAAGTACAGGTACAATGGGGAGTCCGACTCGGAGGGGCAGAACGAGATTCCAGTAGAGTCGGGTGACATCAATAACCCGATCGAGATTGAGGCTGAGCCGGAATCCTCAGAAGATTAGACTGTTAAGGGAGACCCATATTTGGAGGATAATGAGTCGGATTCAGAGTGGAAGCCGAGTAAAGGGCATAGGGGCTAGCTTAAGGGTGGATTTTAGACCTGTTTGGAGTGTACCATCTTTTAGGATAGAATATCTAGGTCATCGATCTTTTTGTATGTCAGTGGTTGTAATATAGTGTGCATGTGCATATTTGTGGTTTTGTAGAATTGTGAATATTATGGTATAAGTTGAATGAGAAATGGTTATGTGCATTCTCCCTATTCTCCCCAAGTTTTAATTGTCCAGGTATTCGTAGTTTCCGCTAAGGGATTTAAATCTCTGATGTTTATAAATGAGATCGGCGATAGTCTGGGACGTCGCAATTATCGACCAGATAAGTGTGTCGCGTGCTCGATTGGGTTCGGGGCGTGACAGACTGACTTGGGGAGGAGGAAAAATGAGAAGGGGGAGAGAGAATGGGAGAGACATAGGCTTGAGGAAGATAGTGGGGTGATTGACCAACTCGCAATAAAGACCATCTTGCCCCTAATCCAAGGGTTGAGGTTGATCCAAGTCTAATAATAGAGGGGCAATCTTGTCCATGAAATTCTAAATTATTGGGGGTGATTAGACCATAAATTAAACCCCAAAATATTTCCCAAAATGAGGAACACCATAATTAGGCCTAGGGGCAAAATCGTAATTTTCCGGTCCCAAGTCAAATTTTCAATTTTTGACTCTATTGATCCCAAATATAATTGGTCACATAAAAATGATGTCATCCTTGCAAAATAGTCGCGTACGCCCACGAAATTAGACACCAAAGTCCGGACTCAATTTCACAATCGATTTCGCTCAATTTGCGATTTTAGCGTCTCTCGCTAATGAACAGCTGTTTAGGGGTTACGCGTATCGACCGAGGATCACTCGAGTCGTGACGGTCTCGATTTCCCAAAGAATGTGAGGATTTATTACTAGTTCCGGATGTCACGATCGTTTGGAATAAGTTGGGGGTCATTCGCCACGCGCGTTCTCAGTCGTGCGGAATCACCCACGATCCGATCGTACGTTGTTGGCAAAACTGAATTCGTCACTCTCCTTAGATCGGCCCACATTGCCACAAAATATTCCCTTGTCGCTTCTCAAAATCGGACTCAATTTACGATCGAGTTCTTGGGTCCACGCACCGTTTTCCTAGTTAGACATTCCCTATTAGTCAGTATCCCAAGAATGATCAGTTCCGAGCGAGACTCACTAAAACAAAATGAGAAATAATCATCTATTTTATTAATTCCGGAAGTGGGCGAATTCAGGATGTTACGGACCACATAACATATTTTATTTGGCCCGATACCTTATATTATAGGATTAATGCCACGAAAAATCCTAAACTGGTACACTTGTGATAATTTTACCCCAAACTATTTTTTTAACCATAAAAAACCCGAAACTGGTACACTTGTGACAAATCTACCTCGAACTATTTTTTTGACCACCAAAATCCCCAAACTGGTATTCATGCGACAATTTTACCCCGAACTAATTTTTTAATATTATTTTTTATTTTTCGAATTTTTTTTTATTTGCCCAACGCCTACGAGGTCGTGCCTCGCCAGCGGCTGGCAGGGCCGGGCCCCTACCAAATCTGGCAAGGTCGAGCCTCGCCAGTGGCCAGCAGGGCCGACCTCGCCGGCTTTCGCCTCTGGCCGGTCGCTGGTTCGGCGACCGGCCAGAGGTTGAAGAAAAAGGAAAAAAAAAAAGTAAATAAAAAATAATAAAAAATTTGAAAAATAAAAAATAATATTAAAAAATTAGTTCGAGGTAAAATTATCACATGTATACCAGTTTGGGATTTTTGATGGTCAAAAAAATAGTTTAGGGTAGATTTGTCACAAGTGTACCAATTTGGGGTTTTTTATGGTCAAAAAAATAGTTTGGGATAAAATTATCACAAGTGTACCAGTTTAAGATTTTTCGTAGTATTAACCCTATATTATATAGGGATAGGATATTGCTATCATAGCGTCTCTGTCATTTTTTTCCCAATAACGGAGTATTCTTGACCACTCATATTTCATGGAAACCGGACCACTTTCTTCACCGGTTTTCAAAAATAAATTAAAATAGTCACATGCTATATATTATTCAGATGCAACAATAAAAGGAAATTGGGTTCCGAGTATAGGAAAGAAAACACGTCCACCAATCACTTTAATCGGCGTACATACAGAATATCAAGGGTATATAAGGTAATTTTTCTTACATTTAACTTTACTTTCAAAATTTTAATCTTTCAAAACATTAAGTTTTAAAAAACTATGAAACACTATATATGATTCTACATATATATATATATATATATATATATATATATGTATGTATGTATAATTTGAAAAGTTTCATATTTTTTAGAAGAAATAGCAATCATGTGGTACAGCTTCCCAAACACAATAGTATTTGCACGACAGTTACATGAATGCTACATTAGAAAAGTCTCCTTCCTTGATGAACACATAAACGATTTTTAATAAAGAAATAGGTGTAGCATTTTCAATATCATGTTCCTCACAAATCATTTGCACATCTTAATTCCCAACTGAAAAGAATCCAATCTTGAGATTAGATGAAAAGATCCATATCCTTTCAGGATTACGAGACAGCACAATAGACACCGAAGAGAGAATGATGTACATTCCAGTGCAGTCACTTGGAAAAGCAATGCCTCATTCCCAGCTGCACTTTATTTAAAGAGGTTTTTGGGAGAGTATTCTTCAAAAGAGAATTACAATAAAAATTGGTGGAAACCAGGTCCGAAAAGTTCCCTGAGGCATTATGCAGGCATTTTCACATAATGTATGCACAACTTGAAGGAGAGAAACCTACAGTTTCAGAAATGCTCCCAAATGATTTAGGCATCAAAACTCACAAGCAATCAGAGGTGAATTTAATTATAGTGTACAGACAGTCCAGAGTTGGCCATTGGCAATCTGCTTATACAGTATTCAACTTCGATAAAGTTCATTCTTTGTAACCCACCATGGAGAAAGACATGCATTAGGAAAAAGCCATGAAGCTCAGATGTCCTAAAACCAACTTACCTTTGGCAGACTTTCACGCATTTCATCGACCAGCCACCTGCGTGAGAAAGATGAGAGATCACAGTCAACATGCTTGGGGCCAAAAAGCAAATGCGTAATTCTGGTACCTTTATTAAGGAAATGAATTAAATTGCCAGAAAAGACGACCTATGCATGAAATCATAAACCTACATATTACATGTGGCGAGCAAAAAAAACCAAAAGATCATTACACATATATAGTCATATATTGATGCGGCAATAAAGACTTCTTATGATCTCTTCCCTCAGAAGGATAACATATATATTGCTAAAGATAACACTACCTGTAATCAAAACTGGGGAAGAGACGATGTAGAGTGTTCACAATTAAATCAACAGCAGCATGATCTGCAGCTGCAGTATCCGTCATGTGAGTGTGCTGAACCTGATCATCATAAATTTTGTTAGATCAGGTCAGTAGTCAGTACATGAAGTATCTAAGAAGTATAAGAAATTGCTTGACTTGCATCTTTTCCTAGCATATGAAGATTGTGAGTAAACATAAAAAAGATGATTAAAAAAAAAAAACCTTCATGGGAACTTTGTGGCCATCATGACTGCGGGCAACATGAACTCGAGCTAGGGAAGCACTTGCTATCGGAACAGGATCAAATTCAGTATCGGGTGTCTCACCAAGCTCTTTCTTAAAGACTTCATGCACCTGATCATAGCAGGAAACTGGACATTTGTCCAACATATACTCCCCCATAATCTTGACACAGTCTTCAGGTAACAAATACTCCTATATAAATGAACACAGCGGTAATGCTACTTGTTGATTTCCAGATTAACTCCGACATATATCCTACTCAGTTGCCTAAGATTATTGCAAAAACGATACCAGAGGAAGTACCGTTCTTAGATTTCCTAATAGCATCCAAAGAAGCAAAATCTATAGCATACCAACTGTCCAATATGTTGCCCAAGCTTGATATATATTCCTCCATTTCTAAAACATAACTTCGAAGCTTAAGTGCTGATCTGAGATGAACTTAGTGCTCAACTCTTTACTTTTCTTCACTACCCTCTGGCAGCCCGAACAGAGAGTATTGGTAATCTAGTTACAGTACAGAACACAACTTAATTTACTAACGAAACAAGAACCAATGTGTTTTTGAATAGACAACGAGCCACATCAATCACACTTGAAATTTTTTAAAAGAAACAAGATTTGGCTTGACAGCAGAGTTTGAGGAATGTAGTTACACTTCACAGCACAACTGAATGCATCAATGAAACAAGAACCAATCTGTCTTTGCATGCTAATGCAATTAGATGACAAAAAAGAGCCACAACTAAATCAGACTGATAAAATTCTGGTAATACAAGATTTGGCTTGAATACAGTCATTAATCCCACGTAATATCTCGTGTCAAACGTAGTACACAAATATCACATGGCTAACACATCCAATTATCACATAAACAGCCACCCAAATGAAGGTGACAATTCATTTGCATCAGATCCAATACTTCCAAAGACCATGCCATTCCTCGTGCCAAATGTCTGTAAGGTGATGTTATACAGGCGAAGGGGCGCAGGTGCGTACCCAAGGCAATCGAAGTGGCAGAAGCGGCATTGCGGGTGAGGCGAACGGGAACGACGGGGCAGAGCTTCAAGGCGGTGGCTGGATCATTGGAGGTCACGACCACAGCCCCCGCAGCACCGCCAAGGTGGCGCCAACCACAGCGAGAACCCTGGCGCGAGAGGTGGCTGCCCAATGTTTCCCAAAAGATCTTTTTGTGTGTCTGCTCCATTCTTAATTTTTCAGGATTCTTCACTGGTTGCTTTTTATTTTATTTACCGGCCAAATGTCATATGTTTACCTTTTGATCGCTCATAAAGTTTCTAAAGCGTCATGGAGCACGCACTTGAATGCTAGTCTATTTTTAGTCTAGTATTGTGATAAAGAGGTAGTGCTTTCAGTTGCTTTTAAGAACTCGTTGGCAGGAAGATTGTCACGTCCCGAATCCTATCGAGCTCGTGACATCCTCCACTGGTCAATTTAATTACGCGATGTCCCAGGAATGTCGCCGACCTCAAATAAACATCAGAGATTTCATTTCGCAAACGGAAACCATAAAATACCCGAACAAATAAAACTGGGGAGAATTGAGAGAATGTACATATCTTTTTCATTTCCTTCTTATACCATAATATTTACATTTATAAACTGTCCCATACATGTACATGCACACCGCCTTTCTCAAAAATCGATACTCCAAGGATGAAGACCTGGGTTTACTACTACTCCAAAAATGGTGCTCGCCAAAAACCCATTCTGAGTCTGATTCCTTGTCCTCTGAGTCTGAGTCCCCTTATACCGTCCCATCCACTAAGGACTCCAAAACGTTTTGGTGTCGGTGGTGGAAAATTCATGGATCCTGTCGGGGTTCTGAAATTTTTTTTGGTTGAAACAACCGTGAGAACACTTCTCAGTAAGTTGTAACCTAAACCCTACCTAGGCTATCACGTTATTCCAAACATAGATAAACACACGACCAATCAAACCACCACAGAACATACGAATACACATACCTGGACTCTCGACACATGCAGCCTGCACAATAGTTCACTGATAAAAATTTATTTTGAAAACACATGACACAATATACGAACTTTTCATAAATCACTCACCCAACGAACATGCCACATTTCCAATCCGCTCAATATACGCACATTCCACCTCCACTTTCTCATTCTTTCCATTCTCAATTCCTCTTTCACTCGCCAGTGACCCGCGTTGAAGTACACGCCTCAGGCACACTGCAATCATTCATTTTCCTCTTTCACTCGCCAATGACCCGTGTTGAAGTACACGCCTCAAGTACACTGCGATCATTCATTTTCCTCTTTCACTCACTAGTGACCCACGTTGAAGTACACGCCTCAGGTACACTGCGATCATTTATTTTCCTCTTTCACTCGCCAGTGACCCACGTTGAAGTACACGCCTCATGTACACTACGACCAACACTCAGCCCGCACCAAATGCGACAGGCCTACATGATCGAAACCCGAGTTTATAATGCCTCGGTCCAATCCCAATCTCACCCGAGCTGATCGTGCCTCGGACTGAACTCAATCATGCTCTTTCGAGCCTCAGCCTGTGCCAAATGCAACAGACCTACGTGATCGCTGCTCGAGTTTATGATACTCAGCTCGATCCCACATCACTTTCTCATGTCATTGCCTCAAATTCCATGCACACTTGCACCCCACACTTCACCACATCACCATTTTCACACAAAAGCACATTTTCGCATAAAACAGCGTTTTTCTTTATTCAGATGTTTTCAAATCATTTTCAGCCCTCCACAGAATTTTCATAAAATTCCAAGATGGACCTAACGGTACCAATCACGCGTCAAACGACTCACCATAGCACAGTGCACAGTACCCCCACAGCTCGTGAACAGTAATTTCTGCACTCAAACCACAAAATCACACTTCCAACTCTTCACGACACTTACATAAAACTCTGAGCCGGACTCAACAGTACCATTCTCGTACTCAATAGCACGCCACAGCATACTAAACCCCAATTCACAGCATTGATCGGCCTCTAATTTTTCACTAAAATTCTCGGAATTCAAACCTAGGGCCCATAATTCAACTTAACTCACAAAATCGCAACAACCTGCGTCTATCTAAACCCGAAACAACCCGATCTACTAGGCGAGAGTTTAGATCACAACTTACCTAGTTCTAGACTCTCTCGGCTAGAACAAAAGCGGCGGTAAAGCTTGAAATCCAACGAAGGCTTGCGGCGGCGGCAACAATCGGCGACGATCAACGAGCAGCGGCTTGCAGCAAGTGTCCACGGCGATGATGAGGGCTCACGGCCAGAGATGGAAAGAGAGAGAGAGAGAGAGAGAGAGAGAGAGAGAGAGAGAGAGAGAGAGAGAGAGAGAGAGAGTCACGATTGGATGGGGATGAGGCGGTGAGGCTGGCGGCTTGGGCGCAGCGGCGGTCCGGTGGATGTACGGACGGTGGCTTGGGGCGCGGCGGTGAACGGCAGAGGGAGAGGTGGCCGGTTGAGGAGCTCACGGTTGGGGGGGCGGGTTTTCACGAAGGGGGGAGAGAGGAATGAGAGAGAGAGAAATGGGTTTTGGACCAAATAGTGTCCAATTTTGATCATAGGCGGAAATGACCAAAACGCCCTTCTCTCACACTTTTAATCCGACGGTCCCGATTCGATTTTATCTTGATCCGACGGCCGAGATCGATTCTTGCACAAAAATATCCAAGGGTATACTTGTAATTTTCAAAATATCCAAGGGTAAAATTGTCCAATCAAAATTTGAGGACAAAAATACCAAAATGCCCTTTACCCTTAAAACATACCCTTTAATAAATCCTACGGGTATTTTGGTCACTTTCTCCGTTTCTTATCCAAATCGAATTTTTCCGGAGAAATTGAGTGCACCAAAAATTGACACGTGTCACGTGCAACGTCGTTCTAATGTTCCGGCGTGACTTCCAAATTTTCCGGTGTCCAATTTGGGCAAAAATTCCATAATTAAATTCTATTAAACGAAACTCGAGCATTTCTCGAGCTAACGGGCGGCTTACTGGGGAAATTCATGAAATCGACTCATGACTGATACTAAATCGAGTCACGTGCAAGTTCGTTCGGTACGTGACGACCTCGGTTGTCATTAAAATCGCGAAGATCAATCACTTGATCCGAGGGGTACAATCGTTCGGTATAATTTCGGAATCATTCGTCAAGTCGTTTCGTGATCCAACGGAATCACCCGCGATCCACTACTAGGACAGTGGCGAACTAACCCCTAACTATCCTTGGATCGGTCAACAGTGGTTCAAAATATCACTTCCGCGATTTAATGGTCGAAATCCATTCACGATCGAATTTCCTTTAGTCGCGCGAATTTAATTTCCCTATTAGCCTTTCCCTAATGGTTAGCATTCCCAGGAATGATCAGTTCCGGACAAGAATTTACTACGAGCACATCTCATAAAACTCAATCATTCAATAAATTCTAATTTGTGGAAATTTCAGAATGTCACAAAGATCGAGTTACTAATGATTACATAATCTTATCTTCCAGGTTTACTGTGAGCTTAAGCATCAAGCCCCTCAGCTAAAGCGACTAATTGATGACCTGTTGTCATTAGCATGCTCGTTTAGTTGAGGCACAGGAGCGGCTTTTGAAAGTTGAGAGAAAGCACAGAGTCAGATAAAAGGATGGATCATGCAATCCAGCAGCATGAGATTCTGGATGAACGTTTAAAATGTCTAAGGAAGCTACCTGTAGCTCACAAGAAAACACTCACTAGGGCAGAGCCAGACTTCAGGTCCGAGCTTGGTAATCAATATATTTACAGCTTCTTAAATCTTCAATTCCGAGTCATCAACTGTTTTATTTGCTGGAATCAAAGAGACAACTTGTTCAAATATCAGTTTCATCTGCTACCAATATGTCATGCTGTTGTCTGCAATTTTACCTGTTGAGTTGTTTTAAAGCCCTTGTTCTTATGAATCACATATTTTGCTCAAAGATCCTTATAGCTTTTTTACCTTGTTTTATTTATGTCTTTAGTTTTGGCGTCAGGCCTTTTTTATCCTGTTAAAGTGGGGCTGACATGTTGGAAGGACTAATCTGATTATTTTGCCTCTTGGACTTGATGTGAACAATTACTAATCGTTTTTCGTTTTTAATTAGTGCCATTCGTGTGTTTTAAGCATGCCAATGTACTCTACAAAAGAAGTAGTCATTCGGCCATTTACAATCTGCCTTCCAAGTTCATAAGTCATATGGAGATTGTTATTTAATTAATGGGTAATGGACATTAACCTAGTCGATCTCGTGTGTCTACAAATGTCGCTTCGACGAGCATTTTCAGTTCACATTACTTTACAGTGCACTGTTGCTTTTAGTTTTTCTTTATGTTTAATGATTTTGATATCTCAGTTCACCGTTCTCTCAAGACCATAGACGAAGAACACAACTCTGGTCTTTATTCTCAACACTATTGGCATTATTCGATGCAATGGCATTCCCATGTGATATACATTAATTATTTTCCAAAAGCACGAAGATCGGCATAATATGTGGCAATCCATTTTCTTATAATCTCAACCTCGGTTTTCCGCTGCTTGACCAACCAGATAGGATCTTTTTCAGTAGCTTGACTTATGTCCAAACAATGAGAACCTGCATGTAAGAAATTATTTTTACGGCATTATATGTGGCAATCCATTTTCTTATAATCTCAACCTGGGTTTTCAACTTCTATAATTCTGAAAATGGAAAGATAATTTCTTCTGTTTGACTTTGGTTCGACACAGATCAAGTCGACACATACCTTTAGTCGTGTAGACTGCAATGACAGAATTTGAAATATTCTTCAAAACCCTACAATGGAAGATATATAAGAATTGCTTTGAAATTTTATCCAATTCAATGATGTTTTCATAGAAATATATAAGTTTTGGTGCTACACTTACCGCCCCTGCTATAAGGATCTTGAAGCCCGTTGGAGAAAATAATGTTGCTAGCGAACCTGTGCAAAACAAGTTTTATGTCCTGCACTTTCCCATAGTGAATGAAGAAACGAAAGAATGTCATATGTTGTTTGGTACACATATATAGAGAAAATTAATGGAGTCTAGTATATATATGATTTTATTTTTGTGACCGTACATGACCACCGTAATAAGTAGTGGCCCAGTGTGTCCGAGGTGCAACGCCGAACTTTCTCTTGCAGTCACTAACGAACTCATTTAGGTCTAAGGGTTCTGGTGGAAACATAGTATTGTTGGTGATGCTGTCCGCAGGAAACACCATCTCGCTGCATATCTGCAAAGCCAAACAACCTCCATTTTCTTAGTACAACATGAAACTCGAAGATTCACTAATTATGGGGAAAAAGTTGGAAATTGGATTCATGACTAGATCTACTAAGGACATTACTATTAGGTATAGCTAATTAGGACTTATGAATCAAACTATTCACGAGCTACTCCTGCTCGACCATTAGACCACACAGATTTTGCTCAGAAATATGAGACACCTATGATGCTGGATCTTGGTGTTGTTCGTTCGTCACTTGAGTATGAAATTAGCTTTGTTTTTTCATAATCAATTCGAGTCAATTTCAACAGAGTGGTAAACTAAAATCTGTTCATGACATTGGACAATAGTGTGCACCTGCCAATCCCAACCCAAATCACTTTGAGATGGCCGAGAAGGTGGATTGACATAGCATGTCCTATTTGGGACCAAAGCGACGAGGCCTGCGAAAATCTTCCCGAGAATGTCATTTTTTGGAGAAGCTCCATCAATGGCATTGCATACCGCTTTCACTGGACGTGTGAAGGGATCATTGTACTGAGCAGCACCTATGTAGAGCGTTATCAAGTAGTCCTTGAGCTGTGAAGAGCTTTTTAATGGTCTAACAAAAGATGAAGATATGCAATTAGATGTATATTCGTCAATGAAGCATATCCTTTAATATTTTTTAAACTAATATCAGAGGTTGAAATCACTTTATCATGTTAGACTCATTCACTTTGTTTAGTGAAAATTCATGCTATTGTGGGATAAATTGTCAGTGTAAATAAACCTTTTCACACGTGGTCTAATCCACCCTAAATCTGATGGTAAGTGAGGGAGTTGAAAGCTGAAACATGCAAATCAAGAATGGATAAACTGCTATTGTAAAGGGTTTTTTTACCCTTAGTGTATGCTATAAGTTTCCAATTAGATATATCTAACAACTTTTTATTTGCTAAGAACTACTTACACTACAGAACATACTGAAAAGTTTCCAAAATACAATATGATGCATGAACTCAATTCCATCATCCCGCACCTGCAAGTTTTGAAAGTTCTGCTCAATTTCGTGAGACCATGAGGCTCAGAAGCAACTCTATCAATTTCCTCCCAGGATAGTCTTATGGTTCGGTGGCAAGAAGAACTGGTTTTCTGAAAAATTACCCAAACAATCATTCAAGTGATCGGTCTGATTACAGAAAATGCATGCTAAAGGAAAAATGTATAAATCGAGCAAATAAGATTACCAAAAAATCTTTTGCGACTACTGAAAAGTATGGGTCCCGACGTATGATGTCGTGAAAGTAGAGAATTGGAGCGGATGATGCCAAAGCTCCGAGCGCCACATGAGGATACTTCAATCGGAACCATGTAGCTAGCACTGAAAATAAAATATACGTATCCATGGGAATCGCACATTAGAATTGTTCTCTTCGATGCAAGTAGTGGGCTATTTTCTTTAATTTCAATTTACAGCTGTAGTCATATTGCTGATATCTGAAAATATATTCACTTACTTCCCCCATATGATCCTCCAATGACAATTATTGGAGAATGTTTGGCATTCAATTTCTGTTTCAGGTATACAAGGATTTCTGCACAATCGGCAAGAGCTTGCGCCGAGCTGAAATATCCGCGGGTGCTAGCGTTACTTAATGCTTTGTGGAGTGTCAACCCGTACGGGATTGATTCACCATAAAATCGATGCTGCAAGATTTCAACTTTACGTTCGTGAATTGCAAGAATATGTACATAGGCACGCCAAACATAAGGGAAAAAGAAGGTACAACCAGGCAAATTGCATAGGGCATTTTTATTACCTCTACATTGACCAAAAGCGCTCTAAACTGAGCCGCATTATCCGTCATGAACCCATTACCGGTTATGTCGTCGTCGATGGGTCCTTCTCCACCAAGAGAAACGAAGATCGGGGCACTTGCACTTGCGCCACCCCAGTATTTAGAATTGATCACGTATCTTTGTTTGAAAGCAGTGTAACTTTCTGGCCTGTAATTAAAATGATCGAGGGTTTGGTTGTAAAAGAAAGTCTGGAAGTCCTCTGATGGGACGGAAGCTCGAACTGCCCATGTAGGATCTTGAATAAATGTTCGGCGGATTACGCCCAGCTTCGGAATATAGAGACCATTTAAGCTCTTCCCGGTAGCAACACAAGCAGAGAAAAGCATCAGAATGATCAAAAGGCTATAAAGTGATGAAGACATGCTAGGGTGTGTGGTTATTGCTTAGGCCAAAGCATACACTTGAAAAGGAGGATGCTTGAGATTTTTTTTGGCTTCAACTAGTTCACATTTGTATAGAGTAACCCCGATCCCAATTTGTACTACTATTTTCCATGCGGAATTACATTAAAACTATTAAATTATGTCTCTCGTTTGAGCCTTTGTACAAGACCTAATTCGATTGGAGGATGTATATCAATTCGCTAAACCAAGTATGTTAGAAAAGAAAAGGAATCCCAATGGATCATCACTGCTTTATTCGGATTAAAATTTCTTTTCTTGAAGGTCGCACTAATCCATCGTAACGATTTCTTTCTTGTTGGAGAAAACTATCCTAGGTTGCCGCACCAAAGAGTTTACTTCTTGGCTGGACGGTGTATATCTTTCCTTATCTGTGAGCCCCGTCAACAAGAGTCAAATTTGGAACAAAGCAAAACAAGGATAACTTTTTGGTAAGATAGAGAGGGCTTAGGCTGCGTTTGGTTCAGCATTGGGAAGGGGCTTTCGGCCCCGAAAGCCCCTTCCCAAAAATGCTGAACCAAACGGTTAGCATTGAGCATTGAAAATGCTCAAAACTAGCATTTTCAATGCTGAAAGCCCAATGCTGGCCGGACTAGCTTTGGGCTTTCAGCCTTGAACCAAATGCCAAAATCATTTTTATACTTCCCAAACTACCCTCACTCAAATTTCAATATTCCGGCTTTGCCCTCTCGTTACTGTTCATCTTCTTCACCAAAGGGACTCCGGCGAGGGCGAAGGGCCGGCGACGGCGAAGGTCCGGCGAGGTCGCCCTACCCAAGCGACGGCCGCCCGGGGTCGGGCGACCGCCCAAGCGTGGCCGCCTGGGTCGCGCGACCTCAGGCCTCGTTGCCCGAGGTCGGCGTCCCTCGCCGGGGGTCGCTCGGCGACGGGCGATGGCCGCCGGCGCCAGATCTTGCTCTCCGGTGACCGTAGCCCTTCGCCGGAGCCGGCGAAGGGTATTTTTGCCTTTTTTTTTATAAAACCCCCCAAAGCCCATTTGTAAAAAAAATTAACCAAACACCACTTGGGTTAAAGTAGCTTTGCAAATGGGTTTTTACCAAACGCCATTTGCATTTCCCATAAAGGCTTTCACCTAAAGGTATTTGCATTCCCAAACTAGCATTCCAAATGCTGAACCAAACGCACCCTTAGTCTTTGGTTCTCATCTATTATTGAAATCATCCACATTTTTTGAAATTGCAATTCAACGTATCATTGTTTCAAAGCAAGAACATTGGCATATATTCAACTGTCCACACTTCGGTATTTGGCTGCATGACCAACCAGTCTGGATCGGTTTGTGTCTTTGGTTATAAATCCAAACAACGGGAACTTGCAAAATATATAATTAGCGATGAGAATATATTTTGAGTTTGAATCCACAAAGGAAACCTGCTCTAAGTAGAAAATTTAAATCCGAATAGGGCTTGTGGTTTGATGCCCAAACAAGCAAGAAATTACAAAAATACCTTCTACTTTGGAGTTAGATTTATAATTTGAGTAGGTTTCCTTCCCTTGAGTCTGTATGCAAGATTTGATTCAATTGGAGGATGTAGATCGGTTTGTTAACCTGATTCGATCCCCAGCTATGTCTTGACTGCGGGGGATTGAATTCAACCCTACTCGGTCAAAATGGCAATGACATAATTAAGTTGTTAAAATAAATCTGGTCGAATTGAGTAAACTATCCGCCTTGGAAATTTAAATAAGCACATCCAGGGATTGTTGAAAGAGATTAATCTATACATTTATCCTATTATTTAATAATGCATCTTGGCGAAACAAAGAATTATTTCCCTTCCTTCTTGATAATTACTGATTGGAATTTAATGGTCTTTGAACAAGGTTTCCTGGAGAAGTTTTCTATATGGGAAATTGTATATTGCCGCAACAAAAAATTTTCAAAAATAAAATCTGAGAAAATAAAAGTGCTCATATGTGAAAATCTCTATTTTTTTTTTGGGGGGGGGGGGTGTTTTAATGTAAATATAATAATTAATTAAGGGGTCAAATTTTTTTCTTCAGAGATCAACTCTTATGGGGCTGCTGCACATGGGTCTAAGTAGGGTCTCGTGCCCTAACATGGAGTCACGAATAGGTCTCAGCTTGCATTGGATTAGCGATGACATTATGGCTAAGCAATTTAAATTATGCCAGGCCACGCCAAGACCACATGGAATTAAATTGAGATTAGTGACATTGTTCGTTGAATAATAATAGCGATTGTCTAGAAAACTCTATTGCGTGGTATTTAAATCCGATTGTTGACTGACCCGCTATTATTTTGTGGCGTCAATGTATTATTAATTTAGGACATATTATTGTGGGAACTGTCTTTGATGTATGGACGCTTGAAATCTTACTTGTCAAAGTACACATGCAAAATATAGCACGTGTTTCTAAGGTTATGTGTTTTCATTGGACCATTGAGCCATATTTTCATGCTATTTCTTCTTTCGTCACGGACTTTAGGTGTTCGACAGGGGGGAGAGAATTGAACTTCTGGTTGACAAAACAGAGAACCTGCAGTTCCAGGTAAACTTGCTTTTCTTGGAGTTACTGATGGGATGATTGAGAGGTATCAAGTAGTTTCCACGTCACTGAACAAAAATGCGCATTATTTCAGGCTGACATTTTCCAAAGGCAAGGAAGGCAACTGTGTAGGAAGATGTGGTTTCAGAATCTCCAAATGAAGGTTATGGTGGGCGGAGTAGTCGTCATAGTAATATTCTTGCTGTGGCTCATAGCAAAATGGGGAGGTAAACAAACCTTTGGCGTTCTCAGGATGTAAAAAGAAAAGGCACGGTATGATTTTGTATCTGGACATGTTTGTTGGCATGTGAAGCTAGCCTACCACTTAGGATTTATGAATCTCATACCCAAATTTATCGACCATTTTTATTCTGCTGTGAATATAAGTTGACCAGGATTTCTCTTGAGCAGTCTTGCTTTGTGTCCATCACTTGAGGGAGCTTTGGCAGCTTAAGAGCAAGGATTTCGCTCCTTAAATAGAGATCATCTCATGGTTCTAATTAATCACAATTGTGCTCCAATACAAACTGGACACGCATTTACTTTCGAGTCCATCCTGAATTGGGCAACGTTTTGCTAAGTAGGACAAGATCAAACGTATTTAGGGGGGCAAACAATGGTTGATCTCACCATGCATTGACATATTATTGTGTTTGCCTTTATTTGTTACATGAATTGAATGGGTGAAGTTAAGAATATATAAAATGGAAAATAAATTTGTGAAATTTTTTGTATATATTTCAATATGTATATTAATGAAAAATACATTAGCCTATTTATATATTTTATTAGATTATTATTCTAAAATAATATCTCAATCAAAGGAAAATATATGTGCAACATGCGTGCAACATATGGGCAACATCCGTACAACATGCGTGCAATATTGAGTGATACGGATGTTCAACATAATTATCAAAATATTACCAACAAAAGAAATTATCCTAGAGAAAACACTTAACATCAGAGGAAATATTCTCATATCTGTAAGAAATATTTAAAATATCTATAATTTCCCCCTCAAACTCAAGGTGACTGCTTTCTTTGTGCATAATGAGAGCTTCAGGTGGGGAGGCAGCACCCAAGTAGGGAAAGGACAACCACAAAGTGTGCCAAAAAACAATTGAGTTGCAATGTCAGTGTTGGCGCAACATAATTGAATCAATAAAAGATTGCTAGAGTTATAGGATACCTAGTCCACCAATTTAGCATTAATGCGCAGCCAATGAAAAGCAACGACCGGCTCGCCATGATTATCGCGAAGGACTGGACGCAATGGAGATTCAGAAGGTGATTGTTGTGGGGAGCTTTGGCAGCTTAAGAGTGAGGATTTCGCTCCTTAAATAGAGATCATCTCATTGTTCTAATTAATCACAATTGTGCTCCAATACAAACTAGACACGCATTTACTTTCCTGTCCGTCCTGAATTGGGCAACGTTTTGCTAAGTAGGACGAGATCAAGTGTATTTAGGGGGCAAACAATGGTTGATCTCACAAGTCTTGTTAGGAAAAGAAACAAACGTATTGCTTCCTACTTAGGAAAATATTTCCAAATATATCTTGAGACTCGTAAGAAAAAGAAACAAACGTTTTGCAAGTCGAGCTTGATCTTTTACGCCCAAAGGCTTATCTGCCCAACATTTTATAGGACGCAAGTGTCAGAGAGTATCTATATCCATAGATTGAATTCAAAAAACCAAATGAAATGGGATCAAAATCACCGTACACAACATTTCATCGCTTTTGACTTGGAATTTTTCGACCTATATAACTCTGCTCTGCGCACGAGGTGATGCTCGGCGATCATCCGTGTATTTACAAAAAGATGTTGGAGGACTGAACGAAGTTGATTTGCAGCTCTTCAACTCCTTCGATATCGTACAAGTCATCGATGTCCAAAGCAACGACTTTCGAAGCGCTCATCTTCGTAGAGCTCGACCGAGCATTGACAAGGACTCAAGCATAGCTCGGCGTGACTGCGCACGCGTCCTCCTCCTTGTTCAGATCAGCCGGAGGCAAGAAACAGTCCATCGACAACCCCTTGATGTTGTTGAAGTCCACCTCCTCGATGGCCCAAACCTCTTCCATCCGCGTCTTGGAATGGCTCTCCGAGTTCTCGCTCTTTGCAGACCCAACTTAATTGTCTCTATCTCTAATTGATTAATTAAAATTAATTAAGAAATGGATTATTGAATGTTATATGAGCTTAATTTGATTCCAAACCCAGACAAATCCAAGTTCATGTGAAACTGAAACTCTTAAACAGGTTCATGTTCTTCCAATCTATTCTGCTAGTTCACAAATTCTAATAAGGGTTGATACCACCAAATACCCTAAATCAATACCCATGTGACAATTTACCCCAAATTAATTTTTTGACTATCAAAAATTCCAAACCGGTACGCCCGTGACAAATTTCCCTACCGTTAAATTGAATTAATACCACAAAAAATCGCAAATTGATAAATTTGTGACAAACGGAAAAGTATAACCCTAAACTGATATACATGTCAACTGTCACGTTTAACATCTATTCAATAAATGGAGATCATTTACTTTTTCCTACTATTAGATCACACTAAATGGAAGGTATCTCTTTTGATATCTTTCCTTAGTTTAATGTCATGTAAGTCTTTCCTTAATTTCCAAAAATCAAAATTATTGTTTCCGTTTTGGTGTGGGTAAGTCAAATTAGGGTATTCACATGGGGGATTCTAAGTGTCGATGGTAGAAATTTCCAAAAATCAAATTGAACAAAAGACCTTCTTCATTGATGAGAGGTTTTTCTTACAGTAAAAAAGAGATATCTTTACTAAAAGTTCTAAAACTTGTCACGAAAGTACAATTGAATCTTAAAACTTACAAAAAGTATAATCAAGTCCTAAAACATGTCAAATTAATTCAATTGAGTCCTAAATTGTAATTTTTGCGAATTTATAACTCAATTGCATTTTCGTGATAAATTTTGGGACTTCTAGTGAACATATCCAAAAAAGAAAAGAAAAGATGAGAGGTTTGATTCATGACTATTTTCACACTCCAATTAGCTTTTTTTCCCTATTGTTGTAAGTAATTTGACCAAAATAATATGTAATCAACATTTATGTATAACCAAACATAAGTTTTAATAAAACACATACATCTAGCGAAAAAATTTATCAAACACGCCTTTCTAATTTCCTCCCTCAACCTAAGTTTAAAACCAATGAATTTGTTTTTCTTTTTTGGTGTATGATTCTCTCGTGCTAAATGGTACTTCTATTTATTTTTGTATTTTTCATTATTTATTGGGTTAATACCACGAAAAATTATCATGGGTGTATTGATTTGGGGTTTTTGGTTATCAAAAAATTAGTCTGAGGTAAATTTGTTATATATGTACTAGTTTGAAGTTTTTCATGATATTAACGCTTGTTTATTTAGGCTGACAGTCATTCATTATGTTATTCAATAAAAGGAGGGTATGTTTTATGTTTCAGTGAATACTTATGTGTTGGATAGGGGTGAGCACGATCCGGGTGGGCGGTTTTTACCCCGGAATAGTGGACCGTCCACTAAGGACCGATTCCAAAAAATTGGAATCGAGAACCGCCGGTCAATTCCATGGACCCACACAAGAACCAAACTGCCGGTCCGGTCCGGTTCCCGCGTAGGTCCATGGAACCAATCCCACTAAGTTTTTATGGACAAATCAAAAAATCGACCAGTCTAATTCTTACCCGTTGGTGAGTTGTGTTTACAACAAGATTCGTCACAAAGTTCACAACTTCACAACAAATACATCCGTAGCCTATATTATATATCACACGTGATAGTTTATCACAAGTTCACAATAGTAAGCAAGGAGGGTATGTTTTATGTTTCAGTGAATACTTATGTGTTGGATAGGGGTGAGCACGATCCGGGTGGGCGGTTTTTACCCCGGAACAGTGGACCGTCCACTAAGGACCGATTCCAAAAAATTGGAATCGAGAACCGCCGGTCAATTCCATGGACCCACACAAGAACCAAACTGCCGGTCCGGTCCGGTTCCCGGGTAGGTCCATGGAACCAATCCCACTAAGTTTTTATGGACAAATCAAAAAATCGACCAGTCTAATTCTTACCCGTTGGTGAGTTGTGTTTACAACAAGATTCGTCACAAAGTTCACAACTTCACAACAAATACATCCGTAGCCTATATTATATATCACACGTGATAGTTTATCACAAGTTCACAATAGTAAGCAAGCAAACAAAACAACAACTCTCCTATTTTATTTTATTTTATTTTATTAATTTTTTTGTCAAATTAAAATATATTATTATTATTATATTACCGGTCCGGTTCAAGTGGGCGGGTGGGCAGTTCCATACCGAGAACCGAGAATCGGACTGGTACCCACCAGTTCCAAAAAATTGGAACCGGAAATCGGACCGGTTTCCTTGGGAACCACCGGTTCCGAGCGGTCCGAATGTGTCTTGGTTCTTTTGCACAACCATAGTGTTGGAGGACATGTTCAGTTTACATAAAAAGGTGTGGCTTAAGCTACATATAATAAGAATTAATAATAATGTTGGATATCAATTTCACTAGCTGTGTCCTTGTACAAGTTGGATTTTGCTTGAGCGAAAATATGAAATTTCAGAGAATCATGAGATATATACCAAATCCATTTGCAATTTTTTTAGCAAAGACATATTCCTCAATACGAGGGTCTTGAGATGGCGCAAAGTTTGTTGTCTCCTGATCGATGTTTCACGGTTTTTCAAATAGTAACTATGTTTGCGATGTGCGTAATTTCTTCATTGAAAATTGAATATTTTCTCGAAAAAGATAGCATTTTTTACTATGACGTGAGGTTAGAGGAGGAGGAGGAGAAAACCAAGCAGCCATTTTTCAGGAGGGTGACCACGAAATGCTTATCTCGAGAGAGACTTTTTACAGGGAGTTCCTTATAAAAACCTGACTTTTCCTATAATCGGTAGATCGCGTTAAACACTATTAATTTCAAAGTTTAATGAAAAAAAAAGTCAGGCCTACACACGCACCCACTCGCGTTCTAGAGGGTGTTTCAAAGTTCAATGTGGACCTAATCCTTTAATTAGCCGCGGTCGACGACTTCTTACTAGGCATTACGTAGTCAAAGGGGGTTTTGTCTTCTGTATTTTTAGTTGCAGTTTGCACACGACTACGTACCTACAAAGTTTGATTTATTTGGTAACAATAGTTGCTTCTTCTTTGACTTAATGCATAGGATAAAGATAATACCATGAATTAGAGGGCTTCACTCCCTAAAGAGCACCCCTACTTTATGTCTAATCACAATTTCACCCCGGATTTTTTATTAGTCTAAAAAGAAAATCACACACTCTCGTGGTCCCAAATCTACCCCTGCATGCAAAAACTGTAGCTAATTTCCTTGAAACTGTCGATATTAGGGCCAATTGAAGGTTCATTATCGTAACCTGCATCTTGCGTCTCTTCTTCGATACCCTTGCCTTCGTATGAAGTAGCAACAGGCTCCTGATGTTGATAATTGTGAAGAGGCTAGTGACAATTTTTGGACGCGGAGCAAATTTGGTAATAAAACGAAAGTTGATGATTCTTTATAAGATGAAAAAAGTTTAGGGCATAATTGGACCTAAACTTGAGGATTTTTTCTTTAAAGAATTAGGCCTAAATAAAAGTAGCCCAATTTGGAAAAAGAGCCCATATAACTTTCTTTGCAATAAACAAATGCATAATAAATATATTAAAAATCACTCATCAAAAATGGAATGAGTCACCAAAAATAATTTAACATTCGTTTTTTTTGTCGTTAATTCCAACCATTAATTAAAGCTTCAAGTTTGGACTCTAATAAGTCCTTAAACTGCTTCATCTAAACTCTAGAATGTTAAATTCGGGGGTATTCCCTAAGAAGAGAGAAGAAAAACTTTCTCTCTAGTTGGGGGGGCTGGGCATGCAGGCAATGGCACTTTAAAATAAGAAACGCAGATGAAAAACAAAAATAAAGAAAAGAAAAAAGAAATAAAAAAACTTAAAATTTATTTTTAAAAAATTATTAAAAGGAGTACGCGGAGGAAAATCAAATCAGATTTTCCATACTAAACGGTAGAAAATAATTTTTAATTCATTTTTCAAATTTTAGCTAACACCAGAAAATATTATCATTTCCCTCGAAAATGATTTCCTCAAAAATATTTTTTGTGAAATAAACGGAGCCTCAATTCTTAAAAAAATTATAAAAATTGTCAACGAGATTTTTATTGCATTGAAGTGTTTTTGCAATATAATTTTTTTAAAAAATCATAAGAAACACAAGACATGCACAATAAAATGGAGATATACGTGCCACACGGGTGCCCATGCAATATTAAGAGATACGGATAATCAACAAAATCATCAAAACATCTCTAACAAAGGAAATTATCTTAGAGAAATCCCTAAATATCAAAGAAAATATCCTAAATATCTCTAGGAAATATCTAATCTCTAATTCGCCTCTGTATGTCAACTTGAGTTTGAATTCAAGTTCGAAAATATTTAAATATTAAACTATACATTCTTCCAACAACTTAAATTTTTAGAACAGTTGGCAGGAGATACTGAGTTCGAATATTGATTGAATATTTAAGCATTAAACCAGACATTCCTCTCATAGATGAAAAAGAAATAGAAAAAATAATGAAAATCCTTAAAAACCTTTTGAAAGATATGTATATTTATTTTAAAAAGAGAAATGTTTGTATGGCAAACCTTAATCCACCGTGAGGATAACAGTTTTTTTTGGGCCACAAAAAATAAATAACAAATAATTAAAAATTTTCGTGGGGTCTACTCTTTCAAGAATTCGTGGCTCGGAATATGCTATTATTTTAACAGTAGTCCAAAAACTGTTGTTCTAGTAAAACTCGAATGTCAGAAAGAAAATTATCGAAAGAACAAAGCAGTCCCATTTGCTATGTGCTTCATTAATGCGATTAGGCTAGTTCAAGTCTTGCAGGAGAACTCATGTTAATCACTCATATTCGATGGTTCAAATCCATCATTCATGCCACTAACAAACAACATTACTAATGTCCCAGCAAAAATTTGACTGGCAGTGATCTTTGATACTGTGCTTTGTGAAAACCATATGGAAATCTTAACATAGATTGGATAAATTTCAGGATTAACGTCGTAGGTTATGGTCCCAAAATTTCGAATCACATAAACAGATAATAAGCAGGGAAATCAAATGCATTTTATTATTTCAAAATTTGTTGAGATTGCATTTCTGAGTCTCGAAACTCACTTTAGAATCTCTATGGACTTATAATGCCCGGATCCAGCGAGCTGAAATGTCACGATCGAGTATAGACATGAGCAGCAACCCTTTGGCACAGAGACTAGTAAAGATGCACACTGCATGTGGACATAGATATAGAAGTGATAGCGCGCAGTGTTTGTTGTAACGTCCTGAATTCGACCCACTTTTATGACATTCCGAATTTCGACCCATTTTTAAGATTTATAAAACGTGTAATTCGTCAGTGTGCTTATAGTAAAATCTTGCCCGGAAACTGATCACTCTCGGATATTGTTTTTAAAATTGAGATTTCGTTAGAATCGCACTCGATCGAATTTGACAGTTATTTAGAATCCAAACTTTGATATCGAATTTCTCAGAGTTCCGGAATGAATTTAATTGGATGGTGTCGATATTAATGTGGCCAGCTTCGAGATTGCCCAGGTTTGTCAAAAAATGAAATTTAGACCGGGTGCGGATTTAGACCAGTACATTTCCCTCTTTATTTAAGTCTATGCATTTTAGCATTTTCTTTATTTGGGTTGTGAGATTTAATGTGGACCCTTGGATGCTAACTTGCCCAACAAGGTGAATTTGTGGCCCTTGGATCACACTTGAGTGTGTTAGGTGCCTAGTGTGTACTCTCTCTCTCTCTCTCTCTCTCTCTCTCCTCCTCCTCCTCCTCCTCCTCCTCCTCCTCTTTCCCCGTTGCCCCCCATGTTGCTACCGACTCCCCCACCAACTCCTTTCTCTCTCTCTTTTTCTTCTTTTCTTCTTTTCCTTCTTGGCTTCGTGTCTTCTACTTCTTTCTTCTTCACTTCTGTTTCTAGTTCTGCTTCTTCTTCGGCTTCTCCATTTCATCCCGCCATACCAGCCCCTTGTTCAGCCTTGTTCCGACCAGCAACCGCCGTCTAGGTCACTGAAAATCGCCGCTCACTGCCGGAGACCGCCGCTGCTCACCGCACCATCATTTCTTTCATTTCTTGCTCGATTTTCTTGGGTTTTTCCAAGTAAGTGCTCCCTAAGCCTTAGTTAGGATAATAGGTTACTAATTGACATGTTTAGGGATGGATTAGGGCTATAGATAGTTAGTTTAGTGGCTGATTGTGCTCGGTTTGCTTGGTAGTGCTTGTTGGTTGATTTCTGATAGGGTTGCTGCTGCGTCGCTGGACTTTGCTATTTTCTCTGTCACTATTGTGGGCCGAATTTGTGAAAGTGTTCTTCATGAAATTTGTTCATAACATCTTGATGTATGACATAATTTAATTTTAGAATTTTTGGAGATCATTTAATGCCATTCGTAAGTCCATTTTTGGACCGAATTTAGTTTACCGGATTTATTATTCACCCGACTTTATGCTCTTTCCGATTTTCTATAAATTTTTCCAAACCTTTTTTCAACAAACTTTCTTCACAAACATTATTAAGAACATTCGTTTCTATGACATATAAAAATTTCAAGGTTTTCCAAAGTGATTTGGGTACTAGATGAGATGCATTTTTATGGTCAGGCGGCCTGACCAGACGGTTTGATTTTCGTGTGACTTCAAGTGACAAAAAGAGGTGTTTACAGTTGGAACTGGGTTTTGAGTTCTCACGGAAAATGTTATCAAGATGTTTTATGCAACATATCCAAAATTTAGAATTTTTGGAGTTGAATTACTATTTTTTTTAAAAGGGATTCCAGAACTGTGCGCTAGCCCAGAATTACTCCGAATCTGTGTATTCGGTTTTCCCTTGTTCTTTTGTGGCTGAATGTGGCTGTTTATGGCTGAATTGTGGTGCAAACGTGGGCTAAATTGTGCCGGTTCAAGGGCCGTTTTGTGTGATGATTTGTGGGACCGATTGGTGCTCGAAGTGGGGCTTAAATGTGTGATAGTTCGTGTGTGAATTAATGTTCGATTAGTGGTAATTTGCATTGGTTGTTCATTGTCAAAGCGAGTGGGTTTGAGTGGCGGTTTGACTTGTGATTTTTCCCCATGTGTGATTTTATGCCTAAATTGCGTTGGACGTGCTGTGTTAGGGGCTAGGTTCGATGGCCTATCGAGGCCTTTGTGCGGTCGATTTAGTATGGTGCATTTTGTGGAAATTGTGGTGGATTGGATGTAAGAATGGACTTGAGACGTGTTGACGGTGGTCCGTAGAATAAAGTTAATGGACTTGAGACGTATTGACGGTGGTCCATGAAAGGAAAGTTAGACCTAGGACGTGTTGATGGCGGTCATTGGAAATTGATTGAATTGTGTGGCTTGTGTGCCTGTGAGAACGGACTTGAGACGTGTTGACGGTGATTCGTGAAAGGAAAGTTAGACCTGGGATGTGTTGACGACGGTCATTGGAAATTGATTGAATTGTGTAGCTTGTGTGACTGTGAGAACGGACTTGAGACGTGTTGACGGTGGTTCGTGAAAGGAAAATTAGATCTGATGCGTGTTTACACGGGTCATGAGAAAGAAAGAAATATCCCGAGCCATGGTTACGCGGGACGGAGCCCAGATTGATCGGAGGGCTGACCTGAGACGTGTTTACGCAGGTCGTGAGAAAGTTGGCTGGACACGCATGCAAATTGTGCTTGGTTGAATTGGATGAATGTGCGTGTATGTGGTGCTCGAGTGATTGTGTTATGATCGTGAGCTATTATTGCATTATTGTGAATTAACTAACGTGTAGAGGTGACATGTGGATTGAGGCGAGGTAAGTTCGTAGATGTGAATTTTGTATGTTACTCGTTAGATTGCATGTAAAACTTGTCTGGATACGCATTGGCCTAGGTAGGGTTTAGGGTGTTGCTTATTGAGACTCGTTCTTATGGTTATTACATAACAATTTCAAACCCCCGACTCCGATCTTGAATGGTCCATCACAGCGTTTTGGGATCCCGAGAAAGAGCCGTTGGAGTAAGATCCCGAAAAGGAGCCCATGGAGTTGGTGGACCCTTTTTGTATAGCTAGGCTAACCTATTCGACCACTTGCCCTTTTTGATTATGGTAGTTTTAACCCTAGTGGCCTTTGTATGTAAGGTTGGATTTTGTAAGTGCGTGCCGTTGAATGCAGTCTGTGGTTCATTTATTCAAGTGTTCTACTACCCTTGGTCTTTAATCTTGTCTGGGTGCTTTTAATCGTTTTCGCTTGCACTTTATGTTTTGATGTTTGCGTGGATCGGCGACGAGTCCTAGGACATCGCATTTTCAATATGACAATGGAGGGATGTCGCGAACTCGGTGAGGTCCGGGGCGTGACAACTTTCATGATCAATAAAATGGATATGCATTTCTCATTTCGTTTTAGTAAGTCTTGCCCGGAACTGATCATTCTCGAGATACTGACCAATAAGGAATGACTAACTAAAAAAACGGTATGTAGACCCAAGAATTCGACCGTGAATTGAGTCCGGTTTCGAGAAACGACGAGGAAATAATTTGTATCAATGTGAGCCAATCCAAGGAAAGTGACAGATTTGGTTTTGGCCAGCAACGTACAATCGGACCGCGGGTGATTCCGCACAATCGAGAGTACGCGTGGTGGACGATCCTGAACTTATTCCGAACAATCGCGACCCCCAAAACTAGTGATAAATCCCCGCGTTCTCTTGGAAGTCGAGACATCACGACTCGAGTAATCCTAGGTCGATACACGTAATCCCTAAACAGCCGTCCATTAGTGAGAAACGCTAAAATTGGATTTAAGCGAAATCGATCGTGGAATTGAGTTCGGACTTCGGTGTCAAATTTCATGGACGAATGCAACTATTTTCGCATGGACAACGTTGTGTAAGCATTGCCCATTATATTTGGGATCGATAGGGTCGAAAATTGAAAATTTGGCCCAGGATCGAAAAATTACCATTTTGCCCCTAGACCCTTAAGTAATAATTTCCAATTTTGGGGATTAATTTGGACTAATCAGCTCCCAATAATGCTGAATTTAGTGGATCAATCTACCCCTAGATATTTTAACAAGATTCAATCCAAGCCCTTGATGGTGGGACAAGATAGTCATTTTTGGGGGAAGTTGTTCAATAACCCCACTCACCATTTTTGCTTAAACTCTTGCAATCTCTCTCTCTCTCTCCCCTCACTTCCTCACTCAGCCGGCCATCCTCCCCTCATCTCACGCCTCACTCTCTCCCATCCTCTCCTCCTCCTTACCGTGAGACCGCCGGAGCACCGCCGCCGCCGCCGCTCGCCGGAAATCGCCGCCCGTCTCGCCACCACCTCAGCCGACCGTCTCTCTCTCATTTCGTCCCCCACCAGCACCATCATCCCCCTTCGCCGCCCCTTAGCCCAGCCGTGAGAGCGCCACCACCCGTGGCTGACGCCATGTGCCGCCGAGGAGCCGCCGTTCGCCCCCGCTGGTTTCGCCGTGGCCAACGACCGCTCAACCCATTTTCTCTTGTGATCAGCCACCTTGGGAGCTTAGGAATTTAGGTAAGTACAACCCTAAACCCTAGTTAGGCTAATGTATATTTCTAGATGATTTTTAAGGGTTATTCAGGGTATTTTAGGGGTTAATTTGTTGAGAATGTTTAAGGCTGATCTTGTGGCTAATTTGGTGGCTTAGCATGATAATTTAAATCAGATTTAGTGGCCTAAAATGTGATGTTTGGTGGCTGATCATGGGAGCCTTGATTTGGGCAAAAATGTGGATTAAGCGAGTATAATTTATGGGCTGTGTGGTGGCTGTTTTTATGGTGATTTTTGTGGTCCAATGTGATGATTTGAAAGTGACTTAGTGACCTAGGGTGGACTGTTCATAGTTGAATTGGGTGTAAGCTTGATTCGGGCCATATTTGGTTCATCGGGGTTTTAGTGTGAATCGCTAAGGGGATTGTGATCGGCCCATGAAGAGGCTAAATTGAGCATGGCTTGATTGTGATTGTGTAATGCCCTGTGGTGTGCTTGGCATGGCCAATTCATGAGGCGCTTGATAGACTATCAGCATATGTAGTTTTGGCGTTTTAATTACGTGAATTTGAGTGCCAAATTACATGTTGTAACTGATTTGGATTAATTGGTTCATTGGGCATATTAAGATGCGAATTGAGCATGTTGTGGCATTGATTGAATATGTGGCCAAATCATATTAAGTGACCAGTGTGAATTTCACGAATGCCGAGTGTGGATATTGTGGCCATGAGCGTGCATACCGAGTATTGACATAACATGTGCATTATACGTGTGTGCACAAATGGCATGAGCTTGTGATCACCTAAATCACCCTGATACATTTTACGCGGGGTTCAGATAAAACTTGGTGGATGTGAACATGTGATCACATAAAGCCCTAATACGTTTTAAGCGGGGTATTAAACCTGTCCTGAGACGTTTTACGCTAGACGATGTCCAAACTACCAGAAGATGACAAACCTAATGCGTTTTACGCGGGTTGTGTCATGAGCCTGATGCGTTTTACGTGAGCCGGAGATCAATCTCAAAGTGATAGACCTGATGCGTTTTACGCGGGTCGGTGAATTTGGTAAATTACAAGTGTGCAAAAGTGCATCGATGAGACATGAGCATGTGCATGACATGCGTCGTGGCTAAGTGATATGTGTGTAAGTACCGTGATTGGGTTCTATGCCATTATTGCGATCAATATGTGCCTAACCTGCAGGGTCAGTAAAATGTTGGATTTGGGCCGAGGGCCTAAGTCACGTGATTGCTTGGTTGTTTGTTTAGTTAATGCTTGTCCGAGAGGTGCATGTTAGCCTAGTTTAGATTTAGGGGGTTTACTCGCTGAGATTCGTTCTCACAGTTGTTAAAACCCACATTTTCATACCCCCGGCCCTGGGGATGTTAGAAGTTCCAATCCGTTTTGGGATCCCGTCCCGGATAGACCGGGAGGTGATCGAGTACCCCATAGGGAATGGGGATACGTATATTAGACATTTTACTACAGTATGGGTCGACATGAGAGAGCAGCACTTTCAAGCCTACGAGTATATAGCTTGGTATTTCAGAGACTACACCGGGACCTTCAGACCTCTTAAGACCTTTGACGTCCCGTTCAACGGGCTAGATGACATAGATCCCCAGTGTGCCGATGGAGACCTGGCAAGCCCTAAGTACACATCCAAGAGGAGTTCTAGTTCTGGCCGCCGGCATGTTATCTGGGAAGTTGACGAGCCTGACCCGATGGACAAGGAGCCAGTAGACTAGGATTCCGATCAGGAGCCTATGGAATCGGATAGCAAGCCAAAGCCAATGAAACAGGACTTCGAGCTGGAGAGCGAGCCAAATGAGGTCGATTATGAGGACGAGTCGACAGAGGTCGAGTTCGAGCTAGATTCCATGAACTCCGAGATTGAGTTGTCTAATAGTTCTTCCGAGTCCTCGAGATCTGACCCAGACTGGGTACCTTAGGGCTTAGCTGTATCCCTAGTTAGGTTGGGCCGATACCTTTTTGACCAAAGCCATTCCTTAGGTTAGTGTTTAGACTGACCGCCGGTCCACTTACCCTTTTTTTTCAGTAGTGGCCGTTGAGCCGCTTTTGGTTTTTGTGCTTATGCTGTAAGTGGATATTATATATGTTTCCCTGATGTTAACGCAAGTGTATATTCATAATGTTGTGTATTGTTTGTGCTATCCTTGGTCACGTGTTTCAAATTGTACGGGTGTTGATGTTGCTTCCGCGTGTGCCTTGTTCTCTGTTTCGGGTTCTGGATCGACGACGCGTCCTAGGACGTCGCACAAAATCAACCTCAGTTAGGATGCTCGCGCAGCGTAGGGTTCGGAGCGTGAAATTTGTAATGGTCAAATGGCTACTTCTTTTATCGCATCACCCTTCGTCGCTAACGCTAACAATATTTAATAATTTTTTTTTTCGAATTTTTTATTTAATTTTTGTTTCTTTTACTTTTTCTTTTTCTTTTTTTCTTATCTTCTTCCTCTAGCTTGTGGCCAAGGTCTAACGACTGGCCAGAGGCAAAGGCCGGTGAGGTCGACCTCGCCCGCCCTTGGCAAGGCTCAACCTCAGCGAGGCTCAAATTCGCTGGTGGCTGGATGAGGCTCGCCCTCGCCAAATGTGAGAAGGCTCAAGCCTCGCTAAGGGTGGGCAAGGCTCACCCTAACTAGTAGCCGATAGGAGCAAGCTTTGCCCGAGGTTGACCTAGCTTGCAGCCAATCACCAAGGCCCGGGGACCAGCTAGAGGAAGAAGAGAGGAAAAGAAAAAAGAAAGAAAATAAAAAGGAAAAAGAAAAGAATGAATATATAAATAATTTGCAAACATATTAAAATATTAATAAAAATTGTCTATGTCAGCGCTGATCATGCCACGTAGGATGGTCGGTGTCCACGTTTATGATTTCCGGCGAAAATTGGCAAAATAGATTCAATAGTCAAACATGAAAATTTTTAGAACTTAATTGACAAAATTAAAAGATTTATGACTGAATTGGCAAAATCGCAATAGGTTTAGAAATTTTTGAATAATTTTCCTATTAAAACTAGACTTTGGATCTAATCCAATGCTGTCCTTTGCAACTGATTGTGCAAGCTCTCTCTCTTAGATTTGGTAAAATAACATCATAATCGGTATCAACTATGGCTAGAACGCTTTCTTTGATTTGGTGCGGGGACATTTTGTATTAGTCAGGAAATTATTGGCAAGGGGGTCAAGATTTTGAAATGATCTATTTTCACCAATTTTAGTGGATATTCCCACCTCATCATCATGTGAAAAGCAACGAGAAACATGTTTGGTCAATGTTTTCAACTATATCCTAATAAAGTAAGGGATTAATACCACAAAAAATTTCAAATTGGTATATATGTGATAATTTTATCTCAAATTAATTTTTTGTTCACGAAAAATCCTAAACCGATACACCTATGACAAATTTACCCCAAACTAATATTTTGACTACTAAAAACTCTAAACTGATACATTTGTGACAAATTTATTTTCCATTAGTTTCCGTTAAATTGGATTAATATCACAAAAAATTATAAATTGGTACACCTATGACAAACGGAGGATAAAACATAAAACTGACACATCAATCAATTGCCGCGTGTCATTTAACAAAGCAATTTGACAATAAAATTTAACGAAAACAAACTAAGGGTAAATTTGTTACAAGTGTATCAGTTTAGGATTTTTTGTGGTCAAAAAATTAATTTGGGGTAAAATTATTATATATGTACCAGTTTGAGGTTTTTCATGGTGTTAACCCTAAAGTAAGACCAATTCATCCACTTTCAAGTCAAGCTTGATCTTATTTTTCTTGTTTTCGAGCGCAAACACAAATGACAGAGCTAAAAAAGTTTATGTTTCCAGTGGGATGTGCAATGCTTGACAGTATGTGGTCTCGATAGTGTCCATGTCTTGTAAGAAAGAGAAACAGACAAGAAATAATCAATATGTTTTTACATAAACCATTTCGCAAGTCCATAATTAGAATGCTTGATGAGGCTAGAGATCACATGCATTTACGAGTGCGACAGAATTAGACGAGCATCACTTAATATCACGGAAGATTATGACAGACACATTCTGCAGTATGTAAGATGAATCGAATGGATGTATCTGTCAAGACAATTAGTACTCCTTGCCAAAAATGGAAGTATAGGCATGTGAAAAGTTCGTCCTCTAAGTTACATATGTATATGAAGTCGTGATTTCAACAGTTTACACTAGTCTTTTCGAGTTGGTGCTCTGCATACTCTCGTTGGTTTTCTTGTGCACTTCATATCGGTGTTCTTTCTTCTCTTTTTTCTCTGAAATACCAGATATGTGCATTTTGTAATATGTAAGATTCATCGATGGATGAAAATGTCCAGACAACCAGTTCTCTTTGCCAAAATGGAAGTATAGGCATGCGACAAGTTCATCCTCTAAGTGACATACGCATACGAAATCACGATTTCAAAAATCTAGATTAGTCTTTCCAAGTTGGCGTCACAGCTCTGCATACTCTCGTTGGTTTTCTCACTCGCGTCATTGGAGTATTAGTAATGTGAAAAATTCAACACGCCCAATTTAGTTTTCACAGAAATATCACGTCGGGTCAATGGGCCGTGGAACGAAGCAAATATTCTTACATCCGGATTGTGGCATACCGACGGTATAATTCGAGACTAAAACAATAGGGAAACTCCACCAATCTATTCTTGTAATAAAATGCAGAAATCAAATGCGTTTTGTTACTTCGAGATTTGACGAGGATTCAAACCAGATCGCCTTCTTCGTTGCATTCTCATCGGAGCTTGATGTGAATAGAGACTTTATATTCTGTCTCTGTCTCTCTCATTTTTTTCTCTGTTTAGTCGCTAATTAGTTCTTAATCTAAACGCAAGTCGAGGGATTAGTGTGAATTTGTTCGACGGGCCTCAATACAAAACCTTTCGATGAACGGGCTCTTTCGGGCCCACTCAACGCGAAAGATGATGCCCTGTTGGGCCAGTCGGAGGCCCACATTGAGGTCCAAGGGCAAATAAGTAATTTGTAGAGCGACGATGATCCGTCACCCTCTCGAACTTTCAAACGCCGCGGCAGTTTTTCATGGTCGTCTTTGCTTGTGGAAAGGCACAACTTTCGGGGGCAATTTTCTGGATCTCCCCCCTCGCTTTTCCACGATATTTACATTCTTGCCATCCCTGAGCATAGAACTCCCCCGCGCGCATTGTTTAACTGTACTGGCAAATGGAAATTCTTGTAATATTTTCCTGCTTATGCCTGAATAATAATTCAAAATACTTAAACAACAAGGGAAATGAGCCCAAAAAATATTTGGAGGTTTAGAAGAGAGTGGGATCTCGAAAAGCTTTTTTTTTTGTCTAAAAAATTTAGAAAAGTTGAGTGAAGATTAAAACGGTGTATTTCATGAGAGACCACTCCTCATCCCGTCCTTTAAAATATTATAAATCCATAAAAGGATTTAATATGATTGTCATACCATGTAACAGTAACACCGAAAGAGAACTGATAGAGCAATACAGTAATTAAACGGAGAAGTGGATGGAGCATATATTGGTGCTACCACTACTTAAAAGGCTAGACATGCATTGATCCTTAAAATGTTATGGACATCATTTTTTATACCCTTTCAGAGCTTATCATCCACGGACGGCCACCTATCTAATACTATTCAACAACCCATCATCAGTACCATATTAACAATAATTCGAGCACTCGAGTATTCTCTCTCTCCTGTCATTTCTCTCTAAAAATACACCCCCTGGTTGATCTCAAGCTCATGCAGTGCTAAGTTAAGCATCAAAGGGTCAATTCGAACACAAAGCCCAAACGCCTTGACCGACGTGTGTTGTCGTCTAAATCAATTTTCCAGCAAAAAGTTGCAAATCACGTCTGTGATTTCATCTCTAGCTTCGACATGTCCGATACATTAAAGATGGATAAACTCCCTTTTTCTTTATAAAAAAAAGAAAGGTGAAGGTAAGGTTTCATGTTTCTAAGAGCCTTCTATAAAATATTTAGTTGCCCATATAAAAAAACGAAAAAAAAAATTATGATCCTTTTTTTTTCTGAAAAGAAATTGTTAAGCAGGGACACGAGAGTCATTTCGCAAGCGAACCGAGTCGCGGGAAGCGGAAGAGTGGAAAACGTGACCCCCAAGCGTGACTCCCGTTTTCGCAGTTAGTTCTGGCAGTTACGCTCTCTCTCACTTTAAAAGCACCGAAGCTAAAAAAAATTTTAAGAAAAGAAAAATCAATTTCGAAGCGCAGAAGAAGGAAAAAATTTAAAAAGGAAAAAAAGAAAAAAAAGGAGGCTGAAATTCTCGTTCCTGGAGAGAAACCCAAGCGGCGATGAAGCCAATCGGCGGTGCCGAATCGAGCGCCGGCGAAGAAGACCGCGCGAGCGCCATGGACGCCGACGTCAACTTGAAGTTGGAGGTGGAGGGGGAGGAGGAGGAGGCCCCTCTGCCACTCGCATCGGCAGAAGAAGGAATGCCGGTCGCCGGCGGCGGCGGCTGCGGCGGCGGCGGCGGAGGGGCCGGTAGCAGAGTGAGGGGGCCGTGGTCGCCGGAGGAGGACGCGGTGCTGACTGAGCTCGTGGCCAAGTTCGGGGCGAGGAATTGGAGCTTGATCGCGCGCGGCATCCCCGGGCGCTCGGGCAAGTCGTGTCGGCTCCGATGGTGTAATCAGCTCGATCCTGGCGTCAAGCGCAAGCCGTTCACTGGTAATGACTTCTTCTTCTTCCTCTTCCTTTTCATCGCACTCCTTTGACCCGAGTCCGAACGGTTTATGCGCTGGTGCTTGGTGGTGAACCGCGAGGTTTTCATTGATGCTTGGTCCATGTACACGATTCGAAGAGTTGAAGATGTTGAATTGTTTTGATCGGTGTTGATTGATCATTGACGCATATTGCCCGTGCGCGTGGGATTTGTGGCTGGATTGGAAGTTCTTTGAGAAATGCCGTTGCTGTTTGTTCCGAAACGAAACTTGGAAGTTAGGTAATCTATTCGTGAGATTGTGGAGTAATCTAAGCTAGCACCCAATATCTTCCACGAGAGAGAAATTCATGCAATTGTATGCAGGTGCGCGACCATCGGCATGGGCGTGTGACTGCCCGCGCATGTGCTTGGGTGTGTGTGTGCGCCTACGTGAGTGCGTGCCGTATGCATGCCAAGGATTGTCGTGTTTTATCTCTGAAGATAGGGAACTTCAAACTTTTCTGTGGAGCTATAAGAAAATTGACTGAATGTATACTGTGATTGAAGAGTTGACAGAGCTACTAGCACTGAAAACTTTGCACGAGAATGAAAATCAAACGATTTTACAGTTACTGCCATCTGCCATATTTGGCACACATGCTTGTGCGTTGTCTGTGCATGCCGAGGATTCTGTGTAATGTGCAATGCAAGGGAGGAAACTTTGATAATTCTTGTAGGAGTATAAGCTACAATGGCTTTTGTTTGGTTAGGCACTTAATTGCTGTTACTTGGTTTTTCCCTCCCAAAAAGGTTGGCCGCTGATATGAATTACCATGATTGTGCTGTAGCCCATAGAACATCATCTTCTCCATACAGCACTTCAAAAGGAGACAAATGATTCCATGATTTTGTTCTAGTCTAGTTACGATAAGCTGATTCCTATGATTTTTAATTCGACTGCGAATATATGTCCGGAAGATTCCAGTGTACCTTTAAAATGCAGGAGTGTTGAGTATATAAATGTCCACAGGACCTAGTCTACTCCAGAGAGAGTGGTGCAGAACGATCATGTTATCCTGAACTTGTCCTATGTAACTTAGTTTGGCTGTTCTGTACGTTTCTGTTGACTCGGAAGCCTTGAATATGATCATATCCTGAGCTATTTTGTTTGTTTGTTTTGGAGCTTGCCCATGGCTATCTAACCCCATCTCATCTTTTATTATCTTGAATCTCTTATCTGTTCCTTGAATTTGATTTAACTGCTTTTTGCCTCACTGCTTCACATCTTTTAAGTACTACCACTCATACACTTCGTGTCATCTTTATACTTGCCTCACTTGGATTTAATTTTTCTATTGCCAAGTGGCAATTAGCTTTTATGACCCTCAAGTCACTCTTTTGAATTTTTTGCAAATTTGATATCAAATGTGCCAAGAAGGGTGAGATCTGATCTGCATTTGGGGGAACCGTTTGACATCTGTAGCTTTTGCCTGGTGCTAATGTGACTTGTTTTTGCAATGCTAATTTTGTTTTAAGGCTTGAGGGCTAGGTCAAGATCTGGTAATTGCAGCACTACAGGCTTGTTACTTTTATCTAGAGTGTTGATAAAATTGGTGAAGATGCTGGTGGCATAATTCATTGGGTGACTAATTTCTTTCTCAAAGTTGCTTCAATGGGAAGCCCGTTTTCTGTAATTTCGAAACAAGTGGCTGTCTTCTATGCCACTTCACTACTCAAAACAATGAAAATATTGCTGAAGCTGCTGCTGAGCTGAATCTATGGGATCATTGATGTCTTTATTGAAAGTCCAACTTAGATTTGTCTTGCCTTCTTACATTTTATCAACAATTTAAAAGATGGTTGTTTACTCTTCCTGCAGATGAGGAGGACCTTATCATAATTAAAGCCCATGCTATGCATGGAAACAAATGGGCAGCTATAGCAAAGCTCCTGCCCGGTAGAACAGATAATGCAATCAAGAATCATTGGAATTCTACATTAAGGCGCAAGGGCATAGGGCTTGGGAGGTCCAAATCCAGACCTACAGATATGATGGAGGATAGCTGGCCTGTGGAAACAAATGCATCTTCCGAGGAGACCCTGTCTGCAGGGGATAGTCAATCAAACAGGGCCAGAGATGGAAGAGAGATTATTGTCGAGAACGGACCGAAACAGAATGAAACGGAAGCACAAAGAAGGGATGGTCTTTCCGTTGCTGAAGCAACACAGTACACAGTTTCTCGTCCGCAGCCACGGTTTAGTGCATTTAGGATATACAAACCAGAAAAAAGCTCCTCAGTTGGCTCAGGATTTTCGAAGGAAATCCATGCTCTAGGACCTTCGATCTTGGCCTTTAAAACAGAGCATGGGGTCCACAATTTTCTTGATGACGCTCATGGCGATCCTAAGATTCCTCCGCATTGTGGCTATGGTTGCTGTGCTTCTCCTACTGGTTTCCATTCTGAAAGTTCATTGTTAGGGCCCGACTTTGTTGACTATGAGGAACCTCCCTCCTACTCAACCCTAGACCTGATGTCTGTGGCCCTAGACTTGAACAATACTGCCTGGATTAAGACCGGCCTCGCCAACGGTGGCTCTCAACTACCGGAGACAGGTGAATTTCGGAGAATCTGTCAAGGAGACACTGGTTCCTCATACTTGGGTCTATTTGAGCCAAATAAAAAGACCAAGCATACGCGCTTGGAGGAGGGAAAGAAAAAGTTGGCATGAGAGAGAAATTGCTGACCAGATGCGGGCCAGTCTTTTGCTGTGCCATCCAAGGTTAATAGTTTTGGTAGTTCGATATGGTAGGAAGATGAGGTATTCAATGGATGAGCTCCATATTTGCCCACCTGAGGCTTGATGCATGAAATCTGGGAATCTTGTTTTGTCAATAGATTATCGAGACCGGCTTTTCATCAGTTATTAACATTACATGAATTTTACTTCAGAGGATGTACATGAATTGGGTAAATTACATCAAAGGAATGACATGCGGTTCTCTTAGTCGATAGAATGGTTTTTGTGCTTGATTGATGATTATTTCATGTCAAAGATGGGTTTGATTATTTATGCACCATCATTGGATGCACTAGAGTCTCTTTTTATGTAATTTTCCTATGCCAAGCTCATTCAATAGGAGTGAAAGTTTTCCTAATGGTTCTGGAAAATTCATGTATAATCTATGACCGAAAGTTTTCCTAATATAATCTATGTCGTCTTTGAACTTTTAATATGATCAATGTAATCATCGAACTATTCCTGAATGTTCGATTTTATAATTGAACTTTTGATTTATTCAATCTATCCCCGCAACTTTTGATAGCGAAATCAAATCAAAAGGAAAAAAGGTATCTCTTTTAGGTTGAGAGATGAAATTACGTTATTACTCGTATTTTAGAATGTCTTTTTATTTTAATCCATTCATGAATCGATAAAAGATATGCCAATTTTTTTCATAACATTTTTGTTATTTGGTCTGATTGATCCTATATGCGTGTTTATGATCACTATAATTGGAAAAACTAGAACCTCATTTAGAGTTATATTCCCATTATTTTTATTTATTAATTGCAAATGTAGCTAAATGTAGTTAAGAAAACACGAAATACAAAAGCTAAAAAATTTTATCTATGTAAACGATTAGGAATAATATTTAAATTAATATAAGTACGATTATCTATAGATTAGTTTAATGCACTTTTCAGATAGGGTTAATACCACAAAAAATTTCATATTAGTACACCTGTGATAAATATACCCTAAATTAATTTTTTAATTATCAAAAATCCCAAAATGATATACCTATGATAATACATACGAATTTAGACATTTATTTTTCGCATATGATTTAGGTGAATGGTTCTATTAAATCGAGACATGTCATGTCCTTGCTCGTATTAAGTTTAAAATCGGTAACCCATTAGAATACATATGAATTTAGACATTTATTTTTCGCACCCATTTGAACCTGTTTGAAAATTTTAGGTAACATATCAGTGACCTGACCTACTCAAATATAAGCTAAAAATGGATTTGTAGATCCATTTTACCGCCTCTACTTGGTGGGTATAATTCAGGGATTTTGATAATAAAAAAAAAAGTTTTGCTATTGGTATGTCAGTGGGGGAAATTTTCAAATTAGGGCCCCAAGTGAGTGCATTTTCTCAAAATGGGGTCCCAAGTGTAATGAGTCCTAATTTGGTACCCAAAGTGCCAGATTAGTCTCAAATTGATGCCTGGATTCGCCGGCAGGCCAAATACTCACCGGCCGGCGAGTTTTTACTGTTTCAGTAGCCGGAACAGTAATTTTTTAATTTTTAATTTTTTCTGATTTTTTTTATCTCTTCCCTCCGCCGGCGTTGGGGAGGGCGGCCCCAGCGAGGGCAACCCTCCCCGACGTCGGCGAGGTCGCCCTTGCCGTCGCCGACCGGCGAGCACGGATTGACTCTCGGCAACATCTTACTCACCAAACCTCCAATCCCCACCGCCACACTCTGCTCCGCGTCCGGCAACAAGTCCTCGTCCCTGCAGAAGACGGACACGATGACGGAGCTGTGAACGAGCGCGATGCGGAGCTTGCCCAGCCCGACGGCGTCGTCCTCCCGTTCTTGCCAATCGGGACCCACGTCGGGGAGCTGGTGGCAGGAGAGGTCGCAAGAGGCGTAGAGGTCTCGGAGGGCGCCAGGGTCGACATGGCCGGGTCTCGTGGAGATGTAGATGGGGACCGACGACGGCCCGGTTGACGGTGGGAATTGCAACTTGTGCGGCTTGCGGGTGTTGGTGGGTCTCTTCGCCCACCTCAGCTGCATGGTTTTGGAGAAGTTGGGGTGATGGGTCATCTGCTTCGAAGAGGCCACGGACGACATTTTTGCTCGACGTGAATCTCCTCCTCTCTCGCCGGCGTCAGCAAGGGCGACCCTTGCCCTCGCCGACGTCAGGGAAGGCTGGGCGGCCCTCGCCCGACGCCGGCGAGGGCGACCCTCACCGGGGTGGCCCTCCCCGATGCCGGCGAAGGCAGCCTCCGCTGGCCCTAGGGAAGAGATAAAAAAAAGCAGAAAAAAATTTAAAAATTACTCTTCCGGCTACCAGAATGGTAAAAACTCGCTGTCCGGCCAACCCAGGCACCAATTTGAAACTAATTGAACACTTTAGATACCACATTGGGACTCATTGCACTTGGGACTCTATTTTGAGAAAATACACTCACTTGGGGCCCTAATTTGGAAATTTCCCTCTAAGGGGATATAGATTATTGATCTTGGGATATAAAAAAAGTTTGGAACTTTGGTGTAGACGATGATAGTTTAGGATTCTTTGCGATATTAATCCTAAACAAAACCGTCTAATAAGAATATTAAGATATCAATAAAAGAATTGAACTCCAAATTAAGAATCAAAGGTAATACAATAACTAGGGAAAAAATCACCAAAAATCCCAAACTTCACTCCTTGTGACACATTTACCCTGAACTTTTTTTTGTGATACCAAAAACCCCAAACTTTATTATTTGTGACATATTTACCTCAATGTACATTGTCCATAGGTATTTTCGTCTTTTTCGCTTTTTTTTTCCTTTCTAGCAAGGGGGGCCTTGCCGGCGTGGAGCGAGGGCGGGCCTCGCCGGCATGGAGCGAGGGCGGGCCTCGCCGGTGTCGGGCGAGGCTCCCCCTCGCCTAGGCGAGCGAGTGCGAGCCTCGCCCGACGCCGGTGAGGCTCGCCCTCGCTCGCCCAGGCGAGGGCGGCCCTCGCTCGCTCAGGCGAGAGTGACCCTCGCCGGCGTCGGCGGCCCTCGCCCAATACCGGCGAGGCCTCCCTCGTTGGAAAGGAAAAAAAAAGAAAAAGAAAAAGAAAAAGCGAAAAAGACGAAAATATCCATGGATAATGTACATTGAGGTAAATGTGTCATAAATAAGAAAGTTTGAGGTTTTTAGTGTTATAAAAAAAATTTTGGGGTAAATATATTACATGGGCTAAAATTTGGGGCTTTTGATGGCTTTTTCCCCAATAACTAATTAACAGGCTAAAATCTACCGTAGAAATCAATGTAATGACAGCAGACGAGTATCCACTATCCAGAAAGCGAAGGTCCATCAATGGAGGAGGGAGTTCGCAGATGGTTGGTGAACACATCAAAGTGGTGCCCATCTTCCCAAGACTTCTCCTCGGCCCTCTCTCTCTTCCCTCCTTCTCAACGCTCCTCAATCCTCAGGTTCTTTCGAGCTCTCTCGTGTTGGTATTCTTCATCTTTGGTTGCTGTGGTCAATTGGGTCCAAGAGGAGAGTGATGCAGAACCGAAAGAGAACATCAAAATGGCTTTTTGATCTTTTTTCTTTACGTGGGTAGATTCGTTAAAAGCGAGGATAGGAAGAGGGCATTGGTCAGTCGGTTGCTTCAGTATGCTCTGTTGCATCAAGTGCTGGGAATCCCATACGAGCAAATTAGCATCAAACGCACCTTGGAAGGCAAAAACCGTATCTGGTATGATTGCAGTTGTTCCTGACTGTACTTCAATTTTCCTTTCTTCGGTTATTTTGTGTGGTTCTGATCTTGGGTTTCAGTAATTTTGATCGTTCGGTTCACGTGTGGGCAAACTTAACTCGGAGGGTGATTTCCGCACAAAACCGACATTTGTCAAAGGCCGAGGATGCGCTTTGTTTTGTCAAATTTCGTAAGCGCGGCAAGCTTGTACAATGTCGTCGACACGATATACGTGTTTACCACCCGCCTGGGTGGCGCTGCTGGAACGCGCACTCTTCCTCTCGCAAAAGGTTGAGTGTTCGAATCCCGGGCGCGTGTGTGGTGGCTAGCACGTGTCGCCCCAAGGTTTACTCCCCGGCTGCCGGCCGTGCGGGGGTTTCCTGGATTACCAAAAAAAAAAAAAAACACGTATCCGCGTCTATTCAGGAAATAGTTTATGACAAAGATAGAGAAATATAATTGTGAGCTTCTCTCATGTCCTCCCTCTATGTCGAGTCATGAGTATTCAATTAGTTGTAGTGGTAATGGTTAAGACCTATCTATTAATTTGTTTTTTAAGATCAAAAGGAGATTATAAGAAAATTTTTGGATGAAATGCTACTTCAACAGGTGAGGACTTTTTTGGTCGAAACAGGTGAAGATTGAGGATGCCTTTTCTTTCTGGGCTTGGTTGAACTTGTTTGTACAGGGGGCTCTTTTCTATGCACGTTTTCTTAGTTGGGCCTCTCTGGGACAAAGCTTTTTGAACTCTTAACTTGTTTTTGGCCTATGGATATTGGTAAGAGTCTATGCTTTTCAATCTTTCATATTCATCCATTAGTTGCTTCTAAAACATGGTCAAATGGGGAGTTTTCCTCAAAAACACGGTTGAAAGGGGATGTCTTTGGATGGTTGGAATTATATTCATTCATCTGGCGTAAATTTTATCATTTTGAGATGTGCATTGTGTGCTTGTGTAGTTGCATCGCTATTGTTCTACTCTCTTGCAGATTATTTGCTTACCATGAATGATAGATTAATGTGAGAGGACTAACACGCAAGCTGTTTTTTATGTGGGTGCTTCTAACAACTTAGAGCAAAGGTCGATTAGAGAAACTTGTCTATAGCTAAGCAAGTGATGGACATCTGCTTTTCAGAATTTAGCTATGTGAGAGTTGCAAATGTGGAAAACAAAAACTGGATTTGGAATTATAGATGCCTTAATATGTTGGGATTTGTTGTAATGCCATCATGAGCATGTTGAAAGCCGATGATTATTTGGGAGATGCATTTGTCTAGGTAAATGTATCGTGGGTAGTCGATTTTCTCTTGCCATGAGCTCCCTTTTGGTTTGATGTTTTCTATAACTGCCTATCCTGTGTGAAGTGTTATGTTTTTCCAGTGATCTTTTCAGTGACCTTCCGAAATGTTAACATGCTCTGCTGTTTCCCTTTTGCCTTTTCTTCTCAAGGAATGTGATAAAGATGTCTCGGAGTTTCCCAATTTCAATTTTAATGTCTCCCATCATGGTGATTATGTGGCAATAGCATCGGAACCAATATGCCTTGTGGGGTTGGATATTGTTTCTTGCACTATTCCGTGGAAAGAAACGGTTACCAAATTCATTCAAAACTTCTCATCATATCTCTCAAGATTGGAGTGGGATTTTATAATAGGTGCTGGCAATGAAGAACAAATTTTGGTTGAATTTTACGGTTAGTGTTGTCCTCTACCTATAATAATCAGGATAATTCATTCAATCGCCCTCTTCATCTGTGGTTCAAAGGTGTATACTCATAATTTTTTGACATTTATCGCTCAAAATCGTGCCTTGTGCTCTTCTTGTGCCTCTATTAGACAATTCAGACAATATAAAATGGGATTGACATGGATGATGGTCTGTGCAACTTATTATTGACAAATAAGAACAGTAAAACACTATATCTTTTTACGGCCTTCCCTTCCCCTTTCAGTCAGGATATACAGTGTCAATTGTATCTTTGAATAATGTCCTTGCAGATGCAGTTGATAGCACTTACGTAGGACATAATGTTTACAACCAGTTGTGTCTAGCGAGAATGAATATATCTGTGCCCGAACGGAGATCTAGGATTTGTTGCTAATATTTTTACAGCGAGCAGAAGATGTCAACTGGTTGTTCGATCATTATCAGTTTGTGTGCTAATTTGGTGTGGAACAACTGATCGAAAAGTGAGTAGTCACTTGCTTTGCTCTTCTTTTAACTTCAAATTATAGACCATGAAGGTTACTATCTGTTCTCATAGCCAATACCAGGTAAGATTTGTATGGACAAATTTTTCATAGTAACACTTTAAGGAGGATTGGCTGTAAATGGATAGTGTGTGGTGACAATGGAGATTGGCAGTATTTAGAGGATACCCTTTCTTCTGCTCTTGGCTTCTTTACCTCTGCGTCTGTTGCTGTGCGTGTATCCTTCATGTACTCTATTCCATAGCACTGCTTGCGGTGGTTTTTGGCATGGTCTAGGTGAACACTTTTGTTTCTCTATGTAATTAAGGCCTCTCACCCTTAAAAGAAACCTTTTCCTTTCATCTTCGAGTTAGTGAATTATTGATTGCATAATCAGAAGGAAGATGGCATCTTTTTTAGGTTCACATTTTTTGGAAGTTTCAGATTATTTATAAGTAGACTATTTATAGATCTCAGCATTTGGACTTCAATTTTTTGAAGTTGTTGGCCTTTATTATGGTTGATAAACTGCATGACATCACAAATACCTAAAAGACTGAAGTTATCATGGAACATTGTGGAACTCATATATCTGTCGAACTTCCCTTCATGCGCAAGGCAGTTCACCGAAGATATGTGCAGTTCAAATAGCTACTCATAAAGAGGGGGATGCGAGGAAGGGAACGTGGAGTCTCTTGCTCCCATAACATGATAAGTTGGGTGGGAGTTTGGCTATTAGAGAACTGTGTTCGTTGTTACAATGATGACCCTATCCAACTTAAGTCAACCTATTTGGATAACAAACTTCAAGAAGGAACTTGCCAGATATGACTCGAGGAAAGACCCAGGAAATAGAACAAATGAAATATCTATGGTGATCTCTAGATTAACAGTTTCCCTGTGGATGGGTATTGATATTCATTTGCATTGCATTTGGCGTAGCATCAGGATTTTCGATCAGCTTCCTTACTGGTAATATTTGGCTCGTGACTCCTACAGATATTGGTGCTTGAAGGAAGCATATGTCAAAGCCATTGGCAGTGGATTGGCATGTGGCTTGGATAGAGTCGAGTTTCACCCCACTGGTTGGACAAACATAAATGTTAAAATTGACAGAACTTTTTCGCCGCACTGGAAGTTTTGGCTCCTTGATTTGGGAGAAAAACATTATCTCTCTCTCTCTCTCTCTCTCTCTCTCTCTCTCTCTCTCTCTCTCTCTCTCTCTCACACACACACACACACACACACACACACACACAAAATTTTCTGCCATTAGCTGATGTTTGATTCAGTCCCACAGTTTGAATAGAAAATAAGAATATTACCTTTGGATATGCCTACATCCAAGATTTACTGTAAGCCTTCTGAGTTGTGAGTGTTGTCTTGAAATATCGGACAGGACATTACTTCTTGCTGTGTAGATTAATAAAAAGTTGTGTCAATACTCTTTAAGTCCTGGTTTATGACAAATTGACAATTGAATTACTCTAATCCCTGTGTGCTACTTCTGCTGAATATTCTGGTTAGAATTTTGCGGATGCCTCTTGTATTTTAGTGAAATCCAATTGAAACCCCTTGTACTTCAATGTAGTTCTGTAGCCCATTGCATTTTTTGAAAGTTCGGTGTTAATCGAGTTTTGTTGTAGCGAGAGAGGGTCAATCGGATTTCCCATAGATTTTTGGTAAAGTATGAGCGCGTACTTTGTGCCTCGTTGCTCAGAAAAATTCCTACCATCTTCTCTGCCATTGCAGATATCCGTTGCAAGGGATCACCCAAGATCAGCAACCAAAAGCTACAAGAGCACATTGAAAAGAGTGGAATTTTCCGAGGATGAATATTTTGCTGGTTTCCATCTTCCAGATGCTAGTTTCGTCTTGCAAACAGTGGAACAGCTCATCTCGATTCTACAGGACGCCAAGAAAGCCTGAACCACCAAAGGAGCGCACAATGCAGCGTTAGCCGGAGACGGTGGCAGAAACCAAAATAGCAGCAAAACCATTTCAAGGGTCTTGTTTGTATATCTGTAATGCAGGCAAATTGCTATTGGGTCGAGGTTGAAGAAATGTATTCTATCTTTTCTGGCGAACGAAGAAATGCATGCACTGTCACAAATTCAAACAATAGTGTCAAGGAAAAGGCCCAATCATATAGGGGTGAGTATGATGAACCGCTCGAACTAAGACTGGATCGGATCGGCCAGTTTGTTCCGGTTCTCGAGAGTATCGGTTCGGTTCCCGGTTCCTAAAAGTAGAAACGGTTTCCGGGTGATCCGGTTCCTGGTTCTAAAGTGGGAACCGGACCAGACCGGATCGGACTGGATCGGATCGATAAATATATATATTTACTTTTTAAATTTTTTGAAGAAAAAAGAAAACCTAATCTATTTCCTCTTGTCTTTATCAATTTTTTTTAAAGATTGATTTCATTGGTTCCATTAGAACGTGATTGGTTTCATTAGAAAAGAGAAAAATAAATACATTTATTTATTTAAAATAGAAAGCCTAATTTAAAAGTACGTGATCGATTTCAATGGAATTGGACCGGACCAGTCCAATCAACGATCCCAGGACTAGCTGATTTGGTTCTCGATCCTAGAAAATGGGAACCGATCCTCCCAGTCCGATTCCCGATTCTTAGGTGGAATCGGATTAGGAATCGCTCACCCCTACAATCATATATATATATATATATATATATATATATATATATATTATCAATATATTTTATCAACTCAGTCGCAGGAATCCCTTTTACGTACAAAGGCTTACCTGCCCAACATTTTATAGGACGCGGGCGTCAGAGAGTATCTACTTCTATAGAATGAATTCAAAGAAAGCAATGAAATGGGATGAAAATCGTGGTATACACCATTTCATCGCTTTTAACTTGGAATTTTTTGACCCATATAACTCTGCTTTTAACTTGGAATTTTTTGACCTATATGACTCTGCTCTGCGCTCGAGGCAACGCACGGCGAGCGTCCATGTATTTACAAAAAGATGTTGGAGGATTGAACGAAGTTCAATTTACAGCTTTTCATCTCCTTCGATATTGTATGAGTCATCGATTATGTCCAAAGCGAAGACTTTCGAAGCGCTCATCTTCATAGAGCTCGACCAACGGAGGCAAGAAACAGTCCATCAACAACCCCTTGATGTTGAAGTCCACTTACTCGATGGCCCGGACCTCTTCCATCCGCATCATGGAATGGCTCTCCGAGTTCTCACCGAACCTAAACAAGGACACCGAGGCGTGACCGATGTTTATACTGTCAATGGTCCAGTAGTCCTGGATCGGAGACTCCATGGTCATCTCCCAAAAGACACTCTCGAAGCTCAACGACTTGATCCTTAAGAGGTGAGAGTCTTCCAACTGGACCAAGAGGCCGGTCCTCTGGCTGAAGTAGCCCCACAGCGTGTGCCAGATTATCTCGACGTTGCTGCTGCTCCTGGCCCTCAGCGTGGACAGCTCGGCTTCGAGCTTGAGGACAAAGCAGTCTTCGTCATTGATCGCCTTCTCGCCGATGCAGACCGAGCTGGAGAACAAGTCCGACGTGGCCCTCGGATCGAGACCCTGCTCATAATTTCAAGTGTTCTCTCAGCAACTAGTCCTATTCAATGTGTAGTTTTTCCTAATTTGTATGTCGTCTCCCCCCAACTGAAGCTCTCGTGCACAAAGAGAGCAGCCCTTTTCACCGGCGCCGCCTCCTCGTGCGGTCGGTCCACGAGCGCCCCATGCCATCCGGTCCTCTGGTCGGTCTCATGGCAAGATCCTGATCACCCATGTCGCCTGCGTACCTTATTATGTTTCCACTTAATTTTTTTTTATTTTTTAACAAAGAAAATGCACTTCTCGCGGGCCATCAAATTAAAACCTTTAAAAAGGTGCATCATCACTTGCGATTGGGGATTTTGCTTGTTTTGCTTTGACTATTCACTTTTGTGCAGCTTACGTGCAACTTCGGTGCAAGAATGACCCCCGATTCCCTCCTCTCGTCAATCTACCACCTGTGCAATTAGGCGTCCTCTCTATCCTTAACAGTACAAAGTTTCTTTGTTAAAGGTGTCGAAGCAAAAAGGAGGGAAATGCACGATCCCTCCACCCAGTTCCTGCTTTGTCTTTTCATCTTTTGTCTCCGGCCTCCTTCCCGCCGGCTAGTCCTGCCCGAGCGGTTGTTAGCACAGGTCCCGCGGAGGAGCAGGAGCCTGATCTGAACTAGTTCCTTTTTTTTCCCCCTCCATGTCTGCGCGATATACTTCGCTCCTGGCAATATAAAAAAATAAATAAATAAATAAATAAATAAGGATAGAGTGTTTTTTTTGTTGATATGATACTCTTGAATTTAATATCAAGAGGTGGAGTTTGTTTTTTGTTGGATATGACACTCTTTGGCCTAATACCTAAAAAAACTTTAGACTTTAGCTTTTGTCCCAATTTTACTTTTTATCTTGTAAAAATCCTCCAACTTTAAGTCATGTCTCAATTCTACCTTAAACTTTTTTTTGTTCCATAAAAAACCCCCCAACTTTAGATTGAGTCCCCATTCTACCCTAAACCTTTTTTGTATCATAAAAAACCCTCAATTTTGGGTTTAGTATCGATTTTACCATAAACTTTTTATTTGTCTTGTAAAAATTCACAGCTTTAGGTCCAGTTTTAATTTTACTCTAATTATTTTTTGTCTTATAAAAGATCATTAATTTTTACTTGAATCTCAAATTTGCTCTCTATTAATCATTCGTCAAAATTGCCATTAGTAATTTTGTGCTTGTCAATCTCTTATGCTTGGGAATATTCCATCTCTAACGGTCAGAGAACTTGCACTCGGAATGCTCGAACAGCTCATGCTCGGGATGCTTGAACAGCTTGTGCTTGGGAGTTTTCATCTCTAGTTTCCAATGAGAAATTTTGGAAGGAAGGTTAATGTGAGCAGATTTGTAACGTAAGTAAAAGTCTGTAGTTTTTTATAAGACTGTAAAAATTTTAGGATAAAATTGGAACAAGACCTAAAGTTAGGGATTTTTCATATAACAAAAAAAAAGTTTATGATAAAATTGGGACATGATCTAAAGTTGAGGGTTTTTTATGAGACAAAAAAAAATTTATGATAGAATTGGGACATGACCTAAAGTTGAAAGTTTTTTACGAGACAAAAGGTAAATTTTGGACAGAAGTTAAAGTTTGAGGTTTTTTAGGTATTAGACCGATAGTCTTTTAGCTTTATTACACTGATGATGATTTTGTACTGGCCATTTGATGTTGAAAAAGATGAAAGTAGGTGTATCATAACGAGGGAGTAATAATCTAGAGAAGGTCAAAGGATGTTGGACTTCCATGAATTATGATTAAAGAAGACGAAGCACATGGAATGTGGGGGGTGTGCAATGCCATTATTCCTAAGCGTGGGGTTAAAAAGCAGAGATGCCCACCTTAGCAGGGCGTTTATATTGCAAAGCCTTCGGATTGGAATGCACTAATGGGTCTTCTAATTAATATGCCAGCTTGAATCACCTTCAAAAGTTCCCCTTCTTATTATGTTTACCTTTTTCACTTGGACTTAATCGTGCACTAATTCTTTCGGGTTTAATAAAGTAAGTATACCCATTAGAGTAAGAAAAGAAATCATAATGCACCATGCGGTACGCACCATGCCCAGTTGCACCACAGCTTAACACGCAAGAAATGGATGAGACAGTAGAGATCTTGAGAGTTATTCTGCAAATTTACCAAAAGTTGGCTGTTAATCACCAGTTGTGCATGGCAAAGAATCTCTCAGCTTCTATTCTAACATGCAAAATTAAACTGCTATAATTCGGCAAAGCATGGATCCACCTAGGTAACAGAACGGACCTGAATGGGTGTCCCAGTGAGACACCAAAGAAAATGTGAGAGCAAAGCAAAGGCAGCCTGAGCACCTTGGGTCATCCAAGATTTAATTGTATGAGCTTCATCCAAAACTACCCTATACCATTCGAGTCTGTGGAAAATGTCGTCATCTTGATCCAAAGACGGAATTCGAATCGCTCTATTATTATTTTAGTTATTCAATGTCAGGTTGGGGGAGGAGTTTTGCATGGTTGAAGATAGCCAAAAGACGAGTTTAAAGAGATGCAATCTCACATGCTTACAAGCAGCCGTTAAGACACCAAATGCAGTCAAGACTACATCACATCCTGAGAACACCCTGGGATCATTTGTCCTCTCCCCACCATAGTGAACAAAAATTGAAATGCTTTCAGGCTTCGAATGAGTTTCAAGCTCATCCTGAGGAAGTCAACCGAAGGAACACTTACATATTACCCTTTCAAGGAGTACAAGATGGCAAACTTAACGTCAAGCTTATAGATGGGCGTTTGAGGTGTCTATCAAATTCAAGCAAAAGAGAGAAAAAAATGAAGACGTTTTAAGAGAGCTCACGTTCCACTGGCTTAATGGAGCCATTGGACATAAAATAAGAGTGCCACCTTTTACTTGTTTCTTATACTTGAATCTCTCTTCCTTCTCTTTGTGTTATCAACTTCGTCAGCATCCTCCATGAGAAATTTTTGAGCATCTGGACGTCGCCTGCTTGGTCCTGAATGTACTAAAGCAATTGTCATCACAGTCTTCCGAGGCCCCATTGCATCTGCTAATATCTACAATTCACAAAGTCAGAAACCTCCCCTACCTTTTCCATTTGCAAGTGCAAAACAATGAGTGCAAGATGCAGAAGTGAAAAGCTGACCACTCCTCTTGCCATTTCCTGAGCATCCGGAAATTGTGGTTGCTTCGCTGGAGCATACATTTACAGATATAGAAGAGGCCGCCCTGCAAAATTTCGGTCAAATGGTTATAGCATCCTGGCGTCCCATATGCTTAATATAAATATGCTTAACATAATTTGAGATTTGATATATCAAACATTATTGGTTATAAAAATCAAGACTATAGACAAAGGAAGGAAAGTTACAAAAATTTTGAAGTTTAGTGGGTCGGGTCGTCTAACAGCTTCAAAAGTCCTCTTTTATAAAATCATCGAGCCTAGGCGAGCCCAAGTGGACCTATGTGAAGGACTCGAGCTCAAAAAGAAAATTGCTTGTCAGGCCTGCCCAATTTGGGTTTTACAGTAGAGTATTGTACCTGCCACCCCCAACCCAAAGTATTTTTGAAATACATAAGTGGGAGGATTGAGGTAGGCATGTGATGTTCCCGTTATAGGCAACAACGCCTGCAATGATTTTGCCAAGAATGCCATTTTCAGTAGTATTGGCGGATCATCATTTTGAGCTGCTCCCATGTACAACTATATCGGCTAGTTCTTCAGGTCATTCCCGCTCTCTAATGGCCTAACACATCCACGCACGCACGATAAGCAGGAGAAGAGGAGATATTACGATTGTAATTACCTTAAAATCTTTGATGACCATGGGTATGCATTCTGTGGGGTCATATCGTCAAAGTAAAGTATCGGAGTTGATGAGGCCAGAGCTATGAGGGCCACATGTGGATACCTTAGTTGAAACCTCAAAGCAAGCACTGAAAATTCGCATTAGCTATTAGAATTTGGTAACTTTAAGATAACAATATAGTTATATCTTACTCACGTTCGAAAGGATTTATTATTTTCGTTGAAAAAGGATAGTAACAATTCATCGTTTTCACATAATAAAGAGACCAGTGGCTTTTCACATAAACAATTAAGAAAATGTATCAAAACCTATCAAATTTCTCATAGACCATTGCACTTACTTCCTCCATATGATCCTCCCACCACAATACCTGCATCATTGATAACTGTTTTTCGGCAAGGTAATGTTTAAAATGAATCTTTTTAGTTTTTGGAGAACAGTTTACTAAAGTCAATAGAGTTGCATGATCAATTTATTAATCCTTAATCCTCAATTCGTTGCTTTTGCAGAACAACAGTCATTGTGTTTCCTGGAGCTTTTCCCCTTCACCGAAAAATCCAACAAAGCCCAACGCTCTTCTTTTGTAACACTCTTCTTTTATTATTTATTGATTTAATTCTTTTGTAATTTATAAAAGTAAAGTAATTGATATATTAAAGAGAAAAAACGTTATGTGTTGTTAAATTGGTTCACGTAATTGATAGATTAAGTGTGATGAAGTTTGATACTATGCATTTTATACCATCCATCTTTTCAGAATTTAATTGGCCTAATTCCAAAAACAAATGTCAACTTTAAGTCAAGTGACAATTTTGGTCCCAACTTTTCTTTGTCTCGTAAAAAATCACTGTCACTTAAATCCCAAATTTGACCCCCTTGATTTAGAACTTTTGATTATCCAACTTGACTATTTCACTTTAATAATAAATCAACTTGGCTTGATAACTGGATTTAAAACACTATTCATTTGGCAACTTCTCTAAGAAATTGTTTAAAGAATAATGGTGAAGCTATTTGTCGCTCTCCTTCACTTCACCAGCAAATCAAAAATACCTCTAGATTGAATTTCTCTAGCTTGACTCACAGTTTTGTCATAATCTAAAGCTGTAAACCACCATCCATTGAGAGACGCTAAGGACGAGATTTGCCAAGGTCACGACCAGAACTTTTTTTTTCAAACAAGGGTGACTTCAAACCAAAAGTCAACGGGGAACCAGATTTGGGATAAAGGTGAAAATTATTGATTTTTTTATGAGATAAAAAAAGTTGAAGCTAGAATTGTTAGTCGACCTAAAATTTACGTTTTTTTTTTGGAATTAGCCCAAATTTAATTATATAAATCATATTATTTAATATATCAATTTTGTAAAATAATTTAACTTACTCAATAATTTTTTAGATTAATTTTATAAATCAGTCTTAATATATTGTGTATTCTCTAACATAACATATCTCTCCAAAGCTGCCAGGTACAGTATATTAGTATAATATATCACGGATTTTCCTAAATGCAAGGCAAACTCAGCTTTGAAATTGATTGGAGTGGTCATGTTTCAAGAACCCAAAATCACCACCCTTCATGCATGCAAGTCTCCTATACCACTCAAAGCTCGAGGACAGTTTCTACTTTTTGAGAACAAAAAGGGGAACACTTCCCTCAGCCTGTGGAGACAGTGATGCAACAAAAGACTGTGTTACCAAACCTGTGCAGTGAAGAGGACAAACGAAAGTGAGCTGTTTATTTACGAAAGTTAAAACAGAGCTTAATCATCTAATCTGTTGAATCCTCCAATCCTCTTTTGGAGCCTTTTGCAGCATAACATAATAATAAGTTGGTGCTGCTCTGTCGGCCAGCTTTACTGTGTTCCCTAGCAGGCCTCTTTTGTTGGGCTAGAGCTCTTTTAAATAGCCAAATATGAATTTTCCATTAAAATCAAGATAATATCCTTATTCAAAGCTCTATGGGAAAATTAAGTTGACATATAACGCAGATATTTGTTTACTTTAGTATATTTCAAACATCATTTTATCGATATAGCTGAAAATGAAAAAGGTAAAAGGTAAAAGTCGAAACGCAAAATAAATTCTCATCGAAACAATCCCTTTCTCTCACTTCTTTAGCCGAGGATTTAAAAAATTCATTTAAAGAAGAGATCATTCGCAATGAATAGGAGATGCTGCTAGGTGTATAGCATGTGCATCAATACTTTGCCTTTTCTCAAAGGCAAGGCAAGTCCATCTCGAAGACTTAAACTTGAATTTGAGTTGAAATCTTGATGCTGATTTTATAAGGAAAAGAGAAATTCTTGACACTGGTCATGTCTCAAGAAATCCAAAACCGCCCTCTTGTCAAGCTCTCCTTCCACAGTTAATACCCTCGTACCAGTCAAAGCTCGAGGATGGTTTTGACTTTTAAGCATGAAAAAATGGAAAAAAAAAAGGGAGAGAGAGAGAGGAAAGACCCTCCTATGCCTGTCGAATCAGTGATGCTACAAAGTAATGTGATACCAAACCTTAAAGCAGCTAAGGGGACAAACAAAAATCTGCTTTGGACTGAATTTACTATAGCAGTGTTCCGCCAAGAGTACGGTTCTTTAGAGGTCATCTCAATCAAATCTTCTCCTGCTTTATACTGTTTCTTTCTCCTCCTCCTCAAAATGATTTGGCTCTGCCATGTTTCCCCTCTTGCAGTAAAAATCTGAAGAGGGACAGAGTGAAGAGAGAGAAAAAAGTACATTGAAAAACCAATAAATTTCCTTTTTTTTTTCTTCATGCTCTGTATTCTCTTCTTCCTTGGATTACTGTATAGTTTCTCGTCATTATCACTCTTCATCTTGCTCACTCTTCCCCGTGTAGAGAGAGATCGCCTACCAGCTACTCGGCTACAGGACCCAGTGCTCAAATCTTGAAAAGAACATATCTTTCTTCTTCTTATTCAACCTTTGTGCATTGTCGTTGATGATCTCTGCCTCGTCCACCCATATACATGAAGAATCTCTATCCGGCCCTTGACAATGTCAAATTTGCCGAAATGCCATGTTGTTGAAGTCCAAGAGTGTCACAGTTCAGATGAGGAGCCGAGAGCTTGCTGCTCCAATGAGTCTAGCTCTGAGATTGAAGGTGTCGGTGTTGCATCTGAGAAAGACAGGTCGTCCTCTGCATCAGAGTGCTCTGTGGGGGTGGATCTTGAGGGTGGGGCTCCTGAGACCAGGGCGCATTTGGCGAACGTGGAGAGAGATTGCAGGATTTGCCATCTGAGCTTGGATGCAACAAATCAAGAATCTGGGGTGGCCATTGAGTTGGGCTGTTCTTGCAAGGATGACTTGGCTGCTGCTCATAAACTCTGTGCTGAGGCCTGGTTCAAGATTAAGGGTAACAAGTAAGTGCTTTAAAAACAGAGTTGATTTTTTCCTCTTTTTTCGGGTATTTTCACCTGTTCATGAACTTAAAGTGAAATCCTTTTATTTCTGAATTACGATTCATTATGCCTGTCGCAGAGCCTTCAATGTGGTTGAATCTGAGTCATGTGTTGGTCGCTGGTAATACAGGAAATGGTTTATGCATTTGTTTGATTCTGGATAATGGGTTTTTGTGTTATAAGGAGGTTCTCTTTCTGGTTAATACGCTAAAAATTTGGTTACCTTTAGGTGCTATGACATCCTATATTTAGGCTTCCGTTCACCACAAAAGCGTGGAAATTCTTGATACCATGCTGGGGACCGACCGACCTAATGTTAGAATGGAGGAACATGAACGTGAATAAAAAGATGATGCCAAAACAAGAATGTTGAATAGGAGAAAATGAAAGCATGTTTTGAGCATTTTCCGCAACTTACAAGGAGGACATATAAGAGTGTGTTCTTTGCTTTTGCCACACCAATTTAATTGATTTCTCAATTCCTGCACTTGGTGCAGTTTTCAGCTTCCTATGAAGTTTTTTCTTTAACACTTCATTGTTAACTGATATAGTTTCAAACAACTTCCAAGATCTTCTGAAAGTTCCCTGGCAAAATACAACAGACGATCATCTTATAATCCTTGACTTGTGAAAAAGAAACCGTGTTCTTCCCTTAGAGCATAGTTTTACCTAGACCACCACCTAAGTTCAGATAAAAACTGTAATGTGCTGTTGAAACTCCGCATAAATCAAGTTCTAAAGGAACCTTCCATGGTGGGATAGCCGATTCAAAAGAATCCTATTTTAAAGAGTAAGTCTTTGTTCTCAAGTCTCAAGTAAGTTGGAACTGGCAGTGCCAAAAGTGTATATCTTGTGACCATACTCAAACTTTTATCAAATTGACTTTGGAGTAACTGGGTCTTGTGATAGACCTATGGTCATGCTCAGTCAGGTATGAACAATTTAGAATTTCTCAGTCTTAGATGACCTATTATTGCAGATAGGTATCGATGGAGAACCTTGGCTCAATTGTTTGAATTAAAATGATGCCTGCACTCATGTACTTCATTCTGTAAGCACTATAAAGTTCAACTTCTTTCTCTTCCTCTTTGAACCAGACCTTTATAATACCTTGTTTTAGTGAGATGCAATGTAGAGCTCAGTTCTACTTTTTGTTTGTTTCGACAAACTCAAGCATGTTGAGTTCTCACTTGTTAACTTTATCAAACTTGATTTATTGGACTAATATGGTAATATGTGTGCTTCCTAGCTATTATACCTTTATCCATGCTGGCTTACTTTCAAAATATCATCATTAACCTAGAATGATGGTCGTTTAGTTGAAAAGTCTTTCAGTTTCTCCCAAAACCTTTTGTGGTGTGATCCAATTTCTAGTGGCAGATAACTCTAATTATTTCTCGTTTTTAACAGGGTGTTACACCTTCTGATTGAAGGAACTTCTTTAAGAGAAGTAATTCATATGTATGCTGAATCTCAAATCTTTTGTTTGTCCAAAAACACCTTTTGCAGTCTTTTTTTGAAAGAACTCATAATAATTGCTATTCTTGGACTTTTCTTGGAAGATCGATATGTGTGGAAGAAGATAACCCAAGGGGTCAAGAGTCATGCTTTAACTTTTGCCCTGCTGAAAACAAAGAACAAAGAATGCTTTATAAAGGAAAATTTCTATTCAATGGAAGTTTCTGCCCAAGAAAAACAGTATCAAAGACCCAGCAAGAGTAGGAGAAAGTCTAGGCATCAACAAATGCATCTGCATCATTTTGTTTGCTATGCTGAAATTGGAGAATTATGAGAGTAAAAATTTCATCAATTATCTGGCGATAAGAGTGCGAAGCTCTCTACTTGACGTGTGTAACCATTGACTCAAGTAAAGCAGGTTCTTCACTCCAACCTCAAGATATATGGCCAGCCATATGTTAATATTCCCACGAAGATGCCAAGCTTGTCTAAAATACCTTTCTGATAGGCATTTTGCCAGTGAGTAAATGAGGAAGCGATATACTAAACTAGTCCAACATTAACTTCCTCATCTTCTAAACAATTTATAGGAAGGTGTGCTCTGCAGACTGTTGTAGGTTGAGAAAAAGGTTTTTGAGCGGCATTCAAATACAACATTCATCATCTAGAGGAGGGCATTGCCTGAATCCCTACATCCCTACTTTGAGTCTCAGCTTTCTCAGTCTTTAGTACCAGTGCTGTTATTGTACTATAAGAACTGCTGGTTATGCTTCTTTCAGAATTATTCCTGCTATCTTTCTCCTGGTTTGACTGATAACTATTCAAATCTCAGAGTTTGTGAGATCTGTGGATCGACTGCACGTAATGTGACTGGTGCTAATGAGGCTGAGTTGACAGAGCAGTGGAACGAGGCAAGTGATGCTGTCACCACCACAGCAATGACTGCTCCACCGCCTGTGCAAGCTACGGAGACAAGGAACTTCTGGCAGGGCCACCGCTTTCTGAACTTTCTCCTTGCTTGTATGGTTTTCGCTTTTGTTATCTCTTGGCTATTCCACTTCAACATACCCTCATAATTGGGGACAAATGACACGATTCCGGTATGATGGTGAAGAAGGTACACACTCCACCACTTGCAGCATTCACTCAGTTACATTCCTAGTATGTACTGTCGAATTTGCTACATCATCTGGAGCGAGCTAGGTATCTTCAGTCGCCGTGATAATGTATACCCACTTATGTCTCATGTTCAACCAACTTCCATGTAAAGCGAGTTCTATTATTGACGCTTTGATATGCATAAACGAAATGCGTTATATTCTTTGTAGTTCTATGTGTTTTTAGCCCGTTAAATATCCTGATGTTTCTCCGTTTTTATTTTTCTCTCTACTCACAGAAATTCTACTTATTTAGAACTCCATAACAAAAAAAAAAAATCAGTATATCGTCATTGCTTAAATCAAAATGGGAAGGTGTTTGGCCTGAGTGAATTTTCTCTCTCTCGTCTGTGTCTGATTGACAGTTTCGAAAATTCAGTTGATTGCTTCCCATGCTTATTGTTGCTTGAGAGCGAGGCCCTTGAGCCGTAGATTCAGTGAATTGAGAATGCAGCAAGTACCATAGATGGCCATGACTCAGACTGATGTTGGTCTTCTGCTCCATTTCCTACATGAGCACAGTGATTGTCTCGGGAAAATCCCGAGATGTCTGGAGTTGATGTTTGATGCATAATTGCAAATGAATACAACAGCAGGTCCATCCATACATTGTGAAACATCTCTCATCCTTCGGTCAATGATGTTTGCTTATTCATCACTGCTTTTTTAAGTAGCATTCGGTTTCTGTTCGGTCAAATGCTCTTCCTCATCAGAGTGCCGGTGGCAATACAATCTCGAGTCATTCTATGAGTTTCACAGAAAAGAGGGTCACAATATCTCATTACACGGTCATGTCGCTGCTCAAGAGTACATTTGATTGCAGTATTGTCTTAGAGTTAGGACATGTTGTTCCTCCTGTATATCCTGTTGTTGTGCATTATTTGCTGCATCAAGGCCTGCTTGTCATCCTGACATACCCGTGGTGTGGCCTATGTCATAGCATTGAGCCTTGATGCTCTCTACTTGCGTTGACGGGACATGATTGAGTCTATTCTCTCTTCCTCCGGCGAACGCTTTCGTCGAACATACGTAGAGTTCGCAACCGCTTATAAACATAGGCGATGGTAGTGTTTCCAAAATACGCGGGGCTCGATTTTGCTTTTCCACGGGTAACTTTTTAAGCATGTCGGTCGTGCAATGCAAGGTAACTTCTGGTCTTGAGATGACTCGGTATCAAACTTCCAAAGGACACATTGGATTTCATTATCTATGTATATAATTATTTTCAGGGATAATGATACAAATAATTTATGAACTTTGGTCTAGTGCGTAATAAGATTTCTAAATTTTTAATTTGTTCAATGTAATCCTTGAACTTTAGCTCGATGTTCAATATGATCCTTGAACTCTTAATTTATTCAATGTGGTTCTTAAATTTTTGGTACATATTCAAATTAGTACTTGAATTATGTGAAAATGTTCAATAATGTTCCTGAAGTTAAATTAATGGAATGAAACATTTTCATATAGGCTGTGTTTGGTTCAACATTTAGATCAGCATTTGGAATGCTGAACCCAAATTTTTTATCTCCAAACTACGCTTTCTTATTTTAGCTTATTCCAGTTTTGCCCCCTCGTGTGTATTGTTCATCTTTTTCTTCGTGAGGTGGCCTGCAAGGGAGGTCGGCGCCAGATCGGGCCGGCAAGAGGCCGGCGGTTGTCGCCCGAGGTTGAGCGACCCTTGGCGAGGGTCGCGGGACCCAAGCGACGGTCACCTAAGGTCATGCAACCTAGGTGCCAGCCGCCTGAGGTCACGCGACCCAAGCGCTGGCCGCCTGAGGTCACGCGACCCAGATGCCAGCCGCCTGGGTCGCACGACTCAGGCCGCCGCTTGGGTCCCGCAACCCTCGCCGAGGGTCGCCCGGCCTCGGGCGATGGCCGTCGGTGCCAGATTTGGCCTATTGGCTGTCGCCTGACCTCAAGCAACGGTCGCCGACGTCAGATTTGGCTCGTCGGCGGCCGACCGATGTCGGCTCCGGCGAAGGGTAAGTTAGGTTTTTTTATTCCCAAAGTCCTTTTACAAAAAAAATTTACCAAACACTACTTGACCCAAAGTAGCTTTATAAAGAATTTTTTACCAAACGCTATTTGTATTTCCCGAAGGGGCTTTAGCCTAAAGATATTTGCATTCCCCCAAGTAGCATTTTCAAAGTTAAACCAAACGCACCCATAGTCCAAAGATTAACTTGAACATGTATCAAAAGTTTAAAGATTATATTGAATAAATTAAAAGTTCGGAAACTACATTAAAAAAATTAAAAGTTCATGAAATAAATTGCACACTGAGCTTAAATTTAATAATCATTAATGCCATTTTTCCTAATTTTTAAAACAACTAATCCACGTAAATGGATAAACAAATAAACGGGACGTGTCTCGACCTTCGACACAATTTCGTCCTATTGCTTCGGTGAATCCATTTCGTAACTTTGTTGATTGGCCAAATTGGGTCGTAGAGTAATATACTAAAATGGAATGACGATACGAAAAAAGTTACATTTTTTTTTTAAAATTTTACCAGGAAGGGCGAAAATAAAAAAGAAAAGAAAAGAAAATTCTTGTTTTGGCATTACTCGCTTTATTAATATCCTGCGCGATGCACGGACGTGCATAGCTCGTGCGGCATCTAAACTTGTGTCGCATAGCATCGGATAATTTTTTAGCAAAAAAAAATAATAGCATCTGATAATTCAATTTTTTATTTTGTCATAATCTGATAATTCAATTTATGTGTTAACATTTATTGTGATGAAATGAATGGATCGGTTCATTAAATTAACCTTTTTTTTTCATATGCCTATCCACGTGTTGTTGTCTCAACTTTTCAGATGAAGTAGAAATATTTTATTTTTTTGGTAAGAGGAAATTTTTTTTTTATAAGTGGCCATCGGTACACTAAATAATACCATGTGAAGCATTATGGGACACTCGGACCAAACTACTATGTATTTGAAGAGTTTGATAAATCAATTACTAAACCTATTTTATTTTTATTATAAAAATTAGGATTAATATTACGAAAAACCCCAAACTGATATACCAATGATAAATTTACATCAGACTAATTTTTTTACCATCAAAAATCATAAGCTGGTATACTTGTAATAAACTTATTGTCCATTAAATTAGATTAATATCACGAAAAATCATAAATTGATAAATGCGTGACAAATAAAGAGGCAAAACCCTAAACCGGTATAACCATCAATTGTCACGTGTCATTCAATTGAAAAATTTGACTGTAAAATTTAACGAAAACTAACGGAGGAAAAATTTATCACAAATGTACCAGTTTGAAATTTTTGGTGGTCAAAAAATTAGTTTGAGATAAATTTATCATAGGTGTATCAGTTTGGGGTTTTTTTTATAGTATTAACCCTAAAAATTAAAAAAAAAATCATTCTCAACTTTTCTCTAGTATATACTCTACAATGGGGTCTGAAATCTTACACTTTTTACTCTTAGATTTCAAAAAGAAAAACATACAGTTTGCATTCTCATCTCCATAACATTTAGTTCCTCAATGATATAAAACGTATGTGTTTTTTTTAAAATTTCTGGTTAAAATATTATGTTTTAGAAATAGGGATACAAAAAATAGGTGTTAAATTTGAAGATGTAAAGCTTAAAAATTAAATAGGAAATCCCAAGATCTTGTTTTTACTCTTCTTTTCAAGTCATCGAAAATGCATTTCAAGGGTTTAAATCCTGGGAGTTAAATTTCGAACCGTGCCTATAAAATTTCTTAGATAAATAATAAAGCCAATTTCCAAGCTATCTTTTGTATTTCCATTTAATTTTTTGGGCGGGAAAAAAAGCTTAAAATTTTAAAATTAGTCTCTTTTTTTTATATGGCCAAAAATAAAATAAAATTGGATACTTTCATACTAAAACTCCATTCTGCACATGTAGGTAAATCTATCTTACAATTCTTTTTTTTATTTGGTGATTTGGATATGATCGATTACTAAAGTCTTTGCACATGACGCTCATCGAGAACATGACCACGGTCACATGTCACGTGTATCTCTTTGTAAGCTGCAACTAAAGGACATGGAATTGGACATTGAATTTCAGTTGGGAATTCATGTTGTGTTCCTCTATTATTGGGGATTATTGTACAAAAAAAAATCTAAACATATTGTACATCGGTCAATTCAATCTTAATTTTTTCAATTCGGCCAATTTAATTCTAAATCTTTCAACGATTTGCAAATATAATCATTCTAGCCATAATCGATGACATTGGACGCTGGTTGTCTTACGTGATACAATCAACGCTAAACAGTTACCGCCGGCGTTGCTTATTTTTGCAATTTTCTTAAAATTTTCTGATTTTTTTCCTTCTTTTCCTTTTCTCTTCCTTTTTTCTTTTTATTTTCTTCTTTCCTATCTCCCTCCATCGGTCCAGGGCCTTAGCATCCACGTTAGCGCAACTGTGCTACGTAATATAGTTGGTATTCACGTCAGCAATTTCCAATCAAAATTGGCTAGAAGAACTATATTAGCAAATCGTCAAAAAGATTAAGACTAAATTGATTGAATTGACCATCGTATAATAAATTTATGACCTTTTATATAATTTTCTCGTATCGTTGCTTTTCCAGAACCCCAGGTCAAAATCACCCTTCCAAGTTGATCAGCCTTACGTTTTACAAAACAGATTTATCTTAAGGCTCAAGTTGCCATTTGAAGATTGTATAAATTAATGGTGAATGGCTATCATATGACCTTGGGACTCAATCTTGCGTGTCTACAAGTGTTGCTTCGAATGGTCAGCAACAACATCCGTCGAAGTAATCTCTTGATTGAACGAAAATCCAGGTCATTTGACATCAGCTCCTCCATGATATTACCGCGTTTGAATTTTTCATATGAAAATTAAAGTATGGAATGGCCATACCTTAATTAGCAAAAAAATAAATTAGAATGAATGTCCAATACAAAAGCTTCCAGTCAGAAAATATATGGTGTCGGGGCTTGCGTATATGCATGGTGTTGTCGCGATTTGTTCCTGGTAATCGTTTCGTACTAAGTGGTAGGTGATTGGATTGAGTGTACTAAGTGGTAGGTGATCGGGTTGAGTCGTGTAAGTGTCACGTACTTTGTACCAGCTTTGAAGATCATGGCCTAGGATGATGAGTCATGTAAGTGTCACGTACGTTGTACCAACTTTGAAGATCATGGCCTAGGATGAACATTTCCCTCATTTCTCCTCGGTTTTTTTTTTCACCTTTATAATGTTCTTCTTAACTTGCTAGGAGAACATTCATTTTCGATTTCCACATGATTCCATCAAACTAGACGCGACTGATGCAAGTATGCGTTGGCGGTGCCGGGATAGGGTAATTTTGAGAACATAAGAAAGGACAGAGAAATCGATGCAAAGCCCATTGTACCTTGCATGTAAATTTGGATCCTCGGATTCTCGGGTCATTTTTCGATCGGTGACGGAGCGCACCAATAAACATACCTTGACCTTGTTCGGCACATATGGGTACCATCAATTCATATCGATGAGAGCAAAAATTGAACTCTACAAATCTCTTTGCGAAACCGAGGGCTTTGCTAGCGCATTTCGACCCACATGACCATTCATGATTACACTAAATTGAAAGTACAACAGATAAAATGTGTAAACTAAGCTAACACCCAAAAATTAAAATAAAAAAAGACCAATTGAATAATAACCCCAACGTGCATGGCATGATTGGCGACATCAATCCACTCAAAACTCCTCTGTCCCCATTCCAATTAAATTCGGTGGCGAAACCTCCTTTGAAAACTCGGTAAAATCAATCTATTTTTTTTCATATTTTATTCCCTTAGTAAATGACAAATTAACAAATAATTTATTGATGAGCCAACGAACGAGGCACCGTCGAGTGTGGCCCCCAACCATTGGACCGCCGCTGGCAATCATTGCGGGCCGGTCGCGTGCTCCGGCGACGGCCGCGGATGGCGCCGCCGACATGTCGACCTGTCATCGAATTCGTTATTATCGGAAAAAAGGCAAAAGGGCAAGTGATTATTTTTATTTTAATTGTTTTTAGTTGTTATTTATGTTTTTGTTCGATGGTTTTTTTTCCCTCTTTAGTAGTGTTTTGTTGTCTTTAATAAAGTAAATTTGGTGGGGTTTCGATGAGATATTGTCCCGTCCAAGGTAACATGCACCCAAAAGCGGTGGGACATCCACCACCCCCCCACCTCAGACTTTGTGCTTCCTTCATTCATATCAATCCCAATACGATTATAGAGGGTACTCCATAACTTTGAAGCTTTAATTGATGGTTGGAATTAAAGACCCAAAAAACAAAGGAACTTTAACAAAAAAAATTTGGTGACTCATCCTATTTCTCGTGAGCGGTTTTTATGAAAAGGTTCAATGTTGTCCTTGACTCGGATTACTAGAAGGATAAAATTGAGCATTATTATACAGTTCGGAAATCAATTTGAATATGTACTAAAAGTTGAGAATCCATATTGAACAAATTAAAATTTTAGGGGTCATATTACATATTGGGCTATAGTTTAGGGACGGCATTAAACAAATTAAAAGTTCATGGATCACGTTTCACATCGGATCAAAATGTATGGACAGCTTTTGTCATTATCCCTTTTCTAAAGAAAAAATCCTCAGCTTTAGATCAAATCTTAATTCCGTCCTGTACTAAAAAAATCACCAACTTTCGCTTTATTCCCAAATCTGCCCGGCGCCCAAAAACCGCTATTAGTCTCTTCAAAATTATCTATTTCATACGAAGACGAGGATATTGGAGAAGACGCAAGACGCGGGTTCTGATAACAAAATCTCTAACCGGCCCTTATATCGATAGTTTCGAGAAAATTAGCGGCAATTATTGGACACAGAGGCCAGATTCAGGGCCATAGCGAGAGTTTGTGATTTCCTTTCTAGACTAAGAAAAAAAAGTTCGGGATAAAATTGGGATTTGGCATAAAGTAAGGGTGCTCTTTGGGGAATGGAGCCCTCTCCATTCATGGTATTATCTTCATCCTGTGCATCGAGTCAAAGAAGAAGCATCTAATGTTACCAAATAAATCAAACTTTGTAGGCACGCAGGTAGTCGTGTGCAAACGGCGACTGAAAATACACGAGAGACAAAAAACCCCCTTCGACTACGAAATGCCTCGCAAGAAGTCCACATTGACACACCCTCTAGAACGTGAGTGGTTGCATGTGTACGCCTGACTTTTTTTTTTTACTGTTTTTAACTTTGAAATTAATCGCGGTTAACACGCTCTCCCGATTATAGGAAAAGTCGGGTTTTCATTAGGAACTCCCTGTAAAAGGTCTCTCTCGAGATAAGCGTTTCGAGGTCGCCCTCCTGAAAAATGGCCGCTTGGTTTTCTCCTCCTCCTCCTCCTCCTCTATCCTCACGTCATGGTAAAAGAATGCCATCTGTTTCGAGAAAGTATTCAATTTTCAATGAAGAAACTACGCGTATCGCGAACATCGTTACTATTCGAAAAGCTGCGAAACATCGATTAGGAGACACGAACGTTGCGCCATCTCAAGATCCTCTTATTGAGGAATATGTCTTTGCTAGAGAAATTGCAAGTGGATTTGGTATATATCTCATGATTCTCTTGAATTTCATATTTTCGTTCGAGCGAAATCCAATTTGTACAAGCACATAGCTAGTGAAATTGTAATCTTGCGTTATTAATTAATTCTTATTATATGTAGCTTAAGCCACACCTTTTTATTTAAACTGAACATGTCCTCCACCACACAAGTATTCACTGAAACATAAAACATATCCGCCTTTTATTGAATAACACAATGAATGGCTGTTGGCCTAAATAAACAAAAAGTAAATACCGCCAAAGACCCCCAAACTGGTATATTCGTGATAATTTTTCGTTGTATTAACCCGATAAACAATGAAAAACACAAAAGTAAATAGAAGTACCATTTAGCACAAGAGAATCATACACAAAAAAAGAAGAAGAAATATATTGTTTCTAAACTTAGGTGGAGTGAGGAATTAGAAAGGCATGTTCAATAATTTTTTTGGCTAGATGTTTTTTTTTTTTGTAAGGGTAAGACTATATTACTTTTCAAATCACCATATACACAGAAGCACTAAAGACAAACCTCGACTCGAATAGGACAAAAAAATGTCCAACGGGGGTCAAGGATGGCTTAGCAAGAAATATACAAGAAGCGTACAAGGCTACAAAGACCGAGAGGGACTAAAGACCAAAAACTAATGAGTCATCGGCATAACTTCAAAGATTGTCTGTGGGAGTCCCCAATTTCTTTGCATTTTGCAATTCTTAGTTGTGTCCGCACTTCGCCCAAAAGATATAGCTTTATCCTTCACCACTTTGATCAGATGCTTGCGCATGCCGGGGATGTAAATAATCTTGTCTCTGAATAAGGAATTGTTCCTTTGAGTCCATATTATGTGACATAAAGCAGCGAAAGAGAACCTAGATAGGCAATGGGCAAAGGATGAACCACCACTAACTCTCATTATCCAAGTAATGTTGTCATGCCGAGGACAAATTACTAGATGTTTATGTTTATTAAAACTTATGTTTGGCTATATATAAATGTTGATTACATACTATATCGGTCAAATTACTTAAAACAATAGGGCAAAAAAGCTTATCGAAGTGTGAAAATAGTCATGAATAATAAAGACTATCAAGTCTCAAACTTCTCATTGTTTTTTTTGGAATATTTCGTGATAAGTTTTTCGATTTCTAGTGAACATATCCTTTTTTTTTGGTAAAAAAAACCTCTCATCTAGAAGGTCTTTGTTCAATTCGACTTTTGGAAATATCATCGACACTTTAGAATCCCTTTATCAATGTGAATACCCTAATTTGACACTTTAGAATCCCTTTATCAATGTGAATACCCTAACTTGACTTACCCACACGAAAAACGGAAACAGTAATTTCGATTTTTAGAAATTAAGGAAAGATTTATATGACATTTAGCTAAGGAAAGATATGAAAAGAGACACCTTCCATTTAGTGTGATGTAGTAGTAGGCAAAAGTAAATGATCTCCATTTATCGGATAGATTGTTTTTTTTTTTTTGTGGGGTCGGACTTGGATAGATTAATTAATTGAGAAGAACAGATGCGAGATTTCACGTTGCGAGATTTCACGTACTACCTCGCCAGCGAGCCCCCGGGGAAATTAATTCTAATACTAGTATTTGCTCAATGGAACCAAAGCCAGATAGAATAATAAGACGGGTTAATACCACGAAAACTCTCAAATTTGTAAACTCGTGATATCACGGGTTTACAAATTTGAGAGTTTTCATGGTATTAATCCAATTTAATGAAGGGTAAGATGTATCGATTTAGAGATCTTTGTGGTCAAGAAATTAATTATGAGTAAACTTGTCACATGCGTACCGGTTTAAAATAAACTTGTCACATGTGTACCTGTTTGAGATTTTTCGTGATATTAACCCTCATAAGAATTTGTGAATCAGCAAAATAGATTGGTACGGAAAAAATAAAAGAGAATAGATTGGTAGGACATGAACCTGTTTAAGAGTTTCAGGTTCACATGAACTTGGAATTTTCTGGGCTTCAAATTAAATTAAGCTTGTATATCATTCAATATTCCATTTCTTGGCTAATCATAATTAATCTTAAGGGATAAGTGCACCACAAGTCCTAAAACTCGTCACAAAAATGCATTTGAATCCTAAAACTTGCAAAAAGTTCATTTGAGTCATAAAACTTGTCAAAATGGTTCATTTGAGTTCTAAATTTAACACCGTTAAATTTACTAATAGAAACGCTAACGTGGCGCTGACGTGTCATTTTTAATTATTTTTCTTCAAACACGTGGCGCCACATTAGCAAAAATAAAAATAAAAATAGAAAAAGCTGTAAAAAACAAAATAAAAAACCAAAAAAAGGAAAAAAAAAATAGAACCAACGGTGGCCGCCGCCACAGCCACCGGGAAGGACCGGTGGAGGTCGCCTGGGCCTTCCGCCGGCCCTCACCAGGGACTCGCCCGGGGCCGACGGAGGTCGCCTAGGCCTTCCCGAAGCCCGGTGACCCTCGCCGGCCCCGGGCGAGTCCCCGACGAGGGCTGGCGACCCTCGCTCAAATCTGGGGCAAGGGTCGCGCCCTCCGCCAGATCGAGGGTCGCCGGCCCTCGTCGGGGACTCGCCCAGGGCCAACGGAGGTCACCGGGCTTGGCTTGGCCACCACCGGTTCTATTTTTTTTTTCCTTTTTTGGTTTTTTTTATTTTTTTTACAGCTCTTTCTATTTTTATTTTTATTTTTACTAACGTGGCGCCACGTGTCTCAAGAAAAATAATTAAAAAAGACACGACAGCACCATGTCAGTGTTTTCCGTTAGTAAATCTAACGGTGTTAACTTTAGGACTCAAATGAATCATTTTGACAAATTTTAGGACTCAAATGAACTTTTTACAAGGACTTAATTTATTTTTGTGATAAGTTTTAAGACTTGTGATGCACTTATCCCTAATCTTAATTAATCAATCCATTAATTAGAGAGAGAGGGAGCACTAAGCTGCGTCCGCAAAGAAGAGCGTGCCAACACGACACCAACAAAAGCCCTGCACGTTCGGGGAGGGCCATGGTCGGTTGGTGCAATTCTTCTCTCTCTCTTTGCCTCACCATCTTCTTCTCACTGTAACACCCCTCCACAACCAGGTCTCTCTCTCTCTCTCTCTCTCTCTCTCTCTCCTTATTCACTCTGCAATTCCTCTCTCTCACTACCCACAAACCCAATCTCTCTTTGTCTCTCTCTCTCTCTCTGTCTCTGTCTCTCTCTCTCTCAGGTTGACTCGGTGTTGCTGATGAGGAAGCTGTGCCCGAACTACGACCGGCAGGACGGGCTCGAGACGGTGCTCGAGGTCCCGATCCCGGAGGAGATGTTCGCCCCCGCGAGCAAGCCCTCCAGCAGGTCGTGGGCCCACGTGAAGTCCTGGATGCGCCCCTCGGGCCACGACAAGCCCTCCCCGGCGCTGACCGCCCTCTTCGGCGGGGGCCGGAGCGGGGAGGTCCAGCTCCTCCTCGGCGTCGTCGGAGCCCCGCTGGTCCCTCTGCCCATAAGCCGCCGTCCGGCCCACGACCACGGCGCCGCCCCCCCCATCGCCGCCGACATCAAGGATCACCCCATCGTGAGTGGAACCGATTTCCCCACCCCACCCCCTCGTTAAAGATCGAGTTTTTCAGAAGGTTTGGGCGCTTCATCTTGTCAGCGCGATCGAGCGAAGAAAAGGAACGCGTCGAATTACAAGTCTAAGAACAGAAATTTGACGTGAAATTTCGTCTGATATATGAAATTACTAAAAACCATGTTAGCGTTCTACGGGTCATTGTGTTATACCAGGCGAGCGGTATGTTTGATTTCCGAGTTTCTTCTCCATGTCTCCAAATTGATCAGGAAGCATCCATGGCGAAGTACATAGTGCAGCAGTACGTGGCGGCGTCGGGCGGCGAGCGGGCGCTGGGCGCGGTGGAGAGTATGTACGCCATGGGGAAAGTGAGGATGGCGGTGTCGGAGATGTGCTCCGGCGAGGAGGGCAAGTCGAAGCCGGCAGTGGCCACGGTGAAGAGCATGCGGCACGGGGCCGGGGAGCTGGGCGGGTTCGTGCTGTGGCAGAAGAGGCCGGAGCTGTGGTGCCTCGAGCTGGTGGTCTACGGCTACAAGATCAGCGCCGGCAGCGACGGCAAGGTGGCGTGGCGGCAGACGCCGTGGCACCACTCCCACGCCTCCCGCGGGCCGCCCCGCCCTCTCCGCCGGTTCTTGCAGGTATCACCACCGCACGCTCTTTCAATTCCCTCCTTAGACGACTTTTCACGTGGCACTATGCAAATGTTACTCTAAAATGGTGAAAACAAAACCAAAGTTGTTTTGGGAGGTCCAATTACTCGTTGAACGGTTTTTTATTTCTATTTTGATCCGTTTTATTTCGCGTCAAATATACTTAAAAAGGTGTAATTTCTTGCTGTTGAACTTGACAAATTTAAAGATAAGACGACGATTTCTCTAAGATTTAGCTAAAAAAGTGACCCGAGGGGCAAATCAATTCGAAAATATGATCTACAATTCAAAATGGTACTTTTGGATTTGTCAAGATATTAGGGCAGATTTCAATTTCCTTAGATGCTTTAATGTTAAACTTGTGCAAGAAGTGTCAAGATCTTTTTTCGCATCCTAGGACTTTTATTAGGAGCATCTAATTAGATTTTTGGGAATCACCATCTTTTCTTTTGACTCGATTCGACTTTGGTGAAACTTGGAACACTAGAAACGGTGCGTTGGTATTTTAGCTTTTTGACCAGAGGATCAGCCAAATTACGGCGTGACTCATGCGCAATTTTTTGGCCCTTCCATTGGGAAATTGTGGCATAGAGCCCCAGCGTTGACTTAGATTCTGTTTTAACCAAAATAGAAGTCAAATCTTCCTCACGATTCACCGAAATAATCTCGCAGATATTTCATGAAAAAAGGGGAAGAATGAAGAAATCTCAACATAAGCCAAGGGTCTAGGGTCAAACCTTATAGCAAGTCCTGAAAGCCGCGAGGTGGGAATTTTCCGACCAACTACCTTGTTGGGTTCATATTAGGCTTTGGAAATCGCACGTCTGAAAGCCTTAAAGCGTGCCCCATTGATCCCAATGTAGGACCCAATTCCTGCCTAACCAGCAAAGTTTTGGTCCTGGTTTCACCAAATTTGTTCTAATGATAATGTCAAGGTCTCCTGGTTAAACTACACATTGAATTGGACTAGGTGCTGAGAGAACACTTAAAAATTATGAGCAGGGTCTCGATCCGAGGGCCACTTCGGACTTGTTCTCCAACTCGGTCTGCATCGGCGAGAAGGCGATCAATGACGAAGACTGCTTCGTCCTCAAGCTCGAAGCCGAGCCGTCCACACTGAGGGCCAGGAGCAGCAGCAACGTCGAGATAATCCGGCACACGCTGTGGGGCTACTTCAGCCAGAGGACCGGCCTCTTGGTCCAGTTGGAAGACTCTCACCTCTTAAGGATCAAGTCGTCGAGCTCCGAGAGCGTCTTTTGGGAGACGACCATGGAGTCTCTGATCCAGGACTACCGGACCATCGACGGTATAAACATCGCTCACGCCGGGAGGACGTCGGTGTCCTTATTTAGGTTCGGCGAGAACTCGGAGAGCCATTCCAGGACGCGGATGGAAGAGGTCTGGGCCATCGAGGAGATGGACTTCAACATCAAGGGGTTGTCGATGGACTGTTTCTTGCCTCCGGCTGATCTGAAGAAGGAGGAGGACGCATGCGGGGTCGTGCCCAGCTATGCCCGAGTCCCATTCAATGTTCGGTCGAGCTCTATGAAGATGAGCGCTTCGAAAGTCGTCGCTTTGGACATAATCGACGACTCGTACAATATTGAAGGAGATGAAGAGCTGTAAATTGAACTTCGTTCAATCCTCCAACATCTTTTTGTAAATACACGGACGATCGCCGTGCGTCGCCTCGCGCACAGAGCAGAGTTATATAGGTCAAAATATTCCAAGTTAAAAGCGATGAAATGGTGTATACCACGATTTTCATCCCACTTCATTGCTTTCTTTGAATTCATTCTATAGAAATAGATACTCTCTGACACTTGCGTCCTATAAAATGTTGGGCAGGTAAGCCTTTGTATGCAAAAGAGATTCCTCGCGACGGAGTTGATAATATATATAGATGATTGGGCCTTTTCCTTGACACCATTGCTTGAATTTGTGACAGTACATGCATTTCTTCGTTCGCCAGAAAAGATAGAATACATTTCTTCAACCTCAACCCAATAGCAATTTGCTTGCATTACAGATATATAAACAAGACCCTCGAAATGGTTGACACTGCTATTTTGCTTTCTGCCGCTATCTCCGGCTAACACCGCATTGCACGCCCCTTCAGTGGTTCAGGCTTTCTTGGCATCTTGTAGAATCGAGATGAGCTGTTCCACTGTTTGCGAGATGAAACTAACATCTGGAAGATGGAAACCAGCAAAATATTCATCCTCAGAAAAGTCCACTCTTTTCAATGTGCTCTTGTAGCTTTCAGCTGCTGATCTCGGGTGACCCCTTGCGATGGATATCTGCAATGGCAGAAGGAATTTCTCTGAGTGACGAGGCACAAAGTACGTGCTCATACTTCACCAAAAATCTACAGGAAATTCAATTAACCCTCTCTGTACTTCAACGAAACTCTATTAGCACTGACCATTTTCAAAATGTTATGGGCTACACAACTACATTTGAAGTACGAGGGCTTCAATCGGATTTCACTAAAATAGAAGAGGTGTCCGCAGAAGTAGCACATGGGGATAAGAGTTATTCAATCGTAATAAAGCAGGACTTAAAAGAATATTGAGACAACTTTCGATTAATCTAAATGGCAAGATGTAATGTCCTATTCGATATTTCAAGACAACACTCACAACTCAGAAGGCTTAGATTAGATCTTGGATGTTAGCAAATCCAGAAGTAATATTCTTAGTTTCTATCAAACCGTGGGACTGAATCCAAAATTAGCTAATGGCAGAAAATTGTGTGCGTATGTTTCTGCGAGTGAGACAGAGAAAGAGAGGACTTACATAATGTTTTTCTCCCAAATCAAGGAGCCAAAACTTCCAGTGCGGCGAAAAGGTTCCGTCAATTTTAACATTTATGTTTGTCCAACCAGCGTGGTGAAACTCAACTCTATCCAACCCACATGCCAATCCACTGCCAATGGCTTTGACATATGCTTCCTTCAAGCACCAATATCTGTAGAAGTCACGATCTGAGTATTACCAGTAGGGAAGCTGTTGAAAACTCCTGATGCTACGCCAAATGGAATGCAATGCAAATGAATATCACTACATCCACAGGGAAACTGTTACTAGTCTAGAGATAACCATAGATATTTCATTCGTTATAGTTCCTGGGTCTTTCCTTGAGTCCTATCTTACAAATTCCTTCTTGAAGTTCATTATCCAAATAGGTCAGACTTAAGTTGGTTAGGGTCCTCATTGTAACAATGAACACAGAAATTCTCTAATAGCTAAACTCCCACCCAACTTATCATGTTATGGGAGCAAGAGACTCCATGTTCTCTTCCTCGCATCCCCCTCTTTATGAGTAGAGGTTTGAACTGCACATATCTTTGGTGAACTGCCTTGCGCATGAAGGGGAAGTTCGACAGAAGGATACACATACAGCAATAGATGCAGAGGAAAAGAAGCCAACAGCAGAAGAAAGGGTATCCTCTAAATACTGCCAATCTCCATTGTCACCACACACTATCCATTTACAACCAATCCTCCTTAAAGTGTTACTATGAAAAAGTAACTGGATAATTCGTCCATACAAATCTTACCTGGTATTGGCTATGAGAACAGATAGTAACCTTCATAGTCCATAATTTGAAGTTAAAAGAAGAGCGGAGCAAGTGACTACTCACTTTTCGATCAGTTGTTCCACACCAAATTAGCACCCAAACTGATAATAATCAGACAACCAGTTGACATTTTCTGCTCGCTGTAAAAATATTAGCAGCAAATCCTGGATATCCAATAGGGCACAGATATATTCAAGCTCGCTATTAGACACAACTGGTAGTAAACATTATGCCCTATGTACGTGCTATCAACTGCATCTCTAAGACATGATTCAAAGATACCATTGACACTGTGTATCCTCACTGAAAGGGGAAGGGAAGGCCGTAAAAAGATAGTGTTCTACTGCTCTTATTTGTCAATAATAAGTCACACAGACCATCATCCCTGTCAATTCCATTTTATATTGTCTGAATTGTCTAAGAGAGGCACAAGAAGAGCGTAAGGCCTGATTTTGAGCGATAAATGTCAAGAAATTACGAGTAAACACCATTGAACCACAGACAAAGAGGACGATTGAATGAGTTATCCTGATTATTATAGGTAGAGGACAACACTACCTGTAAAATTCAACCAAAATTTGTTCTTCATTGCCTGCACCTATTATAAAATCCCACTCCAATCTTGAGAAATATGATGAGAAGTTGTGAATGAATTCAGTAACCGTTTCTTTCCACGGAATAGTGCAAGAAACAACATCCAACCCCACAAGGCATAGTGGTTCTGATGCTATTGCCACATAATCACCATGATGGGAGACATTAAAATTGAAATTGGGAAACTCCGTGACATCTTTATCACATTCCTTGAAAAGAAAAGGCAAACAAGGAAACAGCAGAGCATGTTAATGTTTTGGAAAAAAAAATGAAAAGATCACTGGAAAACTATAACACTTCACACAGGATAGGCAGCTATAAAAAACATCAAACCAAAAGGGAGCTCACGGCAAGAGAAAATTGACTACCCACAATACATTTACCTAGACAAATGCATCTCCCAAATAATCATCGGCTTTCAGCATGCTCATGATTGCATTACGACGAATCCCAACATATTAAGGCATCTATAATTCCAAATCCAGTTTTGTTTTCGAACAGATGCAACTCTCACATTGCTAAATTCTGAAAAACAGGAAAAACAGATGTCCATCACTTGCTTAGCCATAGACAAGTTTCTCTAATCAACCTTTGCTCTAAGTTGTTAGAAGCACCCACATAAAAAACATCTTGGATGTTAGTCCTCTCACGTTAATCTATAAGCAAATAATCTAGACGAGAGTAGAACAATAGTGATGCAACTACACAAGCACACAATGCACATGTCAAAATGTTGAAATTTACGCCAGGTGAATGAATATATTTCCAACCATCCAAATTCCGAAGACATCCCCTTTCAACCATTTTTTAGAGGAAAACCCCCTTTTTGACCATGTTTCAGAAGCAACTAATGGATAAATATGAAAGATTGAAAAGTATAGACTCTTACCAATATCCACAGGCCAAAAACAAGTTAAGAGTTCAACAAGCTTTTTTGTGCCAGAAAGGCACAACTAAGAAAACGTGCATAGCAAAGAGCCCCCTGTAGAAACAAGTTAAACCAAGCCCAGAAAGAAAAAGTCATCCTCAATCCTCACCTGTTTCAACCAAAAAAGTCCTCACCTGTTGAAGTAGCATTTAAACCAAAATTTTTCCGTATCTTCTCCTTTTCGATCTTGAAAAACAAATTAATAGATAGGTCTTAACCATTACCACTACAACTAATTCAATACTCATGACTTGACATAGAGAGAGGACATGAGAGAATCTCCAAATCGAATTTTTCTCATTGTCATAAACTATTTCCAGAATAGACGCCGGTATGTGTTTTCTTTTCATACAACGTGTCGACAACATTGTACAAGCTTGCCGCGCTGATGGCATTTGACAAAACAAAGAAAATCCTCGGCCATTGACAAATGTTAGTTTTGCGCAGAAATCACCCTACCAGTTGAGTTTGCTCACACGTAAACCGAACGATCAAAATTACTGAAACCCAAAATTAGAACCACACAAAATAACCGAAGAAAAGAAAACTGAGGTACAGCCAGGAACAACTGCAATCATACCAGATAGGGTTTGCCTTCCAAGGTGCGTTTGATGCTAATTTGCGCGTATGGGATTCCCAGCACTTGATACAACAGAGCATACTGAAGCAGCCGACTGACCAATGCCCTCTTCCTATCCTCGCTTTTAACGAATCTACCCACGTAAAGAAAAAAGATCAAAAAACCATTTTGATGTTCTCTTTCGGTTCTGCATCACTCTCCCCTTGGACCCAATTGACCCCAGCGACCAAAGATGAAGAATACCAACACGAGAGAGCGAGAAAGAACCTGAGGATTGAGGAGCGTTGAGAAGGAGGGAAGAGAGAGAGGGCCAAAGAGAAGTCTTGGGAAGATGGGCACCACTTTGATGTGTTCACCAACCATCTGCAAACTCCCTTCTCCATTGATGGACGTACACTTTCTGGATAGTGGATACTCGTCTACTGTCATTACATTGATTTCTACGGTAGATTTTAGCCTGTTAATTAGTTATTGTATTACATTTGATTCTTAATTAGGAGTTCAATTCTTTTATTGATATCTTAATATTCTTATTAGATAGTTTTGTTTAGGATTAATATCGCAAAGAATCCTAAGCTATCATCATCTACACCAAAATTCCAAACTTTTTCTATATCCCCACGATCAGTAATCTACATCTATTAAGATATCAATAGCCAAACTTTTTTTTATTACCAAAACCCTTGAATTATGCCCACTAAGTAGAGGTGGTAAAATGGATCTAAAATCCATTTGTAACTTATATTTGAGTAGGCTAGGTCACTGATAAGTGGTCTAAAATTTTACAAACAAATAGAATTGGATGCAAAAAATAAATGTCTGAATTCAAATGTATTCTAATGGGTTAATAACGTACCATTAACATATAAATTCATATGTGAACCTAAAAAAGACGCCATTTTCCTTCTGATTATGCAATCAATGATTCACTAACTCGATGATGAAAGGAAAAGGTTTCTTTTAAAGGTGAGAGGCCTTAATTACATAGAGAGACAAAAGTGTTCACCTAGACCATGCCAAAAACCACTGCAAAGCAGAGCTATGGAATAAAAGTACATGAAGGATACACGCACAGCAACAGACGCGGAGGTGAAGAAGCCAAGAGCAGAAGAAAGGGTATCCTCTAAATATTGCCAATCTCCATTGTCACCACACACTATCCATTTACAGCCAATCCTCCTTAAAGTGTTACTATGAAAAAGTAACTGGATGATTCGTTCATACAAATCTTAGCTGGTATTGGCTATGAGAACAGATAGTAACCTTCATGGTCCACAATTTGAAGTTAAAAGAAGAGCGGAGCAAGTGACTACTCACTTTTCGATCAGTTGTCCCACACCAAATTAGCACACAAACTGATAATGATCGGACAACCAGTTGACATCTTCTGCTCGCTGTAAAATTATTAGCAGCAAATCCTAGATCTCTGTGAGCGCACAGATATATTCATTCTCGCTAGACACAACTGGTTGTAAACATTATGTCCTACGTAAGTGCTATCAACTGCATCTGCAAGGACATTATTCGAACATACAATCGATACTGTGTAGTATGTATGCTTACTGAAAGGGGAAGGGAAAGCCGTAAAAAGATAGTGTTTTACTGTTCTTATTTGTCAATAATAAGTCGCACAGACCATCATCCATGTCAATCCCATTTTATATTGTCTGAATTGTCTAATAGAGGCACAAGAAGAGCACAAGGCACAATTTTGAGCGATAAATGTAAAAAAATTACAAGTGTACACCTTTGAACCGTAAATGAAAAGGGCGATCGAATGAGTTGTCTTGATTATTAGAGGAAGAGGACAACACTAACCGTAAAATTCAACCAAAATTTGTTCTTCATTGCCTGCACCTATGATAAAATCCCACTCCAATCTTGAGAAATATGATGAGAAGTTTTGAATGAATTCAGTAACCATTTCTTTCCACGGAATAGTGCAAGAAACAATATCCGACCCCCAAGGCATAGTGGCTCTGATGCTATTGCCACATAATCACCATGATGGGAGACATTAAAATTGAAATTGGGAAACTCCGAGACATCTTTATCACATTCGTTGAGAAGAAGAAGCAAAAGGGAAACAGCAAAGCATGTTAACATTTTGGAAGGCCACTGACAAGATTACTGGAAAACCATAACGCTTCACATAGGATAGGCAGTTATAGAAAACATCAAACCAAAAGGGAGCTCATGGCAAGAGAAAATCGACTACCCACGATACATTTACCTAGACAAATGCATCTCCCAAATAATCATCGGCTTTTAGCATGACCATGATTGCATTACAACGAATCCCAACATATTAAGGCATCTATAATTCCAAATCCAGTTTTGTTTTGCACATATGCAACTCTCACATAGCTAAATTCTGAAAAGCAGATGTCCATCACTTGCTTAGCTATAGACAAGTTTCTCTAATCAACCTTTGCTCTAAGTTGTTAGAAGCACCCACATAAAAAACATCTTGCATGTTAGTCCTCTCACATTAATCTATCATTTATGGTAAGCAAATAATCTGAAAGAGAGTAGAACAACAGCGATGCAACTACACAAGCACACAATGCACATCTCAAAATGTTGAAATTTACGCCAGATGAATGAATATAATTCCAACCATCCAAGGACATCCCCCTTCAGCCATGTTTTTGAGGAAAACTCCCCATTTGACCATGTTTTAGAAGCAACTAATGGATGAATATGAAAGATTGAAAAGCATAGACTCTTACCAATATCCACAGGCCAAAAACAAGTTAAGAGTTCAACAAGCTTTTTTGTCCCAGAAAGGCACAACTAAGAAAACATGCATAGAAAAGAGTCCCCTGTAGAAACAAGTTCAACCAAGCCCAGAAAGAAAAGTCATCCTCAATCCTCACCTGTTTCGACCCAAAGTTCCTCACCTGTTGAAGCAGCATTTCAACCAAAATTTTTCGGTTCTTCTCCTTTTGATCTTAAAAAACAAATTAATAGATAGGTCTTAACCATTACCACTACAACTAATTCCATACTCATGACTCGACATAGAGGGAGGACATGAGAGAAGCTCACAAAATTTTACAAACAGGTAGAATTGGGTGCGAAAAATAAATGTCTGAATTCATATGTATTCTAATGGGTTAATAACGTATCGATTTTAAACTTAATACAAGCAAATAGAACCATTCACCCAAACCATATGCCAAAAATAAATGTCTAAATTCGTATTGTACCATTTTTGAATTTTTGGTGGTCAAAAAATTAGTTATAGGTAAATTTGTTACAGGTGTATCACCTTGAAATTTTTCGTGGTATTAACCTTATCTAAAAAAGTGCATTAACTTATCTATATATAATTGTACTTATATTAATTTAAATATTATTCCTTATTGTTTACATAGATAAAAATTTCTAGCTTTTGTATTTCGTGTTTTCTTCACTGCATTTATGATTTAGTTACATTTGCAAGTTAATAAATTAAAATAAGGGGAATATCAACTTGTACAACTCTAAATGAGGTTCTAGTTTTTCCAATTATAGTGATCATAAACACACGCATATAGGATCGATCAGACCAAATAACAAAAAGGTTTTGAAAAAAATCGACATATCTTTTTTTTTTGTAAGGAAAATCGACATATCTTTTATCCATTCATAAATGGATTTAAATGAAAAGACATTCTAAAATATGAATAATGGCATAATTGACTTGACTTTGCTATCAAAAGTTGAAGAGTTAGATTGAACAAATCGAAAGTTTAATAATTAAATTGAACAAATCGAAAATTTAATAATTAGATTGAACATTCATAAATAGTTTAAGGATTACATTGATTATATTAAAAATCTAAAGACGGCATTATATAATGGGCTAAGATTTAGAGATTATTAGTGCCATTTTTCCGTTTCCTTATCGGATCACGAAACTATTTTTGGGCCGGATCGTAGAGACTTCCGGCTCGTTTTGTGACAAGTTTCGGTTGAAACGTCGGTCCGGTTCGACTTCCGGTTAAGTTCATATGACAGAACGAATGCAAGAAAACGCGAAGTCGTGTTCTCGCCGTCAAATGATCGCGTCGAATGCATCGAATTCCTTTATTCTTCCGAATCTTTTCTCTCTTACGTTTCTTCAAGATCATTCATCTTGCATACACCCTTCAGCCCAGAAGGAAGAATCCGTGCTTGAATTTTTGTTAAGCACTAGCATAGCAGTTCGATTCTTGTTTGGAAGAGACTTGTTATGGGAGTGGGCATATCGTTCTTGATTGGGTTGAAGGCCACGGCTCTGTTCCTGTTCTTCGCATACCTCAGGAGCTCTGGCTTCGAATTGCTGTCCCTGCCGTTCTTGTACGCGTCCCTCGTGTCGCTGCTCGTCTCGCTCGCTTCGCACCCGTCCATCAACCTCCCTCTGCTTCTGGGCAAGAACCCAGATGGGTCTTTCCCCGTCTGGTCGGTCGTCATCTTCAGTCCCTACCTGTACTTCGTCAGGGGTTTCTCCGCGGTCAGGCGGCTGAGGAGCGGGGAGGCCCCGTACAGCGAGATCTGCGAGGGAGTGTTTGTTGGTGGGTGGCCGTCTTCGCTCGATAAGTTGCCTCCCGGCGACCCCGCGATCGTGGACTGCACTTGCGAGCTCCCGCGGCGGCCGGAGCTGCGCGGGCACGCGTATTTCTGCGTCCCGACTTGGGATACGCGGTCGCCGGGGCCGGGGGAGATCGAGTCCGCAGTGAAGTGGGCTTGTAGGAAGAGGGGACTGAACAGGCCTGTGTTCATTCATTGTGCCTATGGTATGGATGAGAAAAGATATTTTTGTTGAGCAGTCGGTGTTGATCATGATTTATGTGCATGTCGAGGAGTGGTATATGTTCAACTTTGTCAGAAAGCTTGTTGTGGATAGTGTAGGATCAATCATCTATGTTTTTATATCCCGGGATCCAATTCTAACAATAGGCACTCCGCTGTCATAGAAGTGTTTTAACTGCATGAAGCTTGATCAACGAGTAACTGTGTGACACAGCTGATGTTCATAGTCTCAATCAATTTCTTTGTTACTTACTCTCCTCAAGTGATTGGGATTTTGAAACTAGTGTGACATGTATTGAACCTTCAAGTAAATGTATGATATCAAGTGGCTATCTCCTTGGTTTATTCTATTGATTTGTGAGCTGTCTATTTCTATAATTGCATCGAGCAAACTTAGGGTCCTATTTATTAGATCAGATTATTTGAGGGTGACACCTTTTTCCTAAGCCGTATCTGTTAAACTTTGCAGTGCTCCTGAGCTCAAGCTGCTTATTTTGTAACATTTAAGTCGATAGATGTTTTGTTCTAAACCAGAAAAAGGTCAATACTAATGTCCAACAGCTAAATATTGTGTAAAATCATAGTGGCACTATCTAAAGAAAGAAAAGAAAACGGAGCAGTTAATAGTTGTTCTCAGTTCTTATATTTCATGTTATAGATGTATTGGCAAAAAAATACACATAGAATCATTTGAGCGAAAGATGATATCTCCATGTTGAGATCTAACAAATTGTTAGTAGAATTGCTTGCCTTCTGCAGTTCTGCGTGTACTCTTCAGCAACTATTTGAGTCTAATTGATTACTTAGGGATGCATCAATTAGCATGACACATACTGGAATATGTAGTCAGACACAAGATGAAGAAATGTTAATGCATGATTTGAGTATAGAGGAAAGTTATGGAAATTGGATTTATACATGTCTTGCATCATTATGTCATCGGGCAAAGAGATACAGGATAAATTTTCTTACTAGTGAGATGAGATGATATATTCTATTGGTGCAAGAATATTTGAGACACCAAATTTAGTGATCTTAACGTGTAACATGAGACCTTGATAATGTGGTTGAATTAGTAACATTATGGTGTTAAGCATTACATACTATTGTCACCAGAGGAACATCGAGATTTTGCTATTAAGGAGTTGTTGAGATTGTCCTTCATGGGGCAGATTTCTTCCTTGAACTCAGAATTTTTGTGCTTGACGTTACCAAGGAAGATGATTTTACTAGATGTGCATTGTCTCGTGTGAAGTTCTGTTCATGTTTTTTCTTCTGTTGGCACTTATCAAGCTAAACTATGTGCATCTGTTTGAGAAATGTTTTTCTTTAAACTAATCTCCAGGTCATGGAAGGAGTGTGGCGGTATCATGTGCTCTGCTGGTGGCTCTTGGGGTTGCAGAAGACTGGAAAAATGCTGAGAGGATAATCAAGGAAAGACGTCCTTACATTCGGATGAATGGGCTCCACAGGAAGGCACTCGAAGAATGGTCAAAGCACCGGTTGTCTACTCCCAAGAAGACGGAAATTGAAACATAAGATCTGCGCTCTTCTCAGGTGAATCCAATCATTCTTGATCGGACATGTCTGAATACACGGGACAAAATCTTGTTTGGGAGCTTTTTCCAGTTATATTTGTGCCATCGTAGAGCCTCATCTGCGATAGTCAGCATTTCTCCAATTGCGTTGGAAATATACTCTCCTATTGTTAGAGCGGATCTGCAACATCATCAACCAGCTCTGTGTTATTTCATGAGTGTTGTATGGTGTTTACTGTTTTATATGGATGCAATAACAGAGCTTTTGATTTAAGCCAATTCTGACTTGATAAACACTGGAAGCGGACGTGACTTGTAAGTGCCACTGGCATGGCAGCCTAGTGACACGGGGTTGGACTTGGGGGCAGGAACGAGACCTTTGGTTAAACCACTGGAAGTCCCAAAAAAGAGTAACCTGCTTGTGAACCGTACATTTGCTCAGGAGCAAGAACAAACTGAATGCTGTAAAATGGATTCTGAAATCCGTTCAGTGAAATTTTAGAGGTAATGGAAATTTGTGAATGTGCTAGCAATCAAAGCATATTGATACAAATGGTCCAGTGGGAGTAAGAATATCTAGGAACATAGAAGCATTTCGTTTCTAAGCTAGCTGTAGCTAGTCCGAGAGGATGATTGACCACGCTGGGACCAAGACATGGCCCGACTCCTAAAGGAGGCAGCAGTGGGAAATTTGCAACAATGGGCAAAATTTGATGGCATCTACCTGCCAGTTAGGAATTGCATCGCAATTATTATGCATTGAAGCAATCCCGCTAGCGATTTTGTGCCAGAAGGTAAAGCGGACTTGAGACTTCACAAGCAACACCAATCGTGAAAGCCTGCTAAAGACATACGCACCCGAGAGCATCTTTCTCTCCAATAACAAATCTGCATACTCAAATCACATTCTCACTGTTTTTGATGAACGAAGCATTTGTATGAATCTAAGATTTTGAATCCCACAGCTTATAATGCGAAAAGAACCTGTTTGAATTAAAACACATTTTACTGATCCGTGAAAGTGGACCCAAGTTCAGGATTACCCTAATTACCAAGCTAAGTATTGAGAGACAAACAGACATAGGAAGGAAAAAATACAAGGTCTTGTTAACTACATTCAGAAAACACAAGCACAAATGAGAATATATGAAACTGACCACATAGCAACAACTCTGCCTGTTATTTACGCTGTGGGAAATACACATCTGTTCAGGAAGCCGAATATACACAGTATGTTGCCCCAAGACAAAAGATCTTCAGACAAACAAAAAGATTTTGCAACCTTCCCCAAGAAGAAAAAGGAGAAAAGAGGAAGCAATGCTACTTATTTCGGCCATGATCTAACAAACAAGTGGTTAGCAGAACATTTTCCATTGACAGGGACTATGTTTTTTCCATGTCCTAGTATATGCTTCGGTCATGACATTCATTTGTGACATCCTCAACTGCCTCCACGTTTAGCTGCCTCTGAATTACTCGTCGTCATGAAGGACTCTCCACAGCCGCATTGCCCTTTAGAATTTGGATTGATGAAGATGAATTCAGACCTGCAGAGAAGCTAGTCAACACTGGAAGGCGAGATACAGTAGTATAAAATCCAAAAAGATCATTACAGACAGAAATGTAACCAAAATTAGATCATATCATCAGTCAATCTAGGGACTAAAAGCCTTGCAATCAAGGGCATTTTGCAAGCCCTCTATGACTTAACCGACTAAACATACAGTTGGGCTTTTGCATAAGTATCTGGACACACATCGACTAACACTTGTTCAATGTATCTTCCATCAGACATATAAATTAATGTTAGGACTAGAACCTAGAAACAACTTCAACAGACATAATGTGCAAATAAAGTTGCAGCTAAAGTAATTTTCTTTTTCCCGGATAACATCGTATCTAGACTGGAATATAAGTTGTAAATTACGGTGAGTTGAATAAATTTTGGATACTCGTCATATATGGACTATGGAGAAAAAATAATTCTTGCACATGATAGGGGAATAGATGAGATGCACAGCAGTTACCTGAGCTTGTCATCTACAAAGTCCATCTTGGTTCCAATAACATGCATTAGAGCCTTTGGTTCAACCAATATCTTAACACCCTTGTCTTCAACCAACTCATCGAACTTCCCTTTTGCATCTGAAAAATAGTAGACAAAATTTCCTCCAGTAGATGAGTAATCAATATATCAGAAAAGAAAAGACAATAGGAGCATCAATCACTAGCTTGAAACTCACAAGGTATGGTTTATCTACTTATTTCCATGTTTTGGGTCCAGGCATACATGGATAAGAACGTCTCAATCTGCACTTATTTCCTATCAATGTTTGTTCTGTCTCATTACCTTTCATGAAAGATGGTTAACCTTTACATTTTATCAGCATATACGTAAACTAGCATCCTATACAGAAAACTAAGATGACTAAGAACTTTAGAGGACAACTCTCTAACAGCCCTCTTGCCATATGAGACTGTAAGTTTTCAAGCCCTCTCAGATATGAACATAGGCATGTGACAATGGCCAGAATTCTTGCCTAATAGACATGACTGAAGAAAGATAAATTTGTTAAAAAAAAATTTAGTCCCTGCTTTTGGATGTTATCACAAAACAGGAGCATAACAAAAATAGACAGATGCAGATGCCTTCATTCTGGAAAAAAATCATAGAATTGGACTCCTGTGTCTTAACACACAACCAAAACGAAGCAAAAGTTACACCGAGACATTTTGATTCCTGAGAATATTTCATGGTTACCTACAACATAAAGGTTTTGTTTTCCACACTGAGCAACATAAATTAAGCCTTTCCAGCTTTTGACCCAGGAATTAAGACTGGTCACCAAATTTACTGAAAAATTTCACAAGGCAAAGCCAAACCCAAACTTAGCACCCAGCAACCAAAAACATCGTTAACTGTTTAATTTTTTTTTTGGTCGAAAATTAACTGTCTAATTTACTAACCAAAGAATTGACCTTTTGTATTTTCTTCAAACAGGACAGACCATTTCTCTTTCCTTTTCTCATTTTTTAGAGATTGCCACAACGCCTTATGTCATACTTAAAAATCTCAAGGATTTACTTCTGGAACAGCATTATGAGAAATTCAGAAAATTGAGTAGGAAATGCAGTTGCTCCCAGAGGAATCAATTTTACCCCCAAAAAAAAAACCACAAGTGATGCACTCAAGTCCAAGCAAGCGCAAAAACCAGGCAAAAATATCACCAAAGAGCATTTATGAAGCCCAACCTTGGGTGTCAAATGGAATGATAAAACCGTACGGACAGTAATATCAGAAATTTGACATTTTCTAGACAATTAAGTAAGTTTCAACCACTTCAAATGAGATCAAGTGATTCCTCTATGAAGTTGCAATATATCAAGTAAAATATCATAGCAGCATGCCTATTCCAATAAAATAAATAGAAACAAGATGCAAATGCAGAAGTTGGATTCATTCATCATCTCGAAAGCTTAATGCACTTTGTTTATTTCTTTTTTATGAGTTAGTAATCCGTGAGGAAATTTAGTACTCTAATGATGGTTTTCCCACGAGAGCTTTATCATCGTGTGACAAAGTATTAAGGAACAATGTAAACAACTAACAATGATAGTCATCATAACTTGCCGGTATGTCATTTCAAATTTTAATAGACTTCACTTGAAAACTATGAAATTTCCGCTACTCTGGAATGAAGGGTAAATACCTCATCAGTGTCATCAATAGACTTCTATAAAAAAACCACTTACATGATGCAGATACAAATGAGAAGCATGCTTTGGAGAATGCATAGTCGTTGGATCATTATGCAAACGTCATCAGTTTTACCATGTAACTTAGCAAATTGAAACTTCATGCCATTTAACATATCCAATTTCAAGCAACCCGAGCTACCCATTCAATGTACAATCGAACCTCAACCCACACCATATTCCCAACAGGTAATTCCAACAACTTATGGTGATTTCAAACCGACTCGATCTCGAAACTGGGGCATCTAATGACAGTGTCCACCATTATTCAACCGCAGACCCTGCAGAAGCATTCTTTCTTATTCATCGTGCCGTCGTAAGCCCCCAAAAATTTGTTCTGCAAGTACACACGACCACAGGAATCAAAAAACCCTAAAATTGGTCCCGGCATCTTCTTTCATCCAATTTGATAGACCCCAACATCCACGAAATTCGTAACCTCTTAAAGTCATCCCCGAAATTCATTACTCAATCCACCAAAAAAAAAAAACAAAGTTAGAGCAAGAGAATTGCGGGACAAGGAGACACAAAAACTCGTTCTTTGTCGAAAAACCCAACCTTATCCAGATTCCAACGTAAGCAGATCAATTATCGGTAGAAACGATCCCGAAAAGAAAAAAATGATCCCCAGGATTTCGGGAAGTACGAGATTGCCGAACGGCTATACCTGCGTAATTGAGGGTGTAGGACAGGCCGTTGCAGCCGCGAGCCTTGACGCCGAGCCGGAGGAAAGGGCGCTGGCGCTGCTGCAGGAGCTGGCGGACCCTGGAGGCGGCGGCGTCCGTCAGGGTGAGGACCTGGCGGCGCGCGGCGGAGCCGACCCTCTCCGCCGCGGCCGCGGCCAGCTTCGAGGCCGAAGGAGCTGCCATTCTCCCCCCTTGATGCTCGCGCGCTGACGAGAGAATTCGAGGCGGAGACGACGTTGCGTTCCGACGAGAAACTCACTGTCCAAATTGAACTTCGGACCAGAAGGTGATCAAATCGCGCACGAGAACGATCACGTGATTGACACGTGCGGCTCTCCTCCACTTCTTCTTTTTTTTTTTCTTTCTTTTTTTACGTGGAAACCTTTTTTTCTATATTTTTCGACAAAAAAAACACCTTTATATTTTCAGGCTTTGCAATTCTAAATCTATTTACTGAACATAACTGAACCATTTTTAGGCTCCATTTTTTTGTGAAAATGAATAATTTGAAAAATATGTTCGTAAAACTGATCGAATATATCGCTTGACATAATTAATTAATAAAAAATATCTTTAATTTTAATTTTAATAATTTATGTCTAAAAATTTTCATGAACGGTAATTCAACAATTTCATAACTTATATTAGTGATCATTATTAAAAAAAATATTTTTCAAATTACGCAGTTAACTCGAAAAAAGTGGAGATTCAATCCTATCATTTTTATTATGATTTCAACTCAATGAAATGTGAAAAGCATTTCCAATAAAATGGTAGTTTAATGTTTTTGGGGTTCTCACAGAGGTCACTTCTCAACAAAATGATTGTTGCGCGCTGGAGGACTGGAGAAGCTGCTGCTCGCGGACATCGCGAAGTCGAAGGTTGCTCGAACGACCGATGAACGTCAGTTCGATCCTGCCGCCACCGTTTCGTTGTAATGGCAAATCGATCGAAGGCGCAGTTCAAATTGCAATGAGGTGGTGAGGTGGTGTCGGTTTGCTCAGAACGAAGGTGACATATCAAGTTGTGATGTGATGTGATGATATCTTGAGGCGTCGTTTGCCGATATACTCTCCAGGCTGCTCGTTTGCTGTTTAGATTAGGAACCCATGTCCCACGACTTCGAGTCTCTTCAAAACTTTGATTGGCCGAGCAATGCGTGGGCGTTGCTGGTACAGACATTTCTGCTCTCATCGCCGGCTCCGAGCGAGAAGAAGCGGAGAACCCAAGTCGTGTTCCTCGGAGGAAACTTCACCGCCGGGAACGAACGAGTGGCAGCGACGCCCGACAACTGTATCAGAAGACGGGGACGTGAGAAGATGGAACATGACCATCACTGCCCACATGCGTGACGGCCAGTGCGAGCTGGCTCTTCGCATCTTTAACTCGATGCCCCATCGGAGTGTCATCTCGTACAATGCGATGATAACAGGGTACTGGCAGAATGGCCAGTTGGGTCTTGCTAGAGAGATGTTTGATGAAATGCCGGAGAGGGATCTGGTTTCTTGGAATTGTATGATTAGTGGGTACATGAGGAATGGAGATGTTTCTGCTGCTGTCGCGTTGTTTCGTCAAATGCCTGCGAGGGACGTTGCTTCTTGGAATGCGATGTTGTCGGGTTATGCCCGAAATGGACTGGTGGATGAGGCGAGAGAGGTCTTTGACGAGATGCCTTGCAAGAATAATATATCTTGGAACTCGCTGCTTGCTGCATTTGTAGAGAATGGTAGGATGGACGAAGCGCGTAAGCTTTTTGAGTTGAAGACGGATTGGGAGGTGATTCCTTCGAATTATCTGATGGCTGGGTATGTCAAAAGGAGGATGTTGGTTGATGCAAGACAGCTTTTTGATCGGATGCCTTTCGGAGATGAAGTTTCCTGGAACACTATGATTGCAGGTTACGCACAGAATGACGAGTTGTCAGAAGCAACAAGATTGTTTGAGGCCTCACCAGCTCGGGATGTATTTGCATGGACAGCTTTAATGTCTGGATATGTGCAAAAGGGAATGATGGATGAAGCAAAACATATTTTTGATGCAATGCCGGAAAAGAATAGTGTCTTTTGGAATGCTATGATTGCGGGGTACGTGCAATCAAAGGAAATAGACAAAGCGAGACAGTTGTTTGAGGTGATGCCTTGTCGAGACATCACTTCTTGGAATACAATGATCACGGGCTATGCTCAGGGCGGTGACATTTCCAAAGCTAGATGCATGTTTGATCGGATGCCTCAGCATGATTGCATCTCTTGGGCTGCTATTATATCTGGGTATGCTCAAACTGGGCATTTTGAAGAGGCTTTGCAGCTGCTTCTAGAAATGAACAGATATGGAGAATGGCCAAACAGATCAGCTTTGACTTGTTCTTTTAGTTCATGTGCTGAAACCGGAGCCTTGAAATTGGGAAAGCAATTGCATGGATACCTGATAAAGGCAGGATACCAATCTGGATGTTTTGTGGCGAATGCACTCCTTGCAATGTACTGTAAGTGTGGAAATATTGAAGATGCTTACAATGTATTTCATGGTATAGCAGACAAGGATTCTGCCTCGTTGAATACCATGGTTGCTGGTTATGCAAGGCATGGACTTTTAAATGAGGCTTTGATTATTTTTGAGTCAATGAAGGCGGTGGTTATTGAACCAAATGCTGTCCCACCGTAAATGATGCCTTCTTTATTCGAGTTTTTAGCTTCACCCCAGTACACCTTGCATCTTCAGATTAAAAAGGGTATTACGGTCAATGTCGAATGAATGAGGCTGTTTTTCAAAGTAAAACAAGTTAAAGCGAATTGGTTGACACTACAAGGATTCACGCTCTTTGGGATACCTAGAATACTTGATGGGGAGCATATAGGGTTGGCTTCTCTTGAGGACCTTACATTGCATCTCTATTTTTGGTTCTTACTTTGTTATCACTTGAACCCGAACCATTACACAGTTAAAACTAGAAAAGAACAACAGATCATCCCCTGCCCCCTCCAGACTCGACTCCTGCCATGTTGAATGAAGAGCTGACACACACATTATGTCCCTATGCTTTGTCCTCTAAAAGGATCCTGTTCTTATAGAGGCTACATGGCCTATGAGGGGACACGTTTCTTGATTTCCTGGAAGGTGAAAAAATAGGAAGACATTTAGAAAGAGAGGAAGGCTTGAAAGGAGGGGAAGATGAGCCATGAGGTAGCAGTTGATATGTAGAAGATTTATGCTGTTCATTGAGAAATTTTGGAGTAATTTTGAATCCTTTACTATTGTATGTCATGGTCAACCTTTTTGATAAGGTAACATGTATATTCTTGGAATTATGATCACTTAAGAGATTTCAAGATTTCTTATTCGCTGAATCTCCTATGATTCGTGACTTGGACAATAGAAAGACAGATTGAGGAGAACAGCACCTGTGTTCTTGTTAGCTAAGACTCTTCTGCTGAGGATAAGGCGTGAGCTCCCCATAATCATACTTGTATATTTGCAAGCAAGCAGAGTGGTAACAGTGACTGTTTCTGGCTGTGGCCTCTATTCATGACCATTCATCAGCATAACTGAGGTTGGCTCCAACCACCGGGAAGAGTGAACATGGCTCTTCAGAAGGTGAGGTTCTTGGTAAGGTAATGGTCAATCTTTTACCATTTTTTTTATGAAGACATAACAAAATACGGAGTATTGATCTCCAGAGTGCAATATTATCTTGCCTTTTCTTCTTCCACAATGAGCTCTAATTGATCGAGGAGTGAATGAAAGTGATTCAGGTCTCTTATAGGTGACAATCTCAGCAATGTAGTCCTTCTAAGGCAAGCAGAAATCAGTTTCACTTCCAGATAGGACTTCTGGTCAATGAATCTCTCTCTATGAATGGTGTGGGAAGACGTAATTGGGATCTTTCTTATTAGGAAGAAATGACGAAAAGTTAGGACGGAGCGCAAATTAATGTGAATTCAGTACTACGGTATGCTATCAATGCTCAATGCCTCTCCGATTGGTAATTGGAGCTGAACTTACTGTGGTATCACTGCACACTTCATTGTCTCTGTCAGTGTAAATGGTGCAACTGCTTACCTCTGTGAACGAACCTACTGTCCAGGTTTACTCATTAGGATCTAATATTGCCAACACTGATCTATGACAGGTGGAGGTATGCACATCTGCTGTTAGTGGTTCATCTGGCTAAGAAAGCTAAATGTTGCAGCGCTACTTGGGGAGAAACATTTGACATCATCGCTACTCTTATATATCGTGTGACTGACAAGAGGTCGACCATCTATCGGAATAAGGAAAATGTTTTGTCTTCCGACTCTTAAGAGTATCCGAAATGGTTCTGAATGTGACCCATGTTGTCATCGAGTATCGGGAGCGCCATTGAGTGGTGTTTGGAAGGAGTTCGACCTTGATTGTTCGGAGGATGTATCGTTGCTCTTTGAATAATCTCGATCTGGCAATGCAACATCTGCATGGATGGGCTAATCTTATGTTTGTTCAGATTGTTTGGCTTGCGCTGAGATGCCGATCCACTACTGCTATCCGCGTCTTTGCTTCCTCACCATCCTCTTTTAGCCAGCAACTATCAGTCTACCGCGGCAATCGCCACCAATTCATTGCCTCTGTAACCAACCACTCTCTCATGGGATAGTATAGTGACATTAATTGGGTGGAGGTACTTGTACTACCAATTGAATTATTCGCTCGTAATTAGTTTAGGTTACTCTCTTTAGTGGGATTTCAATTGAGATTGCCCGGTGTATAAGATTTAAAAGGTAAATTTTGTTTTTTTTTATCGAGTTTTGTAACAAAACAAATATTGTTAGGCTCAGCACATGTTTGATTTTCACCTTTCTATTTTGTTTTTCCTTTTCAAGCAGCTGTTTGGAATTTGATTCTTATTTAACATCAAGCATCTTATCTGCCACAATTTTATAAATGGTAACATGTGGCGGATTATATTTCTACTTAGTTTTGCAAAGTTAAATCAAAATTCTTTTTCCTTATTAAATCTTTGAAGGAAAATAATAACTAGCACTTCGGACCTTTCGGTACCTCAGGTGTACCATACAATATAACGGCGTAACGCGTTATTAAATTGATTTATAACATTACATAAAATCGCCGTGATCAAATGTAGAACAGTTGTAAAGGAAGTATGATCCATTGCACCCGTCTAACAACATGACGTCAACAACAATCTTTCATGGAACTCGACATGTATCGAGATTAATCAAAGGCCTTTTTTGGATATTTGGTGCGGTTAAGGTATTACCTCACTAATGGAAGGGAGCTGAAACTTCGGTAAGTGCTTTCGTCGTGTGTAATATTCCCTCGATTTCCTCAAATCTTTATATTCCGAGCTCCTGACGTTGGCGACATTTTTTCTGGGAACCCGACGCATGTCGGTCATCATCGCCACTTCTCGCCGCATCTTAGTCTTTGCGAAGCGCCAGGTTTCGTCATCCGAATCGACTCGTGATCGTTCGTGCACATGAGGACCCTCGTCTTCTATCGTCCCCCTCGCCCTCATCCAAGCCCTGACGGCTCGAGGGATGCCGCGCGGGAACTACTGGTACAGACAGTTTCACATCAGCCGCTCCCTTCGCTCGCGTCAGCCAACCGTGAAGACGAGCTCGAAGCCTTCTTGTTGGAGGCGAACATCGCCGCCGTCGCCATCTTCGTCGCCGGAAGAGGGCGGACCGAAGCGAAAGTCGCCGATAGCCTCGGGAGTCCCTGCCGTGATCAGATGGAACATGGCCATAACTTCCCACATGCGCAATGGGCAATGCGAGGCCGCTCTGAGGGTCTTCAACTCGATGCCCTGCCGGAGCACCGTCTCTTACAATGCCATGATCTCTGGGTACTTGCAGAATGGCAAGTTCAGTCTTGCCAGGCAAGTGTTCGACGGAATGCCCGAGACCGCGAGAGATTTGGTTTCGTGGAATCTGATGATCTCTGGGTATGTGAAGAATAGGGACCTTTTTGCAGCTCGGGCGCTGTTTGGGCGGATGCCCACGAGGGATGTAGTCTCTTGGAATGCGATGTTGTCGGGTTATGCCCAGTATGGGTATGTTGATGAGGCACGCGGCATATTTGATGAGATGCCAACTAGGGATGCCGTGTCGTGGAACGGGTTGCTCGCGGCGTACGTACAGAACGGAAGGCTAGAGGAGGCGCAGATGTTGTTTGACTCGAAGACAGATTGGGAGGTGGTACCTTGGAATTGTTTGATGGCTGGGTATGTGAAGAAGAAGCGGTTTGTTGATGCTAGGAATCTTTTTGATAGGATGCCGGTTAAAGATGAAGTCTCATGGAATACGATGATTACCGGTTATGCTCAGAATGGTGAGTTGTCCGAAGCAAGGAGACTGTTTGAGGAGTCACCGACTAAGGATGTTTTTGCATGGACAGCAATCTTGTCTGGTTATGTGCAGAATGGATTGCTGGATGAAGCAAGAAGGATTTTTGATGAGATGCCAGAAAAGAATACAGTTTCTTGGAATGCAATGATTGCTGGTTATGTTCAATATAAGAAAATAGACATGGCAAAGGAGTTATTCGAGGCAATGCCATGTCGAAACATTGCTTCATGGAATACAATGATCACATGCTATGCTCAGAGTGGCAATATTTCTCAAGCGAGAAGTTTGTTTGATGAGATGCCTCAGCGTGACTGCATCTCCTGGGCAGCCATTATTGCTGGTTATGCTCAAACTGGTCATTGCGAGGAGGCTTTGCATCAGTTTGTAGAGATGAACAGAGCTAGAGAAAGATTAAATAGGTCTGCTTTTACATGTTCATTGAGTGCATGTGCTGATATTGCTGCCTTGGAGTTGGGAAAGCAAATGCATAGCCGACTAGTCAAGGCAGGATATGTGTCTCGGTGGTTTGTGGGGAATGCACTTTTGTCAATGTATTGCAAGTGTGGAAGCATAGAAGAAGCTTATGATGCATTTCAAGATATATTGGACAAGGATGTTGTCTCGTGGAATACTATGATTGCTGGTTATGCAAGGCATGGATTTGGAAAAGAAGCTTTGGTGATTTTTGAGTCAATGCAGGCAGCAGGCATCAAACCTGACGATGTAACAATGGTAAATGTCTCCTTGACCTTTTCTTTCAGTTCAGTTGAGTTCCTTTCTTGTATGAAAATGATCATTTGTTGGGAGTTATGGAAAGCAATTTTCTAATGGAGAGTACAAGAAGAAAAATGTTGCAAGTTCTGTAGTTAGCCCCTCCAGTGCTGCTGCTGATTGGAAGTTAGTTCCACCAAGATAAGTATCATATATCAGCGACCATATGCTTCCTTGATCCCCAATGGATCCCCAATATTAGTGTTCTCCAGAGTTAGGGTCACCTTCATGATGATGATTCTGTATTTAGAGTGAAACTTGTTGAAAACATACCTTCAGTCGCAATGACGAACTAAAAAGTAGAGTTTCTTCTATTTTGCTGCTATGGTTCTGCATGAACCGTTTAATCTTTCCTTATATTCACCTTTAAATCCATGATGAAGGTGGGTTTGACAATGAACTTACTCGTTTTTCTTCAGTACATTCACTGAAGATTTTTAACAGTTAATTGGCACCTTCAAATGAGCTTTTACCTAGAGGTATTTACATCATTAGATTGTAGGCATAGTAATTCATATATGATGGTTTTCTAGCTTCATGTTACATTTGACGCCTGTAACTTCTCTACCTAATATCCTAGTGGCTTCTTTCAGGTTGGTGTGTTGTCTGCTTGTGCCCATAATGGTTTAGTCGAGAGAGGGATGAAATACTTCCATACGATGCATGAGGATTATGGTGTAACAGCAAATGACAAGCATTACACTTGCATGATTGATCTTCTTGGTCGATCTGGACAGCTGGCTGAGGTGGTTAAGTTGATGAAAGACATGCCTTTTGAGCCTGATGCTGCAACATGGGGTGCTCTACTAGGTGCAAGCAGGATTCATGGCAACACTGAACTAGGTGAGAAAGCCGCAAAGATGATTTTTGAGATGCAACCTGAGAATTCTGGCATGTACATACTCCTCTCAAACTTATATGCAGCATCTGGTAGATGGGCTGATGTGGTTAGAATGAGATTGAAGATGAGGAACAAAGGTCTAAAGAAAGTGCCTGGTTATAGTTGGATTGAAGTCCAGAACAAGATCCATACGTTCTCTGTTGGTGACCCTTTCCACCTGGAAAAGGATAGAATATATGCCTTTCTAGAAGAGTTAGATTTGAAAATAAAGCTTGCAGGGTATGTTCCATCAACCAAGCTAGTTTTGCACGACGTGGAAGAAGAGGAGAAGGAGCAGATGCTAAAGTATCATAGCGAGAGGTTGGCTGTAGCATTTGGCATCTTGTCGGTTCCTGCTGGTAGACCAATCCGAGTGATCAAGAACTTGAGAGTTTGTGGGGACTGCCACAATGCAATAAAATGCATTTCAAAAATTGTAGACAGATTGATAATCTTAAGAGACAATCACCGTTTCCACCACTTTAGTGGGGGTTCATGTTCTTGTGGGGATTATTGGTGAGAATAAAGAGAAATTTAGTGGAAAGTTAAATATGCCATTGGACATTTTTATAAGACAGAAACAGATTTGGCTGCACTGTTGGGAACTTTGTAGGCTGGAAAAGGGAAAATAAGAAAGACACAGGCTATCTTTTCCATCACACTGGGTCTAAATTGCACATAATATTGATCTCTGTGGGCTTTTTCAGCAGTTGATCGGAAGGAGGATATCCTTAAGTATATTGCGTGCTTCCATTCCTCGGGACTCGTCTTCCCAGCGATTGATTGGCCAACAGTTTTAAGAGCAAGTGGCAAGCCTTTGCATTCTTCAATCATCGCAGCGATTGCTTGGCCACCTACTTCTCCATTTGGTATCTCCTCCAATGGAGGATGAGCAGACACGTCTGTGACGACTTTGAAGCTGTGACCCTTATCCACGAGTTCTTTCACTTCATTCTGCTTTGTCTCAACCAACTTGCCAAGCTTGTAGCTGGACACGCAGTTCTTTGGACAGCACTTCACATACACTTCTTCCTAATCTCTCCGTCGCCTTTCGACAGAATGTCAGTTTCCATGCTTTTAATCCACTGATTCTCTGCTGTTGCTGCTTGGCAAGTTCAGCTTTTCTTCACGTCACGGCAGAGATTATTGAGTTGGTCCTTGGCTATCTCCAAGATCTTGAGTCTCTTGAAGGTCCATGCAGTAGGAGGCAAGCTTGGAACTGCAATCCCATAACTTTGGGAGCATCTCCAAGATTGGACTCACCAAATGTATGGTGAAACAGCAGTGTTGTGCACTTAATTACTCACTAGATGAAGTTTATAACAATGAATGACATCAACTCCGACTACTGGAGGTCGTATAGTCTTCATGTGGTGTGGGCTGAATTATTGCACAGGTCGACTAATATCTCTGCAAGACAACTGATCAATCAATGCTGTTTTTTTTCCTTGAACGTCAATCATGGGACCACCCGTTTTTTCTCCATTGTAAGATTGGGCTAGAAACTAGAGCAATTTTTAGGTGCTTTTGGAAGCAACCGTCACATGTTGAGTGATGCAAAATTTCATATTTTCTTCCGATGAATGGGAAAGTGCTACTCCCTAAGCAACTAGAAGCTTTCTCTAGAGATGGCAGTGGAATTGTCTGCAGATTTCAGTACAATACGAGTAGACATCTACATTAAACCAAATGAATGATAACCATGGGCAAAGTACAATGAAGTGCCTTATTTTCTTTCAAAATGACAATACTTTACGTGAAATGTTGGTTGAGATGGACAGGAACACCACGTCCCTAGAGATAGAGAGTCTCTCATGCTAAGGGATCCATGCTTTGTTAGCGACACGAAAATTACTTGCCAACGGCCGTCAACATGTTTAAATGAGGAAAAAGAGTGGAAGAGCGAGAGAGAGAGAGAGAGAGAGGAGAATGTTTTCCTTTGAAATTTGTGACAACATTATCAAATGTTTAAATGTTGGATCACTTATCAACTTTTGTTTTACATGTGATCAATGCTAAAATGCGAAAAAAGAATTGCAATAATATCACAACATAATACGAAAAAAGAGACAACGCCAAGGAAGGAAGGAGGAAGGGAGGGAAAGTAATATTCTTTATAGGTTGCAAGGCTTGATATTCACAACAGTCACTCGTTTTGATACTCAAATTGGAGTGAAACAACAGTAAATTGCCTGGACAGTTTGCTTAAAGTGGAAGCGGGTATGCTTTTACCGCAAGATGCAATCAAGCTAAAAGTTTAATAATCAGTATGGACACACAACAAAACAACATTAAGATAAATCAAGCAAATGGTGTTCTCACCTCTCAAGTATAAGTATATCTTCCAAAGATAAAATAAATAAACCAAAATAATTCACAGCGAAAGTTCATTATTTGCCAATGAATTATATTATATGATTCGAAACTAAACCGAAGTGCTAATATACAGGGTGATAATGAGCATTGATGATACGTAACACCTAATCTTCAACTGTGGACAGATCACGCCACCTGAGAAGCTAAAATCAAGTCCATGTTGGCTTTGCACTATAAATGGGAAAAAATGTAGATGTGAGAGCACAATCCAAATCCACCAATCTCTTCAGTACTTTGACATAATTTTCCTGAACAGTTCTTTTGGTGCTGCAAACAGATAGCAAACACATAATGAAGAAAGAAAGCAGAAAAAAAGATGGAAGTCCAAACTCATGCAATAAGTTACATGCTGATATGCTTAGTAGTTAGCTTACCAGGTAGACCCGTGTACCTCTCATATTGCCCATACGCCTGTCCAATGAACATCTCCAAGCCCGAAACAATGGTTGCTCCACATTCTTCAGCTTCCCTCAAAAGTCTCGTCATTTTGGGGGTGTACACAGCATCAAAGACTAGTGAATAATGCTTCAGAGCATGCTGCAGAGAGACAGAAAGCAACTTCAATTTGTTTGACAATATTTAATCGTAGTGTAATTGGAAATCTGACAAGGCAGAACTATTCGATGGCAAAGACCAGACAATAAAAAATTAAGGGTTACCAACATGTTCAAATGGTAATGTACATCAGCTTGTTCTTCTTAGATACCTAAACAAAATATTTAAATTGAATAAAAGGCAGATAAGTGGTAGTGGTGAATGAGCACTTAAAAGAGGTCAACCTTGGGGATTGGAGTTTCATCAATTTTAGGTTGCATCCCAATGGATGTTGTGTTTGCAAGAACCATCCCATCTTCTGGATGGAAATTCTCTAAATCAGCAAGAGATAAGGCATCTCCTCCAATGGTCTCCGCGAGATCTCTGGCTCGATCTTCAAAAAAGAGAAAAGGGTATAAATCATCATTGTACTGTGTAGAGGATCTATAATGTTCATCTATTCCTTCTCTTCCATGTTGTGGTTTGAGAGGATACTGCCATCGTGCACGCAAATTGAAGCCATAATGTGAAATCAACATTTCGTACACCCCAATTTCAATGTAACGTGAATGTGGTATGGGATAACCAAGAAATCAGCAAATAGAAGCATAGTAGTCAACATACAACAGAATTAAAAGAGAAAACCAACGAGGACAGGAACTCATAGAAGTAAAAAGTAGAACACATGCTTCTAACATCAGAGCTTAGCATTCTTCATTATTCAGTCAACTCTCTCTCATATTTCGTCAAAAGAAAACAGTTGATTTGACATCGCAGAATAATTTATATGACATTTAGACAATACATTCCTCCAAAGTTTTTGCAGAAATGTTGACAAGAAATTGAGTGCTAACAAATATAAGACTTATCTAAAATTGTGGACCTTTATCGGGAAACGTGATGACTCAACAATATAATAGTATATAACGTTAAGTTATAGAATGTTTACGAGCACATGAACCAGAAGATTTCAAATTCTAATCCTATCCACTCACATAAGTCGATTGCTGAATTATCCATCAGTGTGTAAGTCGTATTGCCACAGGACTTAATTTCTCAAGGTCATACGAACCAATCAAGTAAGCAAATACATTTACCCCTAGCTCTACATTTACCCCTTGCAAAAGTAACTCACCATAGGTGCGGTTGGCAATTACTACTCTGGCTCCTTTTTCTTTAGCACCAAAAGCAAGTGCCTTCCCAGCACCACCAGCACCAATCACGACAAACAACTTGCCATTTAAAGGTGAAGCACCTGCGCTGCTCCCATTATGTGAACCTGTAATAGTTAATGGCAATGTCCAATTATGTCAACAGAACTCGTCAGAAGAATATTTTCAACACATAAACGGAAATTAAACCTCGCAGTCCATCCTCAATTGCAGAAATGGCTCCAACATAATCTGTATTATAACCAAATAACTTTGCATCACTCTGCCTCCTTATTATGCAATTAACAGCCCCAATTGACTGTGAAGTTAGAAGAAGACAAGAGTCAATAATGGCATGAAGCTTGAAACCTAGTCATTTTCATATATAAATAACTTTTTCCGACTCCCAACAAAATACGCGGCTTGGTTGACCAGGAAAATTGAAGAATTCAAATTTCGAGCCAGGGGTTTGAATGATAGTATAGTTGTGACAACTTGAATACTTTGGCTACGGAACGTACATAAATCACTGGTAGCAACTTAGAATCAATACCTTAGCAACCGGATCAACTTCATCACAGCACTTCACTGCAGCCTCCTTGTGAGGAATTGTGCAGCTGTTCATTTTACCAGGAAGGATCATTGTCTCATAGCAACATTGGATTATCCATAAATACTAATCTCGCATGGGAACCTCATGAAGGAAAGAGTATGACTGTTACTCCATGCACATGCTAGAAACAGCATACAAGATCAACAACACATTAATGTAGTTAAACAGGAAAAGAAGAAAAATTCATCCTTTTAAATAAGTAATAACAAGCAGCAATCGAAAAGACTTTTCCACTAAGGTGGTCAAAGAAGGTTACTTCCTAAAAGGCTAACAATAGATGCAATGACGCTATAGCTGTCATACAGAGGACGAACCTGAATCCAGCAAAATCAGTGGATGAGTAAGTTTGGAGAAAGCTAGCGACATCATCCACCAATAGATGCAAATAAACGCCATTAAAACCGGTTGATTTGAATGCTTGATTATATAAAAGAGGTGATTTGCTGTGGCCAACTGGCTTCCCAATGATACCAAACACTTTGGTATCAGGTCCTATGCTTCTGAAGTTGTACAAATCCAACAGATCCTTGATAGTTGGTTGACCAGGAGCTGATACTACTCCTGACTCAAGCGTACCAAAGGTGAGAAAACCACCAAACTTTGCACAAAGAACCCGTGAAATCAAACCCCTTTCGCCCATTACAATGCCTATTATTGGAACCTGAAATTTACAATATCACTTGGAGGGTCTTGGTATTTAACACAGAAACTTGCCCAGTTACTGTTCAAAAAGAAGAAGAATGATTCTTGAATAAAAAATAGGACATTGATGAAATCAGGCGATAAATTAGAAGATGCAGGAGTATATGGAACCTATGAGCTTCGCAAAAATAAAGGATATTGGCAGTTACAAATATCGTGACCAAGTTGTCAGGTCCGTATCATGAACCAGACAAGTTTATTCATAACATGTGTATAAGATACTTCACAGATTCAAGAAACAAAAGATCTTCTAGTTTCTGCAATCAAGTAAGAATTCTCTATGTTTGACAGTTACTTTCAAGATTGTCGCAAATTCCTAGGTACTAGGGAGTGTAATAATATAAGATGGAAAGCGTTAAATCCAAGATATTCAATAGACATAAGTAAGAGAAAGTCAAAATGTTACTGAAGCCACTGGACATTGTAAGAAAGAATAATTAAAACTGCAACGGATGGTGTCGACACATTATAACCAACAGATTGAGGTTTGACATCCCATCTGCACTTTGTGTGATCTTTAGGATGCATAACATACAAGACTACACTAACATTTGATTAAACTATCCAAAATATGATGCTAACCTGCATTTAAAGTTCTCAGATACTTGATTTCCCTTGCCATAATTATGATAGCCGACCTTCCAAGGTGGGGATGTGGTTTCCGTGTTACATGGTCAACAGAACTTGTTTAAAGAAAAGAATTAAAAAAAAAGACCATTCCACTCTGTTTATTAAGCCCCACATGCACATGTAGTTAGTCATGAACAATGAGCTCGATCGTGCTACCTGAAACAGGTGCTTAAATTACTACATTTTATTGACGATCAGCTTGAGAGTACAGACGTATTCTTGATTCTCTGTTGTATTCTTGACCTTTCTAACAGTGGTGAAGGTTTTTCTCTCTTTGTTTCTTAAGCTAAAACTTGATAAACAAGGTAGCCTCACATGCAGTTAATTCTGCCTAAGCCAGAGAACATGCGCAAATACAAAGTTATGTTCTGTGATGGCAGCAGTCATTGAAACTTGCGATGACATGACTCAGAAAAAAGCCAAGATCTAGAAGCATTGGCAGGCCACATACGCTGCTTACTTGGGAATGCACAGTTATGTGGAACATCCGTGCAACATCAGTAATATCCAAGGCAGTTGTAGCAATCTTCACTATGTCTGCACCTGCTGCTTGGATTCTTGCCACGAGGTTGCCAAGGTCCTCTATAGATGGAGTGTTCTCATAGTTGTGAGAAGAAACTACAACTTTGCACTTCTCCGGCTTTCTTCCTTGTATAGATGCATTGAACTCACAAGCAACCTTCACAAAGCGATCATGTTAGCCCTATAAGGTAAAGTTATATAGATGGAACTCTGATTAATAACTTGGAAGTGGGTGAATTGATGCAAATGTTCGGTGCTTCTTTCTGATTGGATATTTCTTTCGAAGCAAAATATGAACATTCAACAATGACCCAAGCTCTAGTTAATTCTTTTGATCTTTTTTGAGGAAGATACTATAGCAAATTTTTTATTGAAAGCAATGCCATGATCTCAATAATTCTAGAGCTCAAGCCAAATTTATTAGACTAACGTAAAATTTATCAAACTGGGCAGTAATTTTCAAAGTGTTAATGGCCTCTCGACCTTATAAGCTTTCGTTAACGTATCAATCAGAAGGATACCTGAAGCTCGACATCAACATAATCAGCCCCCAACTCCATTGCTAATTGAAGGGTATCCAATCGAGACTTGTCATCACCATCATACTGGCCACCTTCCCATTTTGGTCTAAGAAAGTACAAAAAAAGCATCGGAAGGCTTCAACATTCCACACAAATTCACACCACTCAAATCACACAAAATGTAGACTATACAGAATCTTCATGACAAATCCATTCAGAAAGGAGCTAACGGCGAACCTGTAAGTGAATAAAGTTGGCAAAGCAGAGGCTTTGATCAGGGTTTTCAAATCTTCATGCGGACTGAAATTCTTCGGACCGTCCAATCTGATCTCCACAAGGTCAGCCCCACTAGACTTTGCCTTATCCAATTGGGTTACCATCTCTTCGACCGACCCCGCCATTATAGGAACACATACCAAAGTTGAATTCCTCCTCACGGCTCCACTCTCCATTTCGAGCTGAGCAGAAGAAGTCGCAAGCTGAACCACAATAACCAGAACCAAAAATGGGCAAGAAATGTAAAAGCTTTACACTTGCAATTTGTTTAAGCTGATACGAAACAATGGGTAGAAGCAGAACTCAAGAAAGCCGCAGCTAAATCAATCAATCGAACACAACGCGTCATCTGCAACAAACCAATATAAAAGCACCCCAATAAACAAGAATTGCACGTAGAGAACCCCTTTGCAAGTAGAACTACGCCAATAAGCCAGCTGAAGAAACCGCGAATTCAACGAGATAAGGAAATGAATTAATTCAGTTCGAGCCGATGAACAAATCCCAAGACTGGCAAAAGCCCAGAAAAGAAAACTGCAAGCTTTATTTTCCCCCTCCGGAGTTAGGAAACGAAAAGATTCATCATGGGTAAGGCGAGGCAACATATGCCCATTGTTTCATTGCAGTGGGTAGGCAGGTGATGATTACCAGGACGTCGCCGGTGGATGCCATGGAGGTTGGTGAAGTGTCGGCAAGCGGGTGATTAGCGGAAGAAGAAGCGACGACAAGTGTGGTGGTGCCGGCGGTGGTGGGTTGGTGAGGGAGAGGGACGGAGACGATCAGTGGCCGCTGCTGCCTTGTCGGGACATGGCGTGTGCTGGTAATCAACCCGTTTGGGGCATACTTTGCTTTCCAAATCGGTAAGCCCTTCTACCAAAAAAAAATCGGTAAGCCCAGCATGTTCTCTCTCTGTGTCTCTCGAATACAGTGTAGAGACTGGAATACGTTACGACAAAAATACGAGATGAACAATGTGCGACTGCTAAGGCTGCGCATGACAACCATTCTGTGCCCGGGAACAGATTCTGATCAGAAATGATTCTTTTTTATTCTGTGTCCGGGAACTGATTCTGAGTATTTGAAGGCGTTTGGTAACGGTCCAAAATTCTGTGCCCGGGAACAGAAATGCGTTTGGTAACGGCATAAAATTTCTTTTTATTAATAATATTTTAAATATTTTAATATTTCTTTCTTTTCTTTTTTTCTTCTCTTCTTTCTTGGCTATGGCTGGTAAAATATTTTTTAATTAATAATACTTTTATTAAAAATAATTTTTTTATTTTTTTGGCCATGGCCGGTAAAAAATTTTCTTATAAATAAATTTTTTATTAATAATTTTTTTAAAAACATTATACTAAAATATATTTTTATTTTTTTATTTTTTTTCGCCATGGCCTGGTCACTGGCCATGGCCAGTTAAATATTTTTTTTATAAATATTTTTGTATTAATAATATTTTAATAAAAAATATTTTTATTGAAAATATATTTTTATTTTTTTTGCCATGGCCTGATCATTGGTCATGGCTGGTAAAAATTTTTTTATAAAATTTTTTTTATAAATAATTTTTTTATTAAAATATTTTAAGAAAAATATTTTTTCATAATATTTTATTTATTTTTTTGCATTGGCTTGGCCGCTGGCCATGGCCGGAAATATTTTTTTTATAAATATTTTTTATTAATAATATTTTAATAAAAAAATAATTTTATTGAAATTATTTTTTTATTTTTTTTGCTATGGCCTGGTCGCTGGCCATGACCGGTAAAATATTTTTTTATTAATAATATTTTAATTAAAATATTTTTATTGAAAATATTTTTTTTTATTTTTTTTCCATGGCCTGGCCATTGGCCATGGCTGGTAAAATATTTTTTTATAAATATTTTATTATTAATAATATTTTAATAAAAAATATTTTTATTGAAATTATTTTTTTATTTTTTTTGCCATGGCCTGGTTGCTAGCCATGGCTGGTAAAATATTTTTTATAAATAAATTTTCCATTAATAATATTTTTTATTAAAATATTTTTAAAAAATATTTTTATTGAAAATATTTTTTTAGTTTTTTTTGCCATGGCCTGGTCGCTAGCCATGGCCGGTAAAATTTTTTTTATTAAAAATATATTTTTTTATTTTTTTCACCATGGCTGGTAAAATTTTTTTATTAATAATATTTTTTATTAAAATATTTTAATCTTTTTAGATATGGCGAGGGTGGCCCTCGTGCCGGACATTAGAAGCTATATTAAAAATCAAGAAAAAGAAGAAGAAAAAAAATTGATTCTGATTTTTGTTCCTAGAATCAAGAAGCTACTTTTTTTTTATTCTTGATTCTACTCCAAAACTGATTCTGGGCACAAATTTGCAAGAATTTGTGCCCAGAATCAAAAAATTAAACAAACGGATTTCTGTTCCCAAACTGATTCTGGGAACAAAAGAACAGAATCAAACACTATTTGGCAAGTTATCATGCGCACCCTAAGAAGTTTCCCGAATGTTGTTGGCAAATACTCGGCCAGATTGTCTGGAAATAACAGTCCAATGATGTACTTTTCATCTAACCCGGTATTTTCTGTTCTGTCATTGATTAAAAGAGATCGTATAAGAATCACATGTTGTTCCCTAAAAAAAAGAAGTGAATCCCACATTAATTCAAAGGAGCTGTGATTAATTCATAAATTCTTTTTTCCTGGTAAGTTAGGTAAAATGGGAAATTGATGATGGAAAGATTCAAATGAAATGGAAGGAAAATAGGTTTGAATGGAAACTGTAACGTGCTCTTCTTCTTTGGGTGTGAATTGAGAAGGAACAACATAAATTAGTACAAGAAAATAACCTTTGACTTGTTCATGATGCATGTAGAAAGCAAGGTCATTAAGGGGGAGGCTAATTGAGATTATGCCAACTAAGCAAATTGCTATAGGATATAGATTAAGCTTTTCATTTTTATGGGTGCAACAACAAAGTAAATACAAAGAACAAATGAAGAGAAAAACTAAACTAATGAATAAGTGGACTTTGGCTCTTGCAACATTCACCTAAGTTGTCAAAAAAATCTAACTTTTTGGTCTTGTGAACAAAGTAAATGATAGTTTTTTGACCAAAAAAAGACTTCTTTTTTGCAGAGTTCTGTTTATTTTTACTTCTTGGCAATTCATAATTCTCTAATCGACATTAACAGCATTGCTACAAAAGTCAACATTTTGGAGGTCGAAAGAACATTATAATCGTATGTCAGCATCAAAGCCATCGTACTGTTACACTCGCAGGCCCTAGGAAGGCATGAATGGCCCAAGCATCAGCGAGCGACGAGTGCATTTATATATGTACACACAAGAAAAAGGGCAAAAGTACATAAGAAGTATCACAATTTGTGTACGGAGATTATTTTGGTGCCATAACTTTTTTTTGATCACTTTTTTTTTTTGATAATCCAGGAAACCCCGCATGACCGACAGCCGGAGAGTAAACCCTAAGGGCGACACGTACTAGCCACCACACACGTGCCACCAGTTAAATTATCATGCGGTGCCCGGAATTCAAACACTTAACCTTTCGCGAGAGGAAGAGTGCGCGCTCCAGCAGCGCCACCCAGGCAGGTGGTTTTTTTTTTTTAAATCACTTTGATGCCAACTTTTTTTAAAAATGATCATTTTAATGCCAATGCTGATGTGGCTCGCCCGAAATCCGATGTGGCTCTGACACGGCTCGCTAGAGAGGTCCATGGCTCGCCGGAGAGATCCAGTTAACATTAAAAACCAAAAACGACACCGTTTAGCCCGCTGACGTGTACTTTTTTTAAAAAAATTATATTATATTAAAAAAAAAGGCTGCAGCAGCGGCAAGGGAGCCCTCGCCGCTGCTGTCGCCAACCCACTACCGCCAGGAAGGGTCGGCAGTGGTGGGAGCAGTGGTTGGCGAGGGTCGTCGGGCCCCGCTGAATCCGCGCGAGGCGAGACCTCGCCATTGCAATCTAGGCGACGGCGAGGTCTTGCCTCGCCCAACAAAGGCAAGACCTCAACGTCGAGACCTACGCGACGGTGAGGTCTCGCCTCACCCAGTGAAGGCTAGGCCAGACCATACCGTTGCCTGGGTCACAACAGTGAGGTCTCGCCTCGCCGAATCCGGCCCTCGCCGACCACTGCGCCCACAACCGCCGGCCCTTCCCGGCGGCGGTGGGTTGGCAGTAGTAGCGGCAAGGGCTCCCTCACCGCTGCTGCAACCTTTTTTTTAAAATTAAAAAATTCGAAAAAAAAAAGCCACATAATTTTCACATGTACAAGTCAGATCATTTTTTTAATATAAATATCAAGTCAGCTTTTTGGCCAGAGTTGCTAAAGTGATCTATTTTTTTCTAACTTGACACACCAAAGTGATCCGAAAAAAAGTTATGGCATCAAAGTTATCGCCGTATACTTTTCTCAAGAAAAAGACAGATATAAAAGAGAAAGTCCAACGCACGAGGCAGGTTCTCGCACTGTTTTCCTCGGACTTTCCGCTCACAAATCACCCCTCCCGGTCCGATCAGATCACGTTCTCAAGCCGTAAGATTTTCCCCCTCTCGTTTGATTCCTTTTTACTTGAGTTTTCCGTTTACTTTCGGCACAACTTTTACCGTTTTTTCTTTTGTGGGTGGATTTCGCTTTTCTGCGAATCTCTTCGTGGGTGGTTTTTCCATCACTTTTATGACGCCTTCCTAAGGGAAAGGAAGGAGAAGGACAAAGGAAAAATCTTAACTGGATTGACATGAACTGATCGATGGAGTTATGATAGCTGATCATTTCGTTTCCTGGAGCTGATGTGACTTTAAAGTATTGGATCATCAGACGGTGGTTTTCTGGGCACTCTGTTTAAGCTTGTTGTTCTGGGTGTTGAGGACCTGTGCCGTGCTTTGTCGGTGATGATCTTGTTAAAACATTAGAAAATATTGCTTTTCGGAATGTGATAAGTTGATAGTTTGTCAACTATTTGGAATGGTCTCGTAATTGATTGACAATCTGGGCACCGTTGGCAATTCATTTTCCCTATGAACAATTGTTGGTTTTCTGCTTGTTGGTTGACGTTTAAATGACGAGTTTGTCTTTGTTGAATGTATTTTCTGTCCATGCGGAGACTGTAAGTATCGCTGGGGCGCAATTGAGGCGCGATGCTTGCGCAATTTGTAGTTGGCTTGATGACCAATTGTTGTTTCCATTTGGGTTGACACGTTGATAATTGATTGCACCGGCAAGGATTCGGATATCTTTATGTGCATTATATTTGCCTGAAGGATAAGGTTAATATATTTTGAGTACGAACACTAGTCGGTTAATATTTGAGCTTGAATTGCTTTTGAACTTAAAGTTTTATTAGATTGCTCGTAGGGCAGAATTGATGTAGCTACTTGAATTGAGTTCATGAACCATGACTGCCCGTTTGTTTGTCTACTTCTTTGTCTGTACTAGTTACACTTTCATTTGCAATCACTAGGCAATCTTATTGAAAAGTAGAGAAGCCCATTCATTTTAGTTGCTTTCTTCTTTGAATTTGCGAGACAAGAATAATGTTGTGAAATGGGGATATGGTTTTCCTAAAGAGCTCTTCAACTCAATTTCTCTTGCGTAGAAAGTTGTGCTTGTCGTTGCTACTACATAGAAAGAAGTATTTTAAGTGTCGAAGTGTACTAAAAGATTAGTATGTCCAAACGTCAACCTGTAGAGCAACACAGTGTCCTACCTTGTATGGTTATCTTACAATTTGAAATTCCTGCTTTTAGCTGAAGCTTGGTTGGGAATTTGATTTTAACATTCCAAAAGTTCCTTGCTTGAACTATGAAGGAACTGCTATTATTCTACTCTTTTTCCCGATCATTGGTTGGGAATTTGAAGCTTCTGAGCGAACCTGAAAGCCATGAAGGCGTGTTCTCTGCATTTAACGCTCACTTTGTACCTTTTATTACTTGGTCTGTTCTCAGGACCAGATATGTCGACTGTGACGCTTCCCACATATTGCGTGCTCAAATGCGCGCTCCCAGACAGACCTGCCGCCTTCATTAAGAGCCCAAGTTCCTTGGCTTCCACAAGGAGAGTCGCGAAAGCCTTTGGCTTGAAGTCTTCCGCCTCCTTCAGAGTATCTGCAATGGCCGTGCACAAAGTGAAGCTGATTGGACCAAATGGGGAAGAGAACGAGTTTGACGCCCCAGATGACCAGTACATCCTCGACTCCGCTGAGGATGCTGGGATCGAGCTTCCTTATTCATGCAGAGCTGGGGCATGCTCGACCTGCGCGGGCCAGATGGTCTCGGGAGAGGTGGACCAATCGGACGGCTCCTTTCTCGATCAGAGGCAGATGGAGAATGGCTATGTGCTGACCTGCATCTCATACCCAAGAGCCGATTGCGTGATTCATACCCACAAGGAGGGTGATCTTTATTGATCAAGTTCAAGAACTGCAATGCTTGTTATTTTTGTCTATTGGAAAGAGAATTTGTGCCTGAATTGGGTTCTGGTCACGACATGAGCTTCATGGATTTCGGTGCTTTCTTGTTGTTTTTGCAGTGACAATTCTTGTTCTAAATTAGTCTTTTGGCCTGTGTAAGTCTTGAAGTCAGATATTAGCTGTTATGTTTTAGCCCGTAAGGAATTTTCGGACATCGCAGTGGTGCTCGCTGTCCTGTTTTTTCATCAGTTACAGAGCAAGACAAATTTGATATTATCTTCTCTTTGATCTCGCAAAAAAAGAGTACAAAATGAACAGTCGAAAACAAATTTGGACGTAAAATCATTAACTGAATAGAAAGTCACGCAACTGCTTGCATATCTCTCATTATCAACATTCAACAGACGAACATTCTCATAAATGTCATCTGGTATGCCTTCTTTCTGATATCCATTTTGTTTTGTAACAGGGGTTCTGTACCTAAGTTTTGTGTATTCAAACACTGTTTTATTCAACATATTTCTTTTAATAGTAGGTCATATAATTCATTCGGAACAAGCCATATTTCCGCGACACGTAGGTTGACGTTCAATAATATATGAAACCGAACACGTACGTCTGCAACACGATGCCACGTTATTCAGAATGGGTAGAGAATGGATTAGGATAAGACTCCAGTGCTGCTTGGAAAAAGTGGCCACCTTCATATGCAAGTCATTCGCTTACCACTATCTTCATCATATTCTTCGGATGTACTTAATAATGAGTGCATTGACGCATCTCGAAGGTACTAGTTACGCAATCAATTAAAAGAACTTTACATTCTCTGTGTGCCGCCCGTGTATTATTGTAAAATCAGTACCTTAAAATTAAAATCTTCCAAATAAAGTATAGTTTACACGATAGCAATATTCTTTCTTGAAAAGTGAACGCACTCATTAAAAAAAGCACTTTTTTTGGCCCATAAAGAAGCATTTCAAATCGCTCACCTTCTAGTTTTCAACGGTGGAAAGGCCATAAACCGAGCAACTTCCAAAGATTCTGGTCCCATGAAATCATGGCCATTTGTTCTTCTTTTCTCGATTCTGACAAGATAAGTTCGAAGATAGAAGATGAACTCAAACTTCATGCTCCTCTTGTTTGAAAAAACCTCCTTTGTTTTTTGATTACCATGTACGAAGGTGTGCTTGTGTGAGTTAGTCTATACTAGGTTGAAGAGTGACATCCTTAAAAGGACTTGGAGGACAAGTAGAAGCCAAAGGACTTGGAGGACAAGTAGAAGCCTCAGTGGAGAAGGTTCATAAGAAAAAAAAATGACAGGAGTGCTTCTCATTTTCCTCTCCTTCCTATATATTTTGGCATCTATCTCTCCTTCAGAGACATCTGCAGCAGGTGATCCTTTTCTTACTCCTGTGTTTGTCCCGGTACCGTTCTTTTTCTTGTGAAAAAGGCCTTCTCTTTCTTGTCGTTTTGAACCTTGAACTATGATTTTCAGGAGTTCTTGTTTTGATGAGCGTATCAACAATAAAACACAAAAGGAGGAATGGGTTGTGGCTTCTATACTTTTGATGAGTTTCTTTTCAACCATTATAGGGACATCTAGGATTTTAAGAACCCCAAGAAAAAAGAGACAGTCCTTAAGAAACCATATCCAGAGTGTCATGAATGCCCATTGCCAATTGCATACGTTGCTTGAGATAGGCTGGTGTTTCGATTGTACGAAAAATTTTTAAGTCGACCATTCTGTTGTTTGCCTGAAGGCCAAAAGCATGTCAATTTTTTGTCTGCTTTGAAGCTTCTAATTGTTATAATCTGTCACTTAGTAATGCCTGCGTAAGATGTAAGCACTAACAGTCGTGCATTTGCAACTCTTATTGGCATTTCTCACTCAGAAATGTGGTCGTTTTTAAAAGTGATCTCTGGTTGGATGACTAATAAATTCAATATCATTAATTTCGTGCAACGCATGTGCAACGTACGTGCAATAGATGTGCAAAGCATGTGCATCACACGTGCAACAGACGTGCAACGCACGTGTACGAACATAGAGATGTCCCTTGTCTCTTCACAGAATAAGAGTATTTAGGAGACCAGCAAATTTAGAAGGATGATATCGTGCCCATGTTATCTTCTTCAGAACAACAATTTTCAAGGGTTATTGATGCCTGAAACGTCGGAAACTGCTGATACGAGCATTTAAGAAACCAACAAATTGAGGGCACTTCCAATCTATCTTGTTCAGACCCTTTTTCTGTAACTTTTACATTGCTATTTCTTCCTTCGTCTTGTTCCTTTCTTGTAGCTTCAGCTACAATAAAGTTAGCTTTCTTTATCAAATTCTCCATAGCACTTTGAAACTTGAGATAGCAACCAGTCTTTTACCATTTTGGGAACATATCCCTTGTCTCCCACCTAGAAGGGCATTGGTTCTTGTAGTAATCTTTTTTTGGTGGGTATATGATGATGTCCGATATCATTTGAGGTAAAAAGATTCTCGCAAGATTTAAGTAATAAAGCTTCAACAATTGGCTTCACTGACAAGACAGGTTGCTTTCGACTTCATGGATCCTATTCCTAATCCTTTCCTTGAATCCCTTCCAAATAAATGTTCCCAGATCCTTTCTATTTCAGCCCAATGAATTAGCAGGACTAAGGAGTTAGATAAAGAAATCAGTGATGGTATAGGATAGTTCAAACTTGATATTTTTCCTTAATGCACTCCGCCATTTTAATGATCAGAGAGTGACTGCACTTTTTTGTTGTTACCCAATTTGCTCAATAACTTGAAGGTGATGCCCAGCTGACTATTAGTCAGTGAGACGATGGTTGCTTGAACGCAAGTTCAATGCTCACCGCTTTTCATCTTTAATGACCGTCACGGTTTTTTGCAGGCTCATTGCAGAACCCCGACTTGCTAGACAGACGACTGAACGGAAAAGGGAGGAGTGACATAAAGCACAGCTCCAACTTTGCCCGTGGCATTCCGCGTAGCGACACACATGGAGGGGGCGAGGGCGGGACTAATGGCGAATCGGGATCGTCATCTCCAAAAGGCGGTGCAGCTGTGATCCCCATATATGCTGGCGCCGGCGCTAACAATAACCACCACCAGAGCATCCACCACGGTTCAGGCACCTGCATCCGAAGCCGTGCGCGAGTCCATGCTCTCATTGCAGCCATACTAGGCCTCTGCTGTGTGTTCATAGAGAATGTTTGCTTTTGATCGGGCGACATTCACAATAGATCTCGTGTACATAGAAACAGTAACTTAAAACTCAGCAATAAATGCAAATGTGTAGCTTTTTTTCCACTTTGGTTGGCCTCTTATTTCCTTGATGGATGATTGCTTCATGGTGAATGACAATAACGAAGAAATGTTTGGTGTAGCTTTCAATGGAGGTATTTATCGATTATGGCAGGGATGAAGTTGAAAAGAAAACATATATTCTGATAGAAAAGTATGTGAGTAACGTCCCTGATGACATTGTAGAACGATTCAAAAGTCAAAAAGGAGAGGGCGGCGCAAGATTTGCAAGTCCGAGTTTGCCATCTCTCCTCCTTGCGGGTCCGAGTTTGCCATCTCTCCTCCTCCTCCTCCTTCTCCTCTTATTTAAACTGCACAAAGTGAGAGACCCAACAACGTTTTCACGATCCGTACAGCTTGAGTGAGTCGATCCAAGGGGGACTGTGTGTGCCGTGATCGTGTTGCGTGCGGTGTTGTATCGTACGAGTGGCAATGCAAGGTCCTTACGACCAGGAAACTAAGAGATACGTGGACGCACGGCCCCGGTATCCCGACCAGTGGTTCTCCAAGCTCTCTGCCTTGACCTCCCGCCATGCCTTGGCTTGGGACGTCGGCACCGGCAACGGCCAATCAGCCGTCGCGGTCTCTCTCTCTCTCTCTCTCTCTCTCTCTCTCTCTCTCTCTCTCTCTCTCTCTCTCTCTCTCTCTCGCGCGCGCGTAATTCTGCTTCTATCCTTTGATGTCAGTGACGATGTCCAAGGGATTTCGATTGGTTTCTTCGAATTAGACTGAGGTTGATTCTGTGAATCTGACGTTCCGGACAATGCGAGAGTTCTTCGGGTGAGCATGATACCGGCCTCGTTTGATCTGAAATCATTGTGAGCTCTAGCAGGAGACCCGTGTTGGAAATTCCCAATACCCTCGTGGTTGATTTCCCTCAATTAGTACTAGTAGTAACATTGGCAGATTGGGTACAAATGCAATTGTTGCTGGGGTCAACAACTGCGGATGCAGTGTGCTTATTATCTGCGTGATGCTAGCAGCTGAGTTCACTAGCTCTCTGAGTGTGTCTTCCTGGAAGATAATAAAAAAAGAGGAGAGATTTTCATGATTCCATAGAAGTAAGAGGTTGCCCAAATAAGGAATTCTACATGAACTGGGTGGTTCATTCAGGATTCGACATTCAGATTACTCGGTAGGTTCAATGGTGTAAGATGCCATGAGTACCTGTGAAGAAGATATGACATTTTGGGTATACCGGGTGGTTCGCTTAGGTTTTTTGACATTGAGGTTAGTCAGTAGTTCATACAGGCAATAGGCCATGTTCTCTGTTGTCAACTTAGATGAAGTATCTGTGCTCTAAGCCGCTCTTTCGTCACACTTACCGAGTGAAGGCCATCACGATCTGTAGTACGAAAGATCATTACTAAGGAGGATGCATTTCCTGACTGGTTAGCATTGGCAAACTGTTTGGCCAACAATCTTGAACTCCTGAAATGACCAAATTGACTTAGCAATGAGGCACGCCTCTCAATTTGTTCGGACCTTGCTGCCTGTTTTCAATGTCTGGTTGTATGCATGGAGTCTCCAGACCAATGTCTTTTGCTTTGTGTCTCGACCTAGCTTTGGACAGCTCTTTGTTCATTCTTTTGCATCCACGATCACCATTTTTGGTCTCTAAATACACGAACTGTTGTAAAGAGTTAATAGAAGTTTCTATCTTTTGCAGGTCGCAGAGCATTATGAGCGAGTGGTTGCAACTGACATAAGTGAGCCCATGCTGAAGAAAGGGATCCCGCACCCTCGAGTTCAGTACCTACACACGCCGCTATCCTTGTCCGAAGACGAAACAGTGGCAATGGTCGGGGGCGAGGACTCAGTTGATTTGATCACGGTGGCTACTGCCATCCATTGGTTCGACATCCCAAAGTTCTACTCCATTGCCAAACGGGTCCTCCGCAAGCCTGGGGGCGTGATCGCTGTTTGGACTTACACCGACTTAATCGGAGTCAATCCCGAAGTCGAACGGGTGTCAAGACGTCTGCGTGAAGCTTGTAAGCCGTTTTGGAAGCCGGGAGTGCAGTATGTGTTCGAAGAGTATCGGACCCTTCCGTTTCCGTTTGAGAGCGTGGGTTTAGGTTGTGAAGGACAACCCCTTCAGCTAGATATGCCGAGGGAAACGAGCTTTGAGACGTTTCTGAGTTGGCAGAGGACCTCGTCCGCAATAGCGACGGCCAAGCAGAATGGCGTGGATCTGTTGACTGATGATGTTGTGAAAGAGTTTGAGACCGCTTGGGGCGGATCTGATTTGGTCAGGACTGTCAATTGCAAGGTTTTTATGCTCACCGGAACCGTCAAGGCTTGAATGATCTTCGTTTCTCAGCGCCCTCGTCGGGAGCTCATTACTGATAAAATCTTCCTAGTAGCTACTTTAGCGCCATTTTGGCGAGGATAATGTTCCAGAGTCGGGGAATATGCATCAGCAGCAGCATATGCTTGCAGATGCTCCTCCTGAGAACAAACTTGTTGCAAGGTCAATTTCTCCTGCAATTGCAATGACCTAATGTTTGGAATAATGACATATGCAGTTTACTGCCAAGTGCCAATTTGCCTTTCAGGATGCTCGCGCTAGTTCTATGGTCGAGAAATTTTGAGTCGTAGCCAGTAATTTGCTTCCATATGAAGCTCATATCCCGAACTCATCTCATTATCTCCTGGGTCAAAAATATTAGAGTTCTTTTCAATGTGCCTGCGAAGCTGGTAACGTGCCTTCCATATCACCTTCATTGGCATGATTTTCAAGTCTACCAGAATCTATCCGCATGTTAAAAGAAACACAAGTACTTGGGATTCAATACAATAGAGCAGCAAAGAGGCATGATAAGAGGACTATCCGATGACACAAAAAATCTGTTCCTGTGGCGATCACCGATCTTCCAAACTCTTAGTCAAGTGATGGACACAAAACAAGACTGCGTAAGAGAAAAACTGGCCAACTTATATTCACAGCAGAATAAAAATGGTCGATAAATTTGGGTACGAGATTCATAAATCCTAAGTGGTAGGCTAGCTCCACATGCCAACAAACATATCCAGATACAAAATCACATCGTACCTTTTCTTTTTACATCCTAAGAACGCCAAAGTTTTATTTACTTCCCCATTTTGCTATAAGCCACAGCAAGAATATTACCATGACGACCGCTCCGCCCACCATAACCTTCATTTGGAGATTCTGAAACCACATCTTCCTACGCAGTTGCCTACCTTGCCTTTGGAAAATGTCAGCCTGAAACAACGTGTATTTTTGTTCAGTGAAGTGGAAACTACTTAATCATCCCCTCAGTAACTCCAAGAAAAGCAAGTTTACCTGGAACTGTAGGTTCTCTGTTTTGTCAACCAGAAGTTCAATTCTCTCCCCACGGTCCAACACCTAAAGTCCACCACGAAAGAAGAAATAGCATAAAAAATTTGTGGCCCGACGGTCCAATGAAGACACGTAGCCTTCGAAACACGTGCTATATTTTGAATGTGTACTTTGACAAGTAAGATTTCAAGCATACATACAACAAGGCAGTTCCCGCTCAAGGATCATCTAATCCATCACCCATGGGATGTAAGTTTGCTTTCCTCATAACATGAAAAAAAACAAGATTACCACATTTGAGAGTCCACGACATCAATATACCTCCCCACCTGACTTGATTCCTTTAATTATACCCGAATCCCTTTATAATTTGCAACAAACCAGAATCTATAAGACTTCCTTTCTTACAATAACCACCACACTCGTACTATTTTGCTCTTAATATGTTCAAGGAAGGGCTTCACAAAAAGAGTAAGCTATCCCCTTTCCCAAGGCCGAAACTTAGCCCGATTATCCTCCTCCCAGATTCTCTCTATGTGAAAATTGTAATGTCAACGTTGCCAAAAGCAGCTCACATCCATGGAGCCAGTGCCCCGTCAAAGGATCGAGTTAATGCATACCAAGGGAAAAATTTAATCACCATAACGTGTTATGCCCCTGAAACAAGGACAGACACTCTCCAAAGAAATAACAAACGAAAATAGTACTTCAAGCAGTCCTCTCTGCATTTAGCACGTTTAATACTCCCTAACATCCAACCATTTATTGGGTTAGAAGCAACTAAAGTAAACACCGAGATTCTAACACTAAGCATGTTTCTTTTTCAAAATTCATCATCCAATTACTCTTTATCGATATTTTCATCAGTTGATTCAGGAGTCTGATGCAACAATTTCATACCTCAAAATCATAATGGTTCATAACATTCTTTGATCATACATAAATAATTCTTAAACTACCAATGGCACCATTGGCACTCTCCCATTAATTCAAGAAGACCTGCTTTGTCGTGTTCTCGTATGATATGAAGCCACTAGGATCACTGAAATGGCAACATCAAAATCTGACAATAACAAATGTCTTTCTCCAAAACTCTTTCAACTCTCATCTGCTTCTCCGAAGAAGAATTGGCAACTAATACTTAAAAGAAGTGATGTTTTAATCTAAAAAGAATCGGAAATTTCATGCGCAGCATCATGCCGCTACAAGTTTAAATCCATGGGAACTTATGGAATTATCCACCAAAATCAACAGGTCTGTCTTCATTTTCAGTTTGACTATACTCTTCTTTGGAGCTTACAGAGCTTTTTTTATTAAAAGAATGTACCTTTTCGATATTGTCAACCATTATCCCTTTGACCTCTGTTATCTGAGCCTTCAATTTGGATAACTTACTCATCTCCTCTGGGTGGCTCATGCAGTACTGCATATGCTCCTTAAGTCTTGGCCTTTTAAACAAAGTAACATGTCAGAGAACAATACGAGATGAAGCAGAGAAGACAAAAAAGAAACATAAGAATCGCCAGTTCATTGTATGATCACCCAAACTCTCGGTCAAGGTTGTATGCGATGCTAAAACGATCTTCAAACAAATCGTCATCCTCATCATCATCTGCAAGTGGATGTGGGTCCCCACTCGCAATACTGGCACCATAACGCTGCTTAAAATCATCCTTCACTCTCTCGAGAAACACAAAAGGTACACTTCTTCCGGCGGACTCATCAGCAACAACAAGGAAAACTGCATGCACGACAAACATTGGTCAACCGCACTACACATGAATCAATCACATGCAATGATGAGTTAACTAGTAAAGAAAGTTATCCATACCAAACCCGCTGTCTATCAGGAAGTTAAACGTGTGCCCATCACAGGAGTACGTGTACTTGCTGCTATTAGAAGGCAGCTTCTGCAAGCACTGCACAGCAATGGTACTAAAGTTTCCAGAAAACTGCGTGTGCTCGGCCAGAACAACAGTTCCTTTTGCCACAAAGCTATAAATGAGGCCTTTCTGACTCATTTATTAACCAGAATCTGCAGGTCCAGCAACCCACAAGAAGCTTCAACCAATTTGGTGACAACAAGCTGCGGAAGCAAAGAATTTCTCGAAATTAGCACGACCAATCAAACGGAACTTCAGTAAAAATTCCTGCTTTTTTTTTCCCTAATGGGAAAACAAAGGCAATGTAACAAACTAGCCCGGCAGCAATAAACTCAATAAGCAAGAGTAATGCGTGTCGAATAATGGCCATCGACCGCACGTGATTCGAAAAGAAACACGCCTAGCAACTTCAATCATTTCCCCCCCGGAAAACTCACTCCCACTCAACAAGGCCAATGGAATAGTAAGGGAGGGGGGGAGGGAGGAATCACGCTTATCGACACCGCATCAGCAGCCCCCACACAAACCTCTTCCACCCGGGCCATACGAGCTCGCCCAAGGCATGCAATCACAACACCGACCCGAAAAACCACGCCGCCATCATCAAGAACCCCAACCCGACAAAAGACGGACATCATGACAACACTCTGAGCAAATCCCAAAGTCGGGTTCTTTTCCCGACCGTACGTAACTCCCCGACACCGAAGCAAATTCGGGATGCCGGGGGGATCAGTGCCCAAGAAATCGAAATCCACCAAAAAATTTCCCAAGAAAACAAGGAAAAAAAAGATCGGTCCGGCTTCCTCGAAAACGACGGGAACTTTCCAAGACAGCGAAATCAAGGCCGATCGGATTCAGACAACATAACATCGTACAACTCGAGAGCGAGCGAGAGAGCGACAGAGAGAGAATACGAAGAAGAATCAGCGGCCGAGAACCTGGAGGTGCTTCGCGGGGAAGACGAGAGAACGAGCGAGAGAGAGAGGGAGGAAGTTCCAACGACTTCTTGGTGGCGAAGAAGGAGACGGAGATGTGTGGATCGTGTGCTGAAATTTCCGTATTTTTCTCGGCCGGGCATTTCCCTGTTACATTTCCCTTTTATTTATTTTAATTTCTTCTTCTTTTTCGCTTCCACTTCACATATTCTTCCTGCCTTCTGGTTTCTTTTTTCTCCCCTTGTTTTCCCAATTTTGCCCTCCATCTCTCTGTGATGGAATGAGATCACCGAGCTCCGGCGTCAAACGTTGGGTGGGCCTTCGGACATTTTGTCCGATCTGGGCCCAAATGGCCAGCATCAGAAACTCCACCCAATCATCTAATTCTATTATTATTATTATTGTTGTTGTTATTATTATTATTATTATAATCGTGGGAATTCACATGATGAATTCATGCCAATCGCGCAATGGACGACGGGGACCTCCTCCACGATTCACACTGTGGCGACGGATGCGAGCCGAGGGTCCTTGGACTCGCACCCGATGCAGCACCACCGTTCGCAGATCGACCCGTGGGCCGAGCCCCCGAGAGGTGAGGGATCGCACCCCCTCATTAGTCATTTCCACTCCCACTTCGTTTCCTGGCCGAATTTAATTGCAAAGCGATTGATATTCTTCAGAGGTAGAGAGGTTGGTCCGTGTTTCAAAAACATCCCCGGCCTTTCCTCACGGGGGGAACTTCAAGCAACCCTTCACGGTACCTATGTCCGCAGATTCCACGCTCCAAATCATCGGCATTCGCCGATCGACTTAGTGAAGAAGGTTGAAAGGATTGCTTTTGCTTCTTATGTTTATGGAAAAGTTGGAAAGACGCGCTCCAGGAAATATACAAATGTTAGAGAAACTTTCAAGCATGATGATTGAAAATAGCAAAAACAAGAAAAATGGCGTCTGCAAACAAATTGTGCAAAAAGAACTCCACACGTCCTCACTCAAAACTCATTTTCAAGGGATAAATAACATAGAGAAAACTCCCAGAATACCTTGACGAGATAAGAATCAACAGGACGGTTCTCGAGAACGAATGCTGACACACGCATTAAATTTGCCAGATTACTACAGAACAATGCAAATCTCGTGGCAAACAAGACACACTGGAGACTCACAGTTCAATATCCTCAAATACAGGAACAAATGCAAAATGCCATGCGACGAAACCACCCTATTCAGCGACCTGACACGATATTGTGGCAGAGCTTTCATACGAACAACGCGCTTCAAATGCACGGCAAATTACCAAAGTTCACAAGCAAGCACAACTTGGCAAACGGAAATGAGACCTTTTTTAAAGTTACAGCAAGTCAATGATACAGCGGCACACTTCCCTTAGGAACGGCCAAAATGAGAATTGTCTGTCCCCGGGATCAGTGTCCCACGGTTTATGGAACAAGTTTTTCTTGTCTCTTCAAAATCAGATGAATTTGAAGAATCTTATAAAACAGGTCACAAACATTTGATAGAGGGGAAGATGGAACGCAAACAGCAATGTACCATCCCAAGTTGTTCCGCCTTAAATAATCTTCAGATTGCACTGAAAGAGCCCTGCCAAATCTGCAGAGCCATTCGGTAATCAAAAATTAGCAGGCATAGCCCCATTAATAGACGGGGCCGAGCCTCTGTTCGCCCTCACGTACGTGACATAATCGCTATAATGCATAGTAAATATGGTGCTCTGGTAACGGGTTAGTCGAATGCGCTTTCTCATCGACTCGGTGATGGTGCCATTATAGCCAGCTTTCCGCATCAGGGAATCTATAGCCTCTATTTTTGTCCAACCTGAAACCAAATCAACCCATGCAAGGAAAAGTAAGTCCACTAAACAAAGAAAATATTTATTGAACCATCTTGGTTGTAGCTTACCGACGTCAAGTTCATGGCGGTCATGTATATATCTTAATTAAAATCAAACACCAAAAAGAAACTCCGATTGTTGCAACATTTTTCAGTCACAGAAAATGGAGTGAAAACTGTGAAGAGAAACCATGCCAAAAAGATTGAAAGCCAACAAAGAAAAAAGCAGCATAAGGGAATAGCAAGAATGATGTAGGCAACGACTCAAAATCTTCTGATTATCGAGTTTCATGTGATACTCGGACAAAAAAAAGAGTGAGTTTCATCGCTGTTGTATTGTGAAGTGAAATAGTCCCAAGCAATTAGAAACTATCAGTTTATCATATGGTACTTTACTTCTGATTGAAAACAAATGAAGGATTATGAGAATGAATCCTTAGATTTTTGTATTAAACTGTGCAAAAATAGTTACAGGTGCATAATTTTTCCAAACAATGAGCTTTTAGTCCATCAAGATGACCGAACACAGGTTCCATAAAAGAACCTCGGGTCATCTCTCCCACCAAAGTGGGATTAGGATAACCTGTGAAGTGTAAGTCAAAAGCAACGGTATTAATATGGATAAACCAACACGAGAAAGGAAAGGACTGACTTAATTCACGCGGCTTAACATTTCTCACACCTTGTCCATCTCACTGAAAATTCTCAATTTCTCAAAAGGACTCTGGCATCTACCTCGACCTAGCTTATCAAAGACTAAAACCCTCACCATTTTTATACTGAATATAACAGCAATCGTATAATAAGTGCATGACATCTAATCGGCTAAAACTCTTCACAGATGTTCAAATCAGTATAGACATAGCAATCAGCCGATTAGATGGGGTTTGGGGTTTATTATGTACTTTTATTGTACAACTAAAAGATTAGCAGCAGACAACTCCAAAAAGAATGTCCTTTCATCTTATTCAATCTTGAAAATGATGCGAAGAATCTCAAGATACCCGACTCATCAACTGGCTGCATATATCGAAGCCATTATTTTGTCCGTGGGACAGTAAATCTAGTAGGGATGAGTGATTACCTTCATGGGCAGCCACCTCAGGCAAATAGGTAGCACTTCGGCGTGTATTATAATCAGGATCGGTGAATTCAATAATTATACCATGCATCCCTACCTGCAAAAGAATTGAAGAACTTCATAAAATGAATATACTATAATCTATTACACGGAGAGAACAATCCGAGAGAGCTTGCAATATTTTTGGCTGTTTGGAGATATCTACAGATCAATATGCACTGGGGGAGAGAGAATAATCCTGCATTGTGCCCTTTTAGCAAGCACACTTAAAACTACAAGAAAGTCTTGACACTTGAAACAGTTGAGTCTCGACAGACCTTTCAAATAACCCAGGGAGAGAGACACCATCTGCTAATTCAACCAAAGCAAGAACTAGATAACACTCTGAAGCGGAGAGAGGAACACAAAGGCATCTGTCTTTTTTGTTTGTGGACATATCTAATAGTGCTCAATGTGCTAATCAACACATGCCGGTAAAAGATTTGATGAGAAAATAACTACTCCACTGAAATTACCAAAATTCAGAAACAATTAATCACTTCCATATACAAAAGGTCATCAAGTATGCTGATTATGACTAGTAATTGGACATAGAAAATACGTAAAGTCCCTCAAAACCCATTTCTTTTACAATAGATGATATCTACTTACCTCCCAATCAAGATAGTTGTTAGCATTTTCATAATCAGTGAGGATGGAAACAGTACATTCGAGAAAAGGCAATTCTTTAGCCTGTATGGGAGGAAACCTTCGATCCCTTAAAGCACTGCAAAAACAGAGAATCACACGATTTTTTATTTGATAAAAGCAAATTCTTACAGGACTACGATGAACGCAAATCGAAGAAAACAACACTTGGTTGGCCACATCATTTTAAAAGGGGATGGCATTCAACTGCACAAATACCCCAGTTAAAAACTAGCCATGAACTGGGAAAAGAAAAATATTTCTTCTAAATTTGTTCACCATACAGCGCCTACTGGGACCACATAAGCATTAAAGCCTCTATTGGTAGCTTGGTGCCCGAATCCACCAGCCTCCTCTCTAGTCAGTAAGTAAAAAACAACAAAAATCTAAACACGCTCTAGAAGTAGCACCATAATGAAATCACCAGTGACAGAGATCAAGAAAATGATAATTGTTATGGTTTAAGATTGTAGGTGACACAAAAAGAAGTAGGATCCTATCAAATCCTATGATCTATCAGGGCAGTAGAAGCATCCTCACAGCAAGTCAGCCAAATTGCAAATCAACTACCTAACCTACATGCGAGCCAACAGCCAGATAAGAATGTAAATGGGCAGTAGCCTCATCAATTTGATTCAATCAACATCAAAACTACCCTTCGGAGCAAAGCTGCCAGATTAAACTTCGGCAAATTGATCAAGAACGATTTATGAATCCCTTAAGTAGAACTTACATCGATGAATTTCTTGTGGGAAAAAAGTTACTGTTTACACCATGTCCTTTTCAGGGAAGAAAATTGCAAGTAATGTACTTGGAGCACCTTAACAGGACAACTGAGATATCACTGTGACCACAGCTACTCAGAATAATCAATTAGACACAAGTCCAATGTAATCAAAATTTACTTGAACCTACCAGTTTCTGTCTCTACATAAAAGGAATAAAAAAATATAATTATCCAAGACAAAAGTCCCTACTGCCTAGACCAAAGAGGGGCACTTTCTATAGCTACATAGTGCTCACATGTGCCCGCAGATAACACCCATAAGGATCAGCTAGTAGTCATCACATTTGCGCATCTTCAAACGAGCATAAAAGGGACAAGTGATTCCAGCTATCAAAATGAGTTTAACGAGAAGAAATGTGGCAAATACAAAGATGGACAGTCAGTGTACCTGGTTAAGGCATAGTCCTTAAAACCATTGATCAAGCAACGGGCTTCCAGAGTTCCGATACATCCACGAAGACGAGGCTCGCTGCCATTGACCACTTTCTTCCAAGTCACAAATAATGGGCTGCATTTATGATGAGAACAATTATAACACTAAAAACTGGCTCGAGAAAAATCTATATGCTCTAAGAAGAAGACCACACAAAGCTTTTCGTATAAACTTGTCAAGATTGAGTGAACAAAAGCACCTTCCCTACACAGCAAAATTCATAATATTAAAGATCAGGACAAATAATGCCAAGACCACCAATATTTCTCGTCTAATGCAATTTAAAAAAGTTACACTGTTCGTGAGGGCCATGTCTAGTGCACCATGTTTCATGTTTTTTTCTCCCAAGGCACCATGAGGACCAGATAACAGGGAAGTACTTAATTTATCAATAAAATTTACTAAGCCACCACAAGTAAATTCACCCAAGAACCATGTAAAGGCCGGTGCTTTGCAGGTTCCTTGTCTAAGACCCCTTAATAGCTTGCGGGGGCGTGAAAAGAGAACAACGCCATGGTCATCCTTTTATGTCCATAATTTCTTTTCAAATTAACTCGCACAAAAGCACCAAAATTACATATGTCCAGAGAGTATAAGATGTAGAGGGAAACTAAATGCAATGATAAAATACGAATGCATGCAAGAATGTCCCTGAGAAGGTTATCGGATCACTCCAAAAACACAAATGATACAACTAATCGGAGCAATGTAACCTTAGCAAACTAACTTTCCGTTGAAAAAACACAAACAAGGATGCTGAACAAAACCAAGACAGTTATGATTGCCCGCTTAAAAAGGCAGAAAAAGGAACAATCAGACAACAGAAATAAGCGATCGAACCGGCACTAAACAACCCATCTGCTAATTTTGATAATTCGCTCATCACATCCCACGCAACACCAAAAGGTGCAAGCTTTCGCGAGCTCAGCATGTTCTGATTAAAGTTTCGACCTTTGAGCACCAACCCCACAACACAAACACATGCAGAGAGAGACAGAGACAGAAAAAGAGAGAGAGAGAGACTGTTGTCCAGCATCGAAGGCGGGAGGAGGAGCTTCCTCGCTGTTGTAATGGGCGACGAGGGTGTCGAAGCAATAGACCGCCATTTCCTGGTTCGCCGACACCATCTTCTCCTCCTACTCCCTCGTCTCCTTCTCTCCCACCGCTTCGAGAAATCGAGGATGCCTCCACCACCGGCGACAACAACCACCGACCGCCGCCACCGACCGCTGCAGCCACCGACGATCGCAGTGACGATACGAATTCGTCAAAGATCGGAATCGCCTTTGCTCCACCGATTGAATACGAGTAACTGGCGCAAGGAAAAAGCGCAGAAAGCAACCTGCTTTTCGGTGTAGCAGGGGAGAAAAATTGAGGTTCCGTGCACATATATTAAAGATAAAAAAAGAAACTTAAAAGAAAAAAAGAACAATTATTATGCTTAAAACATTTTTTAAAATGATTAAAAAAAGGGAATAAAACGATGGCCCAACCGAGATATACATAAATTTGATTATGCTATGTAGCATCCTCAAGGTCTACCAACTTATGTCTAAAATTTATGGCAGAATGAAAATATTTTCGAGATTATGGACTTGAAATCCTTTTAAAAAAAACCTCATTTGAGCATCTCGTCATAAAAAAGATAACACCGTCTACCCATAAAGGCTTACGGATAAAATTAGAGTGACTCTATTGTCGATGTTTACATATCTTTGAAGATTTTGAATATTCTATCATTAAAGAAATTCTATATTTATTTTAACGTTTTTAAGTTAAAAACGTGGAGATCAAGGAGCAACTAAGGGCTACCAACATATGTCTAAGATTTATAGCAAAATGAAAATATTGAGAGGTCATGAATCTTGAAATCCTTTTTTAAAAAACTCCGTTTTAGCATCTCGTCATAAAAAAGATAATATCTTCTACCCATGAAAGCTTATTGATAAAATTAGAGCGATTCTAATGCCAATGTTTATTTATCTTTGAATATTCCATCGTTAAGGAAATTTTATATTTATTTTAATGTTTAAGATAAAAACGTAAAGGTGAAAAAATTAAAAAAACCTAGAATCATGTCACAACTATGAACGTCACGGACGGTACCCCTCTCGCTGTGAAGGCAACTTGCGTGGTCAATGATTGCGATTAAGAAGATATCAAATCACTTTTTGTTCTGGCTTTTTTCTTCATTGGGCTGTTTTATAGTCACAAAGGGGCCGATACTCTTATAACCTTTTACCATTCGATTAAGATGCAACAAATCTCATCCATTCGCTTAATTTCAATTCGAATCCGAACGATTATAATTTTCTGCTTTTCGATCCCGCGATGGTGCGTCGGGCCGTGGACTCGACCTTTCTTTATCAAACCCAAAATAGAATAAGCCGCTTTAGGGTGACGAATTTGTCTTTTCGTCCGCCGCCTGGTCCTCGGCTCTCCTTCATGTTGCCAAAGGTAAAATGCAGCTTCTGGGTGAAGGACATCTTTCTTCGCTCACAAGCTTTTAATGGAGGGTCCAAGCAATGTTATATATATATAAAGGTTAAAAGGAAACGGTGTGGAACCACACTGAGAGCATCAAATTTCCTTATCGCATAGGACTACCAAAACAGGACCATAAGACATAGTTGTCATGGCAACTTTCAGGCAGTTTCGCATACAAGACACTTTCGATTATCAGAACTAGCTGATGAGCATCAAAGATCTCACACAAAGCGGCACCCCAGGGACAAAAGGCCTAGCATGAAACTTACCAGGGTACATGCCACCCGCGAAGCAGTACATCCCAACACTGAGGCCAAAGTGCAGGGGGCTGGTTGCAACTATCAGGCCTCAATCCCCTCCAATCCTTGAAAAATTTCGTGATTGCGAGACTAAATATAGGATTCGCTCAGTGTTCTTCGCCATCCGCTTGCTCCGCCAATGAATACTAGTCTCCAACAAAGGTGCAACTTTTACAGTGCCTTACGAAAACAAGTAGTAGAATCTATTGTTATTGCAATGACAATAGTTGACAAGAGACTTTTAGTCTGACTCTGAATCATGTCTCTTCTTCCCCTTGTGCTTGCGGTGCTTCTTGTCTTCAGAATCACGAGCATGTCTTTTCTCGCGCTTGTCATGCTTTTCGCGCTTGTCATGCTTTTCACGCTTCTTCTCCTCCCGCCTCCTCTTCTTCCTGCTACGTTCATCCTCAGACTCCTCACTGGAATCTGCTTTCCTTGCTGCTGAGTCAGGAGCAGACGCAACAACCTTCTCTATGCCAGCTGAAACTGCTGGTTGACTGAGTTGAACAGAACTTGACTCTTCCCAGGGACGAGGCAGTCTGCAGATGGGCACACCGCCATAACTAAGGTTAACCAATAATAAACAAATAGAGCAAAAGGCTGCGATGTACATATTTACATGATGGTAACTCCCAACTTCACAGGATAAGTAGAAACCTCAGTTCGAGTTGTGCATTTCCATAACAGGTAAAAAAGGACATTAATCAGACAAAATGACAAAATGTCCACCAAAAGAAATCCTATCTCACGTTGTTTGGGTTCTTTGGCAAATAAAACTGCGTTATCTGCACTCAGACTGCGACATCCTGTCTATGTGCATAAGCAGTAATCTAGTCCAAACTCCAATCATATCTTAGATCATATTGTTTGCCAAAATCTCAGATCATCAATTGAAAAGAGAATATTAGTGGCAAAGTATCCATGGTTTTAGAAGGGAGAAATTGGAGTATCTATCCCATAAATAACATTGCCATGAGTGTATTATAAGAACAATTCATGATTGTTTAATTCAATAAACATGTACCTTGCGAAACCCACACCATGTACACGTGCTGCTTCAGCATGACCTCCACCCAAATCCTCTGCCGTGGAGCCTCGCTTCACCAGTTCTTTCAGCTCATGCTTATCAAGTCGACTGCCTTGATTTGTGTTGGCGCACTTAGGAGCTAATCCAAGCGCCTCCCTCATTGCCTGCTCCTCTTGTTCTTTGATTCTTTTTATCTCTTCCTTAGCAGCCTCCATATCTGCAGCCTCTGATTTCTTATCCCTGGCATACCAATGCAGATCCTTTCCTGTTCAAATTAGTAAAATAAAACGTAGCATTATTAAAGGCAGCTTAACTAAAACCAGCCCTAAGAAAATCCTCTTAGCAACAGCATTGCTTCAACAGTTGAGTTCTTTGATGCTATCTGGATATAGGCCGAAGCTTTTGAATAATAAATATATAAGACGAAGGACTAAAGAGAACAGGAATCATAGCCTGAATCCTAAAGATAAACTCACTCAATCAGACAGGAGTTCGGCCAGATAAGAGCACACCTTATTTACTGAACGGCATGCCATATTCTCCATAATTTAATAGGATTTTGCTAAAAACATGTTTGACAGCACAAATAAAAACTAACACAGCCAATTGAGGCAACCCCAAAAATAGAGCGTCCAATACAACGAGAAAAGAACATCTGCATGGAAGCCTACACAGACCAAACTCAAAAAGGTTACTCCATTATTGCATTGAAAAATGAGATGGCGTGCAACTGGAAGTAGTGAAGCAATCGGCATGTGGAAATCGCATCCTCCTTATGTTACTCTCAACTGCAAATTACTTGCCGATGGGGTATTATAATGTGCAATCTTTTCCAAATAGGAAAGAAGCCAAAATCTTGATTACTTCAGTTATGTAGACCTAAGTTGAACCGACACTACATGCTTTCCTATTTGGCTCGGAAGGGTCTCTAAAGGGGAAGAAATCGAACGAAACCACCAACACGCCACATTGGCTTACCTTTCTGCCATCTCCCAACCGGCGCCTTTAGGCTGTGGCCAATATAGTTCTCACGATGTTTGTCGGCCTTAACGTCTTCCCAGCTGAATTCTGCGGATCATACACCAAAAACACATCATCAAAGAGAAGCATCGAAAATCATCGTCTCAAAAGACAAAACAAGCTCATCCTGCACAAAATTCTCACTTGACGAGAATGCAACGAGCAAATTCGCAAGTATCTATACCATCAATTGGTGCCAGCGTCTACATTATTAGCCAAAAAGAAAGGAGTATCGATTCGAACAATTAGGGTTTCTATGAATCACCGCCCATCGCTTTCGCATCTCGCAAGCGGGAACCCAAAACAAATCGGAAACCTAAATAATTCTATGGCAAGGTCACCGCCGGCAGCCAAAAGCAAGCACGCACGCACGCAGTCGAGACAGGTTTTCACACCCGTGGAAATTCTAGCGTTCCATCATCTCACACAAATCATCCAATTCAAGCTTTGAGCTCCGCGATTTCGAACCAAGCAAAGAGAAATAGGAACGCTGGAAAGCAGAAGAAAAAACGATGCGGAGAGCGAGATAGATAGAGAGAGAGAGAGAGAGAGCTTTACGATCTCGGCCGCCGCGAACGCCGCCTCTGGTGGGATGATACATGGTTCAAAACGAGGTCCTCCGATGAAGATGGGATGCGCCGTCGTCTTCTTCGCGGGCTTCTCGTCGACGAGCTCTGCAGAAGTCGGAGGTCCGAACTCAGAACTCTGATTGGTCTCTCTTTCCGCGAGAGCAAAACGAAAGGGCGATAGAGAGAAGACGAAGGAGAAAGAGGAGAATCTGTGGACCGGACAGGGATGAGAACCGGCCCAACACCTGCCCGGACCGGACCAACCGGACCGAGTTTTCTTTTATTTTGCTGGTGAACCGACCGTCACTCGCCTGCTAAACTACTCACTCATTCATTGCTCTCGGTAGTCAAGTCCTTCGAAATCGAAATCGAGAGGGATCAGCCGAGCACCGATCGTCGGAGACGAGCAGACGGAGATGGCGATGAGATCCGCGGTGAGCAGAGCGAGCGCGAACCGGCTCGCCGGAACGGCTCGTTTCTTCAGCGACGGGAAGGGGAAGATCCTCAGCGAAGAGGAACGCGCCGCCGAGAACGTCTACATTCAGGTCTCGGATCTCTTTCTCCTCCTTCGTTCGATCTTCGATTTTTCACGCCCGCGTTCTGCTTGCTCGTTGCCTCCTCTGATGTTGCTAGCGTGCGCGCGCGAGAAACTACCTCGGACGGCATTACGCGGTGGAACCTGTCGGGGGGGTTTCTTGGGAGCTGTGTGTTGGATTTTTTCGGTAGCGTTTCCTTAACTTGGTACGCTGTGTCTGATTGTGTTCTTTTTGGCGATTGAATGTGCTTGTGGCTGCGCGAAGAAAATGGAGAGGGAGAGGCTGGCGAAGCTGAAGCATAAGGCCGAGAAAGAGAAGGCGGAGAAGGGAAAAGAGGCCGCGGAGCAGGTTAGCTCAGTCGTCGCCTTTTTCACGAGATGCTCTGCTCCGATGTGAATCCAAAATTTTTTTTTTTTTACTTTGATTCTGTTAATGCACTGATGCATGGGGTGTGGCGTGGAGCGATGGGTTAGTGTGAGTTCAGCATAGGCATCATGAATTCATGGCTTTCCTTCCGATGCCTTTCCATCATCCATTTCCCTCCTGACTGGAATTGCCAAACAAAATTAAACGTCGGTCTGCTTTGTTCCCTTTTCCACTCCTGATGACACCGAGCGCGTTTCTTTGGTCTTTCCTGCGGGCCGTCCCAACAGCAGCTATGGTGTTTGTTGAGTGAATCTCTGTAGCAAAATTTTTAGGTACTGGAAGCAATTTGGGTTACCGAAGTTTGATTGAACGGCTCATCTGCAAAATCTGGCATTAGTAGTTAGATCTAATTGGCATGTACGGCTATAAGAATGCAACAATAGCTAGAGGTGACACCCCATTAATGTGCCCTTATGAATGAAAGGTAACATCTGAGAACAGTAGTTCCCATAGGATTGTTTGGAAGAAACACTGTATTCTGTGTGCATTCATCTAGTGCTATTATTCCTGGATCAATGCATTGGGTTGTATAGCCACATAGAGCTGGTTTCATCTTGACTGGATCCAGAAGAGGAAGTTGCACTGGGGCAGCCCTGTTAGTGGTATGCTGCATGTTTGTCTCGCCTGTACGTTGTGAATTTTGTATTTTGTCTTTTGACAGGAAGGATCAAAAGCATAGTTACAAGAGTGAGAAGTGGTTGAGAGACTAAGCCGAGAACTATTTGGATTAAGCGTCTCTCATTATCTATTCAGTGGTATTAGATAAGTATGATATGTAAAGTATTCCTAGATAAGCTATCTTTCTTTCTCCTCCTAGGTGTCTGACTTGGAAAGGATCCTACTTCTTCCTCTATATAAGTGCAATGTACATGTTTTTTAGTTACAAAACAGTGTAATGGAGAAAGTGATGCAATCCCTCCAATAAAGCAACCCAAGTGGAAATCAACCCCTCTTTTATCCCTTGCGATGTTGCAAATGTCTCCACCTGATGATCATATCGGAGTAGCTGTGTTGCTATTATTGGTACTACTGCTACCGCGAGCATGCAAGATAATCGTAGGAGCTGAAATTAGTCTACCTCTTAGGCTGCACATGTCATATATGTTTATCTGAACATCCTCGTTCTTTGGTTGCCATCCCTTCCACCTTCGTCATTACCTCCATTCATCTTTTTCCCCAGTCTGCCTGCATCATGTATGAAACATATTATTGTTTTCTATTTATAGTTGTCTCTTTTTCTTTCATTGCAGAAACCTGGAGAGAAGTAGTGACTAAAGCTCACTAAGAAGGCGGGCGTGTCTGAAGTCATCATGGATAATAAATGTGTTGACTCTTGGTGAGAGTTCATCAATATGTAAATTATTCCCTTATGCAGTAAGAGGGGAACCTCTACTCATGCATTTGGTATTGAACTTCCGAAATTGTTGTCCAACAATCGTCCTTTAACATTAAACACTTCGACATTTAACTTGATGGATCGTTTTGTAGTTTTTCCCCCCATCTGTTGCATCTGTGGATTACATGACATTACCGTTAATAACCTTATCCATGTGGCTGTTAAAAGATAGGCGAAGAAGGATGAGAGATCTCACTTTTGAATGAAATCAAGTGCTGCATGTTGTTGCAGCTTCGAGGGTGTCTCCAAGCTTACTTTTCATGCGTGATCTCTCCAGCTTACTTGTTATTGGAGGAAGCTGTTTCGTTACAGATTTACTTTTCATTTCTTTTTAACAGCAGCTGTGCCGCTGACGTGATGCTTCGAAACCATCGGATATTTTCTCTGAAGCATCGGTTTCGTATCTATATCTAATATTACGTTGACTTAAATTATCATTTCTACGGGGAGAAGATGCACTGGAATGACTATGCATTTCCATTGACCATGAGTTGCCTATAGATGACATTGATGTACATTAGGGCTGTCAAAAAAGCCCGGCCCGACCCGGACCGGCCTAGTCCGACCCGGCCCAGCCCGGAAATTTAGGGCTTCTTCGGGGCGGGCCTCCTCTGGGTCTGGAATAGCTCTAAATTTTGAATATTATCCATATTTCGGGTCGGGTCGGTCCGGACCGGGCTTTTTTTGACAGCCGGCCCGTGACTTAAAAAACCTAGCGCAGCACATTCTCCTCCTCCTGTTCTCCTCCCTCTTTTTCTTCGCTTCGCATCTTCTTCTTCCTCACCAGACCATCGTCGCTCTCTCTCTCTCTCTCTCTCTCTCTCTCTCTCTCTCTCTCTCTCTCTCTCTCTCTCTCTCTCTCTCTCACCATGGCAGAGTAGGCCGAGTCGGTGGAGGACCGGTACGGCTTTATGGCCAGGGCGTCAGCGGGAGCTGCTGCTCATCGAACTAGCGTGGCTTGAATTCAAGGTCTCGACGCTGCTGAGTTCACCGTTCGAGTCGTGGCGATGCTTGATCATCCTCTTAAGGAAAGGGAAAGCCCCTAACGCGCTCTCGCGGGACTCCGGTTCTCTCTCTCTCTCTCTCTCTCTACTACCAGAAGAAGAAGAAGAAGAAGAGACCTGCAATTCAAAAGCCGATGCAAGATGGTCAGATTAGTTGACGAACTTGGCATGGCAACACTTGTCTGATTCTGCTTCGGAACTTCAGGTGCCGTCTGTGCTGGCGTCTCCACATTTGCTGCACTCTGTGTCGCGTCCTTCACTGTGCCTTGTTTCGACGCTTGAGGGGCAGCCAAACTCAGCAAACTCTAAGTAGTGTTTCGTGTGGGCGGTGAAGCTATGCTCACGGAGGAAGAATTCATGGTCTGATTCGGCTTAAAAATTGGATCTTTATCAGAATTCACCGGGACTTGAGTACTGTTCTGCTCTTCTGGAGGTCAATGAGGAGCCGTGGCATTCGATCCGATCTGGACATTATCCGAAGAGGAAGGAGGAAGGGACGACGACGCAGCACTGTCGTTGCTGTTGGGTCCAAACATTATCCAAGTTCCTCCTGCTCCTTCCCCCACCTGCAAACCCAAAAACCCGGCCCGACCCGACCCGGCCCGATCCCGATTTTTGCTTTGGGTTCTATGCGTTTTGGGCCTGGTCAGATCAGAGAGAGCATGTGCCCCTTGTGATTTGGACCGAGTCAAGTATCATAGAAACCTGATCCGAACCGATCCATTGATACCCCTAATGTACATGCACCTCGGGATTGAATAAGAAGTCCCAAGGCACGTCAAACTGCGTTCAGAATCCCTCCCGTATCCTTCATCACAAGAAGCAATGGATTTATTTTTATCGGTCGTCTTATTCGATTTTATGAGAACGACTTCCCCTTTTCACAAAATCGCTTCAACGCTCGGAGTCCCGTGATCCACCGTTCCAAATCAGCCGCTTCTTTCTCTCTTTCTACCTATCGACCCGTTCTTCCTTCTCTCATTCTCCGGCCCTCTCTCCTCCTATACAAGTCAAACTTCTTATATGCGCCTGTTCTCTTCTCTAGCCCAACCTCCTAATCCGTCTTTTTCCTCCTTTTGGCCTACTCAACCTATTTCCATTTTTTTCTCTTTACCCGCCCCTCCCTCCCGACCTGACTCCTCTCCCGACCTAATTCCTTCCTTAACAGACTCAAACTCCTCTCCCGACCTAATTCCTACCTTTAACAGACTCAGAAATCCTTCGCTCATGTGACTCAGAAATCCTTCGCTCACCTAATTCATGCCAAATGTAGAATTTTTAAACCCAGAAAATTCTTAATCTCTCTTTCTCTTTCCACGAATTGACACCTTGTTGCTACTCTAAGGTAAATCTTAATCCATGTTGGAGAGTGGCCACCACAAATGAATATAATGCTTTGGTCGCCAACCATTTGTGGAATCTTGTACCGCCTTATTTTCTTGAGAATTTAGTCGAATGTAAATAGGTATTAGACATCAAGAAAGAATCCGATAAAGCTATGCAATGCTTTAAAGCTCGCCTTATTGCACATGGACTTAAGCAACTGGTCAAACTGGATTATGACTAGAACTTTAGCCCTGTCGTTAAACCCATTACGATTTGAGTTATTCTCTATATTGCGATTTCTTCGGAATGGACCATAGGTCAACTTAAAAATGCCTCCTTATACCACATCTTTTATAAGAAAGTTTACATGCACCAAATTTCATTTTGAGTCCCCAAATCATGCGTGCCACTTACAAAAAGCCATCTATGGTTTAATACAAGCTTTACGTGCATGATTGGTTAACGGACAGTATTCATAAAGATCCTATTTCCTCTTTGCCTTCCACGCTTCAATAGTTTTTTCATATATGCTTCCTCTCGGGGCGTTTATATATTGATGATATATTTATCACTAATGATACTCCTCATTTATTACGGTGTTTGATTAATCGACTCTCAAGAATTTGATATGAAGGATTCGGACCACTTCACTATTCCTTGGTATTGAGGCCCATCACCACTCTGATGGTATTCTTTTATCTCAGACTAAGTACCTCGTTAAGGTCATGTTTGTGTCTACTCTCTTGGCGAAGACTTTGTTGTCTACTAAGGATGGTGAACTCCTAGGTTCTCCGACATTGCATTGACAAATGATTGGTGCACTACAGTATGCGTCGATGACCATGCTTGATTTTTTTTTTTTTGTGACTTGGTTAGTCAGTTCATGCATCAACCCAATTACCTCATCTTCAAGTTGTTAAACATATATATTGGTATGTATTTAACTGGTACATCAGCCCAGTGTTCTCCCGCTTCATTGAATGCTACTTAGACTAGGCTAGGTGCATTAACAGTAGATGGTCCACCTCAGGTTTTTTTGTCTTTCTAAGCAATAATCTTATTTCATGGAGTACCAAGAAGCACTATTGTTTCCCGTTCTAATATAGAGGCTAAGTATTGTGTTGTAACACACTGTGTTACTGAAACTATTTGGATTCTCCATTTATTTCGTTAGCTTGGGGTATAACTTTTTGTTTCTCACGATTTATTGTAACAACATCTCTGCCACTACATTGCTCTCAACCCTTTTCATGCTCGCTCCAAACACATTAAGCAAGATTTTCACTTTTTGTCAAGAGCGGGTTGCTTCAGGTGATCTACGGTTTCTCCTATGTGCCTACATTGAATCCGACATCTTCAACAAAGGAGTACCTAGTCTGCAGTATGCACTATTGATATTCAATCTCTTATTTGTTACACCTACTTCGAATTGAGGGGTATTCATATGTTATTGATATGTATTATGGGCTCTTTCTATAATTATTTTTTTATTTGTACTCTGACGATAATTAATCACTTCTATAAATACATATCATACTTTAAGTTAAGCCACCATAAACATTTTGTCATTATTTTCTATCCGACTCTAAGGCGGTACAATGGGCATGAGAATTGCTGTTAGTAGAGCGAGCGCGAACCAGCTCGCTGCATCGGCTCGTGGAGCAACTCGTTTCTTCAGTGGCGGGAAGGATAGCATTCAGGTCTCGACTTTTTTTGTTCAAATTCCGTTTCTGCGATCTTCAGATTCTCGTTCTCGTATCCTCGATCTCAGCGTAACCGGAGAACGAATGCGTTCCCGAGGTTCCCAGCAGCGGATCTTTGCGGTCCTCGTTCTGCTTGTTGCCTCTTTTGATGTTTCTAGTATATGCCAAACAACCTGCGAAATTGTTTTTAGAAGCTATATGTCGTGTCTGATTCTTGCCGTTGAATGTGCTTTGACTTCGTGAAGGAGATGGCCAGGGAAAGGGAAGAAAGGCGGAAGCACGAGGCCGACAAGAAGGCGGAGCAGGATAGAGAAGCTGCCAGGAAGCTTAACTTGGCCTTCACGATATCGGGAGATTCTTCTCTTTTGTCCCATTTTTATGCATGGAGTGGCTTGTAGCAATTAGGTTGTGTGAGTTCACTGTAGGCATCATGAATCATGGCTTTCCTTCCATTTCCCTCCTAACTTGAATTCACCGAACAAAGATAAGCTCGGGTCTCGTAAAATTTCGTGGGACGAGGTAACCGGGATTGATACATGAACTTGGTTAGCAGCAAAAATTGCGAATGGACTCGTTTTTTAATCCTCTCTGATGTTGGAAACGTCCCCGCCTGAGGACCATATTGTAGTAGCCGGGCCGCTGTTACTGGTAATGCTGTGACCGAATTTTTGTGAGATGATCGGAGGAGCGGAAATCTGTCTTACCTCAGGCTGCACATGTCAAACCTACTTAGCAGAACATCCTGGTTCTTTGGTTATCATCCCCTCCACCTTTGTCATTACCTCCGCCCATTCCTTTCGTTTCTTTTTCCCAATCTGCCTGCATCATGTATGAAACATCGTTATCGTATTCCTATTCACAGTCGTCTCTTTTTCTTTCATTGCAGAAACCTGGGGGGAAGTAGCAAGGGTGAAACTAAGAAGTCGGGTGGTTCCGAAGTTGCCGGACATGATAGTTTTGGTGAGTCTGGGTGAGAGTTCATCGATAGGTAAATGATGCTCTTATGCAGTAAGAGGGGGAAGCTTTACTGATCAAGTTTGGTATTGAACTTGCCAAGTTGTTATCCAATAATCTATTTCTAACATTAAAGACTTTGGCGTTCAACTTCATGGGTCTTTTCATAGTTTTTCCCATCCGTGGATTGCATCTGCTTTTAGGCAGGCTTTATCTTCAATTCCCTTATCTATGCGGCAACTAAACGATAGAGAAGAAGGACAAGATCTCTCAATTTCGCATGAAAATCAAGCAATTCATGTTATTGCAGGTTCGAAGAGTCTCCAACTTAACTTTTTCATGCACGATGCTGCTGCGCTCAAACTCACTTTCTCACTTAAAAGCTTCTCCAGAATTGGCTTCTTCGCATTTAAATTGAAGGCGTTTTGCATGTGCGAAGACCCTCAGCTTGCTCGTACACAAATCACAAGAAATTATAAACATTGGTTTGTTAAACAGAAACTTCCAGATGCAGTGTTATAAACCAGCTCAATACAGAGGTAAAAAACGATGCAGGCCTTCCATGGTTTGTGTGCATTTGCTTGAGTACACAACCATGAATGGAGAACTTGAATGCTCTCAAATAAGGCTGAGCAGCTTGGAAAACGTCCAGTCAAACACATAAAAACTATAGCAGCTTCCTTTGAGCATTGCATGAGACTTCTTTTGCATTCCCGGAAGCTATAAAAGGAAGGTTAGCTCGCACTTAATGCGGTAATTCTTCACATGCACTATGATTGTTACAGATAAAACTATTATTGAACAAAGAGCAGAGTATTAAACACCAATAGTATAAATTCTTTCGATTCAGGTGCGAAAAAGAAAAAGAAAATGAATGACAATTGGCGAAGACAGCATAAACTAAACGGCCAAAATTGGTACATTGCATTATGGTGAGAGATCGGAAACCCAGATTGGGGGTTCCTTTTGTTACTGAAACAATTCGGTATGTCGTCATCAAGCATCGGTTTCATACTGATATCTAATGTTACATTGACTTAAATTATCATTTCGATGGGGAGAAGATGCACTGGGAATGACTATGCATTTCCATTGACTATTTAGTTTCCTATGAAAGACAATGATCTACATGTACCTTGGGGCTGAATAAGAAGTACAACAGAAACCAAAAACAATCATAACTACCAAAACTGGCGCACGCTCGGGACCGTCAATGATTCAGATATGATTCCCAACCTTCTCTCTGCAATTTTTCTGCCTTTGTGAGGACATCTTCCTTCGTATCTTCTTGGTATTGGCTCATTCTGCACAAGTGAAAGATAAAGAGATCAAATGAGCACGGATGCATTTCACCCAATTTCACCATGAACACCATTGATGTTCCACTACAGACGATATTATAACATCTACTTCCGTTATAATCGCAAACCCCACATCCTAAAGTGAGACGAAAAGACCAACCTAGCCAGTAGGTCTGGATCACCAACTCCCAACATTCTAACGGCTAGCAAACCAGCATTTGTGGCATTATTTACTGCCACAGTAGCAACAGGGACACCCCTTGGCATCTGCAATAAAGCACGACAAACACGGTCATGAGGCTAAGAGATTTTTGGTGCTCTAAGAGGACCGTGTCACCTATCCACCGGAAAACCAATCACGCCACGCAAAATGTCGTGTATTTCATTGTACTCCACCCAAAAAAAACATTTCGTATTCTGTGATTGGTTGAGTGGACAGAAGACGTGGCCCTTTGGGAGGACAAAAACCTTCTCCAAGTTACCATTTTGCAGCATAAAAGGTGGATTTTAAAATAATCAAGGACCACAGCTCCCATCAAAAACTCAATTTGACAGTAATAAGAACCAATTTTTCTATAATTAGAGAAAAGAAGTACCTGCACTATCGATAAAAGTGAGTCAAGACCATCCAATACAGAAGCACGAACAGGCACACCAATAACCGGTAATGGAGTCAGGGAAGCCACCATTCCTGGAAACAGAAGACGGAGTTTCTTAAACGGTAAAAAGCCATCGATTACACACAATATTCTAGTGATCAGGACATAAAACAACTAGCCTGGCAAATGAGCTGCACCACCAGCACCAGCAATAATAACTTGAATGCCCCTCTCCTGAGCAGAGGAAGCATATCTGAACATCACATCAGGGGTTCGATGTGCCGAAACTATTCTCACCTGCAAAGTTTTTATTCATATGATAAGTTCAACTTGTCACTAGGCATGTAAGTTCATTGCCCAATAATGTAATCTTGAGAATATAATCAGAACATAATTAACCTCATAAGGCACATCAAATGCATCTAGTATCGTTGCTGCATCCTTCATCACAGGAAGGTCAGAGTCTGAGCCCATTATAATCCCAACACGCGGTTGTACTGCATTTAGCTAGTGCCATTGTCAATAATCATGACAAAGCAATGGCGTATAAGCTCCACTTAGCACAGAAACAATTTTATAGCCAGTGCAAATGTAATCCTTTTTTCTTTGAGAATTTTTCAAATAGGCAGTGGTCACTAAAGATTCTGTAAAATGGAGCTCAGTTGTTAGTGCAATCACAGGTGTCTGAACAGAGATTAGTCTACTTTCTAAGCTTCCTTAGCACATAAGACAAAGGAATGCAACTCGCAACCGTGAGAAAAGTAACCTTTCATGGTTTCAATGCAAAATCGTGCGTCTCCAACCACACTCAAACTTGTACCTTTATTTTAAGTGCTGTACTACTCAACTTCAAAGCATTCCCTGTAGCTTATGAATCCAAACATACCTAACCCCCCTAAAATATTTTTGTAAGCAGGGGTCTGCACGTATTTCTATTGTTTTCCAGGAAAGAAGGCCCAGATAGAAGACAATATTTGAGAGAGATATAAAGAAAAACAAAGAAATTCACCATGTTCTACCCCATAAAAGGGCTATTTCTAGACCAAAAGACGAAAAAACTAACCTGCTGACTGACAATCCCTGCCTTCTTCACTTAGCAAAGCATTTAGTTGTGCTTCCACAGTGCCCATTGAGGAGCCAACAATAGTAATATGACCCATTTTCCTTTGATTACGCATTTCTACAGCACCAATAAGAATATGTAGTCAATTACTGGCCAAGAGTGAGAGAGTAGAAGGGAAGGTTGTCGCCTTGGGGTTATTTTTTTTTTGGGGGGGGGGGGGGGAGGGGGCGGTGGAGGTGTTCTTGATCATCTGACCTGGCTTATCATACCAATGAATTGCAGCTCCTTTTATGCTCAATGCCCTTCCAATCAACCGATGAGCCAAACGAAAGCCTTGTTCCCCCTAAGCACAATAAGTACTAAGTCAAACCTTTTACTATAAGCATCTAGAGCAATAATGAGACCACATAAATGACACCAACTCAAAGATTTCGAGATAAAAGCAGTCCACATATATAATAGCTACAAGACACGATAAAAGCAGCCAAAGGTTTATAATTAGAATAGTCTACTGTGTAAGCCCCAATCCCCATAACCAAGCTACAAGTGCAGCACTGAGTGCCTTTTAAGTAAATTGGCAGTAAAATAAGGAAGCACTTGTTTGTCATGCTTGTTATGTGTGTCTGCAGCAAGTACATGGTGGTTTAGGATGGGAGGTTAAGTCAAGTGCATTCAATGCATAAAACAAAGAAAAGATGAAAGCCAAGTAGTCTAGTTGGCAAAGCAATGATTCAAAAATCAGCAAAGCGTAAAAATGTACCTCTTCTTCACCAAGTATATTGTACATGATAGCAGCAGGAGTTTTCATTGATGGATCACCAAGTGGAAGACCAATAACAGCTCGCAAATGCTGTTCAAACTGAGAAGTGTAGCAAGCCTCAATTGTGTGATGGCCGCTATTGTGGGGCCTAGGAGCCACTTCATTTAACAAAACCTAAAGGCAAGTGAAAGCATGTAAGTAGGACAGAGGTGGCAATTTGCAATAAGAATAAATTGTAGAGGAAGTTATCAATGACCACAATCACCTGACCATCCCTAGTAAGAAACAATTCAACGGCAAAAACACCAGCGCCTTCCAGGGAACAAACAGCTTTATATGCAATATCAGTAGCTTGTTTCCGAATCTTCCATGGTATACTCGCAGGCGCCTTAACTATGTGACATATGTTTTCCCTAAAATTGCAAGAAATATAATAAAATGTGTAAATAGTTTCTGCCAAGAGTAAGATGTTTGGTTCAACTTTGGGAACGGCCTTTGAGCCTCTAAAGCCCCTTGGGGAAAATATGAGGTGTTTGGTTTAGCTTTTGGGACTCCATTGGCCAAATGCTACAGTAGCGATGTAATAAACTTTTTTTCTTTTCAATATTGTCCTCATTGATAATTATGTTTTCCACTTTTGCCCTCGAAAAACACTGTTCATCTTCTTCCTCAATCTGTCTTCACCAGAGCTGCTGTGGGTCAAGCAACCCAGATCTGGCCGACCATGGTCGTGCGACCTCGCGTCACGCATCCTCAGCATCGTGCATGCTTGGCGACCCCAGGCGACGGCCAACTAAGGTCATGCGACCGCCCAGGCGCTGTCTCCTAGGTCGCGCGACCCAGGCTGCCGTCGCCGGGGTTGCGCGACCCAGTCCGCCGTCACCTGGGATCGAATAGTAGGGTAACTTTTTTTTTTAATAAAAAAAATTCCCAAAACCCTTTGCAAAAAAAATTTGCCAAACACTACTTTGGCCAAGATAGCTTCACAAAGGATTTTTTACCAAACGCCATTTGCATTTCCCAAAAGGGCTTTAACCTAAAGGTATTTACATTCCCCCAAGGCTCATTTGCAAAGTTGAACCAAACGGGCCCTAAGCTGGCAAAAGCTAGTATAATACACACAGTAGCTCAGGTAACAACCAGCCTCAAAGGAGACAGTCTACTATAATGATAAATCATAAAATAAAAGACAATAAACCTACTTGTGTATAGTCTCAACCACAGGATAGCACAAGACAGAATTGTCTCTTCCTCTTGCTACAATGACAGCAAGCTCCTGTAATAAGATTCAAGATAACACAGTTACATAAGGAATGCTGGAGAAAACTAGTGTGAATTGTCACATACATAACTTATGTGCATTAAGACACAAACACCATAAACATTTTTTTTCTTAGTGAAAATTAAAATAAACAATTGTCAAATACTGTAATTCTATGTTCTCTGTAAGTGCTCTACAGACCCCCTTCATTGGCAATGTCAAGGCAATCCATGAATAATGCATTAATGTGGAACAATTTGTTGATAGAAGGTGGAAAATACACCATAAAATTAGCTATAACAAAAATCATTAATGGTCGATGCATAGCTAATGATACTTATGAGATATGCACCTTCACAAAGGGTGCCCATTTTTCGACATAGAGTCCACGCTCAAATCCTCCAAGAGCTGCAGAAGATGAAGATCAAAAGTAAAATTCAACCAGCTACTTGTAGACTGATGAATGCAAGAATACGTTCTGAAATATCAAAGGGTAATATCGAAGGGACAAGACAAGAAAAACAAAAAGAATGTCCGGAATTTACAAAATAATCCATCTTGTCGTGTAACCAAATGTCCTAAGAAATTGAAAAATAAAACTAACAAAGAAAATCTTTCCATCATCAGATAGAACTACGCAAGAAATGGAGAGCAACTCCAAAATGAAGGAACTCTAAGTACTACAAGAGGAAGAGGTAAGAAAAGAGATGGTAAATACCAGCCACAGCAGAAGAAAGCTCCTCGGCTGTTTTTGCAACAGCATTTCCACGCCCATCATAAGCTAGTCGTTTGCTCTTTACCATCAGGGGATAGCCAAATAGGTCACCAGCTCTCTTAGCACCTTCGAGATCATCTATCTGACGCAGCCAATTCTCAAGTCAACAGAAGGAATTAGAATGCCAATGTCCAGGTCACACTGCAGGTCCAAGAAACATCGAGGAAATTGACTAACCTGCATAAACTCTGGAAGTGGAACGCCATGTCTGGAAAAGTGAACTTTTTGGAGATATTTGTCCTGGAAGAGAGCACAAATCTTAGTAAGTTCATTGTCCTAAAAAGGAAATTCATCTATTATTCCAGTATATTGGGAAAAAAATAAGCAATTAATCAATGATCCAAAGAGAGACTAAGGCAACCCGAGCTTATCTTCTCTGCGGTTCAAAATAGTACAATATACCCTATCAACAAATTTGTAGAATGTCACAGAACTTCTTTAGAGCACACCTAGAAACTACGCAGCCCGATAATACAGCCTATATCAGTGGACTTTCTTTTGTTTTACCAGAGGTAACGCTTAAAATCAAAAACTCATATCTTAACAATACACATGTCCGTAGTCTCAGTATTCAAAGATGCATATATGCAGTCATTCACCTTCACTACTTGACTCAGCTTTTGCCAGAATCGATATATTCCTAAGAGAGATTTTTTGGTCATGTTTCACGACTTTCATGTCTCATACAATTAGGAGTAACATGCATTAGCTAATCTACAATTGGAAGAAGAGCACAGAAAAACCGGTAACCAGTCCATCCTATCCCATCCTTAAACAACAAAAGTCTTAGCAAAACCTCAATTTCCGATAGGTCCTACAGTAGGAAAGTCTCTGTACCTCAAACATCCAAGGGATGTTAAATGTGTTCTCACTCCCCACAAGCTAATGAAATACAACACACTCCAGAAAACCTAAGTGGTGATGTCAGACCTGAGGGACCATAGTTCTTTCAGTTTTTGCTGCATTGACATGGCACATGAGGTAAAGCCATCCTCAGAAGTTTTTCAAAAAGTAATGTATGCTGATTCTGTCATGCTTATTGACATATTTTTTACTTAGTTGCTTTCAATGCATCAATATCATTTTAATAGCTCATTTATGTATCCATGTCTAGAATAAAGATGAGAACATTATAAGTTCCTCCAAGTCTAGTGGAGATACCACAGGATTTTTCAAACATATGCAATGTGATTTTCTCCTAAATAAGAGTGTCAATTGAAGAACCCTAGCAGCTCCATAATCTGCATGTCGATCCTCAAAGCTACTGAGTCTAAAGCTGACAGAATCCTTATTAACAAGAAAAAGATTTGCGGAATTCAAAACAATAGTCTCCTACATGAAAATAAAATTCACCACGTCACAGTTAAAGAAAAGTAACCTGGATAATTCGAATAGTGGAGGCTTTAGGTTGGCAATCCACTCCGTGTTGCTCAAGCTTCTCCAAGGTGGCAGCATCAACATGTTCAATTTCGACCGTCAAAATTTCACATCTAACTACCACGAAGAAAGAGCATACATGAGTAATTATTTAATCAATAAAGCACGTCTTTTGTAAAAGCATTATAGCAATTCCATAACTAGTACATAATAAAACCTCTTCGCAAACTGCTCCACGGTCGCACTGTCGTCAAAGCTGCCAACCACATGATCGTATGCAATTGCACTTGCTGGGCAGCTTTCAAGTGGGTCTAACACAATGACTTTAATGGCCATTTCAGAAGCTGCCTGACATAGCATGCGGCCCAGTTGCCCTCCTCCTAGCACACCAACTATCTTCTCCCTTAATCCATGGACGGGTAAGTCGTCCTTCCTTAACCATACAAAAACATACACTCAAGTTCCATATGCAGTCGTATAAGATCTTCCAGATAGAAAAAGGAGAAAATTTTAAATTGAACGCAAAAACTTTAAGTACCCTGTTGGCCGACAACCACATCCAAATCATAGACTTGGGAAGGATTATGAATCTAGAAAGTGAAGAAGAGAATCTTAGAAAATGACTCTTCTATAAAAAATTCGGAGAGAAGCAGATAGAGAGAGCTTCATGGAATAGAAAGAGATTTCCAAAAGATAATGAGCCTTCTTTTCCAATAAATTTTCAGTCCAACCGAATACAATATTACAATATCTGATTTAGTTTTCTCAGTATCACAATAGAATATGTGATGTGAATGGCTTTTAGAGCTAGTGCTTAAATTGTTCTTAAAATGATCCTCGAATGCTTCTGTTTGCAGCTGAGAGGAAAAAAGGAAAAGAAGAGTATCTCCCAACTCCAAAAAAAAAAAATTAATGATAATTTTTGCAAAGCAAAACAATGTTTCTATCATCCATGTTGCAGCCAAAGGAGTAAACTAAGAAAGATGTGTCATGATGCAGAAGAACACTATCACAGGTGTAGTGTAACAGTGATAACACGCGGCAAGTACAACAACCTGGTTGAAGGCTCAAGACCTTCCGATGATGCCAGGCAAGCTAAGCTTTGAGAGGAAGAGGTGCGCGTAGAATGAGAAGAAAATAACTTTTCTTTACAAAAACCCGAGCGTTCCATCGAGAATCTCACTGCTGTATCAGTCACTGCTGTTGCTCCTCTGGGAAGCACGAAATGAGTAACTCGGCGTCCACTTAGCACAATGCTCTGATGAAGATGAAGCATTCTAACGCTCGCACTGCAAAAGAAAAACAGGATCGAGCAACATTCATCAAAAACAAAAATGTGGACAACAAAAACAGAAGGGAAAACGATTCGTCCGATAAAGACGATAAATTTGGCAAAAGGATATAGCATCACGAAATACGAAACTAGCTAGCTACATTAGAGAGATCAATCACACGTTTACTTCACCGTTTTCAAGCAACAAAAAAGAAAACCCAAGTCGAATTACGCGCGTGCGAGGAGGTCGACTATCTCCGAATCAGGGTCACATTCGTTCGACAGGGAAACACTGACACCAGAGCAGACGATGCAACACGACATTAAAAGTCAAATCGGCCATTTTCGTGCCTCTATCTCAACTACGATGTCTTCTTCATCATACTCAACAGGCAGAGGCGAATGATCATCTCCCACAGCACACAAAAAAATCGCTCATCGAATCAATCGCGCATTTCTCCGGAAAAAACCGCGCATGCTTGAGCTGCAGACAGAGAGAGAGAGAGAGAGAGAGAGAGAGATGGAGCTTCACCGATGAAGGGGACGGTCGAGTCTGAAAGACGGAAGAAGAGACACCTTCGGTTGCTGCAGTCGACGAGGCGCGAGTCGCCGGCGACGGTGGGGCGGAGCTCGGTGGCGGAGTGCGGTGGCGACACGGAGAGTATGCGTGTGTGTGTGTTATAGTTGATACCCTGTGGGTTTCCGACAAAATGGGTTGGGCCGGGCCGAAAGTATATATGGGCTTTCTCGGATCCGGCCCGTCTAAAGCCGGTCCAAGCCCAGCCCCCCAACAAAATCTCCTAGATTTTACCGTGATTATATTTTCTTTGTTATTGAGAAGGAGGCCGTCATCTTGAAATGAGTCTTGGGAGAGAGGGAGCAGGCAATAAATTCATCATTTATTGTTGCATACGTCAGTGCTTTAAGAGGAGAGAGATAATAGAGCTTCCGGATCCAATTTTTTAATTCCATGTCATATTACACGTGTTGGATTTTGAGTGACTTACGCATGCCACGTAGGCTAGTGACGTGGTGGTTTGAAACCACTAAATATTTTCTCGTCTTCCTCAGGCCTAAATGCCTCGAGCTGGCCTGATTGATGCAGTTATCGTCATTAGGCACATGAACTGACTGATCTGATCTTCCTGTGGACTAGCTACAAAGACAGTGCCACTTGGTGAAGATTGGAGATGAAGGAACAGCAGCAGAGTCGGTGCCGTTTGCTTATCCGGCTTCCCTTTAGCCATCGCTCGAGTTTCCACCGTGTCGAAGAGGATGGCCCTATTTCGCCGAAAAGAAAAGAAATCTCCAACTGCGCAACGCTCCTACTAAAAGAGATCCATTTACGTGCTAATGAACCCTTCTCAGGAAGTTGGAATGCATCCTGAAACTTCATAAGCAATCGAAGCATTTCAACCTCCTAAAACTCTGTGAACAATATGGCCATATTGTCTCTTGCTTCTCAATTCACCATACGTCCCGCCTGGAAATTTGGCACCTTCATCTCTATGTCTAAAGCATCAAAAACCATCTTTGGTTTCCTTCTTCTGAGCCCTCCTAATCAGGGACTTCTCTAACTCGAAGCATGAGCTGCTCGGTGCAGCGATCCTCATCTTGGCCATCTTATGGGCCGCAACAGCTGGGATGCAGCTATCACCATGGATTTCTGACCACTGCCGTCGGCAAATTCCGCACGTACACCTGCACGAGAGGCCTCATCAGGTTGGACAACCCCACGAGGTTCAAGGTGACAGAAGGCAACCATGGCTGAGTTCCCGGCCCTCAACAGGCAGGGCTTCTAGTATGCGATCCTCCAGCACCCGGCCAGTTCGGTCAACCCTCCTCACATGCACCCCTGGGCGGCTGAGCTCCTCTTCATCGTGTCCTGCATCATCGACGGGGCCTTCGAGGTGGGGTTGATCAACACAACGAATAAGCTGTTTACCCAGAAGCTCTAGAAGGGCAACATCTTCGTGTTCCCAAAGGGGCTCGTTCACTAAGAGTACAACCGCAACCCGAGGAAGAGCGCATTGGCGTTATCTGCATTCTGGAGTGCAAAAGTGCAGGAACTGGGTCGGCTCCTGCTTCTGTATTCGCCAGAGGGCTTGATGATGGCATCTCGGCCAAGTCGTTCAAGACTGACCTCTCCACTATTCAGAAGATCAAGGCAGGACTTGCAACCAGAGCCAGAAACAGAGGCCTCGAAAAGCACGTATTGCTGTTCGACGCGTTTGTTCAAGCTATAAAATACGTTGCCGATTGAATAATGGATTGCAGAGTCCTCTGTTTTCTCTTACGACATGAATTTTTCACGCAAGAGTACAATGGCATAGGGTCCTTGTGAGCAAGGTCAAGATCAATGACCTTATGAAATCCGCCGCCAAGTGTAAGCAATGACTTATACATTATGACATGTGTAGTATCCAATTACATAATTATTTCCAAACGCGTGTCAATCGTCAAATGATGAACGAGTAGAAATTCTCTTACACCAGCTAGGGAACCTAATAATAATCATCCAAATTACTTTTAGTCAATAACTCTGAAATATAGAAACCCTCTCCTAAACTAGCTGTAATTAGTCGATGGCTCTGAATTTCAGAACAGAACTGCATTCTTGCTTCGTACATAGGATTGCTCAGGAATAGGAATATAGAAATCCATGCGAAGATTCCAAATTATAAGAAGAGCATCCGCGAGAAAGAAGAAGAAAAATTACGTAAGTTCCCGAATAGATTTGATTCCCACTAAAATTTACAGTATTTCAAAGAGTGATTCAGAACATGATTCAACATGAACTGAAATAAAGAAAAGAGTGAGAACCTAAAGTACGTATACCCCTTTTCCACTAAATCTATAATGAATTCCTACTTTATACTGGCTTTATAATCTATATACAAAACTTCAATCCTGGCACTTCACAAGAAATAGCTGAAGTTTTCGTATTTTATCGACCCTCCCCCTTGATCAGGCAAACGATTCATGAAAGGCGCCGGTTGAAAAGGTTGCATCTGCTGAAAGTTGCTGCCTTGTGGAAAATCGTAACTCAGATCATCTTGGGCATTGCCCGCTTGAGGAGGGTTGAAACTCTCATTAACAGATGACTGGACTGGGGGGGTATCGACCGTGGTGATGTCGTGAATGCTAGTTCTCTTCCTCTCTTTCTTTCCCAGACTCATTTGCCGCATATAGAACTTTTGAGCGTGGCTGGCCACCTGAGTCGGTGTTCTAGTGAGGACAAAGTGCCTCGAGATGCTCCTCCAGTCACCCTTGCCATATGTCTGCAGCCCGAGCAAAAACAACCTGCCGGGGCGACAAACAAGAGACCTTATTATAAGCAAAGGATCAAATAAGTGCAAACATTCTTCAACACGGCTAGGGCTCTAAGAATTGCCAATTTTCCAGGAGACAATTTGCAACAGGTTTTTCTTTCTTATACAAAGCACCTCGGGTGTAAAAGAAATTTCTGACTCCAGCAGTGAAACAGGGCAGTGTCCTTGTACCGGTGCTCAAAATGTATATAAAGTTGATTACACAGAAAGATGAAGAAACTACATATATGACACACAGGCAGGTGAGCTGTTCTGTTGACCTGCCTGTGGTTATAATTGTTTCACATGGGCGTGAAACAATATTACGCCAAACTATCAGCCCTGCCCAAAAATAACATTGCACGCTCACCGGTTATCTCTTATTCGCACAACACAATCCATCTTTAGGTTTTTCTGTTTAGACGGACATAGAAAAGATCAATGGAGCAGATCTACACGTATAGAAACAGTTCATAGCAAAAGCAACCGGAACGACAAAACAAAATTTCACAGCTTGTCACGAATTCATCCAGTTTCTACTAAGAAATTACACAAACATCAACATGACACCAGATTTTTGTGACTAAAACAATACATCTTCCATGAAATGCGCGTGTTGAAGCAAAACTTCATATTTCGAGAGATCAGATAGACCAAACAATATCGCATTTACTCCAATTAGCTCTCCAATTCAAAGAGACATAGCAAAAATCAGGGGTTTGAATTTCTCCTGCAGGGAAAAGAAATCGCCACTACCTTCATATCCAAACTCGAATAAAAACTTCAATTGAAAGTAAACACCAGTGATTCGTTAAACCCCAAACGCAATATCTAGGGTTCAACCTTTTCTTCCCCCAAGTTCTCCAATTCATTAGCAACCACAAGAGAACATCGAGGGCAGATGCTCTTTCGAAGCAACGAGGCAAAACATATGAGTCGCTCTTCACAGCAAAGAAAACGAGAAACCAGAAAAGATCGAATTTTCAAGAATTGCACGAATCCAACGGCCAGTCTCCCAAATCAGAAAAGCAAATTCAGAGCCCCCAGAAACAAGAACGCCACAACAAATAACAGGAAAAGAGGAATAATTCAACAAAAAAACAACCGAGGGCATCTCTCAATCACCTGTGCTCCTCCTCGGTCCACGGGTTGCCCTTCTTCTTCTCCGCGTCCTTGAACCGGGGGGGCGGCTTCGCCTCGAACGCAATCTGGCCGCCGCCGCCGCCCCCCGGGGGCCCGTCGCGGTAGCTCGGCGGCTCGACCCGCCCGGACTCGATCGCGTCGATGTCCGCCACCAGCCTCTGGTAGTGCTCGAACACCTGCGACGCGGGCCTGTTCAGGCGGTCCCCGATCAGCTGCCACCGGTCGGGCGAGTCCTCCGCCACCGCCACCAGCGCGTACTCGAAGAGCTTGTCCTCGTAGCGGCTCCACTCCGCCGCCGCCGCCGGAGGAGCAGGAGGAGGAGGGGGCCGGGCCGCCTGCGTCAGCGCGGTCGGGCAGTACATGAGAAGGATCGACGGGTCGTCGGGAACGGAGGGGGTCGTCGTCGTCGTCGTCGCCGTCGTCGTCGCCGCCTCCTTTTCTCCTTCTCCTTCTCCTCCTTTCCTTTCTGGGGGATTTGGTGGGAGAATTTGGAGGGGTTTGGGTTTTATACGGGAAGTTCTTATCTATAAAGCTCGCCTCCGATTTTCGGAAGATTTAAAAAAGATTTCGGAAATTCCGGTGATTAAGAAAAGGCTCTTTAACGCCACGAAAACGGCGTGCTGAGCTGTCGAGGCCGAGGCGGGGACGGGTATTTTGTCGTTTAGCGGTTTTTGGACTTTCGCGGGTTGTTGGATGGCGATTCTGAATTTTTTTTTCTCCTGTTTTCGTTTTTTTTTTTCCTTCCCGTGGTGTGGGCCCCGCTCCAGAGAGTTTCGATCCAGCACGTTTTCGCTTTCATTGGGTGTTGGATTTTTATTCTTTTTGTTTTTTTTTTTCTGTTTTTCTTTATTTGGACGATCGTGCTATTTACGGGTAGACGTACGGTCAAAGGAAAGGGGAGGAGGAGTCGTGAGCGATTTTATTCGGAACGTATATATTTTTTATAAGAAAATTTTAATGGAGGTTTTTTTTGGGACCAGCTTGTATTTCATGCTTGATTTGTTCGAATGCCCAATCGAATTCAACGAGTCATTTAATAAAATATGTTGTGAGTAAGGAGTCTCGATGCATTAACAAACCTTCACTTAATTACCGAATCCACGTATTGTGCACTTTTTGAATTGTAATTCGGCACTTTCCGGGCCTCGTCGTTTCGAGAACAAGAGATACTTACCAATCAATACGCGTATTTGTACTTTTGAACCGATTGCGATTTACCCCCTCTCGGCTAATTAGTATTCGAGCATTCCTAATTCCATGTTGAATGTTGTTTCTATTGTGATTCGCGTAGTATGTTACGGGAAAAAGAGAGTGTGAATTCGAAGGATGCCGTCTAATTTGACATTGCATTTGTCGACGGAGGTTCGGAGGCAAAACCCTTACCTTTTATGGAAGGGGCTTAGTGTCGTGTCGACGTGATGTCGAAAGCTAGTAGAATTGGCGTGAGAGAAAGATTGGACAATCCTACTGCGCAAAGATCCCGGCCCGTTCCATGTCAGGCGAGCCCCGAAAAGGAGTACTCGAGATGACCACACGTCACACGAGAGGAGATGATCGTTTGAGGATCGTGTGCTGACCCATATTTTATTCAGTAGGGCATCTCGTATCTCGACGCGGGATTGCCGGAACGTTACAAACACCTCCACTTAAGAAATCGCATCCCCGTCGATATAAGCCTGCATCATAATGCGGTTTCCACATCCTCGGACGAGGACACGAGGCCAATGACGGGTGGTCAGTGTGTTCGAAGGGGAGAGGGGCCGACACCGAGTGGCACTAGAACGGGTTAATAATAAGCCACGATCCCGACTTGACAAGTGGACGGCACCAACACCTTCGCCTTTTTACTCGATTTGACCCCGCACCGCCTCCCCCGAGAAGTCGAATGACGAAGATACCCTCGGTTCCTTCTTAGTGTGTTTTTCTTTTTTTGGGTCCTCTTTTGGCACTTTCGTTCTTTCTCTTTTTGTCCTCCCCCGCCGAACAAGACACGCGCTCACGGCTCTCTCTCGTCAACGGAGATGGGCCCGAGCCCACGAACAGCAATCAAAATCGCGAACAGAGGGACTCGCGACGTCATCGTCTTCTTCTTCTTCTTGATCGACGTCGAGCTCCACCGGACACCGCCTCCTGCCCGCCCGCCCGCCGGTGCAGCCCCGCCGCGCCTAGGGCCGCGACGTTGCCCGAGTCGCCGAGCTCCGTCGTTGCAAACACCACCCCCCCCCTCCCTCGCTTCTCTCTGCGCGAACTTGGGTTTTGGCTTGCAAAGTCGGATCTGAGGTCGCGTGCCTAGGTCCGAAACCACCGGCGTGGGTTCGATTTTGAATTTTAGGTCGACACGAGACCAAGCTGTCGCTCGCTGTGGTTGCAAAGACACAACCACCGCCATCCCCTCAATCTCCGTGGACAAAGGGCACGACAACATGGACACTATGGCCAATCGGGCCCAGTAATAACACCGTCCCTAGCAAAATAGGGATAAGTGCACCGGTGCATTGAGTCCAAAATTTTTTAAAAAGCGTAATTAAATCCTAAAACTCAACAAAAAGTGAAATCGAGTCCTAAAACTTTTCAAAAATGTAATCAAATCCTAGAATTTTTCACGAAAGTGCAATCAAGCCCTATAACTTTCAAAAAGTGTAATCAACGGAAGGACTTGATTCGATCGATCTGGCAAATTTTAGAATCTAATTGCATTTTTGAAAAAATTTTAGGATTCAATGGTATTTTGTGACGAGTTTTAGGACTTAATTACCCTTTTCGAAAAATTTTAAGATTCAATTGGACTTTCATAATAAATTTCAGGACCTTCAATGCACTTATCCCAACAAAATATAATAATTCTGAACGCCGTAACATGTGCGAATAATGTTGCAACTGTCGATACATTAATCGTTCCGTGTGGATCGTAACAAGTGTCTCGATTCGCGATCCTAATTAATAAATTTGGGTCATTATTACGCAATTTTCAGGTGCCTCATGCCATGGCCATAGATTATTGCGTCCGGTCTTCGCGAGACGGCAGAATGGTACTGTTGATTGGATAATTGATTCCAATATTTCTTTTTTTTAACTTTTTTTATTTAGCCATAACATCATTGACTAAATATTATTTTCTGGTCGTGAAATATGACTTGCGATGTCGGCAACCGCCCACGGGATGCCTACTATTTATTTATTCAGCCGCCCTTTTCCCTCTTGTCAATTTTTTTTACCTTCATTATTTTGCCCTTTTTTCTTTTCTGGAAATGACAGCCCACCTTCCCTCTTCCACATAGAAGATTGACTGCATGGTCACGCTAATTATCACCATCTAGAAAAATACAAAGATAATAATTACTGAAAAACATAATGCTAATAGCTAATTTCAAAGGCCAATTAAGTCACAAACATTTCAATTGTATTAATTTACACCCAAACATTCTCATGATTTCCAAATTTAGTCCTAAAAATCATGTAAATTAGTCACAAACCTTTTGATGATTTATCAATTTGATCGGTATAATCTTTCATGCCAAATATCCATATAATACGCTTAGGGCTAAATTGGTAAATCTTCAAAAGATTTAGAACTAAATTGATAATTTGTTGAAATATTTATGACTAAATTGATATAATTAAGAAGCTCGTGACTAAATCGGTTATCATGTAGCGAGCTTAAAACCTTTTTAAGATAATTATCTCCCCCTCCCCCGCGGGTCAAAAGTGCAATGATTAAAGCATGATATATGAACGAAGAAGGAGACGAACCGGCTCGTGCATATCGACCCATTTTTATTTTTATTCTATTTTATCATCGAGAAGGCAATTTTTTTTTATCTTTCATTCTTAAATTTTTACTTCCAGAAAGCGAGAGTCACAGATGGAAAGATTTGGGCGGTACTGCTCCCCTCCACGTGGCCCACTGGTGCGCACACGCGTCGTGTCCCACTCGGGACTTTTCTAATTTTTATTTTTATTCGAATTTTTGGCTGAACGTGAGTCCAGCAATGATGCCGTGGATAAGACGGCCGCGCCACGTCATCGTTCGGCACGTGCATATTTTGTTGGGCCCCCCAGTGACGACAGCGCGCGGGGACTGGGAAAAAGAGGTCACGGTGGGCTGTGGGGGGCTCATGGTCGTGGCCAGCCAATTTCGTTTCGAAACGTGTTTGAAATTTGACCTTTTTTTCTACTTGGGTTAAAATCGTTAGGATTTGACGTGGATAAGCAAAAGCACTAGGCACTAAAGCCGCCAACGCACTAACGTCGTTACTTGATTGATCGCTTAGAAAAGGTACGGGAGGCGACATCGATGTTCACCGCCTTCGTAGTGTCGTATGCGAATTTTGGAATCATTTGAACCGACATTAGGCAGTCGGGTCTTACGAGTAATCATCCGATTCATTTTATCTATTTTGCTTAAATTGGGGGAGAACGGGAGAAAGTCCACGGCCGATTTGCCCATTTAGAGAGATGTGCTGTAGAGAGTTGAAAGTCCATTATCGTCAATTTCATCGTCCGATTTTGGAACAAGGATGAAGACACGTGCCCGTATAATTCCGATGAGCATTATGGGTGACCTAATTTTTACTGTAGAGAGTTGAAAGTTTCGGTGCCTTTTAGAGCTTGAATATCGGTCTTGTGTTCCTTTCGCCAGGGATATCTTTTTTTTTTTTTGTGTGTCTTTACATGGTCAAAAATTGGGTCATTCTTTCGCACGTTTTTCGTCTCTAGAAATACCACCTACAAATAAATAGCTTTACATATTTAATTTGATGAACTCTTTATTTGCTGTTTTTTCTTCTTAGTTTTCCTAATAATTATAAAATCCTGAGCGTGTAATGAGCTGTACTTGTGCTGTGAACAATTTGGATTCTCGAGCTCTTCCAATGCTTTGATTTCTACATGCTGATTTCTCGTATGCACGTAATTGCAGGCTACGCTTCAAATTGTGACGCCAAAGGTACGAGCAAAATGTTTTCACAAAAAAATTTAATTGCCTGTATTTGACCTAAATTACAACGAAAAAAAAAAACTAGAATTTAGACAATGGAGATTGGATTGTCGTGATAAACCATGGTGCTTAAGTGGGCTCTTTGCATAAGCAAAGCAATGCGGCCCGAATACAGTGGAGATTTCATTGGTTCTTGGGTTGGGCTTCAAAGCCTAGAGCCCAAAATTGTAGTAAAGCGGCCCAAAGACAATGGAGATATTTCACTTGTTCTTGGGTTGGGCTTCAAAGCCCAGGGCCCGAAATTGTAGTAAACGAAGATGAATGTTTTAAGGGATAAGTGCACCCGAAGTCTTAAAACTTGATATAAAAATGCAATTAAATCCTAAAATCATCACAAAGTGTAATCGAGTCCTAAAACTTGTCATGACAATGTAGTTAAGTCATAAATCTTTCAAAAAGTGCAATCAAGTCATAAAACTTGTTACCAAAGTGTAATCGAGTCATAAAATTTTCAAAGAGCGCAATTAACGGAAAGACTTGTTTGAATCAATTTAATAAGTTTTATAACTTAATTATACTTCATAACAAGTTTTAGGACTTAATTGCATATTTTGATAGTTTTAGAACTTAATTGCACTTTGGTTACTAGGTTAGAAATTCCAATGCATTTATCCCGGCCTCTTGAGTGCGAATGTGTTGGGCTTCAAATACAATGGAGATATTTCATTGGTTCTTGGGTTGGGCTTCGAAGCCCGGGGAACTACAAAGTTGAAGGTTGACCAATGGTACGACGACACTTGTTAAACATGTCTAATAAAGGAAGTGGTAATTCTTTTTTTATTTTTCCTATCTATGATTCTTCCCACTCTCCGATTTTTGCTATGCTTCTTACGGAACGCGAAAGCCAAACCCCACATCTGTGATGCTAGCGTTCCTACCCCCTAATTCCTTTATGAGCAGAGTCGCATGCCTATTGATAAGAGAAGTGGGAATTAAAGTGGTGTTTTTAAATACTCGAACAAAAATTAGAGATTTGGAAATGAAAAAACAAAATCGGTCAATTGTTTAGCAAAAACTTGAGCGACTTTTGTTAACCAAATCCCAAAAAAATCCAATTGATACACGAGAGATAAAAGGAAACACGTGACCAACGAAGGAAGAGATTTTCTGGTTCTTAAAAAGTTGCCTAGCGGGATAATTTTTTTGGGTCTCTCGTATCTCCAACTCTACTCACTCTTTGACTTTTGTTATACTTCTTGTCGAGCATAGGAGTCGAACCCCATACCTGTGATGCTAACGTCTCTACCCTCAATCCCTTCATCAATAGAGCCACACGTCTATTGGCTAGCGGGATAATTATTCAGATGAATTTTGTCATTGTACAAAATATGTGCATGGCGTATGCGTAGAATATCGATTCATGTATGCCACAATTACACATTTTTTTTGGTCAAAGTAATATTGCATTATTTCCATAGTCCAACTACAAACCAAGACATCCCATATTATTTTTAAAGCAAAATAGGTCCATATAGTAAGATAAATCATCCAAACAAGGTAAAGTTCACCTGCTCAAAGAGCAAATCTGTGAACCAAAAACCGACTACCGATCACCGAATCCGTCTTCAGTAACAAGCACACACAGAGATCCCCATCTATTACCACGGCTTTGCCTTTCGGTGGTGGTCCCCAACACCATTGCTGTTCAAAGTGACGAGGTTGAACGAATACAGATCCGACACCTGTGAGAGCGAAACCTCCACGCATCTCCTCCGATTGCCTTTGAAATCGGATCCATACTCCAACGAAGCTCCAGCGAAGCGAAATCCGATTGCGCCTCATTTAGGGCAGGAAAATCAGCTGCCTCAGCCCGACATCACAAGATCCCAACCTTCCACATCAAATCAACAAGATCGATCCAAACAAGGCCCATATAGTAAGATAAATCATCCAAATAAGGTTAAAGTTCACCCGCTCAAAGAGCAAATCTGCGAACCAAAAACCGACGACCGATCACCGAATCCGTCTCCAGTAACAAGCGCACACAGAGATCCCCATCTATTACCACGGCTTTGCCTTTCGGTGGTGGTCCCCAACACCATTGCTGTTCAGAGTGACGAGGTTGAACGAATACAGATCCGACACCCACAGAGCGAAACCTTCACGCATCTCCTCCGATTGCCTTTGAAATTGGATCCATACTCCAACGAGCAAATCTGCGAACCATATAGTAAGATAAATCATCCAAACAAGGTTAAAGTTCACCCGCTCAAAGAGCAAATCTGCGAACCAAAAACCGACGACCGATCACCGAATCCGTCTCCAATAACAAGCGCACACAGAGATCCCCATCTATTACCACGGCTTTGCCTTTCGGTGGTGGTCCCCAACACCATTGCTGTTCAGAGTGACGAGGTTGAACGAATACAGATCTGACGCCCGTGAGAGCGAAACCTTCACGCATCTCCTCCGATTGCCTTTGAAATTGGATCCATACTCCAACGAAGCTCCAGCGAAGCGAATTTCGATCGCGCCTCATTTAGGGCAGGAAAATCAGCTGCCTCAGCCCGACATCACAAGATCCCAACCTTCCACATCAAGTCAACAAGATCGATCGCCAAAAATCCCACATTTTCAAATTTTACAAAACACGGTTCGTCTTGTCGTTCAGCTTTGATCGGGGAACAAACAGCCTGTCCGAAGGAGGAAAACCCACTGTTTTAGTCTTTCCCAGTGCCGAATATGGGACTCCTCCTGTCCTGTCCCGACCGTGTCTGAAGCGTCTTGACGCCCTCCTCTTTATTTTTTTTAACATGCTAGACCTTAGAAAGTACAGATTTTAGTCTAAAGTTTGCGAAAAGGTCTTTGAATATTTGTGCTCTTGAATCTAGGCCGCCGAAATTGAATGGAGACCATGTGACTTGGAGAATTAGATGCTACTGCTGCATACACTAGCGCCGGCCTCCCTTGTTTTTTTTTTTTTTTTCCGAACACGCTCGGGTGGGCACGCGCACGGGAAAAGGGTGTGATACCGAAAGGTAGTCCCGCGCCCCTATGCCGCCACATGCGGGCGCTCGGCCTTTTTTTAAGCCAGGAATAAGCGATTTTCGTCACATTTAAGGGATCGTGGTGGGTCGGATTTAGGTCGGTCGTATCGTGGAACAAGGCTGCAAATTGGAGGTGTATAAGGTAGGCCAACCGATCGAGCTTATCAAAGCTAAGAGAAACTCAAAAAATACCCTTAATCAGGATTGTCGAATGCAAAATCATGCTCATTAGCTGATTATATATGAAAAAGCAATGGAACATTTCTTTCTCTTCTTTGCTTATGTTTACGTGCTTAATGTATTATATGAATGGTCGTTTTTCATTAGGTAATCACTTGAGCACACTAAAATCGAGTAAAAGAACAATAAGTATAAGCGTCACGAGAAAATTCAACTCAAAAGTTCGAGTTAATACGTTGAGAGAGATCGTACGTATAAAAACAATATATAAATACGTAAACAAGTAAGGGGAGATATTTTAACAATTTGTATTTTCGTTTATGCGACGAAATGTTGAAAAGGATGTGCTTATATACGTGGATAACAACAAATAAGGAGATGGGAGCATTAAAAAAATGGGGTAAAAAAGGGTATGGTCTCCGACAAATTTGACTTTGTCTTTTTTTTGTTTTCTTTCTTTTTTTTTCACTCGACTTCCACTTTAATAACGTGTGGTTGGAGATGGGTTTTGAGTTCTTGGTGAATGGGCAGTAATAAAATACCAATAAAGGTGAAATTGAAAAGGCCCAAAAAAAACAAATAAATAAAAAAAAAAGAAACATTGGAGACATCAATGTGATTATTTTTATACTCATGATTCGGCGGAACCCACACGTAGCCCCTCGGTCTCAGTCGGTCAGAACGGGGAAAAGATTTGAAGGATTCATTGGGATGTTGATTGGTCATGGACTAGCATCGGGGTGTGCACTTACAAGTTTGGCATTTAAAAAAGATTTTGTAAAACCACCTTATTTAAAAAAATAAATAAATACATTAAAAATTCTAAAACTTAATATAAAAGCACAATTGAATAGTAAAACTTTCAAAAAGTACAATGAAATTCTACAACTTGTCGCGAATATGTAATTGAGTCATAAAACTTTCAAAAACTGCAATCAAGTCTTGAAACTTGTCAAATTGATCTGATCGGATCTTCCATTTGATTGCGTTTTTTGACAGTTTTAGAACTCGATTGTACTTTCGTGATAAGTTTTATGACTTGATTGAACTTTTAAAAGTTTTATGACTCAATTATAAAAAAAAAACGTATGAATTTATAAAAACGTATGAATTTGTTTATGAACGGGAAAAAAAATCGTTAAATCTGTATGAAGATTATACACATGTATGTTAGAAAGAGGAAAACATTCGAAGATTAGAAATTTTTCTGGTGACACTATTTACAAGATAGAAAAGATTCGAATTTTCAAATTGAAATACACGAGAGATAAAGCGGAATCATTGATGCCCGTGTTTGTCCACGGATAAGATGTTTATAAAGGAGCTAATAGGAGGAATATTTTCGGGAAAAAGGGTAATTAGTGATTCCCTAATAAGAGGAAGTTCTTTTGCTTTATATTGTGGTATGGATGAACAAGAAGGGTGTGTTTATCTCGATGAAAACTCCACGATAAAGAAATATATTTTTCGAGAAATTGTACTTCAAGAAATGTTTTGTGCTTCTCGGGTTGGGGAATGCATTTTCCTAAATTTATGCATGTATATTTTCTTTCACCGTAAATGGCTTTTCTGCTAAACTGATCGTTTTCAACAAACCAAGCGTGTAAAGGTCCGGAAAATTAATTCACGGAAAATCTCTTCACTCAAACAAACACACCCTAAATTACAACACAAGCATTCAATTTCATTATGGATAAATAATTTTCAAATCCTTTATGTGCACCTAAGCGAATGATTGTATAATAAAAATGTTTTATGTAAATTAGAAATGGGCAAAAAGAAAAAGGGTTTATACCACGAAAAACCTCAAACTGATACATCCATGATAAATTTACCCTAAATTTATTTTTCAACCACAAAAAATCCCTGTCAAAATTTATCATTTAATTACTTAGTTGGATGAAACGTGATAGTTAATGAATATACTAATTTGGTGTTTTACCCTCCGTTTATCACAGGTGTATGGATTTGTAATTTTTTACGATATTAATTTAATTCGAGATAAATTTATCATGTATACACCCGTTTTAGGTATTAATTTGTGATAAATTTATTATGAGTATATTAATTCGAGGTTTCGCGGTATTGATCGGACAATAAAAAAAGAAAGAAAAAAAAGCACTATCGAAATGAAGCATCAGGCACGACTTTTCTCCCATTGGTCACTGGGCTTCGGTTTTCCGGCACTGACTTGACCGGGACTTTTCTCGCAGTGGCGGGCGGCGCGACACGTCGTTTTCCCTTGCCTCGCCACGGTCGGATCAAGAAGGCCCCGCCCCGAATTCTTTTTCCTCCGACAAGTTTATCCGCCTCGCCTTTTTCTCCCACCCAAAAACGGCCCTCCGTTTTTGCACCGCCGCCACGTGTCCTCCAATACCCGCCCTTTCGCCCCCACCCTTCAGCCCCGTGCCTTCCCACCGTCGTTTCGCTCACCTTTTCCCACCGAAGACCCGAAGAAACAGGCTAAACCTCTCCCACGTGTCGTCGCCGCGGCGCACGTGTAAGCCCCCCACCCCGAAGTGAAAACGTCATCCCCATGCCAACTTGGAATGGTTGGTGTTTTTCGCAAATAAAAATTTTTTGACATTTATTTCGTTTTAATGAATAATTTAAAAATATACATACATATTTTAAATTAATCGCTCGTATCCCTTATAAAAATATACGAACGAAAAACATATTTATTATATACGAAAATACCTAGATATATATTATTTTCGATAATAAAAATATTTTTCATAAGCGAGTTGTTTTTTAGAAAAGCGCTTTTCAAATTATTCATTTTTCGTATTGCCAATTCCAGTACATTGACAACGAGTTGTATCGAAGGTGATCGAGCGAGGAGTGATTAGGCTCCGATTAGCCCGAAATCATTTTCCATCGAAAGAAAAAACTCGTTTTGGAAAATGGGTGTCCGTAATTAAGAGATTATCGAGATAATCAAGAGGTTATCATGGTCTGCTCATTATCATTAATATGTTAAACGTAGATTCGAGATTCACATGTCATTAGGATATCATTCATTAGGATAAACTTAACATTCGACATTCGAGATGCATATCTCATGGCCCCATTAGCACCATTATTAGATTAAACTTGCTAAGGCCGCCGAAAGTTGCAAAGTTCGACGTGATCCCATTTCAAGTCCTAGATTAGATTCGAACATTCTCACCCCCCGGGTAGTGAACTTTGCCTTTATTGGTTCTTTCTTTTTTTATTTAGGTTAATATCATACAAAGTCTTAAATTGTTCCCATTGTAACGCAAATACCCCGAGCTTTTGGTTTGTGTCACTAAAAACTCTAAACTCGCTCATCGTGACATAAAACCCCGAATTTATACCGGTGTGAAAAATATACCCGAGATGGAACTGAAATAGAGGGTAGGGTTTTTTTCGTGACACAAAAAGAGTTGGGGGCATTTGTGTCACGATGGGCAAGTTTATGGTTCGTGGTAACACAATAAAAAAAAAGTTACAGGTATTTGTGCTAGAGTTGACATAGTTTGAAATTTTTTGTGTTATTTGCCCTTCCTTTTTTTTTTGGGTTTTTTATAATTCAGGGGCACGAGCCCAAGACTCAGTTATTCGAGCACCCATGAAATTCCCCGCAAGCTCATGAACTGGTAAAGTTTATTCCTTTTGGCCTGTACAGGTAACCCGGGCTCGAAACAGTTTGCGCGCGGTTTGTGGGAAATGAATATGAGACCACTAATTCCCAAACCGGAAATTACTAGTTCTTTTTGTGCCGTGCATAGAAGCTAAAAAGATTCGTTTCGAGGGAAAGAGAACGCGAATAATTAGCTAAAACGATGACATCATTATTATGTCTAGCGAAACAAAAAATTCTCACCTTACCAAAAAAAAAAGAAAAAAAAACAAAAAATTCTCATACTTGTCGTGGATATGATGTTCGTAATATTTACCTTTTGCTTTCGCTGTGGATAATTGAGTTTCATCGCGCAATGCTAAATATTTCAAATTTTTAAAGCCCCTAGACATGCTAATGTTTAATCTCATTAAAGATCATTGAGAACTTTTTCCCCAACTTTGGTTAATTAGATTAATAATTTTCGACTAAGTCGCCTCAATTAGGCCCTTATACTAAAGTTAGTAACGAAAGTGGTGCAATCACCATCCCATTGCCAATAGAGGTGACCCTAAATAGGTGGCGATCAAGGTCAACGATTATTGGTGACAGTGGGGACGATGTCCACAGCCAATGTAGTTTCTCAGATTTTTAATATCCACTTTTATTAATCAACAAGAATTTTCTTTTTAAATCGCCATCGATATCAAAACCATCGTAAAATACGTCAACACTTCTTTTCTCACGAAATAAATAAAAAAATCAACATTAAAGAGTGATTCTCTTCCTTAATCATTCCGTGCGTAAAGAAGGTTGATTGGGGCTACGATAGTTCTCATGGACCCATTTCATCAAAGCAGTCTAGAACTCCTGGACGACGCCAAAAAGAAATGGAGTTTGTATCAGTCGATTTCCTCCCTGAGACTTTGCCACTGTTCCGAAGAATATTCGAGCTTTCCATCGCCACCGATCGTCACGGACATATCGACAAGTTAAGATCGCACTAAATTTTAAGAGAGCTTATCATGGTCCCAACTCTCACTAATGTTATACTCTTATTGTAATGGATACATGTGCTAAGTCCAACGCGATTAGACAATAGAACAGGCAAGCTTCGTCATGAAAAGAACCAGATAGCCAATGCAACAGTAGTAGATTGGAGGAGAATCATGAACAGTTTATGGGCAAGGGGTCCATTCAGGAAAGCAGTCCCCCCCATTACACTTTGACATTTTAACACCACAAAACCAACTCGAAGCACCCCCCGTTTCCTCATAGTTATCTTTAGCTTCTGAAACAAATAAAAATAAATGAATGAATAAAACAAAACAAAATTTTAAAAAACAAAACCTTTAGCATCAAAGCAAGCTGTTAGGTAGCATAAATTCTCGTTCAAGAAGAAAAAAGTCGGTACGGGATTAAGACCTACCTCGCTCACTACTGAAATATTCAATTTAAGGAATCGATGAAACACTAACGGGGCGAACCCATGGCCACGACTCTAAAAGGTATGAGTGAGGAATTCTAAGATCGACGATTAGATCTACAGACAGACCTAGTTTTTCAAAGACCGAGGGTAAAACCCAGAAACCTTTGACTCACGAACCGAGTTTTGAATCGCTCAACGAATAATCTGATTGGATTTTAACGCTTGACCCATTCTTATTGAACGCCAAATAAAGATTCCGTGGAAGTTTTTGCTCACCCTCCGAACTTAAGAAGTGAATTATTTTTCTTCATCTCTTTGGAACGACTCGAAAAGTTCTTTAAGCATTTCGTCATTTAATTTAAATTACCCACGATAAATTTTCAGAAGCATACGTAAGAGTGGCTTCAAGGGGAAATGCACAACACAACCATCTAACTTCCAAATCTTTAAATTACAAAAAAAAAATAGACGGTAAACACAAACAAATAAAAAATCGAATTTCATACAATCTCTCGTATCTTAATAAGCGACTCCTTAGTTTTCCTTGCGAGCAGCGGACGTAGTTGCCAACACATGTCGCCCTTCACCACCTTTTTCTTCGATAAAAAAAGGAAAAAAAAAAGACCGACTCCCTTTTTATTTAGCTGGTTTAAAAAAAGATTCACACTGCACAATATAGCGTGACACTAAAGTTCTTCATGCCGTAAATTTTATAATGTAAATAATATTTTACTTTACAAAAGAGATATTAGCTAGAGTTAATATCACGAAAAATTCCAAATTGATTTATTGGTGACAAATTTATCTCACACCGAAAATTCAAAACTGGTACACTTGTGACAAATTCATTCAAAACTAATTTTTTGACCATAAAAAATTCAAAATTTGTATATTTGTAACAAATTCAATCTCCGTTAGTTTCCATTGAATTGGATTAATATAAAAAGAAATCACAAATCACCTTTGACAAACGGAGGGTAAAACATAAAATCGGTATATCTGTCGACTGCCGCGTGTCATTTAACGAAGTAATTTGATAATAAAATTTAATTGAAATAAATTAAAAATAAATTTATTATAGACATATCGATCTAGATTTTTTTGTTATGTATATTAATTTAAAATTTCTAATGGTATTAGCCCTGTTACCTGTTGACTACGATCTCAGATTTTGTTCCCCCTCTGTCCTCAAAAACATCTCATCGCTTTGCATTTTCGTATTTTTCCTTTTTCAATCTATGATATGCAATTAATTCTACATTTGTTTTCTTCCTATATAAACCGCGTCTTCCTCCTCCTCCACCCGCGCTATCAGTAGAGAGACAGAGAAGGGAGTCGCAGAGAGAGAGAGAGAGAGAGAGAGAGAGAGAGGAAATGGAGAGCCGCGGCGACAGCTCCTCCTTCTCGAGCCCCCGAGCCTACCTGCGGGCGCTGGCCCAGACGCCGGCTCGCCTGGCCCGCCGGGCCGGGTCGGTGTCCACGTCCCGGGAGGAGATGAGCCGGGTCCGGTCCCGGTCCGGGCCGAGCATGGCCAGGACCCTCCGCTGGTTCGACCTCGTCGGGCTCGGCATCGGCGGCATGGTGGGCGCCGGCGTCTTCGTCACCACCGGCAAGGCCAGCCGCCAATGCGCCGGCCCGGCCGTCGTCCTGTCCTACGCCATTGCCGGCCTCTGCGCCCTCCTCTCCGCCTTCTGCTACACCGAGTTCGCCGTCGACATGCCCGTCGCCGGCGGCGCGTTCAGCTACCTCCGCGTCACCTTCGGTACGGACGGGTGCCCTCGGCACTCCTTCCCATCTTCACCCTTAAACACACGGCAAAGTCAAATGACAACAATAATTTGACCTTTTTGCTCTGTTTTCTTCCCTTCGGTGCATTCCTGTCCTTTTCCCCTGAATTTTTGGTGCAATTTCCGCTGATTTTACGTGCATTGCTTGCCCTCCACTCTTTGCCGAAAAAACCATTTATGCTTTAAATAAATCAAATGTCCCCCCCCCCTTTTTTTTTTTTCCAAATCGATCTACGAAGCAGACGTAACGCACCGCGCGTGAATTCGTACGTTTGACTCAGGAAAACGATCTTCTTGCTCTTCCTTTCCCTGTTCCAGGCGAGTTCGCGGCGTTCTTGACCGGTGCAAATCTCATAGCGGAGTACGTGCTGTCGAACGCCGCCGTCGCGAGGAGCTTCACCGCCTACTCCGGCACCGCCATCGGCATCTCGTACACCAAGTGGCGGCTCACCGTCCCCGGGCTCCCGAAGGGCTTCAACGAGATCGACCTCGTCGCCGTCGCCGTCGTCTTGATCATAACCCTCATTATCTGTTACAGGTACAGATTGAGCTGATGACCCAAAAGAGAAGAAAATCAGTGGGCACACGTTTCCATATATGTTCAGTGACGATAATGTCTTGTCTTCTTTTTTTTTTTTTTCCTCTCTTTTGCCTTTTTTTCAGCACACGTGAGAGTTCAAAGGTGAACATGACGTTGACGGCGCTTCACATCCTGTTCCTAGCATTCGTGATCCTGATCGGGTTCTCGAAGGGCGAGCGGAGGAACTTGACCGAGCCGGGCGACCCAAGGAGCCCGGGCGGGTTCCTCCCGTACGGCGCCGCGGGCGTGTTCAACGGGGCGGCGGCGGTCTACTTGAGCTACATTGGGTACGACGCCGTCTCGACCATGGCCGAGGAGGTGAAGGACCCCGTTAAGGACATCCCCATCGGGGTGTTGGGCTCCGTCGTCCTCGTCACCGTGCTCTACTGCTTGATGGCCGTTTCCATGTCCATGTTGCTGCCTTACGACATGGTAAAGAATCGGAAATTGCCATTGCCCACCAACTTGTCTGAATCATTTCATTTCATTCGGTGTGCGTCGCGAAATGCTAAAATTAATTTTGGACAGTTAGATTTTGTGGGACCTAAGTAAGATCCACAGGGCAAATCTAGGACGCACCCATGACAAGTTCATCTAGTAGGCCCCCGTCTGCATCAATGTTCTAACTTATCTGATAAATCCGAGTTAGGCGCTAGCACAGTCGCTTTCTCTCGATATTTTTTGCTGCGGCCGATGACTGACGGTGCTGCTGTGCGTGTTTCGGGTGGCGGGCAGATCAACGTGGAGGCGCCGTTCGCGGGGGCGTTCCGAGGGAAGGGAGGGTGGGAGTGGGTGTCGAACGTGATCGGGGCCGGGGCCAGCTTCGGGATCCTGACGTCCCTGATCGTGGCGATGCTGGGGCAGGCGCGGTACATGTGCGTGATCGGTCGGTCCGGCGTGGCCCCGGCCTGGTTCGCCCGGGTCCACCCCAGGACATCCACGCCCGTCAACGCTTCCGCTTTTCTGGGTAACGTTCCGTTCCATTCGCCCCATCCCCCTCCCTTCCTTTTGCTTTCTTATACTCTGATCAATAATTAATCGTTTAATCCCACTTTTCTAACCGGTAATCGAACGACGAAGTTGTCGTGAACGAGTCCTTCGCTGGGCTCCATGTCGTGGAAGTCGTGTCTGCGTGCTGTGTGAGTTGAGTGCTTTTCGATGATGAGTGTTTCTTTATCATGTTCCTCTTTCTTTTTTCCCTTTTGGGTGGTGGTGGGCTTTGAGTTTCGCGTTTGTTCTGGTTCTTGTTCTTTGTTCTTGGTTCGTGGCTGCTTGCTGTCCGTCTCGTTGGGAGGGACCCCCTCGAACCCGTTTCTGTTGTAAGTGGGGTTGGATTAGGATTTCTACTCCACCAGGCCAAAAAGAAAAAATGGAAACTTTGAGGTGCTGCATTCCACGGCGATGCGACGCTGGTCTCGGGTAAGCTTCGAGCGTGCTTGCTCCTATGAGATGATGGGTCGGCTAGAAATCATACCGGTCTTCACGGGTCTAGTTTCACATGTGTGTTCGAGGTTAGTTCTTAGGACGAAAACGACCTATCATCGCATGATTCATGTTCATTAGATGCGTGAATCTTCATTGTCATCGCCCCCACCCCCCCAAAAAAAGGAGTGGGAATGAAATCACTCATGACCCTAAAATCCTAGCACTTGACCATGGTGGCTCGAGCCTAATCTAGCTTTTGCCCTTAGTTCCACCACTTCACTTCCGCCAAAGGGGTTTCCATCCTCTGGGCCAATGAAAGAGGCGGAGGTGATGGAACAATGATGGAGTTTGGGAAAGGCACAAATTGGATTTTGGGTGGGTCTTTGCTCTAAATGGGTATTGGATAATTAGGATTCGGATATGCATGGGTTAAGTGGGCAGTACTTGTCAATCCTTAGTCCCTATCTCTCTCTCTCTCTATTAGATGATTTTGTTTAGGTTCTCGGAAACCAGTTAATCGTACTTAATCAAAAAAAGATCCTCATTCTCGATATGCCGATTACACATAATACGATAGCATCGGTGCACTGAAAATGATGACGAGCATCCGTCACTTTGATTACCCGAAATCCACACGATCCATATGGGAAATGGCCAATTTCAACGCCTAGGACACGCAAGTGGGGGTCCTCTCGAATGGTCCCCAACCAGGGCCCTGTGTGCTACCCACGAGATTTGATGTATGGACTCAAACCTTGCGTGTGACGTTGACATCTCCTTGCCCAAGGGATTGTCATGGAAAGTTCCCTCCCTCAATCAGTGACGATGCAAGTGAAGTGGACCTCATTGGATTTAGAGAGAGAGAGAGAGAGAGAGAGTCAACTCGCCACCCACTCTTTTTAATGTTGAATTCTTATCGCTTTCGAAATCAGCCGTGTAGATAAGTATTTCCAGAAGTGGAAATTGCGAAGCAAGTTTGCCTGGTCCGTCCTGAGCCTCAAATTTATTTTTTGTTTCACTCATTAGGTGGATGTTTTCTATACGTGTTGGTCCAAAATCCGTCGTCGAATGGATCCATCGAACGTTGGATACGTGCGATTCCGAGATTGGTTCTTTGTAATCGCTGGAGATTTTAGTTTGGCAACATAACGATCGCGCACATCGACTCGTGGGTCACTAAGATATGAAAATTTCGGGCATCGATCCTATTCCAAGACGACATGTGATCTTTCCAAAGGATTGTTTTTTTTTTTGGGCAACGTATTGGGATTCTTTTCCTCACTCTCTGACGAATGTGCCGTGCTTTTCAGGAATCTTAACGGCGGCCATTGCTCTTTTCACGGACCTAGGCGTCCTCCTCAACCTCGTCTCCATTGGCACCCTCTTCATCTTCTACATGGTGGCCAACGCGGTCATCTACCGCCGCTACGTGGTGGTTGGGACCACCGACCCGCGCCCCACCTTGTCGTTCCTATCCGCATTCTCCCTCACCTCCCTCCTGTTCGCCCTCGTATGGCACCTAGCGCCTCCCGGCAAGCCCAAGTACTTCATGCTTGCTTCGTGCGCGCTCGTCGCCCTCGTGGTCGCGCAGCTGTTCCATTTCACCGTCCCGCAGGCCCGCCGGCCCGAGTTCTGGGGCTTGCCCCTCATGCCGTGGATCCCCTGCGTTTCCATCTTCCTGAACATCTTCCTGCTCGGGTCGCTCGATGGCCCGTCCTACGTGCGGTTCGGGGTCTTCTCGGCCGCCATGGGGCTCATCTACGTATTCTACGGGGTCCACGCCAGCTTCGACGCGGAAGGGGACCCGTCGGTCGGGCCAAAATGCGTCGAGCCGGTGAAGGAACCGGAGGGAGTCGAGAACTATAGTCTCAAAGTGTAGATTATCTCCTCCTTTTCCAGCACAGCTCTTCTTTCAAATAGCTTAAGTTTTAGACTTCGGTCTATCTTTTCCTTACATGCTCTTCGGTGAATATGCTCAAAAGGGTGAAAGCAGAGAGCAAGCTACTGTGTAATTTCTGTATGGAAACGCAAGATGTACAGCTCCTGAAAAGCCTTCCAATTTCACCATACATTTTCAAAGAGAATTAGAGATTCCACATCTTTCCTTTTCGAACATCATTATGCGAATCGATCGAGGATCGAGAAGGGGCCTTGTCCCACTAGCCGCCTCGTGAAGAGGACGACGATTTGATGCCATTGGAGATGATGGGTCGCGACTATATCGTCAATGGTCGCGATACTATCTCGAGGTGATGTTGAGCTTTCGATATGATTAATTTGGTGTCTAGGGATGATACAATATTCTCTCCACACCCTTTTCTTTTCTATCCTCTGCCCCCTCTTTCCTTTATTTTTTTCCTTGTCATTTCGTGACGTCAAATCTCAACCATGTCGAGCCCCTACTTTGCAAATGGACAGACGTGTTGACTTGTATATTCATATGATTATATTATATCCTAAGATTATGATTACTACCCTATAAGTCCAATCATAACATTTACCATACCATACATGTATATAAAGAAAATTGAATGGTGTGGAGTGTCGGTAGTTTTTGTAAAGCACTTAATTAACCGAGCATTCCTGCTTACATGTTTAATTGTTATTAAAAATTATCCACGTTAGTGTTGACGAATGACGGCGCCAAAAAAAAAAAAAAAAAAAATGACGGCGCCATGTGGAACGGCCGGTGTCCATATTAGCAATCTTTGGCCAAAATTGGCCAGACGGACTGAATCGATAAAACGTAAAAAGATTTAGGACTTAATCGGCAAAATTTGAAAGGTGTATGATCGAATTGGCAAAAGTGCAAAGAAATTTTAAGACTTTTTGGATAATTTTTCCCTACTTAATTCAAGTGATTAACCAAGCAATCTTTGCTTACATGTTCAATAAAGTTTGGGGAATTGGTGTTGAATTTTATTTCTTGAAAGGTAATAAATTAATACTTAACTCTATCGAATGGGAAGAATAAGCCATCAAAATAATGCTTTAGGAAGAGTTTATTATTAAATATTTATATGGATACTTTATGCTTCTTACATATTCTTATCTCCTATTATTATATTTATATCTAACCAAAAATTGAAGCATTAATTTTTCTATATGTAGCTTTCTAAAGCCTCCCCCAAAAAGAAAAAAGAAAGTGCACTTGGATAAAAAAGGAAAGAAAAGGTCGTGATAATGCCGGATTTTATCCGATTCCAGATTAACCTGAAAGAATGATATCCAAGACCGAACGAATTTTCAGAGCTGATGCATAGACCTATCTTCCCCAAATTCAACGCAATTTGATCCGAAATAGAAAAAAAAAATTATTCCTATAGAGGAAAGATACACATTCAATTTTACAGATAATGAACGATTTGAAAAATATTTTCTTAAAAATGGATAATACCACGAAAAATCTCAAATTGGTACACCTGTGACAGATTTACCTCAAATTGGATTAATACTGCAAAAAATCATAAATTGGTAAATTTGTGACGAACAGAATGATAAAATTATAACCGGTACACTCGTCAACTGCCACATGTCATTCAGCTTAGTAATTTGACTAGTAAAATTTGACGGAAACTGACGGAAGATAAATTTATCATAGGGATACCAGATTAGGGTTTTTGATAGTCAAAAAAATAGTTTGGGGGTAAATTTATCACATGTGTACTGATTTGGGGTTTTTCGTGGTATTAATCCTTCTTAAAATGATTGTTTATCGATAGTGATTTGTGTCTAAACATTTTCATAAACAATGGAAATATTTTCCGTTCATTTATTTTTATAGGCGATACAAGCGATCATTTCGATAAATATGTTTTCTGAAATGCGAGTTTTTCGCAAAACAAATTGACCCTTAAATCAATTTTCCAGCCCTCTGGATTTGGCCAGGAAATTATTGCCTTTGATTAGGTTAATTACGACCGATTTATGCAATACATTAAAGCACCATTTTCGGTCCCTATCTTCTCTCACAAAAGCCGTCGCGATCTATTCAAAACTTCACTCGGAAAAGGCCGAACAACTTTTCTACATTGCTCCTTTTTATCATCATGGCACGGAATAATTGCCCCCGGCGATTTTAAATTAAACTAATTTTAATTTTCTGGCTTCGGAAAAAGATTAATGTATGATAGTTATTTATTAATAAAGGAAAGAGCAGGATTATTCACGAGGAAAAAGGTGATTAAAGGCGATTAATGCCAAGACAAGAAATCATGGGCCATCATGTTGGATTTACAGTCTTCTTGCCGGTTTTAGTCAATCCTTTTTGTCCCCTGCAAGGGCCCACTTATTATAATTAATAATAATAATATATTATTTATTGTTATTATTAGGGTTAATATCACAAAAAATCCTAAACTGATATATCCGTGATAAATTTATCCCGAATCAATTTTTTTATCACCAAAACAAATCCTAAAATAGTACAGCTGCGACAAATTTACCTCAAACTAATTTTTGGACTATAAAAAACCCCAAACCGATACACTTGTGACAAATTTACCCTCCGCTAAATTGGTTTAATACCATGAAAAATAAAAAAAAATTGGTAAACCCGTGAACCCCATACCAATACACCTGTCAACTGCCACGTGACATCCAACTCAGTAATTTGACAGTAAAATTTAGTAAAAGTTAACGGAGGGTAAATTTATCACAGGCGTATCATTTGGGATTAAAAAATTTATCACGGGTATACATGTTTGGAGTTTTTTTTTGTGGTACTAACCCTCGTTACTATTACTAAAGATAAGTCATAATACGCCAGAAGGGTAAAAACCGAAGATATTCCGTGATTTTCCTCTCGACCTCTCTCCACCGGTACGTAGCTCTCAATCACGGAAAAAGTCCCGATAATTATTCGCGAATCTCGACCCCGTTTTCAACGTCGAAGGACGGGGCCGAAAGGGAAGGGAACGGACTGTCGAAGCGAGTCCTTCCCCATCGCCGTGGAAAAGGACAAAACGGGAGCAACTCCTCTTTGGAAGTGCAGGAAGAGAGAATTTTTTCTTATCGGCTTCAGGAAATCGTTGACGCGTCCATGATGAGAGGGGAAAGGACAGCCGGGGGGTGTGGTGGTTTCGTTTTCGGGGGGTCTCGAACTCGAGTTGGGGTCCTGTCAATCGTGTCCCGGCATTAGAAAAGGGCCGACGCTCGTTTTGTAGCCTCCCGCTCCATTATTGAATCTCCCCCATGCGAGTGGGACGAGGCAATTTCCCCCCGAAATCCTTTCAAAGATACCCCTTGAAAGAAACGTCCCCGGGTTTCTGTTCGGTTTGAGTCGCGAACCGCCCGCTTTTCACGGTCGGCCTAATCTGTCGGCAGCATAGTTATTGAGAGTTCGCGAGCCGCGCATGTTCGCTCCTGACAGCTCTTTTCCCGGGGGGGTGTCGCGCGCTCTCGCTCGTAGAAGGTTTCGAAGGTCACGTAGCGAGCGAGAATCACCGTCGACGACTGGGGGGGCCATCGGATAGGGGGCGAAAAGAAAAGGAAAGGAAAAGATGAAAAGAGCGGCGCTCGATCGGAATAGATTCCTTCCTAATTTTCTGCTATAAATTATCTCTGTGTTGATGTAATGCAAATTAGCGATTGTGCGCGAGAATCTGGCAAAAAGAGGTGGGGGGAGTTAGTGACCAGTGATCTCAAAGTATCAAAGCAAGTGGGATTTGCAATTGGTGCACCGCGCTGTCAAATGGATTCCAAGTCAAGAAAGGGATATTGAAAAGGCGGAAGAAGATCGCAGAGAAAAAAAGAAATACGGAATATCATTTCGAGAATGTCAAAAGAAAATCGGTTTTTTTCCTTTCTATTCAAACAAGCCTTTTTTCGCCCGTAAAGTTTTGGAATATCATCTCGATCAGGAGATAAACATTCCGCGGCTCAATTTTGCCCCCATCAAAATTGGGGAAATCAGTCTTGTCTCTTCAAACTTTTCATACGGGTCCTTCTTTTTTTCTCCTTTCTGGGGCGACACAAAGCTCGGCTGACCTAATTTACGTCCGTTCTCGGGCCTTGGCCCCGCGACCCTCGGCTTCCGCCACATACCATCGCGATGAAATTCCCAATCGGGCCATTGTAAAATTTTATCGAGTCGGGTCACGAGTTGGGCCAACGCATCGTGAATCAATTACGCTTAACATGCAGTATTCGGTCAAGAAAAGACTAGAACTAATTGGGATATGAGATTCTTTTCCCACCACCTCCTAATTTCTTTGCTTTATTACTATTTTCAAGTGTTTATTTTCCCCTTCGAATAGGGATTAAAGTGGTCGGCAGATTGATTTGCAATCACGTGGTATTGATCCCCTTTGAGTGAACGTGGGTTTTCATTTGAGAACATGGATTATGGTATTGACCCAAAAATGGGGATTACTCTGATTTTCTAGTCATGTCTCTCTCGGCATAATTAGATTTTGAATTGGGCATGATGTGCTTTTTCCTATTTTTTAATATTTTTATGGGATAAGTGCATTAAAAGTCTTATAATTCATCATGAATGTGCAATCGAGTTCTAAAACTTGTAAAAAAATATAAATGTAAAATTGATCCAATTAAGTCATTTCGTTGATTGCACTTTTTGAAAGTTTTAGAGTTCGATTGCACTTTCGTAATAAATTTTAGGATTTGATCCCATTTTATAGATCATGACAAGTTTTAGGACTGGATTATATTTTTTGAAATTATTAAAATTCGATTGCACTTTCGTGACAAGTTTTAAGATTTTTAGTGCACTCATTCTTTTCTTTTTTTTCCTTACAATTCTCTCTATATCATTTCTGTTTTTCTCCTTTCATTCCTTTTTCTTCCCCCAAAGCAACCACTGTACCCACTTGCTGTTGCCGCTGCCGCGCCGCACTGTGCTGTTGCCTTACATCGTTCCCATCTCGACAGCACGACTGGCATCGCGAGTGTCGTAGCCCTCTATGGCTCGCTGTGACCTTCATCACTGGCAAGGACATATGCGAGAGCGAGGAGGCGGTAGAAGCAATGCCTCCACCGGCGGTGGCCAGAGGAAGAGCGGATGAAGATAGTGCCGGTGGCCGTCGAGTCGGGTTGCCGATTTGAGTTGGGCCAGTTGGCGTTGGATGATAGCGTGACCAATGGGCCATGAATTCTGTGCTGCAAATTTGAACTTAAAGCCCAGTGGGCAACCCAAAGACATATAGAGCCCATCAATAGGATCACAAGGTCAATCAAAACACGAGTTTATCCAAATTTGAATTATTAAAGTGTTGTTTTGTTTTTTGTTATGTTGTATAAATTTTGTGTCACGGATAGAATGAGATGTACATAACTCAGAGATACATAAAATTCTAATATTTCTTGAAATTCGATCTGAGTAATACAGATGATACCGTGACCGATGATAAAAGGACATAATCACATGACTCGAAAAATGGTACGAGTCTCCTTCTATCAAAATTAGCCAAAAGGCATAAGGAAAAAAGAGAAAAAATATGTTAAAAAATAGATGAATGCACGAGATTAAGTTTATCTAGAACAAAATGGAATTCGGATGGTGAAAGATAAAAAAAAAATACTCAGATTTGAATTTAGATGGTTTGAAAGTAAAAAAGAACGAAGTTGTAATCTTGGTTTTTTTTTTGAGTTAAAAACGATTAAATCGATTAGTTAATCATGTAGTATTAAAATTAATGTTGATAATGTACGCGAGTTCTCATATTTTTTTTTATCAATGAAAGTGTAAAATTGAATTCTTAATAAAAATTAACCAAGATTACAACTTGTTTATGAAAAATATTTTCTCAATTAGTTTGTGAAATTTAAGGTCCAATATTTAATTCGAAAAAATAAATTCATATAGCAAAGTGAAATATATAAATACTTTCTCATATACAGTTAAAGTATATGATAAATCTCATCAAAATTAAAAGAGAGAATAATATATTTATTAGTCTAATTGAAAAGTTTGAAACAAATTGGTTTTTTTTTGGTAGAAAGTTTGAAGCAAATTGCTTGATATGTTACTATTCAGCTTTTCTAGAGGCACATAACTTCATTTTCTTTTTTTAATTTTATTTTATTTGCCGATTACTATGTTGCTGCTCATCGGCCGAGGAATTGCTGGATCCGAGCCTTGAAAGTAAACCCGTGTGTCGGGCAGGATCTACCATTTGCATTCGACCGTTTTATGAACAGTTTGATTCGTCGCCGGAGAAATTGTCGGCGCCTCCTCCGTTTCAGACCCCTCTCGGCCACCGCCGGTGCTGAATCCGACGCGCCGCCCATCGAAATCCCCGGTCCGGGGGGCCGTTATGTCGACAAGGTGGCGATTTTGCACGACGGCTTGCGTTCATGCGCAAGAACGGGTTCGATCATGGAGGCCAGCGCCTGCCACGCGCGGGTCATCCGTTTGGGGTTGGAATCCGACGTCTTGGTCTCGAACATGGTCATCAATGGGTACTCGAAGTGCGGGGTCACGAGCCTCGCCCGGAAGACGTTCGAGGAAATGCCTTATAGGAACTTGGTTTCCTGGAATACCATGATCAGCTCTCACTGCCGGAATGGGGAAGAGCGGGAAGCTCTCATTCTTTTCGTGCGGATGCAGAGGGACGGCACGCAATTTGGCGAATTTACTGTTTCTAGTGTTCTTTGTGCTTGTGCTGGTACGGGTGCCGTGCTCGAGTGTAAACAGCTGCACGCTTTTGCCGCGAAGAGTGCTACGGATTCTAACGTTTTTGTTGCGACGGCGCTGCTTGATGTTTATGCGAAATGTGGGTTGATAGGGGATGCAAGGTTGGTTTTTGAGTTTATGCAAGAGAGGAGCGATGTAACATGGAGTTCAATGATGGCGGGATATGTGCAAAACGACATGTATGAGGAAGCCTTGTCGGTGTCTTATAGGGCTCAAGTGGTGGGGCTAAAATATGACCACTTTATGGTTTCTTCTGCAATTTCTGCTTGTGCAGGTCTGGCGGCTCTTATTGAAGGAAAACAGTTTCATGCCATCATATGTAAATCTGGGTTTGGTTCCAATACCTTTGTGTGCTCCTCTCTCATTGACATGTATGCTAAATGTGGCGCTGTTAGAGAGGCTTCTCTTGTGTTTTCAGGTGCAGAAGAGAAGAACATTGCTTTGATGAATGCAATGATATCGGGTTTTGCGAAACATGCACGGTCCTTGGAAGCGATGATTTTATATGAGAAGATGCAGCAGATGGGTATATATCCAAATGAAGTGACCTATGTTTCTATGTTATCTGCTTGCAGTCACGTGGGTTTGGTTGAAAATGGACGGAAGTACTTTGATTTAATGACTAGAGATCATAACGTGTTTCCAAACGTCCTTCATTATTCATGCATGGTTGACATTCTTGGTCGGGCTGGGTCGGTTGATGAAGCATATGATCTGATCATTCGAATGCCCTTTGATGCCACTCCTTCGATTTGGGGATCACTGTTGGCCTCTTGCAGGATCAGTGGAAATCTGGGCATCGCTGAGGTTGCAGCCAAGAAGTTATTTGAGCTTGAGCCTCATAATGCTGGAAATCATATCTTGCTATCTAATACATATGCAGCGAATAAGATGTGGGATGGAGTTTCTACAGCTAGGAAACTCCTAAAAGATAGTGAGGTGAAGAAAGAGAAGGGTAAGAGTTGGATTGAACTCAAGGATAAGGTCCATTCTTTTGTGGTCGGGGACAGATTACATCCCAAGATTGCTCATGTTTATCTGAAGTTGGATGATTTGTTTAGAGAGGTGGAGAGACGGGGCTATATAGCTGAAACTGAACATGACCTTCATGACTTGGAGGTGATAAAAAAACAAGAGCTTTTAAGGCATCACAGTGAGAAGCTAGCTCTTGCTTTTGGCTTGTTGTGCTTACCTCCAAGTGCACCTATTAGAATTATGAAGAATCTCAGAATTTGTGTAGATTGTCATTCCTTTATGAAGAATGCATCAGGCGTCACAAACAGAGAGATTATCGTGAGAGATACAAACAGATTTCACCACTTTAGTGGCGGATATTGTTCTTGCGCAGATTTTTGGTGAAGATGCTAGTAAGTTCATTTTTATGTGGTGTTGGTTCACTTTATCTTGTGCCGGGGGTCCATTTGGCCTTCTAGTTGGAGCTTATTATTGTTAAAATTTTTCACCAGATAGATGTTTCTCTGAGATCTCAATTAATTGTATGCTCACATGGTAGAGATTCCTAGATACACTATGCCCATGCCCAGGAATAAACTCAGATTTTTTTGCAGATGAGCTCAGAACTCTCCAATTTGGTGGAAGGACCTTTTATCAGGGAAAGGAGTAACTGGACTTGGGGTGCATACCCTGGTGGAAAAGCTAGCATTGCATTATGGTACTTCTCAAGGTGTTACAGCAAACTGTAGTCGCTAGCTTCTTCATCCTCTTCCTCCGGTAATATGTGCTCTCTCTCTCTCTCTCTCTCTCTCTCTCCCCCCATTTGGTGAGTACAATGTAGTCATCATCGATTAAGTTGGAAATACATATTAAACAGTAGCCTATTGGCATTATACTATGGGCAGCAATCTTTCAGATCAATCAATATTTGGACCTGCAAAACGTGTTTCATCAACTTTCTCTTATCAAAAGAACCCCGTGTCACTGGAGTTGATCAACACTGGGAGCTGTAGAACATCTTTTATGTGATGCCAATCCAGATGAGAGGTTATGTGGGCATCTGGTCTCTCCATCTTACTAGAAAAGAGTTTTCTAAAATATATTAATGTTCTTTTTGTGTCGAGACCACCAATGTTCACCATTTAAGCTTTGCATGATTTTGTATAGCAATCTTCAAAAGTTAAGCTCAAGTTCATTTTTGCTCTCTATCCTGCATTTGGTTCTCGGAACGTTTCCTCTTACAATCGGCATATATTAGCCTTGTCTTACTTTGTTTACTCCTTGAGTATGTATTTATTGTTCTAGTTGATTTCTTTGTGCCGGGGAAATATTAAGATGAAAATGATTATTTGAGGTATGGGGACAAAGAAATTAACTAGAAAATTTTCAAATACCAGTGTGTAGTTAGCTTGAATACATTCCTGGTTGAAAAGAGCGTGTATTGCCTTCACAGTTGTTCGAATGATGTGAAATGGATATGTATCAGTAAAAAGATAGGTGTGGCTTTGAGATAGTTTGGTCATATTGTAACCTTCAGATGCTTTAGGGGGAGATGCAACCAAGGGCTGCAAATGCAGGTTAGAAGGGTGCGGTAAAGATTTGGAAGGATTTGAAAGGAGACAATAGGGAGAGGTATGGAGTTTTTAGAGCTCCTAGATTAGGTGATACATGATGAAACTCAATGGCATAGCAGGATTCAGATAGCTGACCTCTTTTAGTGGGATAAGGCTTTCTTGTCTTTATTGTCTTTGCCGCGTTGTTTATCGTAAATTTTTCGTTCCTAGAGTCTGTTCTGTTACCTGCATCTTTTCTCCAGCCTATACTCCTTTTAGTCCATTGAACAAGATGTAGAGCGCAATTGACATATCCTACCACATCATTCATGTGAATTGTAGTGCCTGTTTAGTCCCACTTACGATTAAAGACTCATTTTCTTGGGTCTTTAGAAGGTAAATGCAGGATGCAACCATATTTACAAAACATTTGTTTCCTTGTGCATTTTTCCTCCCTTCACTATTCTAATTCTACTAAATTCTTTTGGCACTATCTACATCAACTACATTGGTGAACATCCTCCTGAAACAATTCCAAATGTTCTGACATGGGTTTTTGGTCTCTTTATTTAACGCCAATTTTATTTGAGATTGATTGTTGAGATGCGACTTAAGTTCATGATTGCCAGAATTTTTTTAGTTGTGCGACTAGATCATTAGGGGAAAGTTATCTTGATTTTATAGTATGTCTATCTATTGCTTAGCGATTATGTGAAAACAATTTGAGGAAGAATAATGATTTCTGGAACCTCATTAATGATCTTGTCGTTTTTACGTTCAATATTATTCTATTACTTGGCATAATATTCAGGGGAAATAACTGCAATTGTCGGTGTGCTACGTTGTCTCATGCACTGTGTGGATGAGCTCAGGCCAACTTTCACTAAATAGACGTGTTCAGATAAATTTTTGTAACATAATATAAGATCGAGTCTGCCTCTCTCAATGGAAGGGAATCCTCATTCCTCCACTGTGGTTCCTCCCACCATGTTTCATGCATGCAAGCCCCGCTTTATGGGCAATAGCTCCAGAGAAATCATTAATGTCAATGATCTACCTGACAACAACATGGGATTTTCTCCTAGGGCGATTCATGCTTCTCTTGATCTTAATCAGCCAATATCTGATTCGACATTGATTTGGCTTGATGATCAATCACAAATCCCCCGTTCTAGGGAAGAGAGTGCTGTGCACAAGGTAGACAGTGCCTTTTCTACCCGTATGGAATGGATATATAGATTTTCAAGCTATGAGATGTCTTGATTTTCTTTTCCTCTTATTTTCATGGTTTGTAACATCCGTGAAAGACCATGTTCACGTATAATTGTCTTTCCTTGTAGACTGGATTGGGACAACTTTTGGAGGACACAAAGAAGAGCGGCTTTACAGAATTGGGGGAAGATGAAAAATCTGCTGGCCTAGACTTAACTCTTAGTCTACCAACCCAAGAGGGCGATCAAGCAGATCAAGTTTCACCTCAGTTAGGGTCATCTTCAGGCATGCAGTCGGATCCTAAGTCAGAAAAAGTTAGTGCCGATGGTGATGAGCCTAGAGAGATTTCGTTAATTGTGATGGGATGTATACATTGCCGGATATATGTGATGGCCAGCGAAATAGATCCAACATGCCCAAATTGTGACAGTTTTGTCTTGCTTGACCAGTTTCGTGGGGACCCAGCTAAGAGCATGAGGAAGATGTAGCCTCATTCATATTTCTTAATTTCAAGTCGAGGAAGCTCTTGGTGCCAGACAACTTCCTTTGGTGTTGCTTGTTTCAACATTATTACCCTTTTCTTGTCATCGTTGGTCTTTGTCCTTATGTGAACTGTTGTGTGTATTTTGTTATGTGTTACCTTTGTGTGGTTGAGGCACCTAATAATACAATATGTGGTTTATTTTGAAGTGAGTTCAATAGTTTGGATACTACTTTGAACTACCAACGCTTCTACCCTTAGGCATGTCATAAGAACTGAAAGAGAGATCCTGGTTCCAATAGCTGCATGGACTGTGCCAAAAGTGGCATGGACTGTGCCGTTCAGTTAAGCCTTGAACTCAGTTTGAATGGGAGTTTTTGAATTATTTTTTCACTAAACTGTAGCCCATGATTTCTCTGTTAAATGATGCACTATCTTTTTCGACCGATGTCTGAGAGCATGCCTCTCATTTGTTGATGTCTTCTTCAGGGATCTATTGATAAATTTCGTGACAGATAGTTCATTAATTCTTCACAATACTAATCCATCTCCCTCATTTTGTTCTCTATCATTACCTTGTTTGGATATGTTAAGAGTTAATGGTAAGCAGGCTATCATTTAGTCTCAGCTCATTCCCTTTTAAGAGGTTCAAGATGTGTACCATAGAATTTAGAAAACTGATTGTCTATCAGAAGAGAATGTGTCATTAAGTGTTCAGCATGATGACTAATTTGGAGAGAATCCCTTTTTCCTCTCCTCTTATTAATGAACGAATCTAGCACTTTGTAGATGCTAGATTACTAGAATCATTTCCTGTTGAGTCATTTATGTGATGATCCTCACTTGAACACTTCATTATGATGAACTTTGAAACTGCCTCAGTTTTCCGTTTTTATTGGGGGTGATTCATTATAGTTAGTTTGTCCATATCTGTTTATGTGACAGTTATACTTGTTTTTATGCCCTATTGCTTTTCATTTGATGTATGAGGATCTGAAGTTTGGCTGATGACAATTCGGGCACTATCAAATATCTAGTGTTCATGTGATTTGTAGAAGACTTTTATGTGTAGTAGAAATGTGATGGATGTGTGTTGTACCTCCTTGATGATTGATTGCAGAAGGACTTGAGAAAATGCACCATGGGTGGAAGTAGCAGAGATTCTTTTGTGGGAAGCTGTCCATATTTGAGATTGACTCGGGCTACATATTCATTAGAATATATTTCAAAACTTGAATTTCTTTTAGTTTTACTTACTGTTGTTTCTGTTTAAATAAATAATGATCTATGTAATTGCTAGGAAATTATGTACACTAGGGCTTTTTACTTTCGGTTCCCACAGATGATAGCCAAACTTGATTGATTTGCTTGGATGGTAGAGTGCTTTTGTAGCTGTGGTAAGCTTGGATATCAAAACTCATCTTTGTCAGTTTTTGTGCTCTAGACAAGGGGGACAACCACATCATGTTGCCCACACAGTGTAGACTAGCAAGAATGAAAGAGAGACTGCTGATCCTTTCTTGAACTGAGGCATATCACCATTAATTGCAAGACAAAGAGGAGAGGATGGACCATGATAGTCCATTTGTCATCAAAATGCATATTTATTTCTGTTGGTACCGATCTATTGGTATCGATAACCTGTCCTAGTGCAGATGGACTTTGAATACACAACTGATTACAGTTCTAATGATTATGTCTTAGTTGATGCAGCACACGTCACTTCAGGACTGTTGACTCCCCGTTTGCTATTGCACGCTTTGTTTGTCATAGTTGGCCATTATCATTTTCAAGTGTCCATCTTTCATCTTAAGCTATGAAAATTTGGATTTGCTAAATGATTTGGGGAAATCAATGAGGGAATTGTTGCTTTTCGAGATTACATTCTTCCCCCTTTTGTGTTCTCTTGTTACAAATCCTAATTCCTACAAAATGGCTGCAGATTGATCTTAGCTTTGTTTCTGTATAACCTGGAGATGCTCTTCAGCTTATCAGCCTATGCTGACTGCATTTTTGGCTTTCACAGAAGCCTCGATATGTTATTTTTAATTGTCTCATTTTCATTGCTTTCATGAAATTGAATCATCCCAAAAGAGCAATTCCATATTTCTCTCAAAATTGGGTCTTGATCTCATTTCAACCCTGAAAAATTTTGTCCCATGTTTTCCCTCGAAACTTCACTGGTTTTGTCGCTTTAACCCCTTGAATGTCGCTTTGACCCCTTGAACTTCACCAAGTTGGGTTGCTTAATATTGTCTTCCTATCTGATTGGATTGGTCATAAATCTGCGATGCACTGTCGATACGTTCCATTAAGAGTCATAAGTTTCTCTTCTTCTATCATTTCCCTTCTTTTGGCTACCAATTGAGGGGTTGTTTGGTTCAATTTTGGGATGGAGCTTTTGAGATTGAAAACCTCTTGGGGAAATGCTAAACCGTTTGGCAAGCATTCCCAATGGGCTTTCGGCTGAAAGCTAGCACTGGGAGTGCTCAAAGACCAAAGCTGGTCCGGACCAGCTTTGGGCTTTTAGCATCTGACAAATGTTGAAACCAACTTTTTTGCTCTCAAACTATCCTCACTTATTATGGTTTTGTCCTCCTTATTATTGCTCATCTTTTGTGCGAGGGTGGCTGGCTAGGGCGGCTGACATTGGATCGGGCCGGCGAGAGGCCGATGAGATTGCATGACCCAGGCGACGGCTGCCTGAGGTCACGCGACCCTCATCGAGGGTCACCTAGTGGTAGATTTGGCTCGTTGGGCTCAGGCGACGGTCACCGGCGATAGATCTGGCTTGTCGAGCTCGGGTGATGACCACTGGCGCCAGATCTAGCTCGCCAGCGGCTGTAGGCCTTTGCCTGCTTCGGAGAAGGGTAGGGTAAGTTTTTTTTTTTTTTAAAGGAAAATTCCCAAAGCCCTTTGCAAAAAAATTTTGCCAAACATTACTTGGGCTAAACTAACTTCATAAAGGATTTTTTACCAAATGCCATTTGCATTTCTCCAAAGAGCTTTAACTTGAAGGTATTTGCATTCCTCTAAGTCTCATTTGTAAAGTTGAACCAAACGGCCCTGAAAGTGGTCCTCTCTTGCAAGGGTGCAACGAGGCCAAATGCATTACTTTGCCTCTCTTCCTCCATACTCTTCTCTTTAGAATGTCTTTCCATTTGATTGTGTGCATTTGATTGACACTTCGTCTGGGTTCTTAATTAGGAATGGCACGGAGATGAAATGAGAAATGAGCACGTGTCCTGATGAACGCCTTGATGTTCTGGGTATGTTTTTGAGGACCATATAAGGGGTGATGGGAATGGTCCAATGAGCTGTTGGGTGGATGTTTTTAGTCATGACTATTGCTTGGTGTGGAATTTAGGTGAAGTTCTGATTAGATTAATCAGAGAGTTATCTAAAGTTTAGGTAGGGTATGGAAATGGGAGTTGAGTGAGAATCTCGTGCCTCAAGAATTAGAAAGACAAAACAAAGCTAGGGTTCTTTCTTTAGATGTCATCTGGCACCGATGATCTTTTTGGTTGTTTCTTGCACATCTACCAAACAGCCTAGTGATACTTCCACGCTCTTTCCATGTCTGCCTTTAAATATCATATGGTTGGGTCACTCTATCTGTATCTGATGTGTAGACTTATCTTGATGGATGTGCATTCCTTCTGCCTTTTAATAGTTCTTACTTAATAGCCTTCAGATACAACAATTCTATGCGTTCTCATTTTACTCTCTCAAGCATTCGATGAAGCTGGTCCTTGGGATGTCTTGAATCGCAACCGCGTGCTCGAACGTCTTTATGTTAGACCAAACGTTATCTCCTCGACAGTTCGTCCCGAAGACTGAAAGTTTTCTCTTCCAACTTCAGTATCACGAAATTCATGTAACTCTAGAAAATGATGCATTTCACTAATACACATGGTAATATCTAGATCTCAGGTGCATTTAGAACACACTACTTAGTACTGAAAGTTTGATTCCTTGTTAACTTACAGCAAGCAGGTAGGTTGCTGTCCTTGTTTCGTTTCTGATCTACAAGAGTTTGCCCAAACGTAATTATGTTGACTGAAAGGTTCTTATGATGTGTGTATCCATCTGCATTTTCCTTCTTTTTTTCATCCCATTAATACCTAATTCTAGTTTCCACCTCTAGAAATCAAACACTCCAGTAATGCCATCTCTCTCCCATATAATTTCTTGTTTGCTCGTATTGTCTGCACCTGATAACTGATAGAGCTGTGCTTGAACCAATAGGACCCACGCGACGGGTTGTTATGCTTCATAATCCCCTTAAAATCCTTTATTATTGGACAAAATCCCGGATTAGAACCAGGGTTAAGGAGGCAATGACAGAGGGTCAACGAGGCATGTGCCTGAACAGATGCTTTTGAAGCCAAATCATGAACTTGGTGGGCAGGGAACAGACCAGTTCACTTCCACCTATTTTCTTCTCCAAAGGTTCAAATTAAAACGGAAGGCGCAACGACATGTTGATTCCGACAACAAGATCTCTCGATCGCACGTCCACAAGGATTATGATTAGTGGTTCATTGCTATTATCTTCTGATAAATAATTTGCACAAGCTTGGACCTCATAGTCCTCAACTTGGTTTTGGGGAATTAATTAATCCTGAGATGTGGGACTTCCCTTGTTTTATTGGTTTTTGATTCCTGCATAATGAGAGCTGTTTGGTTCCGTACTCATTCAGTTAACAAAACCACTTCTCTGGGACCTTTTGGGAATTGATTCTCGTGCTTATTCAATTAAAAGATTACAATATTTTTTCTCAAACAAGTTTGTTTCTGGAGCGTGCTCATACCAAAATGATAATGCTAGTATCATTGTCTTCTAAAAAGCCACTTGCCCTACAAACAGGTCTTACTCTATTCTTGCTGGTTAGATCTGTCTTGTGACAGTGAATTCATTCGATCTAAATAATTCACAGTCAAGTCTAGATGAGCATGTATTAGCCATCATACGTCATAAACCGTGCCGATGACTATGTATTGGCTTCACCATTGATTGATCTATACTGTGCAATTAGCAAACGAAGAGATCAAATGAGATGACAGACGCTACCAACCAACTTAATGGGCAACAAAAAGTTGCTCCTATCGTTACATTCGGGGTTATGTAATGAAAATTCACCAGGATCTCGTGGCTCTGCAATAATTTGCGTGCTTTTGTGATATGTACACGGACTCGTTAGGTGCTCTGATATTTAATTGGTTCAAGGATGGCACCATACTGTGCAGTAACACACAGGATGAAATATAAGCCAAAGTACAAGTTACATCTTTGCAACACAAAAGATGTGACCTCTTAATACGCAAACATACTGATTCCGTGAAGAGAAAAAGGATTCAGAGTCAAAGGAATATGCACATGGGTTTTTGTTTACAAGTTGAAAACAAACACTCTGCTCATCAATACCACCAAATCGACTCACCAATGTTTGCTGTCTGGTCCCTTTTTCTCTGACTTGTATGTGATGTTTCATCCGAGCCCCCCCTTTTTTTTCGCTGAAACCGTGCGTCTCTCTCTCTCTCTCTCTCTCTCTCTCTCTCTCTCTCTCTCTGAGGTATCTTACATGTTGATGAGACCAAGTATTATAAGAGGACCCACAGCTAGTGTCATCTTCTGGGTACAGCTGACACTGCTTGTGTAGAGGGACCATTGACATTTGACATTCCTCAGAAACTTAAGACAATGGTTGCATCACACCTACCAAATTGCGAAGCAAACACGGCACTCCTAAGCAATTTCACCATTCTGATAAACCTCTTGTGGGATGTGAGCAACTGGGCTGAATAGATCTGATGATGAAGGCACAAACATGTTTTGAATCTCTCTCTGATTGGTAGGTAGGTGCTCGAGCTGAACCGAGATTATTTTCGGCCTAAAATTGTTCAGCAAAAATGCACAAAAGCAAGCACTTCGAATTGGGTTTTCACTGTTAGAGATGGTAGTATCTTCGCGTAGCCTTTTTTTTGGTTGACACTCCGAGTACTTTCGCGGTCACGAGAACTGTTGATCCAAAGACTGTGTGGGTGTGGATTAAGTTATCATTTGTATTTCCTTGTGGTTGATCGACATCCAGAAGTAGATCAATCGCATCAAGTTTGATGGGTGTACTTGAAGAATCACGTAGAGGCATGAGGTATTCGCAGAATCCAAATTGATGTACTTTTAATCCATGGAGGGGAGATCTAAGATCATGTGAAGTGGTACGAAGTCCAAACCATAACAAAGTATTTAACACAAGCACTATCTTCGTTTCAAATCTTCATGAGCTTGGACGCTTTACACTCTAACTCGAAGAAACCATGCGGTATATTTACATGAAATGAGCAAGTAGGACATCAGACTACCAAAATCTATCCGCAAATTTAAATCTATCTCAATCTTAATTGGTTACGCATGATGTATTTGATGCACGAGGCAGTCTCTCTCTCGACTGACGTACATGGGAAAGTTCTAACGATCCCGTCGACTGAAATCAAAGATTTTCGGGTTTTGGGTTGATAATTTTTAACATGAGATGGTATTCTCTCCGACATGCTAGTAATTTCAAGTCAATACCTTTCATCTTTCACGCCACTAACTTCTTAAAGCTTGTTGATAAACACGAATTCGGAAAATCAACCTCGTATATCAAATCATTCATTAATGATCCGAGATATAAGTAGTGTACGGACAATTTTGCTGCACGATTCTGTTCTGTTTACAGAGTGTACGACCAGAGCCCTCCCTAATGAGCGTTCTTGCCTCCCCGAAGCTTCAATGAATGCTTCCTGTGCAGTTGGGCACATGCTTATGCTCCTAAACTGCAAAAAGTAGATGCATCTGCGGGTACGCAGCTTACATTTTGTAGTATACAAGTGAATGTACAATGAAAACGGGAAAGGATCAGACTGTAGAAAGGAGAAGGCAAATGAAACAATCTCAAATGTCATGAACATGTCAAAGCATAGTTCTTTATCGAAACCAAGTGGCCCCATGAGATTTGTTCAAGAGAAATATGTATACGCATGGATTAGGCACACTACGTAAGCTCAATTCTTCAAAATACCAAATATAAACACTTTGATGTTTAGCCATTTTTTCGGGTTTCGGCCACAGCGTACATAGTTAGTAGGAATGATGCCATACATCATAACTACGCACTAAGTAGTGAGTTTTCTGATGATGCGAAATCTTGAGTTTGACTTCTCTTGCTTTCCCCAGTCAACTTCTGAACCATGACAGGTTTTACTCCATGTCAATGGGAGTGGGAAAATGTTTCAAAAATTGGGTAAATCAGAGGACCAAAATAAAAGGAAAAAAAGAAAAAAGAAAAACGAAAAAGGACAGTTCGTTGCATGGTTGTTCTTAGAGGACGAAAAAACAGAGCAGCACGATGTTGTGGCGCGGGCAATGTTGGAGCTATCTTTGCACACCAATAAATGGACATGGATGCTGAGCATGGGAGGAAATCAATGAGAGCAAAGTACTAATGCATGGGATGTCTTATCGTTGATGTACCAATTTCCCTCCCATAAATTCATGGGCAAGGACTAGTGTGCGTGATTCCAACGGTTCCCCACTTAAAATAAATCACATGGAACTCGCCTCCTTTTGAAATTTCCTTTAGCTCCTCTGTTTCACACATCGTTTTCTTGGGTCACTAATGTGTCCCTTTCGATTACTGCAAAGAACAAAACAGGGTCATAACTGCATGTGTTTCTATTGATGGGTGATAATCAAAGCAACCCCTCAAAGAGGCAATCCAATTTAGGAATGTGACATGAGTCTCTATCTAAGATTTCAAGGGATTACTATTAGTCGAAAGATGAAAACTAGATGAGGCTCAAGAGACTCTGTATCTAACTATTAGAATAGCCGCACTCCCATTTAGCAGAAGGTCAATATCATGTGGAGACGTGCACTCTTTTCTGGAACTTTTTGTCTTATGATTGGAGGATATCAAAACTGCTGTTGTGTGAGGTGATTGCAGCCGCAATTTTTGTTAATCAACTTCAATATGTGCGAAGCGTGCCTTTTGGAGTAATGCTGACGGACAAGAAGTCAAGAGTGGCTGAACACCGTGTTTGAGAATAAACTAATAGTCTAATACAGAGTCAAAATGGCAAACCCAAAGCATGATGCAGTACCCAAGAAAGTGCCCACCCTTTTTTTTTTTTTTGGGTAAGGTAAAAGTGCCCACCCTTTTATTGTACTTAATATAGAAAAAAGACCTGCATTTTGCAGCTAATCAAACGCATCAAATGATCACAAGAATAGAAAATTAATTCCTGCTTACCGCAAGTACCGTTTCATTTCAGTTGTTATGCAGAGAGGGGGGTCATTTAATAGCATATTGAATTCTACAAACCCAAAATTAAATACCTATCATGAAAGGACCCTACTAAACCTCCATCTTCTTGCGGTCTTCCTTCACTTCCCCCTCTCTCCCTCTCCCTCTCCCTCTGTCCTCTCCTTTCTTTAAATATATCTCTCCTTCAACTCCCTCTGCTCACATTAATACCAACGACCGAAAGGAAAGATCACAGAGCCACACCCTCTCAGAAATTCTCCCCATTCCTTGAATTCCACTTTGCCCAATCTGTTTCAGAGACGCACCAAATGGGCAAGGCCAAGAAGATGAACCTAACATCTCTCCTCTTCAAGAACCACAAAGAAACACCAAGAAGCAACCAACCCTGGCCATTGCAATGGCCTTCTTGCAAGCACCCAAAGACCCTCTCCTTCAGGGCTGCTGGTGATGATGACCAGATCTTCAAGACGGTCAACTCGGTGTTCCTCGACTCCGAGATGCCGGAGTCCCTCTTCACCACCACGTCGGAAGAGCCAGAGGAGTCGGCGAGCCTCTCGACTGAGTCTGATGCGGTGATCGATGTGGCCGAGGCATCAGTTGAGGTGTTGGTGAGGGGCGCGAGGTCGGAGAGGCTCTTCTTTGAGCCAGACGACACGAGCTCGATCCTGGAGGAGGCGAAGACAGTTAGCTTCCCCTTCAAGGAAAGTGTGGTTCTTGCAATGGAGTCAGAGAATCCTTACGTTGACTTTAGGCGGTCAATGGAGGAGATGGTGGAGTCGCACGGCCTCAAGGATTGGGAGTGCCTTGAGGCATTGTTGGGTTGGTACTTGAGGGTCAATGGGAAAAAGAATCATGCGTTCATAGTGGAGGCGTTCGTTGACCTGCTCATGAGCCTTGCTTCTGACAAGAGCAACGGTTCCGCTTCAGTCACTTGTTATTCATCTGCTGCTTCGTGTTTCTCTGCTTCTAGCCCTTCATGTTCATTGAAAGGAGGGAATGAGATCTATGAAGAGGATGATGGTGATGATGTCTTAGGGAAAAGATAGATATCTGATCTTGTCATTGTCAAAATTTTTGTGTATATTACCAGGTAAAGGAACCGGGGAGAAAAGGATACTTCCAGCCTTTTCAGTTTCAGATCTCTCTCTCTCTCTCTCTCTCTCTCTCTCTCTCTCTCTCTCTCTTTGTGCTACTGCTCAAAATATTTTCTTTCAGCTAGGATGAAAAATGCAGAGATTCGTATATAAATTGAAGTCAATAGAGTTAGTATGGGTTGTATGACATTGTGTGAGACTGCATCCTGTCTATTCAACTATGTCCTGGTAAAATTTGGTCTAAACTTCTCGTGAAAGTAGCACCTTGCATGTTAGCGACATGAATAAGGATTTACATAGTGATGAGATGAAGCCACACCGGCTGTTAAATACCAGATAAAGTTTGCTAAATTAATCATCATGGTTGTGAGACTAAGTTTCGTAAACTAAATGTTCCAATTCAATAGAATGACACGGCTTAAGAATAGAAAAGAAAACAGAACCATGCATATTCAACTTTTCTACTGCAAAATTTTAGACCAAGTTCACCAATGAATCTGATTTGGAAGAATTGACCATTTGCCTTAAATAGTTTGTTCAAAGTTCAGATTTTTGCCTGTTGCCGAGAGAAGCAGGCTCTTTTTCCGGCACTCTGTAGCCCAACCAGTCGGGCATGATTGTACATTAGCTGATTCAACATTCAATCAGTCGGGCACTCTACAAATTATGAAAACCACCAACCATTAACTATTAAAAGCCTGAGTTAAAATTAGGATCTGAGAGGCTATTCATTTTACCACTTAAAGGGTACCTTACATTGAATTTCGGACGATGCATAACCATCCTTTTCATTCCACCAGGAAACTGAAGCCACAGCTTCAAGGTTTATGGGCTAAACAATAAATATGTCTCGACTGCAAAAACCATGACAGTTTGACCAGGTTTTTTTTTTTTTTTTTTAGGGATAAGTGTATTAGAAGTCTTAAAACTTATCAAGAAAGTACAATTGAGTCTTAAACTTTTAAAAAATGCGATCAAGTCTTAAAACTTGTCACAAAAGTGCAATCAAATTCTAAAATTTTCAAAAAATGTAATCAAATCCTAAAACTTATTACAAATGTATAATTAAGTCATAAAATTTTCAAAATGTGTAATAAATGAAAAGACTTGATTGAACTAATTTGATAAGTTTTAGTTCTCAACTGCACTTTCTTAACAAGTTATAGGACTTAATTGCACATCATGAAAGTTTTAAGACTCAATTGTACTTTCGTGATAAGTTTTAGGATTTTGAATGCACTTATATCTTTTTTTTTCAAAAGTTTTGTTTTCTCACAGAGAAAATAGTTTTGATTAAGAAACATGGGTACCTGTATTTTGTTGAACCAGCAATAATACTGAGTTAGATAAGACATCCCAGCCTAGGCAATACACTGAATTGGAGGGGTTACATCATGGCCAGCATGTTTCATGGGTTCCACGCAACCCGGCTGACCAGGTCGATCGTGACAAGGAAAATTCAGTGCAACTGCACTCTTTTGAAGAAGACAATCCGTGTCAATTGATTTTTAGTCAAAATGGACAGGCGTTATGTACATCAAATTTTTCTTCTTATCATAAGCCGAACTGTGTTCAAGTCGTGCTTAAAATAATAGTCGAATTTGCCCCTCGCAGGAAAATGTCCAAAAAAATAAATAAATGGGTAATAGGATTCCGAGAAAGCAGCTGCTGCTGATCCAGAGCCAGGGCAAAATCACATAATTTTTCTCATCCTTGGCAATAAATGAAATGGTGGTACGGCGCCTGTGGCCGGCCAACCGTTTCACGACTTTCATATGATAAAGACCTTTAACTTCAAATTGCACCCGACCCTTGTCATTATTTCTCAAGGAGAATCTAATATATAGATTGACACACAAATATGAAAATCTAGGACCACCTAATTTCAGAAGTAAAATCTAAGATGTTCTTAAATTGTTATGTGAGGCAGCACTGAACAAGAAGGCCAGGTGGGCGTGCGATCTATACATGTCATGCTCCGAAACCTATCAGGATGGAGGATGACATGACCGTCTTTCTATCCGAAGGACGTAACCCCAAATCACAACAAGCAATCCAACTCTAAAAGTCCCCACGACAGTGCTCTCGCTCTACAGGCTACCGACCAAGGAACCTGAAAAGATTGAGGAAAAAGAGAATTGAGCAATCACAACTCAATGAGTAGTATATATCTTCTAAGCATATCAAGCTTCCACGATACCCAAGGGCATAACTCATTTATACCAATCATAATATCAAAAGTAAAATGAGTTATATACCACTTCCATATAAGTATATTCATAGCATGAGTGTCCATTCATTTATAATATCAAAAGCATAATTATTGGTTCAATTCAATAATCAAACTCGTCAAATCACGTGCCAATGGTCCATTCCCTGCGCAATATTCAACTCAAGGCTTTAGAGGTTATTTCCACGAATTTACGTTATCGTGTAGCACTTAATTCTTGACCAACGTATATCAATAGCACAAGAATTTAGAGGTGGCTCTCACGTGACCCAAGTCGCCGTGTAGAACTTAGTCCTTGACAACAAGGCTCTAAAGGTGGTTCCCACAAATTTAAGTTATCGTGTAGCACTTAGTCCTTTACTATACAAATTAATAGTATAAGGCCATAGAAATTGCTCTCACGAATTTACATTATCGCGTAACACTTAGCCCTTCACTAACACATATAAATGATATAAGGCCCTAGAGGTGGCTCCTATGAATTTACGTTATCGCGTAGCTCTTAACCCTTTACTATTCCATATCACAATCGATTTCACAAACCGAATCAAATCACCTTTCATAAACCACACTCAAAGTCAATGTAATTCTTTCATCAAAAGGTCTCGCAAACCCGAAATATATCATCTTTCCCAACTTTGTTCATTAGACATAATATAATATCACAAGACATTTCTCACGTCATTTCGGAATTCATTTCATAAACTAGTAATGTTTCGATAGAATCGTTTTTCATAAAACGTTTCTCAAATCATTAACAAATAGCCAAAAGTAGTAAATGCCCGATCCGAAAGTATGCATCGAATATTCTATAAACATCACATTTGCCTTTTAGCCAAATCACACTTTGCACATAATATGCCCCATACTTCTCATTTTCAAAATATGAATTTACAAACTCAAAAAAAAGATAGCATCAGTTATGTGGGAATGCCCCATAACCAAATAACGTGGCTAAACTCGCTGACGATCTCATAATCCTATCAATTAAATGAGAATCGACGTCAACATTAAGTAAAACACCATTTTCACTAACGATTCGACCAAATCAAACTTAGATAATAATCAAAATGTCTCAAACGCGCTCACAAATCGCTTGTCCAAGGCGATTATTCAAAGCCGTTCGCAATGCAAAGCTTGAACGCAAAACTTGGTCATGCCATAAATCTCTCACCCGAACCCTGTTCCAAGCGATCTTACAGTCAAAATGAAAATCTTTCGAAACACTAGAAGACCCACAACTTGACCGTCCTAAAATCGAGCAGAAAATCGACGAAAATTGGCCAAAAAGCTGCTGGTCATGCAGTGTTCACCACACGCACTCAACTTCAAAAATTCGTTTCTGGCAAACGGTAAATTCAAATTAAGATCTGTAAAATTTCACGGCTCTACGACACCCTAAATTATCAATTATATATATATAGCTCAACGATTTAAAAATAAGATTTTGCAGCTTGAATTTCTCAAAATTTAGAATTTAAACGAGGTGCGCGAATAATTGCTAATCAAAGTTGAATGGGCTGGGCGGGAAGTCCGTGGCGAGTGCTCCTCTTTTTTTCTTTTTTCCTTCATCTTTCCCTCTCTCCTTTTCTTTTCTTTCTCGGCGAACTTCTCTCTCTTCCCGTTACTGTGCATGCTCTCGGTCTTAAAATGAGCCGAGCATCCACTGTTGCTTCCCTTGACTTTTCAACCATTTCCCTTTTCTTTTCTTTTTTGTCAAAAATTCCAATTATTACAATACACATCAATTTGCTAATAAAATCAGAACCCAAAGACATTCCCCTCTGTTCTCCAGATTTGCACAAAAATGACACCATGCTGAGGAAAGTGATCAATGTTTTCCTCTTTCTTTGGTGACTGTCAAGCCCGTTGTCCTGTTCTCAGAGCTAGCCTCATCACCGATGAGTTCTTTCTAGTCAGTTTTATGAAAGAGAAGACTTGCAGTAAATTATCAAATGCCAAGAACAAGCATACATTGCAGAAAACAACAAAATTTAGAAGAAACAAACAGGGCCTCAATGTCTATTAATGGAAGGCATCAGGCAATTTTTCTGGTGAATGAAACTTTAGCTCTTTCTTGTGCCTCAGTTTCTGCTAATTCGTTCCAGTTTGATTATGGGAACTCTAGCCAAAGGAAGAACCATGATACTCAGCTGATTCTGGTTCAACCCATCTGCAGTCATGCAGATTCTATTTCTAATCACCACAATTTGCATTAAAGTCTCTAATCTTTACTCGGGAAATCTCTAAATGCTCGGGGAGCAATCCCCAAGTTACAATTTACCTTCAATCCAACGGTTGAAATGCATAGAGAGTAGTGCTTGCGGAGCAGTGGAAAATGTCGAAGAGCATTTTGATGACACTTACTTACGACTCAATGCTCCATATATCTTTATTTACATTTAAACCAACCCCACTTAAAAGAAAAAAACAGGACCAAAAAGTATGCTATTGGCTTGTTTGGGCAGATTTCTACTTTTTGTTTTTTTTCTTATTCTGAGTCTTTCGGCGAACGTACTTTAATTTTTTTAGGGATAAGTACACTGAAAATTCTAAAACTTATTATGAAATTGCAATTGAGTCATAAAACTTTTAAAAAGTGTAATTAAGTTCTAAAACTTATCATGAAAGTGTAATTGAGTCATAAAACTTTAAAAAGTGTAATCAAGTCCTAAAACTTGTCATAAATATGCAATTGGATTCTAAAGCTTTCAAAAATGCAATTAACAGAATGACTTAATTGGACTAATTGGACAAGTTTTAGGACTTGATTGCATCTTTTGAAAGTTTCAAGACTCAATTGCATTTTTTCAATAAGTTTTGGGATTTAATTATACTTTTTGAAAATTTTAGGATTAAATTACACTTTCGTGACAAGTTTTAGGACTTCCAATACACTTATCTTATTTTTTTTAATAGCTCAAAACCCTCGAAAATTTCATAATGTACAATTGTCACCCCGCATATTCATGGATACTTTTTTTTCAAAATTTTTTAAAATTCAAATAATACTTTAAATTTTGACTCGTGCTACTTAACTAACAAGTATAAACAAATAGGGTTATAAACCAATATCTTCCACGAATAGTAGAGATGGCAATCGCGACTTAAGCAATTGGATTTGCAGGAACGGATATTAAAGACAAAGGAAAAAAAATGAATAGTAGAGAGGAAGACCAAGCATGGTCATTTAAAGAAGGGAAAATGACATAAATAATCACTCAATTTTGGCTCAATATGCAATGTTATTCCTGAATTTTTTATTTGTTCGATGTAACCGCTAAATTTTAACCCAATGTTCAATGTGGGCTCTAAACTTTTGGAACATGTTAAATTTAGTCTATGAACTATATGAAAATATTCAATGTAGTTCTTATGTTAATTTTAGTTCAGGAACTACATTGAACATGTACCAAAAGTCCATAGATCGCATTGAACAAATTAAAAGTTCAGGGACCGCATTGAACATTAAACTAAAGTTAAGGGACTGCGTTGAACAAATTAAAAGTTCATGGACTATATTGCACATGAACTAAAATTCATGTACTGTTTGTATCGTTACCCCTTTACAAAATGAGATAACTCGGACAAATGGTAATCTTAGTAGTACATCAAAGAGGGTGGGTTGACAATTTTTTTGACCACGTAGAAGATGCTACTCTCACCTTCATTTACTCTTACTTTCTACTCACTCTCTTAATTTTTTTTAACTTCAAATTAATTTCCCTTATTTTTATGCAATTAGAAGTATATTTTTCATTTGCTTGGTGGTACTTTTTTTTCTTGTTGTCAAAATAGCATTTCATTCATTTTCACGGCAATACAAGAGAGAAATAAATAGTTTAACTGTAAACCAAGACAAATCTTAAATAACTTCAAAACAAAACAAGCTCCAGATAATAAGATGAATTATTATGAGTCACTCGCTCAAAGAATAGGCCTTTGATTTCTTCAAACCAAAATTGGTGGTCGATCACCGAATTTATCACTAGTAACAAGCACACATCAAGAACTCTATCTGTTGCTATGGTTTTGTCTTTCAGCTATGCACGCCTAGGTTCATCTATTGCTACGGCATTGCAAGGTTGAAATACCACAAATATGACACCTGTGAGAGTAAAATCTTCATAAAGCTCTTCTGATCTCCTTTGAAATTAGATTTGTACACCAACGAAACACAAAATCATACATGCAAAAATCCCAAAATCTAGACTAGATCGAGATAGAAACTCCTTGAAATGGGAAATAGAAGCTTTCAAATCTAGATTAGATCAGAAGAGAAAAGCTTAGCAAAACCGGAGGAAAGAAAGAAAAACAGATCAAAGAACCAAATCAGCCAAAGAAAAAGAAAAAAAAAAAGGGAGAGGAACGACACATCTAGGGGAAAACACTACAAAAAAATGCCAAAATATGTCACTTGCGACAAATTTACCCTGAACTTTTTTTTGTGATACGAAAATCCCAAATTATACTACTTGTGACATATTTACCTCATAATACATTTGTCCATGGGCATTTTTGTATTTTTCTTTTGTTGTGTTTTTTTTCCTTTTTTTTTCTTTCTTCTCTTCCCCTCTGCCAGCCATGGCAGAGGGAAGCCTGCGAGGGTCGCCTTGCTTGGGCAGGCGAGGGTAGCCCTCGCCAGCGTCGGGCAAGGGTTGCCCTCGCTTGGGCGGGTGAGGGCGACCCTTGCTCGCCTTGGCGAGGGTCGCCCTCACCCAACCCTAACACCGGCGAGGGCCGCCCTCGCCAACTTCCCTTCACCGACCACGGCAGAGGGAAGAGAGAAGAAAAAAAAAGGAAAAAAAAAAGAAAAAAGACGAAAATGCCCATAGACAAATGTATTATGGGGTAAATGTGTCATATGTGGTATAGTTTGGGATTTTTCATGACACAAAAAAAAAGTTCAGGGTAAATTTATCATAAGTGACATAATTTAGGATTTTTGGTAGTGTTTTTGCACACATCTAGCTCAAATCCTCCCCTTAATGGAGGTTGAAGAAGAAAGCTGTGTAAAGATGAGAGAAAGAGGAGAAAACTCTCCGCTTGGTGGTACTTGACGAGACAAAATATCGTACAAACAACATTACTACAATGAACAATATAATCGTGAATATGCACAACTATACATGTATTTTGCATTTAATTTAACTTTGACCATACGTACATGTGTTGTTGATTTCTCGATATGAAATTAACAAAGTATATTATGTCGTAACCATGTTGTATCGCCGATCCGATGTTAATCTGGTGTCTTTCAAGTCGGTGTGTACTTCCAAACTTTATCACATAAGAATGCAATTATTTTTCCATGAAAAGTAGGGTCATTAGCTAGCTATATCTCTCTACATGTAGATTATCAAACTAAATAAGTAGCATGCTAAACTTTCGTAATGATGTCTTGCATACTAGAAAATGTCATTAAAAAAAAGAGACTACGTGCTCAATATATGCTTACTCAATTCGAGTAACAACAATAAGAAGTGTATTTTAACGATAGGTTATTGCAAAATGTCAAATATATTCGGATAGAATTACTTGAACTATGAATTAATCACATACCTATTATTTTCTCCATATATATCTACTGAAAGATTATTACAATTTTTATTTGTAGATAAACATCGACTATAATTCTAATGTGTGTTTATACATATCATATAAAATTTTGAAGGGAAAGATAAACGAGCGACACCCAGAGGACTACATGGGCCACGTTGCTGGGCTGCCTATGAAAGAGAGTGCCCCATGTCCTCTGCTCGGGCTAACATGGACCCTTGAATTAGCTCAATCTTTCCAGTGCCACATCATCATAGAAAGTTATTCAGTCTTATAAATATGAACACATAAATGAGATGAGCATTGTTATGCTAAACAAGGGTTCAATTCTAATCATATGTAAAACCTTACACTAAAGATAATTGATAACATCAAGCTCTGATGTGATATTTGAAAAGAGGAGCTCATGGATGAAAATTATCGATTAATCGCGTACACACAAATCTTCACAATTACTTAACAATAAATTTAACTGTTCTTTAACATCGATTGATAGTAAAAGATCGGTTTAGACACCCAAAGTATGATTTGAAAGCTTATCGATTGGCAACACCGACTAAATCTCTATCCGCCTGGAAATGACTCGCAATTATAGTACAGTTACATGAAGGATGCAAAGGAAGCCTCAAAGCCTCAAAGCCAACTTTATTTATTTTTTTTACATGGGTTTCATGCAAAGAAATCTAATCAATCAAAGGGTGGCTTGAGGACCATAAAAGAACACAATCAATCATCAAAGTGATTATTCCTCTTCGAGAACAGAGCAAAAGAGCAAAAAGGAGAGAAAGCAAGCTACAGTTTATGGATCCGCCCTTCAGACAGACAGACAGTCCTCTTCTCTTTTCTCTCGGTCCTCGTTGTTTGAAGACCGCGCTTTCTCTTTTCCCTTTTTTTCCCTCTTTTCTTATCTCTCTGTTTTTGTGTATTACTAGCCAAAGAAAACAAGAAAGAAGGATAAAGAAATCAGCAAAATAAAGCACACCCAAAAGTGATTGTTCCACTTGTATTTGGCATTGCTTTTTATTGCTTCTAAATATATTTTATGCTCTCCCACTATTGGAGGAGACTAGCTTTCACATACCCATAAAACTTTTGCAATATGAATTTAGCAAAAAGCCTCCATTTCAGAGAGAGAGAGGGGGGCAAAAGTTACATCACATGCAATCCACTTTCAGATACACGCCAAAAAAAAAAAACAGACATTCTTACCTCACTCACAAGAAAAGAACAAACCCATTCCATTGCCATAAAATCTCACTCACACCTCTTCACTTCACACATGCATATATGCACCAGCCACTCTCTCTTTTTGTTAATTTACACACTTCCAAAACAATCCTTTGCATGCCTCATCCCATGAAACTCACAGACCCAAACCCACCTCACCAAATTTAAATCTCCTCAACATCATCTTCTTCTATATATTCACAGTTGATTAGGGAAAGATACACAACAATGAGAACTGGGATTTGCACTATACCACAAGCCCTCACTCCAGAGGCAACAACCGTAGTGAAGCAAGCGGTGACCCTAGCAAGAAGAAGAGGCCATGCTCAAGTCACTCCTCTTCATGTTGCTAGTGCCATGTTAGCTTCCTCCACCGGCCTTCTCCGAAGGTCTTGCCTTCAATCTCATTCCCACCCTCTTCAATGCAAGGCCTTGGAGCTTTGCTTCAATGTTGCCCTCAACCGCCTCCCTGCCTCCACGTCCAGCCCCCTCCTTAGCCCACACACGCCTCACCCTTCTCTTTCCAATGCCCTAGTTGCCGCCTTCAAGAGGGCTCAAGCTCACCAGCGCCGTGGCTCGGTCGAGAACCAGCAGCAGCCGATCTTAGCCCTCAAGATCGAGGTCGAGCAGCTGATCATCTCGATCCTGGATGACCCGAGCGTGAGCCGGGTTATGAGAGAGGCTGGCTTCTCGAGCACCCAAGTCAAGAATAGAGTAGAGCAAGCTGTCTCCATGGAAGTCTGCTCGCAACCTTCAAAAGCACCAAACAATCACCCTAAAGATCAAAGTGTCAACACTTCCAATAATCCCAAACCCCTTGCTCTTGGGTCATCCAATGTGTCTCTATCCTTGCACTCAGGTCTTGCCGGGCCTCAGGGCAATAACAAGCCAGCTGAGCCAGCTCGCGCCAGCGACGTTGCAAGTGTGATAGAAGCGATGATGGGAAAGAGGAGGAACACAATTGTGGTGGGAGAGTGCGTTGCCAGTGCAGAGGCAGTGGTGAGAGGGGTCAATGAAAAGCTTGAGAGAGGACACAGTAATGGCTCAAGTGTTGAACTAACGATGAGGTCACCAACAATCCAATTCATGAGCCTCCCAATCTTGTCCATGAGGAACTCCTCTAGGGATGAGGTGGAGCAGAAGCTTGCGGAGCTGAGAGAGGTTGTGAAGAACTGTGTTGGGAGATCCCCCGGGGTGGTTCTCTACTTGGGGGATGTGCAAGGTGTGTGTGAGATGTGGCTGAACTTTGTGGAGCATAGGAGGAGAATGATGATGAGCTATAGCTACTGTCCATTGGAGCACATAGTGATGGAGATCAAGAAATGGGTGTGTGGTGGTGGGGTCGGAGAGGTGAACAAAAGGGTGTGGCTGTTGGGTGTGGCCACTTTGAGGACATACATGAAGTGCAAAGCAGGCCATCCTTCCTTGGAGACTGTCTGGGAGCTTCACCCTCTCACTGTCCCTGCTGGGAGCCTCAGCTTGACTCTCAATTTTGACTGGTAAGTACTTTTTTTATTTCATTTTATTTAAGGACATTATCAGTTTACTCTACATATCCTTTCGCTAGGTTTATTGTAACAAAGAAAAGGAATAAATTGGTTTTACGACGGCGCCAGAATAACTTGATAGACCTATCAAAAGAAAAGCGTCGTGAGATTGTTATACGTTCTCTTTCCCTTTTGGATGGAGTGCTTTACTATAGTGGATTATTGAATTTCAGTGATTGGCAATCTGAGGTGAAATGCAAGGAAGCTAAAGAAGAGTCAAGCTGGTCACTGTTTGCGAATATTAATGGAGGACACAGTAATAGCCAGCTCGCATGCTGCTCCGACTGTATGCTCAACTTTGACAAGGAAGTCCAAACTGTAAGGAACAAGTTAGACTCCATTCACACTTCAAGCAGCTCAAGCCTCCCTTCATGGCTCCAACAATACAAGGATGAGAAGACCAGAGATACTATCAATTTTCAGGTAATTATACTTATATTCCATTTTTGGACATCGATATCTCCTAAATAATGACAATGAAGCTAAAAATATTGTCATTCTCCTTAATTTAGCAGAATTGTGTCAATATCAAGAGTCTCTGCAAGAAGTGGAACACATACTGTAGTGCAGTTCACAAACACCAACTACAATATCCTGAGAAAGTCCTCAAGTTCTCTTCAACGCCTTCTTCTCCAAGATCGCTGTCTTCTTCGCTGCGTCATCAGAGCCAATTCAGCTGGCCGACTTTGTTAGAATTCAAGCAGTCATCGCCAAAAGAGCACCAGTTTTGGACTCCCGAGACGAGCTACGACGACAAAAATGATGAGAGCAATGTGAAAATGTTCATCCCGGCCAAGAGGAACAACCCGAAACCGGACCTTTTGTCAAATCCTAACTCGAGTCCTAACTCAGCTTCATCCAGCGAAGTGATGGAGGACATGAACAATACTGATAGCTTCAAGGAATACAGCGCCGAGAACCTGAAAGTCTTGTGCGATGCATTGGAGATGAAGGTCCCGTGGCACAAGGATGTCGTTCCCGAGATTGCAAAAACTGTCCTCGAGTGCAGGTAACGATGCAAATAATGATTTTGTATTAGGTTTCAAATCGTAGATACAGAACTATCAATGAAATTAACAAACCAAATGAAAAATAGAAAATAAAAAAAGAAGATATACAGCTACAATAATTAACTTATTTTGTTTAATAACGAATTTATCAAAATAAAGTCACTTATTTTTACTCCCCTTGCTCAGCCAAATTCTTTTCTAAAAGTAGTTTATCTATTTATATACTAACCATACGGGAGAGCGCAACTATACAAACCTTCATAGTAAATAAAGGGAAATGATAAGTAAGCTAAGAACTTTTACTACATAACTTGCTCATTACATTATTGTTATGTGATACACTTTCATTGAGTTTAAGCAAGTCCGTTTGCTGCGCATGGATACAAACCTTCTTAGAAAATGTAGTATTATTTCTCTAAATCGGACTATTATCTGTCCACAGATCCGGAAGGCGAAGTTACGACTTGAAAGACAGACAAAAGAAAGAAGAGACATGGATGCTGTTTGTGGGAATTGACTCTCTTGGCAAGAAGAAGATTGCAAGAGAATTGGCCAAGACCATCTTTGGTTCTCAAACCAACTTTGTCTTAATTGGCCTGACCAGCTTCTCCTCCTCAGCAGGAGGATCAGGTTCGACCGAGCATTGCAAGAACAAGAGACCAAGAACTGAAACGGGTCGTGGGTATCTACAAAGATTTGGTGAGGCGGTGAATGAGAATCCACATAGGGTGTTTTTCTTGGAGGACTTGGATCAAGCTGATCACTTTTCTCAGATGGGTGTCAAGAAAGCAATTGAAAGCGGGAAAGTAACACTTGATGATGATGAAGATGAAGTGGCCGTGGATCTTCAGGATGCTATTGTGATCTTCAGCTGTGAAAGCGTCAGTACTGTGTCAAGAGCTTGCTCTCCAACCAGGAGGCAAAAGATAATTGTAGATCAAGATCAGGAGGAAGAGAAGGACGATCATCAAGCTGACACGGAGAAACCAATCAGCGAGTCACTAGATTTGAATGTGGCCATTGAAGATGATGGTGATCAAAGTTGTAGAGATGGGAATTGGATTATGGGTTTGGTTGATAAGAAGATCATCTTCAAAGTTCAAGAACTATGAGTGTAGGCAAGCAAGACCAAAATGATCTAACCGTTAGTCCAATTTTCAATTTTTTTTACTTTCTTGTTTAGCTTTTTTGATAGAATTTTGGGGAGGGGCAAAGGAAGAATACACATCGAAAGAGAGTTAAGAGAATTATATGAGTGTTTGCATGGGGATTGGATTTGTTGGCTTTAGCAGTTGTATAGTATTAATACTCAGTAGGTGGATGGATGGAATCTTAATTTCTATTCATGTCATGTAATATATGATTTCTTTAATTGGGGATTTTCTTTGGTCTAAGCAATCCAATTTCGTATTCGATTCCTAATGTTATTGAATGTACATTATGTTCCATCTAAGCCAGCAAAATCAAGGTCACGGCATAATTTAACTCCAATGTTAAATGTTAATGTGCTTCGAGCGAAACGATAAATATATACTTGGAAACATTGAATTGATCTAACTTATAAATAGCTCAATTTATCCCTCAAATGAAGCCAACCCATCTCCCAGAAGGTATAGAAATAGTCAGAAGGCTTGTGTCGTGACGCGGTGGTGAATGTCTTTTGAATGTGTGTCTGTACCCTCTCCTTTGAATGAGCATCCTATTTGATGAGAGCATCTCTATTTACAGTATTCGATGAGAGTTGTCGGAGAAGAGAATCGATTTCGGAAGATAATAGAAATATTCACTAAGGCGGTACTTCATTGATATATAATAGACTTCAGATAGTGTTAGGACGGTCGATATACATGCACCTCGACCAGCCGTCGCCTGATTTTACCAATCTAACCAGTGCATTTTTTGCTAATGAATAGGGGTTGGAAGCCTAGCAAACAAAGAGGAAAAGCAAATAACTATGATTCATTACTTATGAGCTATCCAAGAGGAAAAGCAAGAAAGCAACTTTAGTAGGGGGACAGAAAAATTGAAGAATTTCTCTTCCACTGAAATTTGGAAAAAGCAGACCACTTTTCATTAGATCGATGGCGATCTTAACTTTAAGATTGCTTGATGATTTCAAAACCCTCGACCCAACATTCTCATCTTTTAAAAGATATGGCGGGCATGATCAGAAGAAGCTCAAAAGAGAATGAAAGATCACATTTGTGGAAAACAAGGAGAAGCATCCTGTCTTTAAGACCATAAAAGATGTCCTAACTTTGGAATCCGAAAAGGTTAAAGCAAGAAAAAGTGCAATTAGGAACACGTCAATTAAGGAATTTTTCACACTTGGCCAGAAACAAATATAAACTAAGGGAAGTGAATGGGGAGTCATGCTTCCGGTGGAAATGTAGGGAGGGAAGGCAAGGTTCAAAGAGGTGGAGGATGCAGAGATATTTCTGTTTCTTTTCTTTTTTCGATCACAATAAGGCGGTTGTGATAGACGCAGACTTTTCAAATTAAAGAGAATAAGATAATTGTAAATTATGAAATTTTAGTGCGAAAGGCCAATATATAAAAATTTTATAAAAATATAGGAAGCGATATATAGGTTTGACGACCCTATAACTTCAAGGTCCGCCTCTAGGGGACACATTGACTAGTTTCACGCATCGGGATAAACTTTCTTATCAAGATGGAGGCGATCACTTACACGAACTTATTACCCACAAATTGTATAAAGTGACTTCATTACTTATTCACGTTCGCATCGCCAGGCATGCACACACAATCTTACGTTCCACAACCCTCATCCTATGTCACTCACTGGTCAACAAAACCACGTGGCTACTTCCACAATATTTATATTGCAACTCTGCAAAGTTCCAACTCAAATCTTCAGGTTCATACAACAAAATCCCAAACCGGTCAAGACCAGCTGCGCTTTTCCCCAGCCAAAATGCCTTTGACCGCCCTTTTCCGAGCTTTCACAAGCAATTTAGTGGGGCTTTTCATCACATGGAAGAAATATTTATATATTTATGTGTGTGTATGTATGTGTATACATGGCCTCGAGCTCTGTTCCCATTGAGGGGAAAAGAGAAAGGCCACTAAAGGCCTCAAACCATAGAAAGTGAAGTTGTTCAAATTTCACTTTGCCTTAGAGAGAGAGAGAGATTCCTTTCTTGCAAGTAGTACTTGCTTTTTCTCATCACCTCGGTGACTGTTTTGATTTTTTCTCTTTGAATTTGCACCCCCTTTTGTTTTTTGTTTTTTTTGGGGGCTAACCCACTTTTAAAAGGTGAGGAGATTAGGTTATAATCTAGAGATTGATTTGATCATTATTGGGTTTTAGCTAAAGCAGCCGACATCAAGAACGGCATTGGGACTAAAGAATTCGGCTATCCTGTGGTGTTCAGACCATTCTGAAAAGCTAAAGACCGAAGTACTGCTTAGGTTCTCACCTCATCATTATCTGAATTTGATCACAATGTTCATGTTGTCAACAGCCAGAATGTCTTCATAGTAGAAGAATAACTTGGAAATAATTGTACTCAACAATCATTATTTTCGTTTATTTAGTGGGAAATGAATAATTTGTAAAATATTTTTTTAAAAATGAGTGCTTGTATCGCTTCATTTTTTTTGTCGATGGAAAATATTTTCATTATCGACAATATTTTATGTCTAAGCGATACAAGAAAAATAGAAGCGATACAAGCAAATCATTATCGATAACATTTTTAAAATATTCTTGATTTATTTATTTTTATAAGCGATACAAGCAAATCATTTATAAGAAAAATATTTTTCAAATTGTGTACTTTTCGCTAAACAAACGGAGCATTCATTTTCTAGGGATAGATCGGCTCCACCCAATGAAAATTCTAGTACTTTTACAGTATCAGAGCTGACTGGTGACATCTATTTGGTGTTCTCGTGGAATTGTTCGTACACCTTGTACCCCTTTCTGGTCTTTGGTGGTGGGTGCTTGGCGTCTCGTAACTATCACTACAGGAGCTTGTGTTGTGCTGTGTTGTTCATGGGAAATGGAAAATATTAGCAAAGTAGACTAAAAATCAGCATCAAACATACTATCAAGTTTTCAGGGTACACCATGCGTCATCAACCTGGTGTCAGACTTATCCACAAGATTAATCCCTAATCACCATTTACCATCTGTCGCCCATGGCATCTTTGATGGTGATGCTTGTAATGATATGGTCGAATAATCAAGTTTAATGCGGTGCATATTTCGGCATCTTGATTAGCAATTAAATGTTGCATATGCTAATCTTCTTTGTTCTTATCAGCTACCATCGTTCATTAGTTGAACCTTCATATGCATCGCGTGTGAATCAATATCTTATTTGGGATTTTATGGTGGAGAAAAAATGAGGTTTTCTTTGTGTGCATATTTGAAGAGGGTTTTTTCTCTATGCATGTGATAGCAAACTCACTCAAACAGCCGTTTAGGAGGAGATGAATGTTAGAGGGATGGAAATCTGAGGTGGGGAAATAAATGATTAGATATGAAAAGGGAAGGAGAGGAAAAAAGTGGATTCAAAAAGAAGCATATATGAATGCACTTCTTTCTATGGGGGGGGGGGGGGGTGTGGCTCATTCGATCGCTTAAAGCATTCAAAATCTTCCTGCTTTCCATGGGCATTGCCATCTTTCTCTTTATTTCTCTTTTTCCTCCTTTCAATTTTGGCAAAAACTTGAACTTCATCTCACATCAGACAAGCTTCCACGCCACAAAATCTAGAGAGAGAGAGAAAGGGAGAGAGAGACCCCACTAGAAAGAGATGATGCCAACGATCAGGGTTAAAAATTTAAATTATAAAGAAGAAAGAGGAGGAGAAGGAAATGAAAGAAAAGGAAAAGATTTGGGAATGGAGACAAAGTTTCTACCCCATCAACTTTGTGCAGTCTTTGGGAAAAGAAGAAAGCAAGCAACGGCTGCTGCTGCTTAAAGGTGTCACCGCCCATCATCAGCCGATAAAAGAAAGCTCTTCTTTTCTGCTTAAATGCCTGATTTTTGCATGAAAGTAAGGGATTTCTCTGATCCCTATGCCCTCAACCCAATTATCCATCCATTATTGCCCTCTCTCTCTCTCTCTCAGCCTGGCCCATCACCTGAAGAACAATGTTGTTGGATTCCCCAATCATTACTTTCATTATATAATATAATTCTTAGATACTTTAATGGATGGATAATGTGCATTGATTCTCTAAAGCATCCACACAGAGAGAGAGAGAGAGAGATTTGGTTCTAATAGATCAGAGAGTGTCGACGACCAGTCAAAAAAGGACTGTATACACAAGAATAGGGTATACTTGTGTTTCTGACCTTGTTCCAAAAGCATTTGGTCATACATACTTCAGCAGCAGCTCACTTTTGACACACCTACCCACTAACAAAGGTATGATGTACACCTCCAAGCTCCAGTTTCTTCTCCTGCCAATTCACCATTCGACACAACACACACAAAAAAAAAATTTCAAAAACCTTCGCATACTTTTCAAATTCTTTGCTCAGTTTTCTCTCAATGGAAGGAGAAGCTAAGGAGCATGAAATGGTTAACAGACTTTCCTTTTTCTTAACACTGCATGGGGTGAGAGGAGTAGTCACAAGCAATGATGCCCACGATAGATAGAGCTCGTTTTAACATGAAAATCATGGTTTCAAGCGGGATCTTTTCTTAGAAGGAAGCTAGATTTAAGGTCTTGGAAATCCTCATTGGATCATAATTTTATGAGACCATACTAATTATGGGGCTGAGAATGAAAACCAAAAACATGGCACTAAGCCGCAGTCTGATCTCTTGTTGTTATTTTTCGTTGGTCCGCCCATAATGTGTGTGTCCAAGGGACACCATTTGCTCTAATAAGAGGTGCGTCTGAGAGACACTTTTTGAAGAGGTGCGAGGAGAGTTTCTTAAAGGAAGTTAAAATAACTTCTTCGGAATATGAATACAATATACAAGAGAAATTCAGAACTCTCTCTCTCTCGATGCATTAGGATTCCGTTTCAACTTTTAGAAGACAATCGGCATTAACGCTGTGGAACAAAAATACTTTCCTTGTGATTGTATTCGGACTAACGTGAAATAGATTCGTTCATCGTTTGCTGGTGATTCAAGATTCAACAAACGATCCTGGAAATTATTTGATTTAGAATGCATCGAACAGGTTAGTTGATTCTCCCGATACACACTTCCAACATTGGTATCAGAGCCTCAGGTTATGATCTCTGCCTTGTTTTTCCGTTGATTTTTTCCGCATGCTATTTGATATTTAGATCATGATGATGAACTTCATACTATCTGCATGTTCATTGCTCGGGAATTGCAAGATGTATTGACGAACATGAATTGAAACGAAGAACAGGTTTGAACGTTCTGGGCGACCGTTCTGTTTGGATGATTTTCGAAAAATTTTCTATGCAGAAAATAATTTTTTAATATATAAAATTAAAGAACTCGTTGAGACGAGCAGAACTGTGGGTCGAGCGCCGCCGAAAGACGCTGGACGCGCCCACACGTGCGGCCAGAAGCCGCGGCACGTGGGAGCCACGCGCCCAAGGCGCTGGCCCTGCGGGCACGTGCACATGGCCAAACGGCGCGTGCTGACGTCATCGATGACGTCAGCAAAACTGTCGATAACCGACATGCTGACGTCATCTCGCCGGCCGATCACCATCGGCGATCGGCGACTGACCCGACTCGACCCGAATTGGAGATCCGACCCGTTGTTGACCTGACCCGCGACTTGACCCGAGGTTGACCCGACTTGTGATTGGTCAACAGTCAACCGGTCGGGCCGGTCAACCGGTCAGGCCGGTCAACGGTCGAACCGGTCGGATCGGTAAACGGTCGAACTTGTCGGACCGGTCAGACCGGCTCGAAAGCCTGTATAGGACAGGCGCGTGCGCCACACGCGCCGCGCGCTTAGGTGGCGTGTGTGAGCACGTGGATGGTCCGATTGGGCCGTGGTTGGTACCGTTGTGTTCGTATTGAAATTTTCTACATTTTGGTATAGGTATTTTATATGTTTGAAGTTTTTAAAGGTATGAAAATGCATACAGAACCCTAAATACGTGTATTTTTGGGATATTGTTGCATTTTACATGTATTTCCCTATGGTTTTGGAAATACTGAAGCTGGCTTACATGTAAATAACCTCATAAATATTATGTAGAGCTTGATTCATTGATGGCATGTCTATATGATTTCACGTGCTTGCAATTTCCTATATTTTGAGCATATTAAAACAATGGCCGGAGATCCTTACGTTATGAATTCCGCTATTGATTATATTTGTTGCATGAATGTTCTAATTGTTGAGTTACATCATGCCATGCTAAATGATTGCTAGAAAGGATGTGATCATTGTTTTAGATATTTTTGTGAATTATCTAGTCTAGTGAGAGTTCGTAGGTTGGTAGAATTAGAAGAAATTCTCACCTAGAACTTAAAATTTGCACAAATTAAACAAGTTAATGATAGTAGAACAATCGTACGCCGAAGCTGATTGGGAACATCATGAACTTTCGTTTTGGTGTCTTTTGTTGAATTATCATTAATTTAGTTTGTCTTTGCTGCAAATTAAACTATGTATGTTTATGTGGAAAAAGTGCTAGTATTGATTCTGCGTTTATTATGTCAATGTGTGATACATATGATTATGACTTTGGCATCCAAGACCATTGTGGCTGACCTCAATAAGGGTGAGAAGCTGAACAGTGACAATTATGATATTTAGCACCGAAAAGTTCAATATATCCTCGAGAAGCAAGAGGTTTTGGAAACCCTCAATCACACCATGGATGAACTTGAGCATGAAACTACTGCTCAACACAAAAGAGATCAAGAAGCTTTTCAAGCTTGGAAAAAGAAAAATAGCACTGCTCGCATCACGTTGCTGAGTTGTATGCAAGATGATCTCATGTGTGAGTTTGAAAGTTATGACAAAACTCAAGCAATATGGGTTGCCTTGAAAGATAAGTTTGGGGGTACGTCTGCCACTAAGTTGAGGAGGCTCACCATCAAATTTGACACATACCGGAAGCGCTCAAATCTATCGATGAGGCAGCATCTTCGGGAGATGTCAAACATGATACGTGAGCTGAAGTTGGCAGGTCATACCTTAACTGACGAACAGCAAGTTCAGGCTGTTATAAGGTCTCTTCCTGACAGCTGGGAACATATGAAAATTAATATGACGCACAATGAGAATATCGTCACTTTTGACGATATTGCACGTCATTTAGAGTTACAAAATGAGCGCCTAAAGGCTGCAAAATCCTCTACCCATGCTTATGTTGCTGAATCAGGTTCGGGCAAAGCTTCGGGCTTTAAGCGCAAGAGGAACCATAAATTCAACAACAAAGAAAAAAAGAATGATCAAGCACCCAAGAGAGCTAAGACCTTCTGACGCAAGAAGCGTGGCGGGAAGAAGGACAAGGCCAAGATGATGTGCTACAATTGTGGCAAATTGGGCCACTTTGCTCGTGAATGCACTGAGCCGGAAAAGGTACCATATTATTCCATTACTTTGAGTAATGCTTTCGTTTCTAGCACTGTAATGCTTGCTGAATCTCATCCAATGTGGACTGTAGATTCAGGAGTAACAGACCACGTAGCTAGAGACCGAGGAGCATTTGTGGAGTATCGTCGGATACAGCCTAGAAGAAGATGGATATATGTTGGAAATAACTCTAGAGTTGAAGTGAAGGGTATCGGCACATGTAAATTAACCTTTCGTGGAGGTCGAAACCTATTCCTACATGATGTTCTCTATGCTCCAGATATTCTGCGAAACTTGGTCTCTATAGTTGTTCTTCTTAGCTTAGATTATTTTTTCAATTTTCATGGTGATTGTGTTGACATTTTATTTGGAACAGTTTATTACGGTTCTGGTTATATATTGAATGGTTTTATGGTATTAGACATTGACTATGATGTGTACAAAGTTAATGTTGATGGTTATTTTTCTTTAATTGCATCTTCTAGTAATGTGGAGATTGATGCAAGTACTTGGCATGCTAGATTGGGTCACATTGGGTTACAAAGAATAAAACGATTAGCAAGAGAATGCCTTTTGGGGTCACTCGCTAATATTGAACTATCCGTATGTGAACATTGTTTAGCGGGAAAAATAACTAGAAAACCATTTGGTAAAGGAACCAGAGCTGAACTTCCATTGCAACTTATACATTCTGACATTTGTGATCCTTTAAATGTGAGGGCGAGGCATGGAGCCTCATATTTCATCACTTTTATAGATGACTTCATGCGTTTCGGTTATGTTTTTCTGATCTCCCATAAGTCCGAAGCATTGGATTGCTTTAGGCGGTTTATAGCTTTGGTAGAGAATTAGTTGAACAAAACAATAAAGGCATTGAGAACCGATCACGGATGTGAGTATCTATTTGAGCAATTCAAGGCTCTTTGTGATGAAAAGGGAATTGTAAGACAATTGACTATTCCTGGTACTCTGCAACAAAATAGGGTTGCAGAAAGAAGGAATAGAACCCTTTTGGAAATGGTTAGGTCTATGATGGCGCAGACAAATCTCCCTGTCTCATATTGGGGAGATGCCTTATTGACTGCTGCCTATATACTTAATCGTGTGCCCTCTAAATCAGTTGCTTCCACCCCTTATGAATTGTGGACCGGTAGGAAACCAGACTTAAGTAATCTACGACCTTGGGGGTGTGCGGCATATGTTCATGATTCTTCCCATAAACATGGCAAATTAGGCCCTAAAGGGAAGAAGTGTATCTTTATTAGATACTCCGAACACTCCAAAGGGTACGTGTTCATAGGTGAACAAGCTAATGGAAATGTGACTGAAATGGAGTCACGAGATGTCACGTTCTTGGAGAACGATTTTCCTAGTAAAGGTGAGATCGATAAGGACTTCCAATTACATGAGATGGAAGATCCCGATAACACACCCACTAATGTTATTGAGGGAAATACTGATTTACCTCAACATACAAGACCTAGTGGGAGTGTAGTGTCGCCTGTCGAACTGAATTCTCAAGAAGTTCAGTTGCGTAAAAGTAATAGTAAAAGTATTCCCCATCGTCGATTTGAGATTGAAGGGGAAGCATTTATGATTGCTCCACAAGACGATGCAGAGTCTAAAACAGTTCAAGAGGCTCTCTCATCTCCGGACAAGGAAGAATGGAGAAAAGCTTTGGAAGATGAAATTGAGTCTATGAGGACAAACCACGTCTGGGACTTGGCTAATCTGCCACCCAATCGTAAGGCTATTGGAAACAAATGGATTTTCAAGATTAAGCGAAGGGCAGATGGATCCATTGAAAAGTATAAGGCTCACCTTGTGACAAAAGGCTATACTCAACAAGAAGGTATAGACTATGAGGAAACTTTTTTACCAGTTGTAAGGTTTGCCTCCATACGCCTTATCCTAGCCATTATTGCACATTTGGACCTAGAATTACATCAAATGGATGTAAAGACAGCATTTCTCAATGGAGAACTAGATGAAGAAATCTATATGAAACAACTGATAGGTTTCCTTATTGAAGGTCAAAAGCATAAAGTTTGCAAACTTCATCGCTCAATTTATAGCCTTAAGCAATCGTCTAGATAGTGGTATTTTCATTTTCATCGAGCCATAACTTTTTTTGGGTTCACGATGATCGAAGAGGATCACTGTGTGTATATCAAACAGTCTTAGGATAAATTTATGATTTTATCTCTTTATGTGGACGATATTTTGTTGGTTGGGAATGACAAGGGATTGGTTATAACAATAAAAGAATGGTTGTCTTCTAATTTTGAAATGAAGGACATGGGAGAAGCTGCATATATACTAGGAGTTAAGATTGAAAGAGATCGATCAAAGAAACACCTTGCTATGTCATAAGAGTCTTATATAATGAAGATTCTTGAACACTTCAATATGCAACACTGTAATCCCATTGATACCCCTGTCATGCAAGGCGAAGGCTTAAGTACTAAAATGTGTCCTAAGACTTTAGAAGAAAAGAAAGAAATGGTAACTGTTCTTTACGCTAGTGCTATCGGAAGTTTGATGTATGCTATGATGTGTACTCGACCCGACATATGTCATGCTGTAGGGTTAGTGAACCGATATCAATCAAATCCCGATCCAGCACACTAGAAAGTAGTTAAGAGGATCTTGAGATACTTGAAAAGCACTATGGACTATCGACTTTGCTATCAAGGGAGTGATCTACGCTTATTAGGATACTTTGATGCTGATTGGGGAGGAGACCTAGATGAGCGTAAATTGACGTCTGGATATGCGTTCTTGCTTAATGATGGAGTAATTTCTTGGAATAGCAAGAAACAGACATGCATAGCTTTATCTACAATGGAGGCAGAATTTATTGCATGTTCTGCTGCAGTGCAAGAAGCAGTATGGCTAAAACGTTTCTTGGAAAATTTAGCCATTGTCACTGATGTCTCAAGACCAGTGACAGTATACTGCGATAGTCAAGCAGCCATTGCCTATGTGAAAGATCCTAAGTACCATGGTAGGACGAAGCACATTGACATAAAGAATAACTTTATCAGAGATATAATAGCGCAGAAGGAAGTAGTCCTGCAATATATTTCAACCAACATGATGGTTGCTGATCCATTTACGAAGGCTGTTCCAAGAAACGTGTTCTTGACCCATAGGATGTCTCTAGGATTACGTAAAATGTGATTATGATATGTAATATTGTTGAGGATCACTAAATTATGTGTGTATATGTATTGTACTTGTTAGTTAATGAATTGATATTTTATCAATTAGTACAATGTTATGAGACTAGCACAAACACACATATTGTTGAAAGGTATGTCCCCAGGCAATGATTGGCTCACTCACACGAGCAATCACCTCAAACGCTATAGTAAACGGTTTGAGATGAGACGATATGTACTATAAATGTTGGAAGAGCAGTTTAGTACATAAAACGATTTAATGTCGCCTTGATCGGAATCAAGATGAGGTTTGTTATTTGTATGTGATAAGACCGAACATGATAGTCCCACAATCATGTATGCCTGAAGGTAGCCAGATGCGAGTACTAAATTAGGCGCTGTGGAAAGTGAGCTAATATAGCACTCGGGCTAAACATGAGTACGTGAGAAGCATGTGACTATGTTTAGGCTAAGATTCGTCTAGTGGATATAATTAATAAATGACATACGCTCTTATAGAAAGAGAAATCTACTATAGCATGTAATTCATACTACATGTGCTTTATTTGACCAATAAGTGAGATGAGTACAATTATCCCTATTTATTCATCGTGTGAGTCCTTAAGGTAATTTATAACTTACCTTACTTTGTGCCCTATGTTACTTCTGACTATGTTCTCAAAATAAAAGATCAATGTTGCTACTTTAGCATGTTACCGGCGGTCATGAATAGATATGGCTTTATGGGACGTGTCTAGGAAAGCAGTTGTTCCGAAATGGAGAGAGATATGAGTGCGAAGGAAGACTATTGTTGTTTTACATCTATCACATGTGTTTACCGGTCGACCAATTGTTTCGCCTTCAATGGTTTTCGGAAATAATTGTAAATACATAGTGTTTTTGAGAAAGGTCAAGTATAGCCTTTTAAGGGATAGGTATACTTGGACTAATGTAACATAATATGTCTGGGGCACTGTGAGACATCAATTGTTCATTTATTTTTGGGGTTGTAGCCATTATGTTGTCCCTAACAGGTGCATAATTAGAGCTTCCAAGTGCAGGTGTACTCACTGATCGCACGGCTTTCTTGCCAGTATGAATTGTTTCTAAGATAGATGAATGTTGAATGCCTTATGTTCTTGATAGAGCATCATCAAGCCCATCATGTGCGAGTGGGAGATGTTATTTTTCGTCGGTCCGCCCATGATGTGTGTATCCAAGGGACACCATTTGCTCTAATAAGAGGTGCGTCTGAGAGACACCTTTTGAACAGGTTTTGAAGAGGTGTGATGAGAGTTTCTTAAAGGAAGTTAAAATAACTTCTTCGGAATATGAATACAATATACAAGAGAAATTCAGAACTCTCTCTCGATGCATTAGGATTCTGTTTCAACTTTCAGAAGACAATCGGCATTAACGCTGTGGAACAAGAATACTTTCCTTGTGATTGTATTCGGACCAACGTGAAATAGATTCGTTCATCGTTTGCTGGTGATTCAAGATTCAACAAACGATCCTGGAAATTATTTGATTTGGAGTGCATCGAACAGGTTAGTCGATTCTCCCGATACACACTTCCAACAGTCGTTAACCACACAACATTGCAGATAATGTATTAAGTGGCGTCGACTACCCAACAAATAACAGAACTATTGCATGGCCTATGGATTATCCTTAGCCTTCTCTTCACATCTAGACTCCGAAGCATTAGTGGATAATGTTGGGTAAGCAGGATTCGCCCACAAAATCAATGTATCTTCAATAAAATACAATATGCCCAGTGCTTTCAACAAGGAGAGATACAGAGACAAGACAAATATTTATAGTTTGGTATTTCTTTCTTGAAACGCAAAACTGCAGACTCTTGAACCAAATGAGGCAATTATATCATGTTATTCGCACTGGAAGAAGGCGAGGTATCGGCAAAAAGAAGAAGAAAATGTCATTATCATTACCATTTGTTTCAGAATTGTCCATAATCTAGATCAAGCATCATCTGATACAAATACAAGTCTACTTAGTCACCATTCAATCCCGGCAATATCACATGTGGCCATATGAACTGATTTCTACATCTCGGAGATGGATGCCCCACAATAACCCAAAAAGGGTACAAACTGACTAAAAAGAAAGGAAATTTGATCCATTAATGGCTTCAGATTTCTTCAGCACAGGCAAACTGGGGTGGAGGACGAACTGCATGGCCCAACACCCCAATCCCATCTTGCCTCACTTTCGGCCTAAAAGTGCTTAAAAGTTGACAGGGAATGCAATTTCGAAGTCCCTGTCTAGCCACAATCCTAATCATAACATAACGTTGACACTGCATGGACTTCCTGTAAACCAAGTAGTCCAACTACAGGAGCTACATATAACCCAAAGTCAAAAAGTAGTAAATGTGCATGAGCAGCCACCACTTCATCTATGCTTGACGAGTAACTTGTGACAAAATGCATAACATGCATATAATTTGCTCATATGTAATTAACGAACTGTGTTATAGAACAAGCTATCTATATCATCCATATGGAACATGACATTTGTAGCACTGCTGATAAAGAAACATCATGGAAATTCAGTTTTATTAAATAGAATAAATTTGTTCAGAGAGAATCCTATACTGGGTAATCATATGAGCAGCATCTACAAAAAGAGAAGCAGATCGTAAAGTGCCAGAATACCATCTGCTTGTTGCTAATACTTATAAAATGTCAACAAAAATTCGCCCACAAATAGATCTCAATCCTCTGAAAGCCAGAGGAGTGACTCTACCTAAACCTAAGAGTTGTTGCATAACTGGGTGCTTGTTCACATTCTCAAGCAATAACCTCCACCACCACACAGTTTGTTTGTATACTTTCTCTAGCTATAAAAACCACAACCAACTTGTCTGCACGCACCTTAATAGGAGTAAAGAAATTCTCTGTTCAGATTCAAGAGTTGATTTACATGGTGGGATCCTTCCCAAACCCCATCATAGCATGAGTTGCCATCATTGAACCCCGGCGAAGCATTTCCAGAGTTATGCCTACCATGGGAATCTTGACAGTGTCTCTGCTCTTGAGAGGCTTCTTATCCCACCTACAGCATTGAATGCAGAAAGTAACATACTTGATCTAAGCAGTTGAGATCAAGCGGCATATCCACACAGGTAGACGAATATGCATATCACGCATAAAAAATATGAAAAAAAAACAGGGAAAACCAAAGAAAATTGAAAGAGAGAAAAAGAAATTGAAGTACTGACATTGGTAATAGGCCAGTCAAACAATAGGTCACACTTCTTTTATAATAAAAATAACATTTGTTAGTCTAACAATTGCGGAAGAAAATTGACATTGTATCTGCAAATACGGCCCAAGTTTACAGCTTATCATGAAGCAAAACCGTCGAAAACCTCCTATTACTAGTCAAGCACAAAATTAAAGCATCAATTTTCTTTCTGGTAGATTACTTTTGTTCTTTCTTTTCATTTTCTTTTTGGACATTACACTGGCGTGCCCCTAAGGAGAAATAACCTATTGAGGTACGAGGCCATTACAGAGCGAAGAGTTTAGTGCGTACCAGTCCTCATGACGAACAACTTTGTCATTCTCCACATACAGCCTGATGAGAGAAATCATATCTATAGGCCTCCCCAAAAACTTGTAGTATTGTTTATTGTCAATAAGTATCTGGATTTTCCGGGGATACAATACGACATTAAACATCAACAAAGACCAGGAAATAATTGTTTCATTTGCAATCGAAATAACTCACCTCATATTTCCCTGGTGATATCAAATTCTCTTTGACGGTGTATTCAACAATTTTCGATTCACTGAACACCTATCATTTAGATATAGCGAAATGGAATTGCATATCAGGGGAAAATACCTTAAAAATATTTTGTGCACTTGCACATGATTGTTTATGTACACATGCTTATTACTTAAGAACGAGGTGAGTCCCTACATAAAATGAAGAACAGTAGTTATTTACCAAAATAAGCTTTTTAATGGAATAAATGGTTGCTTTTCGAGTAAATACATCTCAATGTGACCAATTATATAGCCCTTTTTTTTGGCTGCATCTTCAAGAACTGGAACACAATCTTTCATAACATTAATTGCTTAAACCTATCCTTTGTCACAATTATGAAGCCTTCTCTCAGTTCACCCCAAGTTATAGACCAGTTAATCATAATTGAAAATATTTATTTCTAATGCTGATGCGACCGTAAAGACGTCACCTGTTTATTTTAAGGGTATCAAATTTTAGTAGATTTGTTACAGTAACAAGGCACCCAAAAAATTATTTCCTCGCTAAAAGGGTTAAAATGAAATTGCTTCGGAGATTTACTCCAAGATGCCCCGAAAGGGAAAAGCGAACTTTATACTCTAAAATGTCGGAGAGAAGCATACAGGGTGAACTCCTTCGCCTTTGAATGAAATACATCAAGCAACTCTCTCTTCTTTGGGATTATTATCTGTACTAGAAGCTGGGAACCAGCAGCTTTCGGGCCTAAGCAGATACAGATCATACCAATGCTGAAATGCTTCTATTCCTTAAACGAAGAAGTAGTACTTGACTGGCTATGCAGTTTCATCCCCTGACTGAGAAGTTTCTTTCAATTCCCTAGGATCAGAGGACATGCACATTCGCCCTACTAAGATCCAATGATAGACTTTCTACTTAGCTAGTAATAACTAAGAACACTACAAGATTTCCTGCTCCGTATATTTGCAAACATTACATGAGTTCAACAGTAATGAGCAATCAAGACAACTTTTTCACCACCGTGGAAAACAAAGGTTCTTACTGAAGTAAACAAATTATGATATTGGGTGATTCCAATAGAAGGTAAAGGCTCGCTTCATAAGTACATATTACTGAACACAACCACAAGTGCCAAGTTTGAAGATTTATTCCAATTATAACAAGTACCAGTGAAATTGACGTGAGCAATTCATTCTTCAAAGCCATACATGCATCGGAGAGGAAAGTATGTGAGTTATTTAAAAGAAATTGACAATCCTTCATTAAAAGCTCCAGTTGTCATAATAAATAGAATAATTTTTCCAGAGAAAATGTTGCCCAGAATATTGCTTAGCATCAAGTGTCCTCTTTCTTAAAACAAAAAATGGTACTTGATAATATGATAAGGAAGCAATCAAGAAAGAGCTAACAAAACCTTTGCTATAGAGTAAAATGCTGACTTGATCTGCCTCAACCTGTGCAGTGGATAGTAAAAGTTAGTAAGCTACACGCATTAGATGCTAAGCTCTTCAAAATGCCTTAAAATATCCTTGTTGCTGGGAGGTAGAAGAAACTGTTTTGATAACCAGTGTTACGTCTTTGCAAGTTCTTTCGGATGAACTCATCTTTCATGTACACCATTGGACATGACAAGTCCACACCAAATTCATGAAATTGATATAATGAAAAATGGGAGGCAAAATTCACAACATTGTTCTGTCAAAATCCTCAATTCCGATGATAACACGTACATGTAAAAGGACGAGTTCGAGTAATATGAGAATACAGTATAGTTGAGACGTGTTTGTTCTGTCCAAATAATGTAATGGCTGTTAGTTTGAGCAGAAGCAACTTACAAAATTTTGATCTCGCGGAATGAGAGACTAAATTATTTGGAACCAGGGTTAAATGGTACAAAAGAAAACATACCCATGAGCAGACATGAGTGGGTCTTCAAAAGAAGCGTCATCAGCATAGATCTCGAAGTCACGAGGAGTGGCACGAGAAGCATATCTAATAACAACACAAAAACACACTTAGGATGGAACCAAGTAGAAAGCAATGAAACTGGCATGTCAGAACTAAATTCCACCGGATCCAAGCGATGATAAATGAAGCCCCAGGGACGGAAATTCCGAAAGATCAACATCCACAAAGATAGAAAAGAGACACACGTTCCAACATCCACAAATTCCGAAATATGAACCGCATAATGTCTCTCTTCAAGCATCGACACCTTAAGCCGGCAGCACACGGGCATAGAGAAAAGAAACAAAATCGTCTCGCAGCGAGATCACACGAGAAAGACCTCCAAAAATTGGGCCTGTCATCTCAAACTATCGAAGGAACAAAGTTGATTGATTTGTGCACGACGATGCAGTCAGTCATCAATCACGGGCCTCGAGGGTCGGGCATGCAGCAATCACAAACGCCCTCACCTCGTGCTTCGGGACCAATCAACTAACCAAACTCGCACCTCCCTCAAACTCACTCGACGATAACAAGAAACGATGGCCAGGACCGCGCTCGCCGTGCCGTATAACAACGTTCCGACGAAAGTAAAGAACAGAGCAGAGCAGAACAGAACAGACTCAGAGAGACCGTCGACAGCGGAAGGAGCAGAGCGCTCACAGGTTGAGAATGTGGGGGAGGATGCGATCGGCGACGCGCTCCGACCGAGGGCTGAGCTCGCACGCCTCCTTGCCGCGGCACTCCCTCATCTGATCCACGCTGTTCTCCTCCTTACGTCCTTCAGCGATCCGACAAAACCACCAGAGGGGAATCACAAAAGTTAAGGAACGAAAAAATCCCGACCGGCGGGCCGGACCAAGGAGGAGATCGGAAGGGAAGCGCGAGAGAGTATGGAAACCGCAAACCGTGCGAAGGGGCGTCGTCGTCCATGGGGCGGCGGGCTCGAAGGTTCGTCGCGCTGGAAGGGAGCAGGCGTCGCGATGCGCGCGGGAGAGCGAGGGCGGAGCGGGAGGAGGAGGAAGAAGACGGAGACGCAGTAACGGCCTTGACGAGGTGGAGGAGGAGGAGGCGGCTACGACTCATGGCTCCAAATGGCGCGCATATGTGGCCAGCGTTTGTCCGCAAACTGCCCTTTTTAAATATTTCTTCTTTTTTTAAAAAAAAATTTGGTCCTCAATTCAAAGTCCTAGGAACTGTTCCTACGGCTTCCTTGTCGTGCGAGCATTTACCAGAACCACGCGAGAAGGAGTCACCGGATCACCGCTCATCCCGAGTCTTACCGTGAACAACGGTCCAGGCAAACTTTATCATCATAATTTATGTACACAAGTGGTTTTTCTTTTCTTTTCTTTTCTTTTGATTTTAATGAATTGAGTTAACAATTGTTGTCATAATTTTGAGAGCCCTGGAATGACGTTAAAGAAGAATGATGCGATTTTCCGATTAAACGATTGCGCTTAACATGAGTCAATCGTCGCATTGAAAAGTCAAACATTTTGCTCAATTGATTTCTTCATGGGCATTCCAGGCACTCGATTAACAAAATCCACTATTTTATACTTTCTTAAAAGAGAGAAAGTTCGCATATGCTTGCCTTATAATTAACTTTGCCATTGATTTTATCCACTGCGTTGCGTACTACTTCTTCAACGACTTACAAAATCCGCACTCATAACCCGAGCCCTCCCACGATTAAGGAGGAAATATCATTCTGATACGAATGCAATCGAGCTCGGGCGAGCCTAACTAGGTGAGCAACCATCTAGGTCGATTCCTAGAGAAGGAAAATCTTTTCCAAGCTCGTTCATGGGCAATTTGCGTCTCGTGAGGTCGAGCCATGAGGCACATGATCGTCCGTAACTCGGATCCATATGATGCGGGTCGTAGCAACTCTCATCCTGAATATACTGAAATTAGCACAAAGAGATCTTTACGAACCAATAAGCCAGCTGACTAAATGCCGAATGTTGTCGGACAGAGCAACATGGCATAACAATCCGAGGAGATTCGGGCTCAGTTGATCCTAACATCGGCAATAGCTTATTCACAGATATACACAAAATTCCACGCCTCCAGTAAATCTTTATTCTGCTTCCCTCAACTCTCACGCTTTGACGGCAACAAGGAAGTGCTCCGCTACCGCCGGCCATGAAACATACAGCAAACACCTCGCATCGTCTAAGCCACTTAGCATCGGAACAGAACGTGTAATTTCCGGCGGCAGAAAACGAACGAAAGAAGTAGAATCATTTCCGACAGTCCTCTAGCTAAATAGGGTCTCCGAATTTACCGCCTCGGCTCATTCGTCTTTCCCTCGAAAAACTCGCCCAACATATGTTCAAGATCCTCCGCAGAATATTTGATGTACTTCTGCGGGGCCTTGCCACCCTCCACAAGAGGTCTGCAAACACATGAGAACACCAAATAAGACAACATAAAAGAGTACGCTGCAGAGTAGCAAAGTATACATATTAGCCATCTTTGCAGCCATTTTATTCACCCCCAGGAGAGGAGCTAATTCACAAGAAGCACATAACACATAAATTGTGACAATGTTGCTTGGACTCGGCATGGATCCTTGACTGGTGTTCAGACTCATGTACACATCCAGATTTGGAAGAAATTTAGTCATTAGCATCTGAACATGCCAAAGAGCAAGGGCAATGTGGGTGTACGCGTGGTTTTCTAAAGCATGTTGCCTATTTTCTTTTTCTAGTTTCTTTATAGTAGTTCTAAAACAGCTTGCATAGATGCAAAGTGCCAACGCCAAATAATATCCATAGCACCTTTGATGGGGACGAGGCATATTGGCCTACCCTCAGTAGAAAGTCAAAGTAACAAAACACCCCACCAATCATTACTTGTATTAAGCATACCCGAATCTTTTGACAAAAGATCTGTAGGCTGGCAAAAGGACTTCAGCCACCGCAAGCCTCAGAGACTCCCGCAACTCAGTATCAGGAACAGTCCACTGGGATTGTTTTTGATGAAGCTCCTCAAACTGCATATTGAAAGTCTTGAACCTGACAACAAATTGCATTTTCCATGTGAAATTCATTTACCCGCCACAAATAGAGAAACAAAACTGTTCTCAAGATAGAGGAGTTCCAAAGAAAATGACACCTGTCTTTCACCAATGCTCTTGAAGCACCACTGCTATTTCCTGTATCACCACCTACACCAGCTGCACTACTACCTCCTGATGATGAAACGCCTTGGATAGTAAGGCATTGCAAAATCTGCATAAAAGCTATAATCATGAGCAGTAGGATCTTTTGCCAGGACAAAGATATTTCGGCAAGCAGGTTTTCTATTACACATTATAAATTTTTAAACGAGCCAAATAGGGATTTTGATGGCTAATGCCATCTCCCAAACTGATGGTAAGTACTTACCCAATGGCATTATTAAAGGGAGCAAACCGGCTCCCTGACAAAAACAACTACAACCTTCGGTGTTTTTGAAACATTGCCTCACTGACATCAGTCAGGCAATATCTTCTTCGCAAGCAGCATATAATGTAGTTAAATATAATACAACAGGAGTCCACCCTCCCACCACCCGCTACCCCTACCCTGCCCCCTCTACCGCCAAACCTCTCTCTTTGCGGATAAATTATGCTAACATCTACCCCACATACGATGGGAAACAAATCTGAAACTATAAATTTGAATTCATGCGAGTTTGTCATAAAAAACAAAGGAGTCAATCCAAGGGGGATATCCTTAATAAAAGATGCATAAATTGCCAAGAACTGTATACATAATTTGTTATCAGTTATCATCCTCTTTATTAATTTGTCCTGTGTAACCTTCTCAAAATAACACCAGTGAGAGAGGGCGATAGGCAACACAATCTGCATAAAACTAAGCAGGATAATTAGCAGAGTACATATGACAAGTATCAGGGATTACTAGGTCTATACCTTTGCCCAAGCATTCCTCCTGTATTGATTGGCATGCTGCTGCACAACTCTCCGATGCCTTTGCACCCAATCGTCCCCCAACAAATCCTTGGCTTCGGACCTAAAATCGAACAAATGAGAGTGGTGCTACACAAAATATAGCAGAAAGAGCCACATTTCAAAATCTACAACATTTTCGAAGGCAAACCTGCGCACAGATCTGACCATGTAATGTATGTTGTTCATAAGAAACAAGTGCGTCAAAGCAGCATCTTTATACTGCTTGGATTTTCCCTCTAAATTGGTTTGAAGAGCCTGCATTATCCGCATTGTCACAGAGGCTAATTGAGACGTGTCATCGCCATTTTCAAATTCTTGAAATAGTTGCTTCAGAGTTGATTGATAACTGCAACAATTCAATTAGTGATCATCAGGTGCCTAGCATATGTCTAGCTTAAATGCACTGGTCATAACGGAGTCAAAATTGTGCATAGGCTATTTAATGTTGTCTGTTGCTTACTGCATCTTAGTGCTTTGCTTAATCCATATAAACATCTCTTATCTGGAAAGCAACGGCGAACGGAGAAATTGAGCTTGGGGGTGAGAAAATTCTTTCTATTAAACGCCATATATAAGGGATATTTGGACCTAGGGGGCGGGGCCCACCACTATCCTCCCCAGGTCTGCCTCTGGTAAAAAGCAACAGTACTAAAACTTTTGAAAAGCTACTGATCTATATTTTGCTGCTAATATAACAAGATACACAAAAGAGGAGGAACATAGATATCATAATGAAAAGCATAGATTTGTTAAACTTGTAAAAGGCTTTCCAAGAAAAAGAATTTGCCAAGTTGGGAAGCACTTAGAAAGATCAAATTTTTCCAGAGAAGACAGCAAATATCCACAGATTATTGTGAAAAAGCCCCTCGTACAAAACAGACTTGTAATGGTAACTATCACCTCATCAAAATTCCACCTACAAATACAATTAAAACAATACCAGAAAGAAAGTACCCTAAAAAAAGATTAAAAAAATCCAGTTTGATTAAATTAATTCAAATCCACTAGTAAAAGGGTTGCTGAGCATACTCAAACAAGAACTTCACGTAATTGATCACATAGCTTGTCAGTGGATGTACTGTTCCATCTGAAACAGCCGTTTTTGTTGCATCTTTCTCAACCGCTTCTTCAAAATCCCCAAAAGTATCTTGGGCCGTCTGAGCCAGCCGCTTTGTCAAACCCAGAGCAGATTCCCTAATTTCATTGCAAGCTTTACCTTTGAAAAGAACCTCAATCTGGCAAAACAGATAAATGATTGAGTTAATTAATGACTCTTCAACCACATCTTTCTCTTAAGTCCCTTCACAGCACCGAAAGAGCAAACAACCTAAAATGCACATGGAATTGTAGGCAGTTTGAAAGACAGTTAACTCGTCAACTTTCATTGGAACTCAGAGCGACGGGAAGGGTGGCCAAGGAAAAGAAGGAAAAGGTAACAGAATTCACTCAACTAATGACTAAGGAGGTGAGGAAAAGAGGGGTAGTTCCTCTAACGTTGCCTGAGTCCTTTACGTTAGAGAGCCCCTTTTCAAATGATTGTCCTTGTCTTTGTTTATGTCTCGGATTATAACAAATTGCTAGAATTCGTCCCCTCCAATGGATCACTCGACATTTTTCACCTATTTGACAAACGAAGGCCCTTATTTTCATAGCTGTCGTCCCTTAACTTAATTCCGACTCTAAGAAAAGAAGTTTCAACCAGGCTATCTACTGCTTTTAAGCCTGTTTGCATAGGCTCGTGCACAGATTTACATTCAATAATCCCAGGGGCTTTCACTTCGACACAGGAGTGATATCACTCAGAAGCTTCAAGCGAACTCAGAGAAATTGACGGAAAATCTCTTATACACCAACCAACAGGATCAATTCTCCTATGGATCAGGCCCAGGAACACAATCTCAAAGCTCATTTAACTACATTTTCCCCAATACCATCAAGGTAAGAAGCATAATTCCCAAATTTTGGGGTAATGAGATCATAATGTCTCATCAGTCTCTCCAGTCTCCATCAAATAGAATCACAAGCATCCACTCATAAACTTCTCAAAGATGACGTAATTCTGTTCAGGAAAACTTAACCAGTGGAAAAGGTAAAGGTTAAGATAAAAGCAACACAAACTGTTTGATAAATGTATGGTCACTTATATAGTGTAATCGACTTCCTTAGCTTCGAAAAATTGTTTTGGGTAAGAAACCTTTTCAAAATTAACTTGTAGTTTGACTGTCCAGCTGCTTGCTGCAGAAACACACTGATTCTTAAGCAACTTTCTAAATAGGCCAAGCCCCCAGCACATAAAGTCTCTTGGACTCATTGACTTCTCCATCCCAGCCACCCACCCTCAAGAAAATAATAATAACCACCTACCATCTCTTATGAAATCTCCTTTGCTCTCTCTACCAAAACTAGCAGTCCATTTTTAACTGATTTTCTTTCCAGTTCATTTTTCAGTTACTATTAGTTGTCTAAAGGAAATTTCAACCTGACTAATGAACCTTCTAATTCTCATATTAACCTTAAGCAAGGAAAAGGAAGATCAGGCTAAAACTTCTGCAGCAAGAAAGACAAGAACAATACTGGTTCACCACAAGCAATGGCGAAAAGTTATCTTTGGCTATTGACTAAAGTGACATAGGAACAAAAAAGAACACATGTCACGTGTGAGCAAGGGTTAGAATGTTAGACTGGAAGCTCGATCTTCCAATGTTCTCCATGCTCATCCTCATACATTTGGGGAAAGAAAATAGAATATACCTTCAAGTGAACTTCGGTAATGAAGCCTTTATACTAATGAAGTGCAACCACAAATAGAAATGAGTGCAAATGTAAACATGACATCATACCTCTGAATGAAGTTCTCGCATTATCTCATACATGTCTAGAAGTACAAATAATTTCTCTGGTGACCTCTTGCTTCTAGCAATTGCCTCACCAAAACTAAGCAGCACAGTTACACTGCTTGCAGTCACTTCAGCAAAGCATTGATCCCTAAGAGAATCAAAGCCTTCGAATATTTGATCACATACTTTTCGTTCTCCAGCAAAGAGCAGCTTGACCTACTCATGGATAAGCGAAACATCAGGAAGCATAACAAAAATAGAAAAGAAAATGCAAAGATTAAATCAGTCCTCACAGCAATACGCATGAAATGAATCCAATTCCCAATCTTTGCCTCCAAAAGCTCCCATTGCATCCTCTGAACATCATCTTTGCTAAGTTTCTCGACACCAAGTTTACGGAGGCTTTCCTCCAAAACTGTTGAGCGAGAGTCTCTGGCAAAGGGTTTAATGATATGAGTATTATTGAAGGACAATCCAGTACCTTCTCAAGAAAGCGAGCAATTGGATTGAAGAAACTAGAAAGCAACGAAAGATACATTGAAGAAGCCAACTGATGATGTGAATCACACAAATCCATAATTAGGTATACATGCACGACCAATGTTGACAATGGACACATCTACCTAGCAACATGGTTTACATACTCCAATATCAAAAAAGAAATCTACCTACTTGTATGTTGTAAATATCAACACACAAACAATAATGTCTACATATCCGATGCCCCAACAGATACTCTTGCAGAATAATTTTCTGCAATATGTTATACAGCTAACTCATAGATACCCATTATAGACAGGTATCTGCCACACAAAGTTATACAAGGAGTCAAAAAATTTCGAGAAACAATCATATAAACTTGATGAAAAAATTATACCACCATGTCCAAGAGAATAGGCTTATCATCCTATAGAATACAAGCATCAAATCAAGCCAAAGACAGCAAATCATCTGGACTAACTTGACAGCACCACTACGAGAAATTTTACCCAGCAAGGAAACAAGTAAGGCTTGTTACCGGTAATCCTTGAGTAGCTGCTGTTGATGACCCGCATGAACCATATGAAGGGCTAAATCATGCAGCAGGGGCAATATCCTTGGGGGTATAAGTGTTGGAGGAGTATAAACTGCATTTTCCAAGTTACCATTATGATGATCTGCATGCGTGTGCGAAGGATTGTTACCACCAGAATCACCCTGATGCCCAGGTGACCCAGTTGATGGTCGCAACGAGCTTGGCAGACACTCGAAGAGACGGTCAGGCTCCACAGGTTTGCTGTAATGTCATGAAGAACTTGCATGAATATGGTTTATAGGAAGGGTCAATTCTTTACATAACACAAATCATAGCAAAAAACTTAAAAACACCTAAGTAACAAGGTCGATTAATAATTCAACAAAGCTAATATTTCCACCCATCAATGCAAGAACAAAAATTGTATACTGATCCCAAAAGCATAGATCATGCAGAAGATAGCGAAGCAATAAACAGAAGCTCAAAAAGGGGTCGGAAATGAAACAAGAAAAGCAGCTGGTCCTTTTGTAACAATTCATATTTCAGGACCATCACATCTAATGAAAGCAGCAAAAGACATTGTAAAGGGACAGGTGAAAATGATGTCAAGAGACCCATCCATGCTTCCTGGAGGCAATAGTTTAACAATAACCCAGCAAATGGAGAATTATCCATACAAACACAGTCGTTAAATAGTTTAGAATGGGGAAAGACAGTGCAAATAATTGAGTCAACTGAAGGTTTTTGAGGAAAAAGGAAAAAAGTTTCACGGACAGAACTAGATGGCAAGGCAGAACACATGAACATAAAGGATGTCCGAGCATCAAAGTAAGCATCGATAAAAATGCATACGGACCTGTAACTTAATAAGATCTGCTTAAACTCCTCTTCCAGCTTTGAGATAGACTTAGCAAGCAGACTATTTGCATGATTGAGCACCTCATCAGTACTTTTAAAGCTTTTGTTACTGGTAAAAAATCGAAGGTTGTTTCTTAGTTGGTCGATTGCTGCCAGATAACTTTCAAGATCCTCATGTGGCCCTTTAAGAATTTTAGCCTCGGCCTGCCGGTATAATAATAGTAGTAAGAACAATAACAGATAAGACACAATCGAAAATCAACAAGAATTACAACAGAAAATAAAGTACTCATTCCACATAAGAATTATCGGGATTAGCCAAACTTAAAAAAAATGGCGATATTTTAGAAATCATCTGAATGCATGCCAGGCGAAGGTACTTGATCTTGGTTTTGACCAATTCCTAACAATAGAAGAACCAAAAGGAACATAGCTACAGATAGAAAAGGGTACATCATCACCAAGGGTTATGATGAAGGACAACAAGCCCCAGAACAGAAAATAATTTTATAGGCTTCACACCCAAAGCTTCCTAAGCATCACATTTCAAAAGAAAAAATTGCATCACCCAATCCCAAAGCCAATACTTGCAAAATTCAAACAATCGTCAGCTCTAATGAAAAGAAAGAACTACAACGATATTTATGGACTCTCTAAATTCTACCCCTAGTTGATATTGGAAACCCCTAAATGAATAAAATAATATGGAATAGAAAAACATAATATCTAACTTAAACATCTTACCAAAAAAAAAAATATATCTAACTTAAACAAACTTAACAAAATCATAATAAGAATCAAATCCTCAAAGATATAAGACTGCTAATTTATCTATGAGAAGAATCCTAATCCCTTAGGACTCTTAGTTGATTTGTGAAGTCCATCTTCACCAAAACTTGGTAGAAACACAAATCTTTGAACAAAAAAATCTTGCATGATTTTGTTGGCTGCATCAGAAAGATTATTCATAGTCATTGAATGACGACATGAAATATTCAATGGAAATATGCTGAACTGACTAGAACATTTTCCATTCAATGTTTGCAAATATGAGCAAGAAGAAGGACAACCTCTCAACGAGTTGAGCTTACCAAGCAAAATTGAGCTTCCAAACAACAAGCTAAGCAGCATGAAAATAGCTAAACTCTGCATGGTGGCTATTTAAGGTTCTAAGTCTAACAAGTTGCAACATTAGTTCTTGAGCCTATTTCACTAACAAAGATTTCCCAGAGACGCACGAGAGCAGAAGGAAAGAATTTCAAGTGGCCTGAATAGAGTGCGCTCCATGTAAAAGACGTTTTTGATTCGACGCTAAACCAAACGAACCACTTCTCAACAACAGATTACAACAACAGAAGTGAATTTACAAGCAGATAAAGTCTAGATCAGTTACTGATACAAACCTGGCGGAAAATATCAAATTGCGACAGAACCACCTCTGCAGCCTTTAAGGTCTTGTCGATATTCTCGTGAGCTTTCCTAATAGAATGTGTTCTGATCTGTAAAACCCGATAACGTGAAAGATTGCCAAAAATCAGCACAACCTTTGGGTAACCCCATTTTTCATTTCAAGGTCAAGGCAAAGCATCTTCAATGAAAGACTTGCTTTGCTTTTGAGCAAATGAATGAGAGAGTGATATTTGAAATCCTTCTATTATTCTGCAAGGTCAAGAAACTTGTCTATCTGTCTCAACTAGCCAAGTCAAAAAAATGTATGCTAGCAGTTCTTCATCAAGCATATTGCTAAAACCTCTCGTTTCCTCTCATCTTCCGCAAAATTTCCTTGAACCAAGCCCCATACTAAGCTCAAATCCACACGGGACAAACCTGATCTCATCCTAGCTTTTCCTCAGATCATCAAACGATTACTTCGGCGACCCAAACCACCCGTCCAAAGACAGCAATCACTCATCCGCCGATTACGGAGAGCTCACTCACCGAAACTAAAGTGTGCGAAAAGAGCTAGGCTCGATCTGAAATCCGACGGAAGCAAAAACGAAATCGGGAGAAAGGTAAACCTGCGTAGGCCTCATGGCGGTCTCGAGAGCCGAGAGGCGGTGATCGAAGGACCCGAGGATCGAGACCATGCTGTCGGTGATGGTCTGGCTCTTCTGCAGCGACTCCCGCATGAGCGCCGCCCGCTCGCTCAGCGGATCGCCGCCCCCCGCCGCCGCCGCCGCCACCGCGACCACCATCCTCGGAGGCTTTGTTCCCTCGGGGCTCCCCCGGAGCCGCACGGAGAGAGAGAGAGAGAGGGAGGAGGTGAAAGGAAAAGAGAGAGAGAGTGCGGTCGGATTGCTTTAGAGAAATGGTTTGGTAGAGGAGATGGGGCAGAGAAGAGACAGTTCGACAGGATCATGCGAGCAGCTAGCTGTTCCCCCCGAGCCTTTTGAATATTCGACGCGATGAAAATTCTGACAAAAACAAAGAAAAATTCCACGAAACGAAAACCTCCCGAGTTCATACGCGGGCGGGGTACGTACGCCGGTCCACATCAGCTGAAAACACATTTGATTGGTATCTAATGACTACCGAATTCCTAAATCATAATTCGCCATTATATCAATGTTCATTATGTTCCTTTTTATTCTGATCTTAGGAGTTACTTATAAATTCCAACATTATTCTTCTCCTGGTACATCTGTCATTGATTAAAACCAAGCATGTTAAAGGTATTATCACATTACATAAATCGAACAACACAATTGTTATTAGAGCTCTACTATCTTACAACATAATAGGCATTTGCAATTGAGGTCGTAACATGTGATACCATGATAGATGGCCGTGATTTACGTTGACTCAAGCTCATATAAAGTCGTCTAACGAGTCAACCCAACGCTAGTCCCCGGACCTTTTATTGCAGGGGCCAGGGATGACTCATTAATTGCGCATACAGTGCTGGGCATGGCACATATCGATGGGTCGTACTCCCTCGCATGTTAGCTTCGGGCCCTTTTTCTTTCACACCGGGAAATTCTTTCCCCTGTCTTTCCTTGATTGCACAAAAATGTTTCCAACGTAACATAACGATGCAAATCTAAGTAGATCGAAGGAGACAATAAACTAAATTAACTAATAATTACTTTCGACCCCAAAAGGAAAACTAATAATTACTTAATTTTTTTTTGGAAGTAAGACGGCTGGGTTTGCCCTGGCCAAAGAGCAGGCGCGTGGATTGGAGAGGAATTTGTGTTCGGCCTTTGACCAGATCTCCGATATTTACGCGAAAGTTTGGGCCCAAAGGGGACAAAAAAAGTTCAGAAAATTTGGGATGGGCCCACCAGGCCTCATACCAGATCGGCCCATTATAAGAGATGGGCCGGCCCGACATGACCCGTTATCCTGGGGGGCCGTACCACACACGACCGTCGTCGTCGTCGTCGTCATCGCTCGCAGTCGCTGGTTAAAACCCTACACTCCACGGAGCTCGGTCCCTGAATCGGCAATGGCGTCCCTTCGCAACCACCCGCGACTCCGCATTACCAAATCCCTCTTCTCCACCTCCGCTCAACCATCTCCTCCGCCGACGCCGCCGCCGCCGCCGCCGCCGCCGCCGCCGCCATTCCCTTCCTTCCGAGCCGCGAAGTCCGCCATACTCGCCGAATCGAACCCCGACAAGCTCGCCGAGCTGTTCGGGCGGTCCTCTCACTTCCCGACCTTCCGTCGCCACCGCCCTCTGTACCACCTCTCCTTCCAGAAGCTCGCCAAGGCGCGCCGGTTCGACCTGGTCGACCGCCTCGTCCTCCACCAGATCGGCCAGAGCGGCGATTCTCCGAGCTCGCTCACGTCCGAGGGCTTCTGGATTCGCCTCATGATGATCTACTCGAGCGCTGGGATGGTCGACGAGGCCATGCGGACCTTCGACCGCGCCCGCCAAGGGAAGTGCTGCGATATCACCGAGAAATCTCTCTGCGCCGTTCTCAGCGTCCATCTGAACAACGGATTGCTTGAGAAAGTTCACGGGTTGTTCGAGCAGTTGCCGCGCGAGCTCAAGGTGACGCCGACCGCCGTCGCGCACAATCTGGTCCTGAAGGCGTTTGTCAAGGACGGCAACACCGACGCGGCTCGCGCGTGGATCGCGGAAATGGACGGGAGGTACCGGGTGAATCCCAACATCGATTCGTACAACATTTTGCTCGGTGCTTGCTTGAAGAGCGGTGACTTGAGTGCTTTCGACGGCGTAGTCAAGGGGGTTCTAGGGAAGGAATTGGAGTGCAATGTGACTGCTTATAATCTTCGGATCGCGAGGCTGTGTAAGAGCAAGGAATGCGCGAGGGCGAACAAGCTGTTGGCCGAGATGGTTGCCAGAGGCGTGAAGCCGAACTCGGCTAGCTACGACGCGGTCATCGACGGGTTCGCCAGGCTGGGGGATTTCGAATCTGCTAGGAAGGTCTTGGATAGCATGGTCAAGGACGGGCGCGTCGCCCCTTGCTCGTTCACCTACTATACCCTGCTTCGGAGCATGGTGAGGGAGGGCGAGTTCGAATCCGGGCTCGAGATGTGCAAGGAGATCATCAAGAGGAGGTGGGTGCCTCCGTTCGAGGCGATGCGGGGCCTCGTCGACGGGTTGTTGAAGATGTCGAAAGGCGAGGATGCTAAAGACATTGTGGAGAAGATGAAGGGGAGGCTTAAAGGGAACTCCTTGGAGTCCTGGGGAAAGATTGAAGCTGCTCTTCCGCTGTGAATTGCGAGGATTCGTCGATGCTCGGGCATCTTTATAATCAGCTGAAATTGATTCGGACTTGACCATCATCAGTTCACGATTTTTTTCCGGTAAGGTCCGGCATAGCAATACGACGGAAATTCGACCGCTGGTTGTACAATTCTCGAGTGAAATCGACCGTAGAAAAGCTTTAGGGAATCCGTGAGCATTGATTGGGGCATTTATATGAGTTTGATGTGGGATGGTCAGTGGTCACCGTATGCAGCTTTGAAGCTGCGTGAAGTGTTCTCGTGTCTCTTGATGAGTTGCTGAATGCAGGGGCCATTTTAACATTTGAACATTCCCCAAAACGAAGGCTCATGCTGTTGTTGCTTATAGTTGAACTGGTGGTAGAATGATGACCCACCGATTGAACAATGCTAATGTTATTTATGTACCATCTACTTATGTTCATTCCTCAACCCGGAGAGGCAAATTCCGGTCCGCTAAGCGAAACCGGTTGCTCAATCACGACCGGCTAAAGTTAAAGTTGAGCGCTCCCATGGGATAGAACTTCCACGGCGAATATATACTTTTCATGAACCTAATCTTGAGCCCCGCCATTCGAGCGCGAATGTCTCCATTTATTTTTTTTTTGGGTATCGCTTCTTTCTTTTATATATATGTGTATGCGGTGCTCACGAGACGGCCCGGCACTCTTTGGCCTCACTCTCCAATCCCTTTATCAGCAGGGTCGCATACCTCTTGGCTGAATATCTCCTTTCAAAAGAACATTTTTCGGTGCACAAAATTTCAAATTCGGGCGCTTTCTCTACGAAAGAAATAAGTATACTCCAAATTTGAGAATTTCGGCGAATCTCCGACTTCATTCGTTTTACCGTAAAATGAATGATTTAGAAAATATTTTTTTTAAAGATTATAGTTTAGCTCACGATAAACGAAAAATAGATATAAATTGTTGTTCACAATGAAATGGTTTTTCTTAAGATATATAATATGGAAAAATCTTATATGCAAAGTGTGCAGATGATAAGATGTTGTTGGACCGGTTGTGGACCGTCGTCACCTCAGCTCCGCAGCAGCTATAAAATGGGCCTCGACGCGGTGACGGGAATTTCTGGTGTATGGCATCATCGTGCCGGTGCTCGCTTCTCCTCCTGAATCACCACCGCCCGATCCTCCATCTTCGTCCCTCCAAAGCTCGCGGATTCTCTCCCGCTTCCGCCTCGCTCCGCCTTCTTCGCAGCCCCCGTGATCTCGGCACGCGGATTCGCTCCGATTATTCGGGCTCGCCGCCGTCTTCCTCCTCCTCCTCCTCGTCGCCGCCGCCGTCGCCGAGGCCGCCGTCGTCCATGGAAGCTTCTCCCGAGGGTTACAGGCGGAACGTCGGCATCTGCCTCGTCAATTCCTCCAAGAAGGTTTCAATCTCTCTCCCCCCCCCCTCTCTCTCTCTCTCTCTCTCTATATCGATAGAGTCGGATGAGATTTCGTTCGGTGTCGATGTTGTTCCTGACGTTCTGTTTTTGGGGGGGGTCTTTGCAGATTTTCGCTGCGTCGAGGCTCGATATCCCTGACGCTTGGCAAATGCCGCAGGTAAATGGGTGACCTTGTGTTGTGTATTTGCTTGCATCACGCTACTGGTTAGCAACTGATGACATCCTTCGTTACTGATCACTTGAACGTGTGCGAAGGTCCCGGCTTTTAGGCTGGCCCGAGTTTGGTTATAGCTCGTGGCTAAGTGTAATCTGTGATTGGAAATTTGGATTCGTCCTGTCGTCTGCTTTATACGAACGTTTCCTGGCCGGGCCTGAGGCTTTTTGGGTCTGGAGCTAACTATGTGTTGCTGTGTTCTTTTGCCATTCAGAAACATTTATCTTAACCTCTTGTTGACGTGAGATACAATGTGGATGCTCGTTTTTTTTCTCTCTCTTTCGACAGGGCGGAATTGATGATGGTGAAGATCCGAGACATGCGGTCATGAGGGAACTAAGAGAAGAAACGGGAGTCTCGTCGGCTGAAATTGTGGCAGAGGTTGGAAATTGGGGTTTATCTCCTGCAATTCCTTGGTTCATTGGCTTTCCTCTATCAAGAAGATTGTGTACGTTAGCGAAATATTAAGGTTCTGTACTCGCCATAGAGAGTCATCAGTTGGAAAGTTCTTAGTAGATCCTCCATCTAGAACGTCACCATGTTTGTGCAACGGGGGTGTTTTACTTGTCATCTAGAGTTCCGAGTACGCATGCCTGATCTTTTTCTTTCTCATATGCAGGTGGTAATAGCTGTGAGTTTTCTTTTTGTTTTTTGCAAGATTTTGATCGTTGGAGCAACTGGTGCTCCTCCTATCCTTAGATGATTTACAATAACAAGCTTAATTTGCATTAATACTGGCTTAAATTAGGAAGGCCTGATCTCTCTCTATACCCCACCAACCCTGCCCCCGCTGTGCGGGGACGCTGGCGAGCTTGTCTGTTTCTTGATTTACCTCACTGTTTTGAGAATGGCAGATATCTGATCTGATCTTTTGTGCATTTTTAACCCGTAGGTTTGGATGTGTAATTGCCATTCCATTCTTCTTCTATGGTAAACTTTGCTCTATTGCCTGGACGAATTGTCTTGGTTCTAATATTGGGAGTCCTTTGCAGGTTCCTTACTGGTTGACATATGACTTTCCTCCAGATGTTAGGGAAAAACTCAAAATCCAGTGGGGATCAGACTGGAAAGGCCAAGCACAAAAGTGGTTAGTTCTCCCCCCCTCCCTTTCCTTTTTCCCCAGAAAGCGCATTAAAGATGCTTGCACAATAGATGAAGAGGGTAGAGGGCTCTAGAATTTGAGTTGGGGCTTTATTATTCAGTTCATTCGGAAGTTGTTTCTTCTAAAGTTAAGACAGATTGTATCTATACTTCATCAGAGAAGAGATTAAAATTGATATGTTTAATGCTGAGATAGGAAGAGTTTTAGGTCAATGATGTGAAGCTTAGTTAGGTCTGTAAAAGAGGATGGACAACACGGCTTTCCCAAATATGATCGTTTTTTCAGAATCTAGGTCTAATTTGAGCATTTGTGATATCTTTGAAGTTTATCTTATGTTAAATCGAGTAATAAATGCAAGATAGAAAGTTGTAATTATTGGCAATTTCAGAAGACGCCATATAGCCCTCTTTCAGTTGAATTGTTTTCTTTCACGAAACTTTTTTTCATGGTTATATGAAGATGTCCTCTCATGGAATTGCGATGTAGCCAAAGTCTCAGAGTCAACCAATGGATCCATGTCATTCAGAGTCCCCATTTTACCTTCCCTTAAAACAGCATTACGACAGTTTAGGTCCAACTCCAAGGATACCATATTTTGTATCAGTTGATTTTCTTGCAGTCACATCTTGGAAGAATTAACGCATAAACTCTTAAAAACAATTGCATCTAAGATTAGCGTTTAGTCGTCTTAGTATTACCGAATGCCCTTAACATGTTATGGGGGAAGGATTATGCTGCATCAGTTTTGATTTTCAGCATAAGACTGAATACTGGTTTTCTGTCTCTCCCGTTTCACTCTGCCGTGTCATTCTGATTAAAAATTTATCAACCTGGATACTTTGGGTTGCAGGTTTCTTATGAAATTTACAGGGAAAGATGAAGAAATCAACCTCTTGGGGGATGGCACCGAGAAACCTGAGTTTGGCGAGTGGTCGTGGATCTCGCCTGACCAGATAATTGAACTTGTAGGTTCAACGGACTTTTACGCTATTCCGGTTTATATCAGATCCCGGTCTCCCTTAGCAAATATTTACATGATTCCATCTCTGGTGCAGGCAGTGGTATTCAAGAAACCTGTTTACAAGGAAGTTTTGAATGTATTAGCTCCGCATCTTCAATGATGGCCCACCTCACGACGTCATAGTCACGAGAGAGAAATTGAACAATAACCACCTCCGATCGGATGGATACACGATACTCGCCCACCAATGAGTTTTCACGTATTTACATACCAGCTTTATTTTACACTTGTATGGATCAAGTATGTTTATGAAAGTCTGTCGGAAGGAATGAGACGAGACACTGCAATTCATTTGTCCTACTCGTGTTGTACCTTTGCTATTGCTTGTTTTAGTGCGAGAAGGCTTGCTCTCGTATCATAACCACCTTAGATAGGGCCAACAAAACTCCATGGTTAACTTTCACCGCAATCCTCGTGAATTGGCTGGTGTAGTATACGCATGCTATTAAATTTGCGATAACAATTACGGCTACATGCGATATCATTTACAATACTTATGTGGCTTTAAACTTCTGCCATAATTCAGACATACAGCATGGTTGTGACTGTGCAAGCAAATGGTATTCCTGTTAAAGCGCCAAGCTAATTGGGCCCATTATGAACGAGACTTTGGTTTTTGTATCGTCGATATATATAACCTTTAAAAATACCAAAATGAGATTGAACCATACCAATTGGAACCTTCATATATCGTTAAGAAGAGATGGTGCATCTTCCCATGCAACGCCATCTACTGCATTCTCAATGCCAGGGTAGATGGTAATGCATATCGGCATTATTACTAATACAAAGAGAATTCAACTGTCCACGAAATAAGGATATTAGAGGTCCTGCCAATTTTATTTGAGAATGTACAAGCAGATACAAAGCTGATTGGACCGGGACCTCGAATCAGTTACCACTGGTGAAGATTTGTCTCTACATTCTTGACCAGAATCTGCTCAAGCTTGCTTGAATTGATCCATGCGGTTCATCAGTTGGTAAATATACATCGTCATTGAACTGTGAAATTCAGTACATTTAGTAAATATCAGAATGCAAGCATTTTCACTCATCAATACTTACCAAAGTGTGTCAAGCATCAACCAACATTCCCAACCAAAACATTTCAGGAGAAGCTGACTAAAATCTATTGATCCCTTTACAGGTCTAGAACCTGTGAACTGTACTCAAGCACAAAGGTCTAGAACCTGTGAACTGTTCACTTTCTCCTCTTTATGATTTACATGAACTGACGCAGCACAAACTCCGAACCATGCAAGTGCTTCTAATATTGTCATAGCATACTTTATGTACTTCCAAAAACTTGCAGATCTTGCAGCCTTAAGAAAATTTAGTAATTGGACTAACAAAATGCCAGCATCTTTGTAGCTCATGTTGTGATAACAAAGTTTGTACTCCCAACTTATCACCGAAATCTTCTCTTTAACCTATTGTCAACTGGTTAGGCCCCTTTTGTGACATATAATCAACTTAAGGTGAGAAAAGTTGAGTCAATTTACTCCTCGTCACTTGAGAGGAACCATATCCCGTGATCTTGAACAAATCATTGTTTCACCAACTTCTCTCACGAGTACTTTTCTATGGCTCAACCCTGGAGACCTAAAAATTCAGGATTATAAGAAAAAGCTCATAGTTGCCTAGCATCAACCATTTTCAGTACACTACCATCCCATTTGACGATATCTAACCTTCTTCCTGTGGATGCTAAATATTAGATTTGTTCCCCAAGCTAATCTGACATTGCTAAAATTCTTGCTTGGACATTCTCATTATCCTTTCCAAAAAGAGTGTTTCTTGCAGTGGCATAATATTCGTACCTTCACCATTGATGGATTATCCTTGGTCAGTATGTTAACTGGTAAGAAATGGATATTTGGCATCTTCAATTGCACTGCTGGTATGTCAGGAAATCTGAAAGGAAAACAAATCAGCTTGTTAAGCGGAACAACATAGAATCAAGTGGAGAATTTCTTGGGGAGGAGAGAGAGAGAGAGAGAGAGAGAGAGAGAGAGAGAGACCCGGCTAGAACTGCCTTTGCCATTTGATAGAGAGTGCTTTGAACAGATGCACTGTAAACTCCCTCTTTTGGTGGGCCAAAGAAAGTATTCATCAAAACTTTTTTCACATCCTTGTATCTCTCTTGGAAATAAAGAAGATCACGGGGGATGCTGGAGAGAGCATCATAAGAATACCTGCCACCCACACTTATAATAGTGACTTATAGCTTATGACAAACAAATCACCACAAGTCTCCCAAGTCTCTAAATTGAAGGCCACAGGAAAGGGATAAAGTAAAATGCATATATTAATCAACTCTGCCTCTTAACATTCTCTCACAATACTACTAATAAAAATTCATACCTCCAAGTTGCAGTCACTTCAGTTGCAAGCATTCTTTCTCGAGTTTCAGGAAGAGCTGTGTACTCATCCCTAATGAAACCTTCAAAACCTGACTGTTCACGTGGAAGATAAAAAGGAAGAGTGAGCAGCCATATCAGACTTCTCCTATCAATGGAGAAAACATTAGGTGCACAGGGTCAAGTGCACCCTTTGCACTCCTTGCCCTTAGATAATGTGGGTCCCTCATGGGGCCATCAAGTCCAAGGACTGAGAAAGCATTGGGTGCACTCCACGCTCTGAACCTAAAAACCTGTCCTATCAATGATGCATCTGCAGATTGTGGATGCCAACTGGGGGGGAAATTCTCGCCTGGACCAGAGCCTACTAGACCGGGTTCATCACAACCGTTGATTTTGGGGGACCCACAAGATCAAAGGGTGTGATGGATACGGTCAAGTGGACACGGGTTCCTGGAAGAAATTCCCAATGAAGGTTTCAAAACTTGACTTTGCTTCAGGATACTTTGAAAGTTCCCAAATCATCTGAACAGTTTCAGTAGAAATAGAACTTGATGCATTATGTGCTAACAAATAACCAAACATTTCAAGAATGACGAAAGATATGGACAAAAGATCAGATTCTCAAGTTGTGGCAAATTACTGTTACACATGCAATATAGCGAACCTACACTGAACATACATCAAATTTGAATTTTACTACAAAGCCTATGTCAAAAGCAAAGGCGATTGAACAAACAATATCAATGTGCCATCTATTTTTTTTTTCATATGTTTCGAAGAGATGAGCTTTCAGATATGCTTTTTGCCATCAGTAGCTCGTAGGTGACGGAATTCTAGACTTAAAATCGACACAATTCTAGGTTTGATAGGAGAATTTGTACTCACTCCAATAAAAGTATAAGTACTAACATGTTACAAAAGTACAAAGATACAACTTGACCTGGATTTCTGAATTATACCTAGAATGCAGGTAGAATAGCTGCAAGATAAATTTCAAAGAAAAGAATTTGAACATTGCTACAAATCACATGGCATGCAAATGTTTGTCTTAGGAAGAAAAAATGCCAACTTCCCAATTGATCCTACCATCTCTCAAGCCAAATCATGTTACAGAATTTATGAAAGCTAGCTAGAGCATAGACTAGCTTACCATGGTTGTTTTCAGGACTGACAATCCCGCTATTCCCGAAGTCAATTTTAGAGCACCAGACTTTTTCACAGTTACTTCTGTCGTATGCTTCTCTGATCCAAGTTTAAATCCTTCAGTAAAGTAGAGTAAAACAACATAAGTCCATGGGATGCTGACTTCCTACGTAACGATCTCTCAATGATTGTAGGAACAGCTTAAATCCTATTTAATATGACTTCACCAGAGGATAAATTTAAAATTACAAGTCAGACACTTGTCATAATCACACGGTGACAATGTAGACTAAAGAGAAAAAAACAGGGCAAAACATCATCTTTTAGTTGTCTGAGTGAATTTGGTCAAAAGTTGAAGTGAACATCATTAATATGCCCAGCAAGTGCCAGGAAGGACAGAGACTACAACCGTAGCTTGGGGGAAATTAACAAACCCCCATTTTTTCCTCAAAGAGGCACCCTTTAGAATGATAGTTTTGACATCTGAAAAATAATAAAAACACGAAACTATATCAGCCAATGATTGGTGATGCATCTGGTCTACCGCCACAACAATAAACTAAGACTCTTACCTCAGCATCTAAACCTATTGGTCTTTAGTCCATGATAGTATGTCCTTATGTCCTAGTTTTTCTTTAGCAATCAACTGCCGCCTTCTGTTGAGAACACATATCTCCACATATTCTGAAACCATCAATTGCCCCATATGATACAGGGATGTCTCAAAATCGATCCCACATCACTCAAAGTCAAGCCATTGAACCTCTAAACTCTATTACAGATATTCAAAGAAGGTCAATATACTGAAAGGTTTTTATTCCTTCAAAGGGGATTCTGAAACACAGAATCGCAGATAAAGAGGTTCTTATGAGAGAATTTCTCCAGTATTACTTAGAATGATATTGTCCTAAATTCAGAAAATAATTCAATTCAAATGTATAAAAAGTCAGGAAACTCTAACAGCAAATTTCTGTACAGACAGAACAACAGTACAGAAAACCAAAATAAGAAACATGGTCATTATTAGGCTTTTTATCTAGGCAATACCATTTATTGAATTGAAAACTATTCGACACTTTCAATTGCTAAAGATGAGAAGGCCTACCATGTTCATGAGGTTGTCCATCCACATATACTCGTTCCCAAGGCTTCTCCACAATTTTGACTACAGCAGCTGTTACCTAGAGTCACAAATAGACGTAAAAACATCACTGCTAGAAATAGAGTAATCTAACACTGAATGCTATGACCTTAATCTGATTGTTTGTGCAGACCACTTGTAACAAGTAGAACCACAAACCGTCCCACGAAGCATGGTCAATTACACAAGAATTGTTCAAGGGTATGATAATTGCTTCTCGCAGTCATTCGTAGGTTAGTGATCCTAGTTAGATCAAGAAATGTATCATAACTTTAGGTGCCACCACGGTCCCTCAATTTTGCCTAGCCATTGACAGCATGCTTATAATACACTTCTGAGAAAACATATGATAAAACCCAACAGCAACAAAGAGGCACCTCCCAAGAATACTGGGAAAGGATTAATGGTTTGCTTTGGTCAATTAAAGAAAATTGTACAGAATATAAACCTAACAAGTTACCTCTCTCTCTCTCTCTCTCTCTCTCTCTCTCTCTCTCTCTCTCTCTCATACATGTATGCTTCACTTCTCCCTCCCTCCCTCCCTCCCTCTCTCTCTCTCTCTCTCTCTCTCTCTCTCTCTCTCATACATGTATGTATATTTGCCACAGATGGTCATCTATGTGCATTTTATATGCGCGCAAAGAGTAAAACAACCACCCACACGTAACAACTTCTGAAATCACAAACTAACCACCCACACGTAGCAACTTCTGAAATCACAAACTACCATGCCATCGGATCAGATGAGACAGGTTGACATGTATCCACTTCCAAACACACTTTTGATATATCCCCTTACCCATTTTGATGCCTTATGTGACAATATGCCGACATATGATGCATGGGCTAACCAACAATGTTGCTCTATTCTGACGCAGACAACCTAACCATGCAAACTTTTCATTTCCTATCAACAGATTATCCAATATATCCTCTCACAAGCAACACATCTGAGCTATTAGTAACCGCTTCCTGATTTTCTTTTTTACTTTTTTGGCCATGGTCAGTCATGAGCTTGTGTCACGGCTCCCTTCCATAACAAGATCTCCAAATACAACCGAATCCGAACAGTGAAACACAAAGGACTCCAAATTATATTCCTGGATCTTTAGCTGTAACAATTGGAAGATTCAGTAACCTCTTTCTGGCAACAAAGTAAAATCCATTAAAGAAACAACTAAATTGTCTTCCGACACTCTCTCCCAGACTAAGGCAAGTGCTAACCTCTTTATAGAACGAAGTGAAATGCTTCGCAAGCAAAATAGCAAATTGCTCCACCGAGAGTTGCTCCGAACATTCCTTTGCTTTCGCGTACACCTAAGCAAAAGCTCCAACCTCGTCAGACCAGATTAAAATTATGCTATTCCAACAAACAAGTCAGATCATGCTACTCCCCATAATTCACTAGCGCCCTTAGCCGGAGCAAATAGCGAGCTACACGACAAAGAGCACGGGGGCAATGGAACGAAACACAATCCGTCCACATCACCGACCGGACAAATAGCACAGGGGGACGATTCGCATCAACCACCATGGCCAGCTCAGGGAGGCGAAAAGCGGCGAGGGGAGGGAGGGGGAAGGAATCGGAGTACCGTGTTCTTCATGGTGTCGGTGGCGACGACGCCGGAGTTGTCGTCGCGGGTGTACGCGCCGACGCAATCGGAGAAGAGGCTGATGCTGACGCCCCACTCGACCATGAAATGGCGGCCGTCGGCGGCCCTCCAGACCCTGGCCACCCGGACCCTGTCCTTGCCGTGCCTCTGCTCGAAGTTGAAGCCTTCCAGGTCGCCGGCCATTGCCGATGATCCCGCCGGAAGATCGCAGGTCGCCGAGAGGGGGTGACTTCGAGAGGAACGGAGGTGGGGAAGCGATGGCGGTGGGCAGATTCGTGGTGGGATTTGGAAGGACTTTATATAGAGATTGGTGAGGAGCGGGACGTGGAGGATGATGACGAGGATAATGACTTATTTCCGGCTCAAAAGTCAAGACGGTCCTTTTTACCTGCCCAAATTGTATTCCTAATTCCACGCTCTCCGGAGGCGCGTGCGCTGACGATCCATTTTCCCGGGACACCCGTGCCCGAGACGTCGGGGTCCGGAAATCACCGGCATGAATTAAATTTTCTTTACAAAAAATTATTGTTGTTCTTTTTTTTTTTTCTTTCTTCGCCGATCACTGGACCTTGGCAACCGGCCTCAAGAGAGGACCGACCTCGAGGCTATGGCGAGGTCGAGCCATGGTGGGATCTGGCGAGGTCGGGCTTTGCCCGTGGCCTGTCGTCGGCCGTTGCCTAGGCTTAGGGACCGTTGGAGGAAGAGAGAAAAATAAAAGAAAAATAAAATAAAATATATTAAAAATATTAAAAAGTCTATTTTTTTTAAATAAATTATAAAAATTGCCTATGTCAATGCAGTCATGCCACGTAAAACGATCAACATCTACTTCAGCAATTTCTGACTAAAAGAAATTTTTCTAATCAAGCGACAGAAAATATTTTCCGATTTATTTTCATGTCTTAGCCAAACATTGGAAAAAATTGACATTTACCTGGAAAATGACTTACTAGCAAATATATTTCAAAAATATCACGTTTTCCTCAAAACAAATGGAGCCATAATATTCTTTGGATCGATTTGGTCAAACCCTTCTAGATGACCTTCAAGCTCAGGTGAAATCGTTAAGCTTGAACGGATTCAGCACACCGCTCAATTCATGATCGGATCTATTTGTGGATATAAAAATAGCACTGTCACATCATCGTTCATGAATTTGCCCTATACGACTAGCTTATCATTCATTCATCTGGTGAGAATAATATTCTAAATAATGAAAAAAAAATAGCAGAGAAGTTTTGACATATCATTAGGCATGAATGAAAATCCATCATTGTATGTCATATAACACATTGACCAACGATATGACATGTATGCTTATAAAATTTACTTTTGAGCAAAAATGTCGAGCCCCCCGAATAATTTTTTTACCATGATTTTTCCAATTTTTAGAAGTCGTTCAAACCCAAACACGTGCGCGCCCAAAATAGAGTTTGCGATCCCTGATTTTCATCTTGGAAATTTTTCCGTACTTTCGACAGTCTTCCAGAGCGTAAATATATAACGAGATAAATCGTTCGCGTTGAAAATATAATTTTCGAAAAGCTAAATGTCGAACCAAAATAATTTATTTGGAGGGAAAAGAATAAAAGAAACAGTAATTTCAACCCAGAAAAAAGGGAGGAGGAAAATATTCAAACTGATTCGACTGGTTACTGTTCCATTGCCTTCTCCTTTCATTGGTTTTGTGGATTGAAATGAGAGGCCGGTGGCTTACACGCGCTGAGAAGAGCGGTGGGCAGGTCGTCGGGTAGGATAAGAATGGCACGCGCGTTGACCCGGGTTAATAGTAGTATAACCGGCCCACAGACATGATGTCCGGGTCGGGGGAAACGGGTCTTCCATTACTGTGTGCTGTTGAGAAAACAAATTCGCTCCGGTGGAGTCGTTACTCTCTGTTTCTTTTTTCCATACCGAACCATCAAATTGAGTATTGAGAAAGAACAAATCTAATAATGGAGATCACACGTAAAGGGAAATTGGCAAGATACACGCGTGAGTTGTATTAAGAAAATTCCACGGCGGAGAATTAATGTTATGCGACGTGGAGTATTTAATATAAGCCAAGTTGGCCCTAACTCATTAGTTTAGACTTTTTAGTGCAGGAGGGTCCGACTGGATATGTTGACGGACTCGGATTTGGACTCCTTATTGGCAATCTCCACATATATCTTCCCTATGTCCTTGATTTGCCAGTTGCCATGCGCGCCATCATCGGGGTCGAGTCTTCTTGGTATATTTGTGGCCAATGGCGAGCTCAAACTCGGAAGAATCGCCAAGAAGACACGAGAAGAGGTGGTGGTGATCGGTAACCAAATCCTTTCACTCGAGTCTCTTCTGTTTTATGCTTTTACTGGCTTAATTCCCAAAGGGTCTCGTTTCTGTGGATGAAGATACAATCTTTCTATGAGTCCTCCTTTTCATGGTAGATGACATTGTATTTGTATGGTACCGTGTCCTCCTTTTCAAATTAATTTGTTTCTAGGGTAATCCTTTGCAAGTATATTCTTGTAGAATTTATAATTGCCTCATTTTGAGGATTACAATGAGCTTGAGGGGACAAAACTTCGGAAGTGCCCACTTCATCGCTCCGACAACTTTTTGAGGTAATATTTCTTTTGATTTTGCATAACTTTTTTAGAGTAATCTCATTGAAAACACGAAATTTCTCGAAAATAGGAGGAATTGTGCTGTTAGAGCGTGTCTCCCATTACTTGTACTGTTTTGTATGTCCATGCAAAGCAAATGATATCCTGGTTATTATGAACGAGACTTTTGTTTTTGCATCCATGATATATACAACCATTAAAAATACCACAGTGAGATTGAACCGTACGAATTGGATCCATCATACTGTTGAGACCATCTGCCCACGCAACGCCATCTACTGTATTCTCGTTGCCAGAGTAGATGGTAATGCATATCAGCTATTACTTCTACAAAGTGAACTCAAACTGTCAACAACATTAAGGAAATTAGAGGTCCTGCCAATTTTATTTGAGAATGGACAGCCAGATACAAAGCTGATCGAACCGGGACCTCGAATCAGATACCCCTGGTGAAGAATTGTCTCTACATTCTTGAACAGAATCTGCTCAAGCTTGCTTGAATCGATCCATGTGGTTCATCAGTTGGTAAATATACGTCGTTATCAAACTGCAAAATTCAGTACATTTAGTCAATATCGGCATGCAAGCATTTGCACACATTAATGCTTACCAAAGTTGAGCCAACCATGAACCAACATTCCCAACCAAAACATTTCAGGAAAAGCTGACTAAAACTAAACATGACCCCTTTACAGGTCATTGTCCTCGAGCATAAAAGTCCAGAACCTGTGAACTGTTTACTTTCTCCTCTTATGATTTCACATGAACTGATGCAGCACCAATTCCAAACCAGACAAGTGCTTCTAATATCGTCATAGCATACTCTTATGTATTTTCAAATACTTGCAGATGTTGCAGCCTCAAGAATATTTAGCTATTGGACTAACAAATTGCCAAAATCTTTGCAGCTCATGTGGCGATAAAAAAGTTTGCAACTCCCAACTTATCACCTTTGTCTTCTCTTTAACATATTTTTTGAACTGGTTATGCACCTTTGGTGACATATAATCAACTTAAGGTGGGAAAAGTTGAGTCAATTTACTCCTCGTAACTTTAGATGATCCATATATATCCCGAGATCTCGGACAAATAATTGTTTCACTAACTTCTCTCACGAGTACCTTCCTATCTATTTCTCATGGCTCAACCCTGAAGACCTACAAAGTCAGGATTAAAAGAAGAAGCTCACAGTCACTTAGCATCAACCATTTTCAGTAGGCTAGCCATCCCAGTTGGCCATATCTAACCTTCTTCCTGTGGATGCTAAATATAGATTCCTTCCCCAAGCTAATCTAGCATTGCTAGAACTCTTGCTTGGACATTCTCATTAGCCTTTTCAGAAAGAGTGTTTCTTGCAGCAGCATAATATTCGTACCTTCACCATTGATGGATTATCCTTGGTTGACATGTTAACTGGTGAGAAATGGAGATTTGGCATCTTCAATTGCACTGCTGATATGTCAGGAAATCTGAAAAGTAAAAATGCACTTATTCTTTTTATCTTCATCATGTACCAAATAATAAAGAAGGAAAGCAAATCAACACAGAATCAAGTGGAGAATTTCTTGGGGTGGAGAGAGAGAGAGAGACCCGGAGAGAACTGCCCTTGCCAATTGATAGAGAGTACTTTCAAGAGATGCGCTGTAAACTCCCTCTTTTGGTGGGCCAAAGAAAGTATATATCAAAACTTTTTTTGCATCATTATATCTCTCTTGGAAATAAAGAAGATCACGGGGGATGCTGGCGAGAGTATCGTAGGAATACCTGCCATCCACACTTATAGTAGTGACTTAGCTTATGACAAACAAATCATCCTAAGTCTCCCTAATCTCTAAGTTGAAGGCCACGGAAAAGGGATAAAGTAAAATGCATATATTATTCAACTCTGCCTCTTAACATCCTCTCACATTACTAGTAATAAAAAATCATACCTCCAAGTTGCAGTCACTTCAGTGGCAAGCATTCTTTCTTGAGTTTCAGGAAGAGATGTGTACTTATCCCTAATGAAACCTTCAAAACCTGACTGTTCACGTGAAAGATAAAAATGAAGAGAGAGCAACCATATCAGACTTATCCTATCAATGGAGAAAACGTTAGGTGCACAGGTTCAAGCGCACCCTTTGCACTCCCTGCCCTTAGATAATGTGGGTCCCTCATGGGGCCTTCAAATCCAAGGACTGAGGAAGCATTGGGTGCACACCACGCTCTGCATTTAAAAACCTGTCCTATCAACGATGCATCTGCAGATTGCTGATGCCAACTGGGGTGGAAATTCTTGCCTGGACCAGGGCCTACTAGATTGGGTTCATCAAAACCGTTGATTTTGGAGGATCCACGAGATCAAAGGGTGTCATGGATAGTGTCCAGTGGACACGGCTTCCTAGAAGAAATTCCCATCTAAGGTTTCAAAACTTGACTTTGCTTCCTCCATGCATGCCAGATACTTTGGAAGTCCCAAAATTATCTAAATAGTTTTAGTAGAAATAGAACTTGATGCATTGTGTGCTCACAATAACCAAACATTTCAAGAATGACGAAAGATATGGACAAAAAATCAGATTCTCAAGTAGTGGCAAATTATTGTTACACATACAATATAGCGAACCTACACTGAACATACATCAAAATTGAATAATACCACAAAGCCTCTGTCAAAAGCAAAGGTGATTAAACAGAAAATATAAATGTGCCTTCTATCCTTTTCATATGTTTTAAAGAGACAAGCTTTCAGATATGCTTTTTGCCATCATAGGTGACGAAATTCTAGACTTAAAAAAGAAATTTGAGACAATTCTAGGCGTGACAGGAGAATTTGTACTAACAGGTGAAAAAAGTACATCTTGACCAGGATTTCTGAAATGTACCTAGAATGCGGATAGAATAGCAGCAAGATGAATTTCAAAGAAAAGAATTTGAACATTACTGCACTTCACATGACATGCAATTGTTTGATTTGGGAAGAAAAAATGCCAACTTCCCAAGGGATCCTACCAGCTCTGAAGCCAATTAAGGTTAAAGAATTTATGAAAGATAGCTGGAGCGTAGACTAGCTTACCTGCTATGCCCGAAGTCAATTCTAGAGCACCAGACTTTTTCACAGTTACTTCTGTTGTATGCTTCTCTGATCCAAGTTTAAATCCTTCAGTAAAGTAGAGTGAAAAAACGTAAGTCCTTGTGATGCTGACTTCTTATGTAATGATCTCTTAATGGTTGTGGCAACAGCTTTAATGTGATTTAACATGACTTCACTGGAGGATAAATTTAAAATTACAAGTCAGACACTTGTCATATTCACACAGCGATAGTGTTGACTAAGGAGCAAAAACCAGGGCAAAACGTTTTTCAGTTGCCCGTGTAAAGTTGATCCAAAGTTGAAGTGAACATATCTCCAAACACTCTGATACCATCAATTGCCCCTTCCGATACAGGGATGTGTCAAAATTGATCCCGCATCACTAAAATTCAAGCCATTGAACCTCAAAACTCTATCACAGATTTTCATAGAAGGTCAATATCCTGAAAGGTTTTTATTCTCCCCAAAGGGGATTTTGAAACACAGAATCGCAGATAAAGAGGTTCTTATGAGAGCATTTCTCCAGCATTACTTGATATGATATTGTCCTAGATTCAGAAAATTATTCAAGTCATATGCATAACAAGTCAGGCAACTCTATCAGCACATTTCTGTACAAACAGAACAACAGTACAGAAAACCAAAAAAAGAAACATGGTCATTATCAGGCTTTTTATCTAGGCAATACCATTTATTGAATTGAAAACTATTCAACACTTAAGATTGCTAAAGATGAAAAGGCCTACCATGTTCATGAGGTTGTCCATCCACATATACTCGTTCCCAAGGCTTCTCCACAATTTTGATTACAGCAGTTGTTACCTAGATTCAGAAATAAACGTAAAAACATCAGTGCTACTTATAGAGTATCTAACACTGAGTGCTATGAGCTTAATCCGATTGTTAGTGCAGACCACTTGTAACAAGTAGAACCACAACCTGTCCCATGAAGCATGGTCATTTACACAAGAATTGTTCAAGGATCTGATAATTGCTTCTCTCAGTCATATGCAGGTTAGTTATCCCAGTTAGATCAAGAAAGAGTATCATAACTTCAGGTGGCACCATGGTCGCTCGATTTTGCCCAGCTATCGATGGCATGCTTATGATACACTTCTGATAAAACATATGCCAAAGCCTAACAGCATCAAAATGGTTTGCTTTGATCAATTAAAGAAATTGTACAGACTATAAGCCTAACAGCTTATCCACTTCCAAACACACTTGTCATATATCCCTTTCCCATTTTGATGCCTTATATGACATGATAACAAGCAGACATGTGATGCACAGGCAACGATGTTGTTCTCTTCTGGGGCAGACAACATGACCATGCAAACCTTTTCTTTCCTATCAACAGATTATCTAATATTTCCTCTCAAGCAATACGTCTGAGCTATTAATAACCGCTTCCCGATTTTCTTTTTTACTTTTTTAAACGTGATCAGTCATGAGTTCGTGCCACGGCTCCCATCCATAACAAGATCTCCATATACAACCGAATCCAAACAGTGAAACACAAAGGACTCCAAATTATATTCCTGGATCTTTAGCTGTAACAGTGGCAAGATACAGTAACCTCCTCCTGGCAACAAAGTAAAATCCATTCCAGAGAATGACTAAATTGTCTTCTGATATTCTCTCCCAGAATAAGGTATGTGCTGACCTCTTTATAGAACGAAGTGAAATGCTTTGCAAGCAAAATTGCAAAATGCTCCACCGAGAGTTGCTCCGAACATTCCTTCGCTTTCACGTACACCTAAACAAAAGCTCCAACCTCGTCAAACCAGACTAGAATTATTGTATTACAACAAACAAGTCCGAACATGCTACTCCCCATAACTCGCTAGCGCCCTTGGCCGGAGTAAATAGCAAGCTACACGACCCGCAATACTAAAGAGCACAGGACAATCGAACGAACGCACCCCCGTCTACATCACCGACCGGACAAGAGCAGAGAGACGATTCAAATCAACCACCATGGCCAGCTCAAACGGGCGAAAAGCGGGGGGATAGAAGACATTAGGTACCGTGTTCTTCATGGTGTCGGTGGCGACAACGCCGGAGTTGTTGCCGCGGGCGTACGCGCCGACGATATCGGAGAAGAGACTGATACTGACGTCCCACTCGACCATGGAATGGCGGCCGCCGCCGGCCCTCCAGACCCTGGCCACCCGGACCCTGTCTTTGCCGTGCCTCTGCTCGAAGCTGAAGCCTTCCAGGCCGCCGGCCATCGCCGATGATCCGCCGGTCACGGTGAAGGGGGGGGGGGGTTTTGAATTCGAGAGGGTCGGAGGTGCGGCGAAGTTACTCGCAGTGAGAAGATCCGACGAGGAGGACGATGACGATGCTGCTGCTGCTGCTGCTGCATTATGAGTCATATAATTAAAAACGCTGCTTTTTACGTGCCTGGACAGCGTTCCTAACTCCACGCTCTCTGGAGGCGCGTGCGTTGAGGAGCTTTCCCAACACACCAGCATTTTCACGGCCCGAAAAAAAATAATTTTAAAAAAAAGTGGCGGTAATTGGACAAAGCCAAATGATTGATATTAGTTTTTTTTGACATAAAAAATAGGAAAAAAACCACTAAAAACCCCAAACTTTACCCTTCGTGACACATTTACCCCGAACTTTTTTTGTGACACCAAAAATCTTAAACTTTGCTATTTGTGACACATTTGCCCCAATGTACTGTAGCTTAGGGTATTTTAGTCTTTTTCCTTTTTTTTATATATTTTTTATGTTTTTTTTTCTTTTTTCCGGCGGGCTGCCCTCGCCGACGAGGTCTCTGGCGACCTTGCCGGCGAAGTTTCCGGCGAGGGCGAGCCATGCCGGCGCCTTGCCCGACGCCGGCGAGGATCCAAGCGAGGGCGAGCCTCGGGCGAGGCGCCGGCGAGGCTCGCCCTCTCCTGGGCGAGCGAGGGCAAGCCTCGCCGGCATTGGGCGAGACGCCGGCGAGGCTCACCCTCGCCGGATCTAGCGAGGGCAAGGCTCGCCAGAAACCTCGCCGGCAAGGACAACCCACCGGAAAAAAGAAAAAAAAACAAAAAAAAATTAAAATACCCTAGGCTACAGTATATTGGGATAAATGTGTCACAAATAGCAAAGTTTGGGATTTTTTATGTCACAAAAAAAAGTTCGAAGTAAATGTGTTACAGGGGGTAAAGTTTGGAGTTTTTAGTGATTTTATCCCTAAAAAATATGAAATCGGTAAAAGACTCAATCAGATTATGGCAGATTAGGGAGTAGAAAGACTTCAACCAGAGCTTTCTTTCAGAAGGTAAAAAGGATGGTGAAAGCTCGGATGGCGATTGATTGGACCACCAATAATACACTAAAATGGTCAAGTGTGTGTGTAGAAACGTGTGAAAAGTAATTTGCCTCCATTGACCAAACAGTCGTGCTTCTATTGAAGGGCAGAACATCCATGTGCGCGAAGCGACATCCATATCACATGTGAAGTAAGGAATCGTAATTAAAGTCCCTTTAATTAAAAAAATTTATTTGTTTTCAGAGTTTGGGACATGGAGGAAAACAAAAGAAAGAAAGAGTAATCTCAGAAGAAGAAGAAGAAGAAGAAAATGTTCAAATTAGGGGTGTGCAAAAAACTCGGTACCCGCCCAACCAGCCCAGGACCGCCCGAAACCGGACCAGGACCAGTGGGTTCTAAGGGTTTCGGTCCGGTTCCCGGTTCCAATTTTTTGGAACCGGTGAGTACCGGTCCGGTTCCTGGTTCCGGTTGTGGAACCGCCCACCCAGACCGGACCGGTATAATATATATAAGATAATATTTTTAATTTTTAATTTGATACTCTCCCACAAGTTGTGAGAGTGCTCGTCCGGTTTCCGGTTCCGGGTTGCAGTCTTGTTATTGAAAGTGCTCGTCCCACTCGCTACTAGCCTTTTGCCGCTCGCCACTCGTTGCGCTCGGTCCAATCCGAACCCATTGGGTCGGTTGGTCCAGGGTTAAACCTGGTACAAAAAATGAAAGAAAAAAATTATCGATTGGTCTCGGGTTGATCCTGGACCGGACCGAACCCATCGGGTCGGTCCGGTCCTCGGTCCTAGGCTCAATAGGGTTGGTCCTCGGTCCCAAAAATTGAGGACCAACACTGTGCGGGTTGGTCCTAGAGTTAGGGGGTGGACCGGCCCAACCTGGACCATGCTCACCCCTAGTTCAAATTGATTCGATTAGTTACTGTTTTATTGCCTTTACTTTCATTGGTAGGCAGGTGGTTTGCACGCGCTAAGATGAGCAGTGGGCAGGTCGCCAGGTAGAACAAGAATAGTAAACGCATTGACCCGGGCTAGTGGTAATATAACCGGCCCACGGACAAAAGGTCCGGTGGTTTACCGTTTGCCGTGAGAAAACAGATTCTCTCCGGCGGAGTTGTCACCATCTCTCATCATGGGCCCGGCGGCGCTCGGTGCGGACCGGGCAGGCCCCCAGCCCGACGCATAAGCGGGCCGTGCCCGTCCGTCTCGATAACATACCGGGCCATGCCTCGGGATGATTGGCCCGCGGCTTAAGCATTAATAGGCCGTGTAATGTTGTGCTGTGTCTGTACCTGTACCTGTGCCTTGGAAAAATTAAGGAACCAAATTAAATAATTCATCATTGTAATTTTTTTTTACTTGAAGGAAGGATTCTTACACCGTGATTTTTTTTTATTGCATCGGGATGATCACGAGACGCGTATCAATGCAACAAAAGCATCACCAAATCTAATCTCCAAGGTGGCTCGAATTAGCTGCCGACCTGGAAGCAGTTGCTAGTAGCTGCCCCTTAGGCGGCATTTGTTCATCGGCGCTCCTCGCCATTTACATGTACGCCTTTCACGTGATATAATTTTTCACGGCGAAAGAAAAACCTCAAATTCAAGCGTAGGAACGTACTTTTATCTGTGATAGGTTTAATCTTTATACCAACGTAGTGCCGTGGTTTTAAGATGGATTTCATACTTTTCACAACGCGAACAGGAAATTATAACTGCGAGCTAGAGATTAAGACATGGCGCCAAAGATGAGTTACATCGATGAAAATACTGGTCAAAACAATCTTTACGTGTCGGATGTCTTTATTACACGAAGAACATCACAATTGCAAATTAAATAAGTTAGGGGAATAAAATGTACTTAATCATTTCCAAATTAACTTGTAGAGAAACAATGACGAACAAGTTGTCCTGTCGAACTTTTAGACGCAGCTTTAATTGATGGATACATCTGAAATTACATTATTGTTGGAAGATCTCTATTTTCCTCTAAAATGTGACAATAAGAAACATTTTAAAATCTTGGGAAAAAAAAATTGGAATGGGTTGTCGACGTTTCGTTATTAGGTTTTGTTTGTTTCGTGAAAAATAAATGATTCAAAGAGCATTTTCCGGAAAATGATCGCTTATATTTACTTACAAAAATGAACGAATGAGAAAAGTAATTTCGTCATCTACGGAAATATTAATACATGGATTGTCATCGGTAATGAAATCATTTTTCATTTGCTAATTATATCAGTGGACACAAATGAATTTTTTTCAGAAAATGTTTTGCAAGTAATTTATTTTTTAGCGAATCAAATGGAGTAAAAGGAAAGAGCCAAGTATATAAGTCGAAAAATATATACAGAAGCAAGATATATTAAAATCATGAAAAATCTGAACTTTGTCTTGTTAATTTATGGGTTAATATCAGGGGTGTCAGAACCGAACTGGAAAATTGAACCGAGATACGAACCAAACTAAACCGCAAATTTCGTGCATTTCGGTTCGGTTTCGATTTCGGTTCGGATCATTGAAATTAACCAATTTTTTTTTCAGTTCGGTTTCGATCAATTCGGTCGATCCAAACTGAAATAAACACTCTCCCTCTTGCCTAGACTATCCTCACGGCCCTCCACACTCTTCCTCTCGCCGCCGTCCCTGCTCTTCTTCTTCTTCCTCCCCGTTGACTCGCTCGAGTCCCAAGCCTCGACTTTGCCATTGCCGCCCCTGCCGCCGCCGCCGCCGCCATTGCTGGTGACGACACTCAGCTCTCTCGAACCCTAAACACGGAAAACCCTCCAAATCATCAAACCCCATGAATCAGCATCCATGGCTCTCCAAGAAACTCCCCCCCCCCCAAGAAACTCCCCGAAAAAAATCTCCCAAAAAAAAATGATAAATTACGCCGGGAAAAAAAGGCTCGAAATGGCTGACACGGTGGCGGCGGCGATCGCTCCGGCGGGGAGGGTTTCCGAATCGATCGGCGGCGGATGGCGGCTCAATTTGCAGATGCGGCGGTCGAAGAACCGAGAGCGCGTCGGCAAGAAGAAGAAGAAGAAGAAGAAGAAGATCGAGAGGATTTGGGGGTCGAGTTTGGCCTTTCGGCGAGAAGAAGAGAGAGGAAGAGAGGGGTGTGTGCGTCTGTGTGCGTCGTGTTCTTTCTCTAATTTTTTTTTCTCTTTTTGTGAATTTCCTGCGGGTGGAATTCACCGAGAATGAAAAAAATGTCATTTTGTGGTGCGGTTGCATTTTTTTTTTATATTATTCGATTATTACTGTTATTATTACTGTTATTATTTTTTAATCTGTTTAATTCCTGAAATTTTCTATTTTTTTTGGGTTAAGCCTTTTTTATCCGGAAATCTTAACAATGTTTCTTTTTTTTTTTTTGCTGACGTAGGGATTTTTAAAAAATTATCATAAAAAAATTATCATGAAATTTTTTTCATGAAAACAGAAAATCGAGCCATTAATAAAAAAGCAAAAAAAAAAAACAAAAAAGAAGAAGAAACCGAAAACCAAACCGAACCAAATCGGCTTATCGGTTCGGTTCCAATTCGGTTCGGTTCTTATTTGGTTCGGTTCAAGGAGGCACCCTTAACGGTTCGGTTCGGTTCGATTTTTCAAGAAAACCGAATCGAACCGAACTGTTTACGGTCCTAGTTAATACCACGAAAAGCCCCAAACTGGTATATCTGCAACAATTTTACTCAAAACTAATTTTTTAACCACTAAAAACCCCAAACTGGCACACTTGTGACAGCTTTACTCAAAATTAATATTTTGCCTACTAAAAACCTCAAACTGATACCTTTACCCTCTGCTAGATTTCGTTAAATTGAATTAATACCACAAAAAATCACAAAATGGTAGACCTGTAACAAATAGAGTGTAAAACATAAAACTGGGACATCAGTCAACTATCGTGTAAAGAAATTTGATAGTAACATTTAACGGAAATAAATTAAGAGTAAATTTGTTACGGATATACTAATTTGAGATAAATTGTGATTGGTATATGAGTTTTTTGTGTTATTAATACTTAATTTATCGATTTCTGCTGGAATTCGTGCAATCGATGCTCTGTTTTCTGCACTCATTCGTGTCCTGTCTCGAAGTTATGCGCTTCCCTGATTCCTTCCCTGCGTTCTTGATTTGCCAGTCGCCGCGCGCGTAGGCACCACCCATCATCGAGTCCTCGAGCCTTCTCGGGTTTTCCTCAGGCGACAGCTCGCGCAGGGGAACGGCAATGGCGAGCTCAGCCTCCGAAGAAGGGCCAGGAGGAAGGCGCGAGAAGAGGGTGGTGGTGGTGATCGGCGGCGGCGTCGGGGGTTCCCTCGTCGCCAAATCCCTCCAGTCCTGCGCCGACGTCGTCCTTATCGATCCGTAAGCCTCATTTCTCTTCAAAAGGACTCGTTTTTATCATCTACCGGAGCTGAATTTGTGCAAATGGATCCAATTCCTTCGAATTTTCGCTCGGGTCTCTTTTTGTTTTATGCTTTTGTTGGCTTAATTCCCAAAGAGTCTCGTTTCTGTGGATGAAAGATACGATCTGTCTGCGAGTCCTGTAGGATAGATAGGGCATTCACTTCGCAGCTCTCGAGTGATGACATGGGTTGAGTTATTGGTGACCTAGAGATGTGAACAGTTACCATAGCTTGGAGCGCAAGCTAATGGGGGTCAAAAGCCGAGTCCGAGTTTCCGCGCTTTTGTTGACACGGTAGATGACATTGAATTTGTATGGTACCATGTCCTCCTTTTGAAATTAATCTGTTTGTGGAGTAACCCTTTTCAGGTATATTGTTGTAGAATTTGTAATTGCCTCCTTTGAACGCGAATAGTTATTTCTGCCATTCTGCATTAGATGCGTTAGCAGATAGATGGTTATGCAGAAATCATAGAAGTGAATGCTATATAATGTACTTTACGCTGGAATAGTCTGTTCTGGAGTTGTCGCCTTTTTGAAAACCGCGAAGTGGACAACAAGTTTGGAGACATAGTTTTCAACTAAGCTGATTTGCGTATCAGAAGTTAAGTCGTCTGTTTTAGTGTTAGATACGTGGAACCCTTAGTCTTTCTTCGCCTTTCACATTTTGCTATTTTTATCTGACAATAAGTTACTCAAATGGGGCTAGGAAGGAGTATTTTGAGATCCCTTGGGCAAGCTTGAGGGCAATGGTTGAGCCATCTGTTGCCGAAAGATCAGTTATTGACCACGGAGATTACTTCACCAGTGGCCAGATTGTCTGCGCTGCTGCTGTGGACATTAGAGATGGCGAAGTGTTGACTGCCGATGGCTCCAGGTTCCCATTTGACTATCTTGTCATCGCCACGGGGCACAAAGATTTAGTTCCCAGATCTAGAAGTGAACGGCTTATCCAGTACAAAGCAGGTGAGCATAACAAAGTCCGAAAGTTGAAAGCTCAATGATGTGACCATCAAAAGAGTCAGAATCCTACAATTCTGGTCATCAGACAATCCCCAGTGACAGAGGTTCATTCGTGCAAGTTATCTGAATGTTTTAGTTGATTACATTGAAAAATGTAAGAAACATAGCTAATGTCTGTCTCAAACTGTTAGCAGTGGTCGAGTGATGATCGTCTTTCCATCTCAATAAACATTTGGAAAGCTTTTAATTTCTTATCTGAGCCAATTGCTCAAGTAACTTGTCTTTTTCTTTACATTCCAGAGTGTGATAAGATAAAATCTGCTAATTCCATCTTGATCGTTGGAGGTGGCCCTACTGGCGTGGAACTCGCCGGTGAAATCAGTGTTGACTTTCCAGATAAGAAGGTGACGTTGGTGCATCGAGGGTCTAGGTTGCTTGAATTTATTGGTCCTAAGGCCTCCCAAAAGACGCTCGACTGGTTGACATCGAGGAGGGTTGAAGTGATCCTGGAACAATCAGTTGATTTAACCACCGTGTCAGATGGCACCTATCAAACATCTGCAGGAGAAACCCTCGAAGCCGATTGCCATTTTTTGTGCACGGGGAAGCCAATTGGTTCATCATGGCTTAGGGAGACTATGCTAAAGGATAGCTTGGATAATCGTGGAAGATTGATGGTTGATGAGCAATTAAGGGTTAAAGGTCACAAAAACGTCTTTGCCATAGGAGATATCACAGACATTCCGGTAAGATTGGCCAACTTTACCATGGTCTAGTTTGTTCCACTTAGTTCTCCTTTGTCCCTGTTGTTTGATCTACTGTAACATTCATTGTGTCCTACATTGTCTTTAGATGTTAGCTTTTCATGGTTTTCCAAGGCTTGAATTAGCATGAATTACCCTTTGATAGTTTTGTTTTAACTTCAGGAACTAAAGCAAGGTTATTTGGCTCAACGACATGCAGAAGTTACCGTCAAGAACTTGAAGCTTTTGATGACTGGAGGGAGAGAAAGCAAGATGGCCACTTACAAGCCTGGTTCAGCAATCGCTCTTGTTTCGCTTGGCAGGAAAGAGGCCGTGGCGCAGTTTCCCCTGATAACTGTGATTGGATGCGTCCCTGGCAGGATAAAATCCGGGGATCTGTTCGTGGGGAAGACGAGGAAACAACTCGGCTTGAACCCACAGTCCTCTCCATTGAGTCGGAGACGAAAAGTATGTCGATATTCGAAGTCAATACCGTCTTATTGATCCAGATGTGTGATGTGAAAGTCTCCTGATCTCGAATCCAAGCGAACTCATTGAATTATCAATTATTTCAAGAAACTGGTTAATTCATATTGATTCCTGACATGTTCTCGATAATCGGCAGTCTTCTCGTTTATTTTGTTTTGCGATCTTGGTCTTGCCTCCCTTCCGATTATCTAACGTGACCAACGTTACGATTGAATTAGCTTTGCCTGAATAAGCCAAAGTTCTCTCGTTGAGAGTTTAATTGGTCTGAGGCACATAAACTCATTGCCTCTGGAAGAAGAAACAGAGTATAAGGACAACAGCAGTTCCGAGGCACACGGGATGCAGACTCTCGCCGGTTGCCCAGCGACGGTCCTCACAGACCGAGGCAAGGGTCATCACCTCAGCAGCTTGACAGAGTCACCCTGGTTTGCAAGTCCGGCAAGTTAGAGGTGTCGGAGGACTAATTGCGAAAACGATATGCTTTGGCGAGCCAAAATATACACGAACCAAGGAACTTGGCATGTCGATGTTGTGGATTTCTGCCGAGGAAAAGGCTGATTCTTTTGAAGCATCATGTTCTTCTTACTTTTTAGCACGGTTACACCATCATCGCTTGGTAAAACAATCTTATGAAGCCGTGTGATGGTGCTGTAAACTGCGCGATGGTGTGGTCTAGAGCTTGAGCATTCTTCTTACTTTTTAGCACGGTTACACCATCATCGCTTGGTAAAACAATCTCCTGAGCCCAGCCTTCGTGGACGCGGGCTTGGGTGCCAAGGCATAGGGCATGGGCACCAGGGGGTTCGGACCCGGCCTTGATGGACTCGGGCCTGAACACTAGGGTCCCGAGCTCAGTATCAATGGAGCTCGATTCGGCCTCAATGGACTAATGCTCGGGCATTGGAGACTTGGTCCCGGCTTCAATGCACCTGACTCGGGTGTTGAAGACTCGGGAACTAGCGTTGGATTTTCGTGTTCAAATGTAGAGTTTCAGTATAAGCATCAATACCTATTCATATTTTGGAAAATGATTTTCCTGAATTTAAGCATAATTTTCTCGTTGATCAGGAAAATATTTTCTGTCGACTCAATTGAATACTTGAAAAATGAAGAAAATGTTTTTCTATAAATATTTTTCGTCAAATGAACGGAGCATTTGCCGTCATTCCTTACCGCCATTTCCATTCGGTCCTTGGGGACTTGTCTGAAGCCCAAACGAGGGCCCAATTCACGCTGGCCCACTCACGCCACACAATATTATTAAAAAAAAAAAAGAGGAAGGTAAAACGAGCGGATCTTGCCCAATCCTTTCACGGAAGCTTCTCTTCCGGTTTCCTTACGAGCGAAGGAGAACGCGGTCCCTTTCCGGTTTCATCGTATCGGTAAAGATCAACGCTCGACCGTGTCGTATCTCGTCCCTCTGTTTTCGTGAATTATCTCGTACCCACCTGTTTTTTTCTTTCTTTTTTTTCTGTTGGTTGGTCGAAAGTACCCACCTGTTCATCCGCGGCGATTTGCAGGGATTCGAAGGACGGGAGGGAGGAAAGGAAGGAGGAGATGAAGCGAGTGTTCGGCGTCAAGAAAGACAAGGAACCTCCCCCCAACGTTCAAGATGCCTCCGAGCGGGTACGATTTCTTGCTCCGTTTTTTTTCCCATCTGGGTTTGGCCGCCGTATAGCTCGCGCGGCTTAATTTGGATGCTCGTCGTCAAGAGCGAGCTCAAGCGGCAATCCCCATCGGTACAGAAAAAGGAGTTGACCGTCGAAGAAGGGATGGAATTCCTATCGCTAATGGGGGTTGCAGGAGAGATTTCGAGAAAAGTGGGGTTGTCTGTCGTGTTTCGCGAAAAGACGCGGGTGTCCATGGATTTTGACCCTTTGATAATTGCTAGGTTTTCTTCCAGGGAAATTTCTTACAAGTTATATGATAGATGTATTCTGGTGGGAAATCCAAAGTATTTGACCCCTATACTTTCTGTACGTAATTTGCTTTAGTGGTGCTGTCGCCCAAACAAATTTGAATCCCACGTTTGGATCTTTTGTGTTCATATTTTTGTCGAGATTGGCCGAATTTTGTTATGCGGGCTACCCTTTTTTCTTAGGAGCAATGCTAAATTGTCTGTGTCTTTGCTCAGATTACTAAGAGGGGTGACTCAGTGGATGAGAAGATCAAGAAGCTAGATGCTGAACTCAGCCGATATAAGGAACAAATAAGAAAGACTCGGCCTGGTCCTGCTCAAGAAGCTGTGAAAGCTCGAGCAATGCGGGTTCTCAAGCAAAAGAGAATGTAAGTCATTGAACAGATTTATTACTGTATCTCACTCAAAGAAAAGTTGCTCTATCGAAAAAATAAATCATGAGATAGTTATCATACTACAGTATTGTGTACACAATCTTAACTTTCTTAATGGTATTTGTTTTAAGTTTAGAAAATCTGTTTCCCTCAACCTATAAGAATTGTTTTGAGAGCTGTTTCCAAGTTGGGTTTGCACGTCTGATATACAACAACCGGTTTGTGATTAAAGAAGATTGTATCTCACGTGACGAGGAATGATTGCGCTGGTTGTGGTTTTTTATTTAGGGAAATGTCATTACCATAATGGATGGTTTAGGTTGTCCATATAATGATTTTTTGGTCCTTATGTGTCCTCCATCTTCTTATGGAAACAGGTATGAAGGACAACGTGATATGCTGTACAATCAAACATTTAACCTTGATCAAGTTGCATTTGCTTCAGAGGGTATCAAAGATGCTCAGCAGACTGTATGTTTTAGAAACTTTTTCCTCATTTTTATATTTCAAGTACAATTTCCTAGACAGGTATCATGGCAACATTGGGAATATCTCAGCGATGGACTTCATCTTTGTCTTTCATATAATACATTGACTTCTTCTCCCTTATTTTTTTGTTTTAACTGCCTTTGGTTGTTTTTTACAAGGGACTAGAGTTTAGTAGTTGTGGTGGTCTTGATCTATTACGTCGTATTTATTTATACTCCCTTCCACTCTTTTTGGCAAAGCATATCCAAACTATGACCTTTGTTTGTATAGGTTGGTATTCATTATTATCTCAGTTCTGTGTAGTTTTATAGCTGATTGAATATTGTTGCCTTGCTGGCAAGAATTGCATATCCAAACAATGTCGTCTTGCAGTTAAATCTCATCCTCAGTGGATGCTACCATCCCAATATTGAGTACTTCAAAGTTATGGCAGCATACTGTGGGTGATTTATATGTTTCTCATTAAAGATCTAATTGTATGAACTGTTGGTACAAGGTTTGTGTATGTCCTCTAATTTATAGGTGGATATGGCCTATAGCTCTAGCATGCAAAAATTGGCTGAAAGATTGATTAACCACAAACTCTGGTCTGATTTCAGTTGTTTTGCTGCCAATGCAGCATGGTTTAGAAAACTATTATTTATACTTACCTACAACTAGAAGTGTTGAGATCGTAGGAGATCATGCATTGGACCCTGGGAAAGACTTCTGGATTTCGGGAACTAATTTTAATTCTAGATTGCTTTGTTCAATTATACGTAGCTTTGGATGCTTCTGTTAATTTCATAACCTGATATTGTTAGACTACTGATTATGGGGTTTATTTACTGGTCTTACACATCCTTTTGCTTGATCTTATTCCAGATGTCAGCTTTGAAATCCGCCAACAAGGAATTGAAAGGCATGATGAAAACCGTGAAGATTCAGGACATAGATGTATGTTAATCACCATACATTTCCCTTTTAATTTCTTTTAGGTCTACTATTTCTAATCATGCCACTCTTTCGTGCAGAGCTTGCAAGATGAGATGATGGACCTAATGGATGTAAGCAATGAGATTCAAGAGACCTTGGGTAGAAGCTACAATGTTCCTGATGATATTGACGAGGATGAACTCCTGGATGGTAAGAAATTACAGAATCCGTTTTCAGTGTGTTCATGTAAGGAGAAATCACAATTACCACCTAGGCTGTTTGACAGAAGTACTGTTTTTAGCTAGTTTAGCATGGGGAGTGAGAGCTGGTAATCTTATTTAAGAGTTAAGACTTGGATCTTGGTGAAGGTGGACCACTGTAAGAATAAATGCTCATTCCCAGGGTACTCTGTCCACTGTACCTGCTAGATATACATGGATGTGGCTCTTCATCCAAGTTTATTTTCAGTAGAAAAGAGGCATTAAATGACTCATATTGTATGTATTACATGGACCCAGACAAATATTGTTGTGCAGGTGCATCTGTTGTGCTTATATTTGAAATGAATGTAACAAATTATGACAAGATAAATAGAGATCTTAGTTCGGCATGCCAGCATCATCCTTGCCAATTTTGCAATGCAGAGCTTGACGCTTTGGAAGCAGACATGGGAATGGAGTCAGAAGTTGGAGTTCCTTCTTACCTGCAACCTGATAAGGAATCTGATCTGGAAGAGCTCAACTTGCCTTCAGCACCAACAGGACATGCAGCACCAGCTGGCAGAACCAATGCCCAGGTAAATCTCATATAGCTTGTTTTGAATATTCATTACCAGTGGTCCATTAATTAACTGTCCTACATCTGCAATAAAATGTACATGTGCTCATGCTAAATGTACAGAAAATGCATGAGCCAGCAATTTTCTTCCCCCTCCCTTTCTCCGATTTCTGTGAAGGGTTGTTGTACCCCAATTTTCTTCACCATATGAAGCAGTCCGGTTTAAGATGCATGTCTCCTGACTGTCTTCTTTGTTAAATCCGGATTGAAGTCCTTTCTAGTAAGTCACTCGAGTACACTCTTCCCTCAGTAGAATGCTTCGTAGTTTTCATAGTCCACTAAAAGGCCTCTAGGCATTTGTCTTAATTTAGCTCTAATGGGATTCTATGTCAAACTTTATGCTCCCCTTTGCATGTCTTTCTATAGTGAGGATTGGACCTCCACAAATGATGGTTTTGTGTCTCTAATTTCGATGTATTGTTCTAATATACATATGCATATATGCACATGATATTTATGCTGATGCACACTTCAAGCATTCATTATCTGTTACTGAACGTTCTCTCTTTTCATGAATATCAGTATTCCCCCCTCTCATCTTCTTACTGCTTTCCTTTTGAATTTTATGCTGAACAGGCCGATGATGAACTGGGCTTACCTGCTGTTCCTCACGCATCGATACGTAGTTAATGATTCAGCAGACTGTCTGTGCAAGATTGCTGTACGGGCATACCCTCTTTGTAAACATGTTGTGCAGTTTGTTATTTTCGTTACTTCTCCCAGGTAACATTTCTCTTGGATAGGGACACTAGCTTCCATGATTTTCTGTACGATGTGGCGGTCAAGATGGCGGTTGAATCTGTTGGTTAAAACGCGGATGTGCAAGGGCAGAGTGCTAGCTTGTAATGGGATGATTTCCTTTGTTCTTTGTGCTTATGCATCGATTTATTTCAGCATAATTCTGCTGCAACTTTCTCGTAAACTGGCAAATGCATCCTGGCTCACTTGTGCTAAGTAGAGATAAACCTGAACTCGCGTCACTGACAGGACTTCTTTTTCGACATCTTCTCCAAATGCATCATGTCTCGTGGATGGATCTTGCCGTGCCTTCTTGCACTTTCGATTGTTCTACTTGGCAATTTTCCTGTGTGATCAAGACTTTCATGGCAATGCCAGTATAACGATTGAAGCAATTGTGTATTGAATTCACCAACTCGAATGCTTAATCTATAAGAAGGGGGTAAGACTTGGTCTCGATTCGCGCTCGTGCTCTGTCCGATGGATTAGTCGTAAAACATTATATAATATATTGTTATAAAACGTCAAATGCGGGAGAAATTTTCGTGATTACCGTTAGAATAAGCGATTTCCTATTTGCTAAGTCAAGTGTCGATGTCTCGGTAAATTGCATATGTTACGAGTCACGACAGATTTTCATACATTTTAAATTACGATAATTTTACATATATTTTGAATCACTTTTCTCTATCACATAGCTGTTGTTCCTAACTTGATCTTTAGTACTTAATAAGAAGTTTGAAATTAAATTGAGACTATAAATTTGTACTTAAAATATTTTACTTTCATTGACCAAAACTTTGAACTTTTATTCAGAGGAGAAAAGCTCCGCCTCATAGAAGTTAAAATTATCAAACGTGCCAAAGTCTCTCTTATTGCTTATGAAACTTTTAAATTTAAATTTTGGAAAAGAAAGGCTCCTCTCATTATAAATAAACGCATTAAATTTCCAGAAGGCCATTTGAGTATAAACATCAGATTAGATGTCATTTAGGAGCATAGCAGCAAAATGAACATTAACAGGCCTCCTTCGCTTATTTGGACCACTTGCACACCAGAAAAACATTCATCAAGAACAGTTTCCAAAGAAAGTGACAAACTCCAAACTTCAAACTGCCCTCTTTCTTTTGCAGCAGGCAAAATGTGCTCGATGAAGCTTCCAGAAAACACATCTCGACCGTGAGGAACAACATGAACGTGTCGCGGAAAGGAGGAATTTCCGACAGCAAGCAAGCCTATATTTGCACCGTGCTTACCGCAACTTAAGGTGTCGGACCCAATTTGTCGCTCAAAATTGAGGTCTTCCACCTGATTTACAAGAACGCATGTATGGGAGATACCGAGCCAAGAGATGCCTACAGATCTGACATTTTCTTTTTTCCATGTTTATGCACTCTCAGGAGAACACCACACCAGTGCAACAAAAGACCCAATACACTGAGTGCAAATTGCACATTAACGCCAAAGTTTTTCATGATTCGCCGAAGTTCAGCACTTCAGTTAAGATTGAGTTTTTCCATGCCTAACAACTGCCAAGCAGATTCTGAAATAGCAGCACCAGCACCAGCACCAGCACCAGGACTTGCCTCAAAATGATTCCTGAACCTGCTGTTTGGTGAACTTGCAAGACCTAATTTCAGTTTCCCAAGTTCTTTCTTCATAGACTGATATTGCCCTGTTAAAAGAAAAATTCACTCTATTAAAAGGCACGAACTGATAAAGGATTAACAGTGTCAGTCAGCAATCATACATGATCCTCGTGATACCTTCAATGCAATCTAAGCCCAAAGAAATAACATAATGGTTACTCTTATCATGGTTTTACTTTTAGGACGGAACGAATGCGAAATTGCTGAGAAGGTCTAATCTCAAGAACATATATCAGCCAAAATTTCTCAGAAATGACAGGTGACAAGTTGACAAGCAACCCAAAGAATTTCTCATGTTACACCACGAGAGAACAGTTATACCCTCTAGCGGACATAGGTAAATCCCTTCTAATCACATGGAAAGAGGAGAAGAAACTCAAGAATAATGCAGGACAATAATTTGGGAGCATCTATTTCAAATCTAAACAGGATTTACGACAAAAAATCATTGTCATTATCGGAACTTAAGAGGAGACTCACCCTCCAAGAGTAACTTTTCCTGCCGCAGTCCGGCAATCTGTTGCTTCAAGCTGGCATTCTCCATGGTCAAAGCAGAACGGTGCCGAAGCAGAGAAGTAACTCTGACTGCTAACTCTGATTCAAAAGCCTGTATATTGAGATCAAGGTTCATGCTTTAGTTTTCATCTGAGTTTTAGATACAATCTTTGCTCGTGTAGATATCTTTAATCAAGAATGGATAAATAATACGGAAAATAAGAAATGATGCAGACCTCAGAATGGGTGAATATATATTGCAGCAGGGGCATGCAGCAAATGAAAATTACAATTGCAGAACGAACTATTTGCTCTGGATAGAGACCTAAGTTTTAGATTCTAGATCTTCCTCACAGAAACCTATATGAAAATTTGGACATCATTTACTTGATTAATAGCGTTTTGGGTGCCACATTTTCTATGGGGTTCTGAAGCTTGCCCAGTTGAATGGTGGACTATCAAAGTGCTCCCCACCATGATGGCTTCTTAGCAGCAGTGTGGGAGAAGCATTAATGATGCTATTCTAGATGAAATACACATTTGATGACATGGGTAGACCCATACTTATGCCAAGGGGTACATTAGCACACTTCAAATGCATGAGTATCAAAAATCATCTCTGTAATCTTTTTTTTTTTTGGATCAATTCTATAGACTTCGAATTTCAATTATGCCTAGCATTGTCGGTAATAAAAGAAAATCTCATCACTAGTTGCAAGTAGGCAACAACGTTAAAGGGCTATATAGCAAATTAGGTTACAGCATAAGACAGGGAAAATAACATGAAGACTTTTTTTTTGGACAACAACTGAATTGAATGGAGCTATTCATTAAGAAGAAGCAACAAAACTTTTGTATGGGGAAAATGACGAACTTTTATGGTAATTAATCTGTCAAAACTGCAGATCATATGTTATTTCCGGCTTCAAATGATGAATTGTCTTTTCTTATTCAATTAATTACAAAGAATTTCTTGTAGTTTGCAGTTTGTAAGTCCAAAAACGCTAAAGCTTCTTCTATAGCTTTCATATACAACCACCTGTTTTCGGAGTCAATAAGTCAACAAGTCTTGACCAAGAGGTTTCGTCTTTCCTACCATAATCAAGACGAATGGTTGGTTCTACATGAAAGATGCATGGTCTGTGCTGGGCATTTGCTTGCTACGAATAATGGCACTCATACCATAGAATGGGAAAAGCCAGATGTGATTGGGGGCATGTCTCTATATGGATTTCTTATTTTCTGTGTTCACTGTTAACCAGAATATATGACTATGTTGCCAAAATATCAAGAAGCTCTAAGCCTCTAACCTGGAAAACATTGACTGTTTTCTCCAGTTCAGCAATATACTGAAGTCTACGTACCCTCGAACGCTGTCCTGAATGCCTGCAGAAAAGCCAAAATAAGTCATTCCTATGCCTCCTGTCCCATGAACTAAAAAAGAAGACAAAGCGATCAGTTTGTAGTATTAATATTCATATCATGGCTTTGCGCCAAAACACAGGATAAGCATTTACATTGTGACAGAGGCTACTTCAGCAACGGGCAATCATCTTCCCTGGATATAACTATTCCCAAAATGAGAGTAGGGGTTGCAATCACAGAAAATTGGTGCTCGTACGAATCAATATACAGTAAATAAAAAAAAAACTTCACAAGAACTGGTGTGTAGTATAACTTTACTTTTTATACTCTCATGGTTGGTTACGATGAAGTGGAAAAGCTTTTTAATAATTATGTAAACAAAATAAAACAACGCGGAGGACACAAGGTCTTTGTCCAGCCATGCTCTGTAGGAAAGGTTGTGTTCCAACATACGCATATAAGATGATGACCTCGAAAAGTCACTTGACAAGTACACATTTGTTCGCCCGAGAAAATTTTAGATCAGTCAAGAATATCTGCAGGTCTATGTGTACCTTAGGGAAAGGCAGTGTTGCAGCCCTGCTGCTAGGATATAATTAATAGGTCTGGTACAGTACATGCATGCATAGGACACCGTTTTCAGAAGGCCAGGATAGAATATCTTATCATAGTCAACAAAAGAGGTTGTTGTGTATCTAATAAACTTTGAGTACTCTGAGCATAACGAGTTCGAAGAAGCTCCAAGGTTCGAAAGTACACTCAACTTGCTGTCAAAAACAATGAATATGCAAGCTAAGCACATTCATATTCCGTTATTCATAATAACAACTGCAGAAGTAACGAAAAGGAGACAATTGTTTTCCTAGCTAGATCAGCTTTCAATTCCGACACATTTATTAAAATCCAAGAAAAATCAGATGCACTTGAAAGTATGCAAGAGCATCCTTAAATCAATTTATAATTCTCCTCATTTAAGTACCTCGACATACTTATTTGATACACTCTATTGGAATAAATTGATGTATTTTAGCTCAAGAAAGCAATTAGCCAAAGAATAAAAACCGCACATGCTAAGCCTGTGAACATATGGCTGGCGAATTGAAGGAAATTTGGCTAAGCTTTTCCATTGACCACGTATGCCAACATTAGGGATATATAAATTTGCAGATGCAGCTGACAAAAGTGAGTCCGGAATTCTAGATCATGAAAAAATGTAAAAAAGATTACAGAGTTATCAATCACCAAGGGTGTTTAGAAGCTAATATATCACTGAGTAATTAGAAATAGCTAAAATTGCTACCAGAATATATGAGCACATTGCCTTACAGTTTCACTGTCTTCGTCTCGGCATCACCAGTTGAAACACAGACATCACCTTTCATATCTGAGTTGACCATTCCAGAAATGCATAGACTGCCATCTAGGAACTGCAGGGAAGTCTGTGAAATATATTCCGACAATGCTGAAACTATGCCACTGTCCGGTAATTCTGGGTTGCCTTTTTGACGTGGAGAATTGGGACCATAAATGCAGTCCAACTCCAACCTGCCCAAAGCTTCCCTTTCATCTCTGGCCTGCTTCCCAGTATGGGGTTTGATTGCTGGTAATGAGTCTGATAGGCCATCTAAAAGAGTAATTGAATCACTAGCTGATCTCCTATGGATGACTCCCTTGTTACTTGAGTTTGGATCATCCAGCAAATCCTCAAGCCACGCCGGCTGCTCCTCCAAAATGGCACTCTGAGAGGGAGATTTTTTATGCCATGGAAAGACATTGCCATGGTTTCTGTTTGCAGGTGGAGAGGTGGGGTCGTGAATTGGCCAAGAAATGGGCTTCCTTTGAAATGGGCAGCGAGGTGGAAGATGAGCTTGCCTCGACATGGTGACATGAATCAAAGGGAATCCATAAGCTCTTCATATAAGTCCATGGTTAGATTCTCTCTCAATGCTCTCTTTTATGAAAGCGAAAGTGCACATCATATTCCCCCACCTGCGCCAGCATCCTACAAAGAAAGTTTTGAATTTAGAGAACTTTGAGGGAGAAAGAGGACACCTGGTAGAGAAATACTTAAACTTCACATGACGAATTCGCAAACCACAGATAGACATTAAACTTTTTCTCTATTACATGTCACACTGACAGAGACCTTCTAGCTTCCGTACAAAATTATGAGTTTACACAAAAACTGTCAAATGAAATAGCTCATTGAATTTGGCAAAACTTCTCTAGGAATAGAATCCTCATTTGTAATTCTTCCCTCCCATTGGCCCCAACCCAAAAAAGAAAAGAAAGAAATAGATAGAGCTTGAACACTGTCATTTGGGATGAAGCACCATCTTACACATGAATTCTCTCTTCACACTTTCTTGCAATCAAACAACTACTAACATATGTTCACAGGGGAAGATAAAGATCGCAGCTTCATAGAAGGTAAATACAAAGAGCAACCTCTTAATAGTTTTTTTTTTTTGGGTTAAAAGAGCAACCTCTTAATAGTTGATACCTTGCAAATTGTAAAACAATGTGCATGCGACACTCAACCAACCCAAACTGCATAACAAACAGGATTACAGAAAAAAAAAAAAGAAACAATGCAACAGTGACTCCACTGAGCGTTCAAATACGTTCCACACAAAAACCATGAAACAGGGAGAAGTCTTCAGGGCAAACGAAAGACAAAAAGAAAGGAAGACTAAAGACACGCTCACACGGTTCGATTGGAGGAGAACAGAAAGAAACTCATTTGGAGAGAAGGAACACTTCAAACTTCAATCATCGCCCCTCCGAACGCGAAAACGAAAACCCAACAGCAAGATTTAATTTTTCCTCGAAAAGAAAAACCGAAACCCATCCAGAAAAGCTGTAGCAGCAACGGGAAAGTTCTAGCTCACCTACTGTTTTTCCTCTCTGAATATATCGCCTCCCCACGAGAAGAGCACAGTCAGGGGTGGGTGAAAAATGGTTAATATGCGCCTCTCATTCTTTGAAACTGAAAAGCAACAAAAGGGAAAACATAAACAAGAAAGGGAAAGAAAGCCAGCCCCGAGTAGTTTTTAAGTGAGGCATTCATTCCGCTTGTGCAGGAGAGAGAGAGAGAGAGAGAGAGAGAGAGAGAGAGATGCTGGAAGACAGCAGGGACGGGAGTGTACGACAGGGTAGGTCCGAGAGAGGGGAGTCAGGTCAGCCATCACTTTTCGGCTTTCTTTGCAACTTCAGGCCCAAAAGACTCTCCTTCTGTATATCAATCGTGAAATTTCCATTTCTTGCTTTGTTCTGTCTCCGCTTCCGTTGTCCGACTCCCTGTGAAAACTGTAGGATTCATTCTAATGTTAGCTCTGTTTTTCCAGTAACCAAGACAAAGAGGATTAATCATGGTGAGGATTTGAAAATTTGAGCAAGAAGGACGTGTTTTTAGGCCAGAGCAAGTCCTTAAAAAGTCTCATTCTAATTCTAATATGAGCTTGAGATCACGAGGATGTAAAACAATTATGAGGAAGACAAAGATATATAGGGAATTGGGGATGCGAGGAGTGCGAGGGGTGCGAGGAGTGCCAGCACCGGCACCGACACTTTGAAATAATGAAAGCATCTGTGGAGCTCGTCATAAAGATGATCAAAAATTCTCGTAAGAGCGAAAACTCCTTTCCTTTGGTGAGGTAACTCTTAACCATACCGTGAATCCAAAGGAACTCATTTGGTTGAGAGTTTCCTTAACCTTCATCAAAACATTAATGCATGTATCGAATTTTTTAGTGGCTAAATGTAAGAAATTATCTTAATGACACCGTGTATTGTGTTTCTTTTTATTAAGGTGATACATAATGTTTAATATCTATATATGCAGATGCAGACATACATTATAACAACACATCATTTCAACGCTCAAGAGGCTTGTGGTAATTTGTTTTAGTGCCTTGTTTTAGACTTGACCATAAAATTTTAGGCGAAGCATATGACTCGGAGCTTGAAATTTGGTATTTATTTTAATATTTTAAGCATTTTAAACTTTTGAAAATATGCGACCTTTAAAGTTATTTGAAGTCGAGTTAAATTAGGTGACCTTTAAAGCTATTTGAAGTCGAGTTAAATTTACTCATACGTGCTTTTTATTAAGAAGGAAAAACAGCTAAAAAGTTGACTTCTGTTCAAAGATAAAGAACCACATCATAACATGATTATTGATCACATTTCTACTTATCATACCCACAATTTTTAATCAGACTTTTAATCAAATATTAGATATATTTTGTTGAGGAACTGATAGGTAGGGCTAAGCTAAACAGTGACCTTCCTATTGACCGTGAAAGCTGAGTCCTCATAAGAATAATAAAAACCCAAAAAAGAAATATTTCCCTAAAGTGAAAAAAAAAAACTCTATGGGCCTCACTAAAAAGATATTCCACTCGAGGCCAAAAAATAAAATAAAATGAAAAAGAGTGAGAGAGATATTCCGCTTTAAGCATAAAGAATCTTAGAAACAATATAAAGATATGAACCTAGTGGGAAATTAAATTGGCTTCATGCATGAGACCAAGCAACAACTTGCATGGAGAACCACGGGCCCGCAATCATATAATATAAAGTAATATAATATATACTATATATATTTATACATCACATCAAAAAAGGGATTCACACACTTGCTTTTGGAGAGAAATAAAGCGATTCATGTAAATTTCTTTAAAAAGCTGAGTTAGCTGGTTATACTAATCTTTTTAACCTCGATTTAATAGTGATAAAATGGATTTGTGCACGTGTTAATTAGAGATATGGAGAAAGCTCTATTCTCGTATCATCAAATACGAATAATGTTTTCTACTCTTATCACCACGTGGTTAATGAACATTTCAAGACTCTAAATTTATCTAAGAAAGCGAAGTTCTGTGTCTTTAAATTGGATTTTAATATCTTAATTAGTCTTCGGATTGAAAAGATTGCCGAAGTATGTAAATTTACTAAAGTTAAATTCGATATTCGACATGTAGGAAAAAAGAACAATAAGACTACGAATCACTAAGCACCCCTAAAAATGATGTTTCAATGAGTCAATGGGAGTTACGAATCTTCACCGTACCAAATTTTGAAAATGATGCTTTTGTAGGTTGATAGTAACAAAACGCAACATTGATTAATCAATCGAATCAGTGGAGATGGGACCCACAAGTGTGCATATATATATATTATCTACTGGTACTTTTAATTGATGGTGAATTATTTGATAAATCGACACTTGCCGTATTTACAATTATGATATAAGCGAAGATGATCTAATAAAGCAGGATATAAAGAAAAAGGAATTATATCCCTTAGTGGGCTAAAAAAAATTAAAAATGTGAAAAATATGGAAATGGTACAGAATGTCCAAGACAAAGCTATCAGATGTTGATATCTTAGTTCGTTTGATTGTCTATGTCGTTTAGTAATAGTGTTCCAATTTATTATTGCTTTTGTGCATTTGTGTGTGTGTTGGTTGGTGAGTTAGCTGGTACAATTTGTCAAGCTTTCTCATTATTTTATCATTAAGTAATTAACTTTAATTGCCGATTGAATTTTATATATTCAAGTGCCTACAAATTCAGAAATAATTAATATGTGAAATGAAATGAAAATGAAAAAAGGGTATTTCTTAATTTAGGGTTTTATAGTGGCTCCATAAAGCAGGATGGGATACCAAAAATGTTTATTTTATAATCAACTCTATTTTTTTGGGTGGGAAAGAGGTACTTTTAATAACCTTTTCATTAATTTAATGCATTAAAGGGATAGGAAGTGGAGATGAGCCTATGGATTGTGCATGCATCCTCAAGATTTCCATATGAACTCCAAATGATTTTTTAATGCCTCTTTGATTAAGACAAAGCTCACCATGATCAAGATATCCACAAGTTAATGCTTTTCCAAAGACAAAGTCATGCTTGCCAAAATGAAAAAAAAATAAAAAGGGACAAAGTCATATGAAGGATAGGATAATCCTTCAATTGATTTTCACATATATGTTGTGAGAGTTAACACGTGGTTAACACAATGGGCAGAATTAATTATAATGTAAATATCATATGACAACGACGGGTTGATATCAGTAATTGTTGACCTTATTTCTCAAAATCTATGGGAACTATTCGGGTTTAAGCTAAAAGCAATTAGATTTCATGGATCTCTCCTCCTGACTATGTGATGTTTAATCCTTCATTCTCTTAAGGCAACCCCACGAGAAATATGATTTTGCTCAAATCCCACATACTATCTCATAAAAAATCGATGCGTTTAGCGGTTAATTATACCATTTAGTGGTTAATTATACCTCAAGTCAAGTGGTTTTTCTCTCTCTTGATATATTAGAAAACGTGATGAAAACATGAAAGCCTTGATTTGGTTGTCAACATCAAAGATCATGAAATCTTCTGATATGGGTTCTTCTCGAGTAATTATTCAACCAACGAACTGAAGCATTACTAATGACATTCCAAAATCTATATGTTTACTACAAGAGAGATAAATTGGATCAAGCTTCGTTTTAACTCTGGGAAGTGAAACATGGGGGTATTTCTTGGGGATGAGGAAAGAAAAACTTTTCCCCAATTGGGGGTGCGGAACATGTGGATATTGGCATGTTGAAATAAGGAAACATAATTTTATCTTCTCAAGTAATGCTTCAACGAACGAACTGAAGCATTACTAATGACATTCCAAAATCTATGTGTTCACTACAAGAGAGACAAGGACCTATAAAGCCCAATTTATCGAGAAAAAAGGGAAAAACTAAAACAGTTGGGATACTTGGGCTAACCCTAGTTTCTGTTTATTTTCAATTAGGTGAATAATTCTAATCTAATTCTACTTGTGATACTTTTCAATAGTCAATCAACAACATGAAAAATGTCCTCTAAAAAAAAAACAGAACCTACCCATGGGATTTTGCAGGAAACAGTCCATCAAAATCTAAGGCCAACCCCTCATTTCTGCATGCCCATAGCTTGATACTTTCTGGCTATTTGCAAAACAATTTCCTGAAGTGTTGATCAATGAAGAGAATCTTTCGATGAAAATATATAATTTACTGCATATTTAGACAAACATTCATGCGTGACAATAATTGTTGTGCACATCTGACGCAACTTTCAATATATATCTAATCAATAACTTTCTGCACAAGACCACAGTTTTTCTGGGGATACAAGCGAAAACCGGCTCGTCGTAAATGGGAGCACGGATCGAACAGTTACGATGGGTACAAAAAACCGTTCTGATGGGTACAGCGTCTTTGAATCAGCCCCGAGCCCCAAAAAAACACGTACCTAGATACTCCCTAAACTTAAATACACTTTGCGGGTACTCTTCGATAACAAGTATTGAGAAAAGTACCCCGAGCGCACTCGTTCACATCTTCCTTCAAAAGCTACTATGATCATACGAGACAAAGCAAGCAGTCACACCACAACCAAAGAGCAAAAGATCAAAACACCACTAAAGACAGATGCAAAAGGAAGGAGCACCACCCCCAAAAAAGCCACAAATCAGAGAAGAAGAGAAGGAGACGATTTCTTCTTTAGAGTAAAAAGAAAAAGCGACTAATAGATTACAATTCAAAAGTCAAAAGTTTTGAAGGGAGGGTAAACGGGAGAATGAAAGTTCCACCTTCAACTTTTCAAGATGGAGAAGGAAGAGCAACGAGCCTTGGTATTGCTTTTCCTCCACTCCACACTATACCCACCATCCGTTACGCCTTTTCAAACAGAAATTTAAAAAAAAAGGGGGCAAAATAAAATCTCTAAAAAAAAAAAGCAGACCCATACACTCACTCGCACTATGTGCAACTTGACTTGGGTTCACCCTCCACATCACAATACAGCAGCAAGCAGCAACAACCATGGGGTCAGGACCTTGTTATTCCCTCCCATGATCCAGCATTCGCAGGTCTCTTTTGTCCGCCTTCTGTGCACCTTCGAAGTCAAAAGATTCCCTTCTTCTTTTTTCTACTTTATTCAACACTTCTCAGAGAAGCCAGGACTTCAAAAAAGATTCTTTTCTTGAGCTGTGGACATAGGAAGAAAGAAGCCACAGTCAGACAAGGATCGCATCACGAGCAAGTGAAGACATTTCCCATGCCACGCTCGCGTGAGCATCGATTAGATTTATATAAGATGTTCTCAGAGGATAAGGAACAAAAACAAGAGACAGCAAGGACCATTAAATGCAAGTAGATTGCCACTACAGATATGCAGGGAAAGTCGAGCCATTCGCAGTATCTGGAAATCTACTACATTTGTTCTACCGGTGACAGGAGAATGCTCACAATTCAAGAAGTGTATACACAGAGTAAGAGCTCTTTGAATGAGCTGAGAGAAAGCACATTTCACAGTTTCCTCTTTATGATATCTCCGGAAAAAGGAGTTTAACCTAGAAAAAGTTAAGACCCAAGATGTGACCATCCAGCCATTCTTACCAAATCATACAGCTTTTCACCGGAAACAATGACAAAATTGTAACTTGATCCCTGTCATCTGCAATCTGAGTTCCTCAATTGGAAAGCTTTACCACTTTGTAATTTGGAAGTTGGCCAAATCCCACTTATGAAGTTCTCCTTATCGACGCATTTTCCCCAGAATCAGACTTTAAAAGGCTGTGCAAGTTTCTAGCAAATTTCGTCCCCCAAGGAGTGCAGCGGCCCATTGGTATAAATAGAAGGTGGGAACAATACAAAAGTAGCTTCTTATCCAGCTCTTGAAACTCACAAGCTTTTAAGACGCACCATTCATCAAGCAAATTACTTTATCCATATTCCATTTCCAGCATCAAATGATAGAGAGTAAAGTTATTCCACCAAGAAAACCGCATCAAAAGATCGTTCTTTTTTAACAAAACAAAGCCATCCAAATGTTACAGGTTCTTATAGAGGTTCAACAATAAGTGAAAATAGACCTTTCAACGCTCATGGATCTTATACACTAGAGAAATCACAATTGACAATTAACATGAATAAGCCAGTCTACATGATATTTACTCCAGTAGTAACACTTCTAATTTCACCAGTGACAAGGCTGCAAAAGCTCGTCTACCAGATTTGTTAACAAGCTGTACATCTTTCAACCAAGAAAACCAGGAAAATATTTTCCATTCCAAGTCGATAAATTTGACTGCAGAACAAACTAATCTTTCTGTATTCTGAATATTTTCTGTCCCATGATTCATTTGTCTATTCTTTCTATATCAATCAGCAACCCATTCACTAGTTTAGCAACAACTCAAGTCTGAGCACCTTTGACTTCACATCTGAACATATACAAAAAACACCCATAAATCTGATTTCCCTCATCTTCTAATACTCTCTTAAATCCAGTGGATTCAATCAGCAGGGGACCACATCATTCACCCTATTCGATATCATATTTAACACGACTATGACATAACAACAGACAGGTGCTCTAATTCTGGTGGCCCAACTCTTCCAAACTCAACCTCTCATCAACAAAATTACAAGATCTCTCAACATCTGGATGAACTCATCCAGGTCCCTCACCACCAAATACATAGCGATGGGCAAGGTCAACGGTCAAATCAGAGTACCTACCCAAGCCAAAAAGTGGCCCAGACATAAACCTTTCATCTTATAGAGTTCAATATACTAAATTGACTCATTGCATTGCGACAATTAAGCAGGGTTTGTGATAGGAGAAAGAAACAGAAAAACATAGTGTCCCCACAAAAAGTTAGAAGGGCCAAAAACAAGACTAACAGGGTCCCTTCAAAATGCTCACACCATGTTTTGCAATGATACTGCTAATGTCTTTATGGCCAAAGAATGAGGTAAAAGCAAGAGTTAATTTATGCAAGGCAACAATGATCCAAGTAGACACTAGAATATGATACATTGACTATCTTAAGGAAAAGGGTACTCCAATTCGCTTCGTAAAGAGCAGGTGGATTTTCGGGTTAAAATTTTTCTCAAAACAGAACAGCAATGGAAAATCGGTATTTTAGTGGGAAACTTCACTCGGTCACCAAAATTTATTAACTTTGGAATGCGAATCAAACTGGAACATGAGGAAACTCAACTGTTAAGATATTCCAGCGGCTCATCTTGTGGTGCATGAGAATGTAGAATAAACCAGTACTCAAGCAAAGAACAATAAGAATATAGCAAAAGCTAAAAATAGGGAGAGGTGACTCTTACCCACTTCAAAGTTCAATCCTTGAAGATGACGCTGTCTGCAATCTTCATGAGCGGTTCCAAACACTCTGGCGAGAACTTTCGTGCGAAGAAGTATGAATAATTCGACTCGGACTGTCTTAACTCGTGCACGAGCTTCGGGGAAATTTCTTCGGGCTGATACAAATGTGGATGCCCATCGAAACTGCCGGTCCAATTCACTCTAGTCAGTGTGTAGTGACTGCAACCGTTTGGATCCGACATTGACAACAGCGTCGGAAAATAGTGCTCTTCAGGGTAGCAACACTCCTTGTTCAAGCAAGGCAATCTGAACTTCCTCCACAGCTTCCTATCTTCAATGACAAGCGACGCGTGCCGCTTCGCGAGCATGAAGAACTGAGAACCGACCCTGAACTGCTCGAACGGCACTTCCGGGAGCATCACGTGCTCTCCTCGAGCCGTGTAGCGCTCGTACAAATTCGGCTCCTCGGATAGGATCTCGATATAGCTCTTGTACTTGCCAGGGTTTATGTAGGCATTGAAGGCGGAGATCGAGTTCCCAAACAGGGCGTCATACATGTATCGGAAGGAATGGAGCGGGACACAGTGCTGTGAGACCAGTGCGAAGTAGAAGTTCGCCGGGTCGTCGAGGATGGCGTCGGCAAGAAGCCTCCTCGCGGCGGCAATCAGCGTCGGCGAGGCCCGCTCGGTCTTCTTCGAAGGGATTAGCCGGTTCCGGAAAACCCCATCGGGCGGCGCAAACTTGGAGGAAGGATCGGCGTGAATGTAAATGTTGTAGAATCGAGAGTGGCCACTGAAGAACTTCTCCCAGAGGGGAGAGAAGGAGAGATCGGAGTTGGTGAGGAAGAGGAAGGCGATCTTGGGCCGGGAGTTGCGGGCCCCGAGGCGGGCGAACTTCGCCGGGAAGGAGCGGGAGGAGGCGGCGGCGGGGAGGGCGTGGGAGGGGGAGCGGGCGGCGGAGGCGCGGCGGAAGAGGGCGAGGTCGTCGAGCTCCTCGCGTCGGGAGGGGGGGAGGTCCTTGTGGGGGTAAATGGTGGGGAAGAAGAAGAAGAGCAAGAGAGGGAGGGAGAGCAACAGGGAGAGAGTGAGGACAAAGGGTGATGTGAACATGGCCGGGGGGGAGTGGGGGAGATTAAAAATCACTCCTTTCTCACTTCTAGCTTCACCACTCGCCAGAAATCGCCAAAGGGTGTCGAGACTTTGGGCTATGAGAAAATGGGTGAGCTTGGATATTGGGTTTTATGGAGTTCTTGATTCGTGGGTCTTCGCAGGGATTTGGGTTCTTGAAGAGGGAAGAGGAAGAAGAAGGAGAAGAAGGGGGTTTGGGGTTGTTAGGGATTTAGGAGGAGAGGATGAGGATGATGATGAGAGGGGCCATAACGAAACCAATAAAGATAGCAAGATTGGGGGGGACAAGGAAAAACCAAAAAGGAGGAGGATGCAGTGCAGGGACAAAAAAAAAGGGGGTGGGGGGGAAGGATTGAAAGGAAGAGGGGGTTGACGATTGGGGTTACCTCGGGGACGTCGAAAGGGGTGCTTGGAAGAGGACAGGCTCCTTCCGAGGAGGAGTTTGAAAGGGGGGTAAAGAAAACAGGGGGAGGGGGAGGGGGACTGCGAAGCGAGGGAAGTGAGAAGCAAGCAAAAGCTTTGGTGGCGGTGGCCACTGGCCAGTGGTTCACTGGTGCTGGGGATAGAGCAAAGTGGGAGCAAAAGGGTTGGAAAGCAGCCTTGGGCCCGGGGGGGGGGGGGGGGGTTGGGGGGGAATGATGATGGGGTGGGTGGGCTTAGGGCTTTTTGGCCTGAGCAAGATACTTGTCTGGACCTGGATTCGCAACGAACAAGACCGATCTTGATCTTTGAATTTACCAAATCCAATGGCGATGGCTACACTTAATCAGGCCGATCGGTCATGTTAGTTTGGAGCAATACCTTTTTTGGTCATCCTCTTTTCGGTCTTTCGAAGTGAGGTGTTTAAATTTAAAGTGTCATGTTCTCCTCATCCATAACTGTAGGAAATCTTTTTCAATCACGTTACGATGGATGAGTTTTTCAAAAGGGTATATACCCAAGTCATTGGAGCCGAAAGGCCAAAAAAAACACCTTTCCCCTCTCTTTTCTCCCTATCTTTCTCCTCTAGCCCTCTCTTCGTGCGATCCACCCCATGAATTCTACTTGAGTATCATTATTGCACCACCAAAGCCATCCCATCAAGCAACTGTTAGTGTTACTGCCCGCGAGACATCGCTGTTGTCGAGCCTCCGAGCGCTACCCTAAATGCCCAACTTGTCCCTCCCCTCTATGTAGCTCGAAAAGGAGGCAGCCTCCATCCGGCCTCAAGATCTTAGATTTTGGCTATTTGAGGTCCACGGCCTCGATGAGTTTTCCGAATAAGTATATATACCCAAGTCATTGGAACGGAAGGCGAAGAAAACCTTTCTCCTCTCTTTTCTCTTTCTCCCTCCCCTAGCCCTCTCCCATTGTGCGACCCTCCCAACAATTCAACTTCGGGTATCATCATCGCACCACCAAAGCTCATCCCGCCAAGCGGTCGCTGCCCCCAAGTCATCGCCCTTGTCGTGCCTATGAGCGCCGACTTATGCGCCCAACTCGTCCCTTTCTCTGCCCCCAAGTCCGGCGGCCGGCGGCCGGCGACCGCCGCCTAGGGTCGCCGGACCCCGGTGACCACCGCCTGGGGATCGCGCGGCATCGCCGGCGTCGTGCGACCCAAGCAAGGCGTCGCCGGCATCGCGCGACCCAGGCCAAGCGTTGCTTGGGTCGCGCGACCCAGGCGATGCCTAGGGTCCAATGACCCCAAGCAGTGGTCGTTGGGGTCGCGCGACCCCAGGCGGTGGTCGCTCGAGGGTCACGCGACCCCAACGACCGCCACCTGGGGTCGCCGGACCCCGGGCGTCGCCTGGGTCGCGCGACCCAGGCGGTGATCGCCGGGGTCGCGCGACCCCAGGCGATGGTCGCCGGCGACTAGATCTGGCCGTCGGCGGTTGGCCGGCGACCAGATCTGGCCGGCGACGGTGGCCGACGCTGTAGCTCTAGTGGAGCTTTTTTTTTTTGAAAAAAAAATTAGCAAAAGTCATTTTAACTCAAGTTGATTTTAAAAAATACTTACCAAACATCACTTGCATTCCGGAAAACCCCTTTAGTTCAAAGGTATTTGCATTCTCCTAAATGCATTCCCCCAAAGTTGAATCAAATGGAGTCAAAGAGCCCCGATCCATTACTTTCAAATTTTGGACCCTCAATGTTTCCTTTATTTGAAAACCTATACGTCGTGCATGTTCTATAAACCCCCCCTTTTTTTTCCGAACTATAAAAATAGAATCTCGCAAGTCCAAAAGTTTCCACTTTTTGGTTTTTTTGGCAAACAGGAGGAGGAGGAGGAAAATCGTCCCGATGCATATAATAGTAAACAACAACAACAACAAAAGAAAAAAGAGAGAGAGAAGGAAAGAAAGAGAGGGCACGAGCGTGGACCGCCAGTTACATCCAGCGGATCACATCATCTCAAAACCCCGGGCCGCCCCACGCCACCACCCCCGATCCAACGGCCAGGATTGCCGAGAAAAAAGAGAAAGGACTTACGGTTCTAGATCCTTCCTCCCCTCCATTTACCTCGCACTTTCCCCCCACCCCCCTCCACCGCCAACAAATCTTGACCGTCCATCCCCCTCCCCCCTTATTAATCCCAGATCTCGTCTCCTCCTTTCTCTCTCTCTCTTTCTCTAGCCGTCTCTGCGCTCGACCTTCTTCGACCTCCCTCCTCCGATCCATCCGAGGGCTTTCCCGAGGTCAGTCAACCTCTCGGTTCCTCCGCGTCCCTATCGCCCCTGTTCGGATTCCTTTCGGGAAGTTTTCGGTTTCAGAATTAGCCCGGATCTCCGCGATCTGAAATTGGGTTTTTTGCTTGGTGCTCGCTTTTTGCCCTCCCCTGTGTGTGTGTGTGTTTTTTTTTTTGGGGATTTCTGCGGTTAGGGTTTTTCGAGGGAGACGGGAAGATGTTCGGGAGGGCGCCGAAGAAGAGCGACAACACCAAGTACTACGACGTCCTCGGGGTCTCGAAGAACGCCTCCCAGGATGATCTGAAGAAGGCGTACAGGAAGGCCGCGATCAAGAACCATCCCGACAAGGGCGGCGATCCGGAAAAGGTCACCCTCCTCGAGCTTCGATTCAGCTCGTTTGTTTTTGGCCCCCTCCGTGCTTTTCGTTGATGCCTGAATTCTGGGAATTTTTCTTTTTGTTTTTTGGGGCTGATTTGTTCGTGATTGTGTCGTTGATTGGATCGGGCGGTCAGATCTGCGTCCTCGATGGGGGAGTTTTGGTTCAATTCGATGTTGTTCCTGCCTCTCGTCATGAAAAAATTTTGCGGGCTTGGATAGGGTGTAGGATCGGGATTGCCGTCAATTTGATTCATCTCGCTGAATGATATGTGGGCTGGCTATCAATAGATTGTGGTATTGTTGGGCAGTGGGTTCTTTGGTTTAGCCCACGGCACGAAAAAGATGAACTCGTTATTGCTTGTGTATCCTGTAGGAAAGGTATCACCTAAATGCATGATAGTTGTTTGTGTCTTTCATGGTCATGGCGGATTGATGTGCTTTCTTTGCTGAACTGTGTTTACGTGAGTAGATTCTTCCGTATAAGAAGTTCTTTTTTACTGCGTTTTGGCGTGCTAGTCGCTTTATGGATGCATATGTTTATAATCTGGTCATTCCAGTACCAATTTGTACTCGTGCGGAACATTTTGACAGGGATGATCAGTTGATCTTTTCATGGCTCGACTCTCTTACATAAGCATTATTACTTGCGCCATTCTGATGATTTTTCATGGCTTGACATGGTTTCTAGATTCTCCAATCTCTGAAATGTTTCTGTAATACTGTGCTTGTACCACTTTGCGAATGAATGTTTTCCTGCAGTTTAAAGAATTGGCACAGGCCTATGAAGTCCTGAGTGACCCTGAAAAACGAGAGATTTATGATCAATACGGTGAGGATGCTCTCAAGGAAGGAATGGGTGGAGGTGGTGGAGGCGGAGGCCACGATCCATTTGACATTTTCCAATCTTTCTTTGGTGGAAGTCCTTTCGGTGGTAAGTTTGACAAGCATCTGCAACCGAGCATAATGTTTGGTGCGGTATAGTGAATGCTGGAGAAGTCGATATTGATCTGAACTTTTATGGTCGCAGGTGGTGGAAGTAGCAGAGGCCGAAGGCAGAGAAGAGGTGAGGATGTCATCCATCCTCTCAAGGTGTCTCTCGAAGATCTTTATAATGGCACGTCCAAGAAGTTGGCACTATCTCGCAACGTTATTTGCTCCAAGTGCAAAGGGTTAGTACAAAGAAACTGCTGTCTTCTTCTCTGGAATATGCCTGAGTTCCTGCAAAGTGCTAATATGGATCTCCTTTCTTCCATTTGCAGTAAAGGGTCCAAGTCTGGTGCTTCAATCAAATGTGCGGGTTGTCAGGGTTCTGGAATGAAAGTTTCCATTAGACACCTTGGCCCTTCTATGATCCAGCAGATGCAACATCCATGCAATGATTGCAAGGGTACCGGGGAGACTATAAATGACAAGGACCGCTGCCCCTTATGCAAGGGTGATAAGGTGGTTCAGGAGAAAAAGGTCCTGGAGGTAATAGTGGAAAAGGGTATGCAAAATGGACAGAAGATAAAATTCCCTGGGGAAGCTGATGAAGCTGTAAGAGAATCTCTATTTTGTTTTAATTCCCCTTCAGGGGCGCAAGCTTTATACAATTTAATTTGTGGTGATGTATTTGTTAGTCAATCAATAGTTGACTTGAGGTCTCTCCTTACTTAATGGCAGCCTGACACCCTAACCGGCGACATTGTGTTCGTCTTGCAACAAAAGGAGCATCCCAAGTATAAGAGGAAGGGAGATGACTTGTTCTATGAACATACATTGTCCCTTACCGATGCACTTTGCGGCTTCCAATTTGCATTGACTCATTTGGATAACAGGCAGCTTCTTATTAAATCCCAACCTGGAGAGGTTGTTAAGCCTGGTAAGTAACTATTTCGAGGACCGTTAAGCAGAATTTCTGGAGGATCTTCAGAACTCTGGAGTGTTTATTCTTGTTTGCAATTGGCTTTCGTATTATGAACTCATTATTTAATTTTGAGTCTTGACCAGTCATTGTTTGCACTTGAATGCCAACTGCTTGTCACTGGTGGACTCAAGACGACGGGGCCCCTTGTTGCCACATTACGTGGACTCTGTGCTAGACTATAATAGTCATTTTCACTTATCTTGAGATGGCTGTGGTAGTTTTCTGTCTGTTGTATTCGATGCTTAGCCATTCTAGATTTGTTAATGCCATACATGTCTTCATCCAGATTGCAAATTTCGGTTTTCTTACAGTAGTTATCTTTGGTTTTGATGCAGTGACCGTGTGATTCTTGGATGATGTACATGAAATCAATTCATACGTTATCTGTACACTCGTAGTTGTCGCCATTAATTACGTGTTTCTGTTGACCAGACCAATTCAAGGCAGTAGACGATGAAGGGATGCCTATCTACCAGAGGCCATTCATGAAGGGCAAACTTTACATCCACTTCACGGTGGAGTTCCCCGAGTCCCTGAACCCGGAGCAATGCAAGGCCCTGGAAACAATTCTGCCACCAAGGTCATCAGCGCAGCTCACTGACATGGAATTGGATGAGTGTGAGGAAACGACTCTTCACGATGTTAACATCGAGGAGGAGATGCGGCGAAAGCAGGCGCAGGCCCAGGAGGCTTACGAGGAGGATGATGACATGCATGGTGGGGCCCAGAGGGTGCAGTGCGCCCAACAATAATGATGTGCTGATAAAATGAAATAAATTTAAAAGCGGTGGATTGGCTAGCATCTGAACGTTGTGGTTGTGCAACGCGGTGGAGGCCGAGTTATCTTCGAAATTGTGTTTCCGTTGTTCTAGCTCCTAGATTTTAGTCTCCTTTTTTTGGAAGTTTGCATTGATATTGAAGGAACGTAATGAAGATTTTAGTATGTGGACCTGCATGACTGAAAATTATGTTATTGCATCGTGTATTTTGTATGCACTCAAGACAGTGTCGCCTACTGTTCATTTACATACATTCATCATCCCGTTCTTTCCCTTATTTGCCTCCACGCGTGAGGCGCGTGAGACGTCATAAGGGGGATCCTATCCCCGCCTGTTTCGACCTCTTAGGACAATAAATTGATGAGCTTGGTCGTCGTTCACCATTTTTCGGAATTGAAAGAGGACTTTCATCGGCCATTCGAACATTTTGAACTCAGAAGATGGGACCCCCTGGGTGTTGAGCAATGTCAAATATGCCTCTAATCTTCACATAGTGTGATGGACCTCTGCAATGTAAAAGGAAACCAAGGCTTCACTTGATTTCTATGAAGTCGTGGTGCTTTTCGTGTCATGTCTAAAACTCAAAAGCCACTAACTGATAGAGACTACGACCCTTTGGAATCGAACATAAGTTGGAGTAGTTGCCAACTTCAGCCAATATTCCCACTGTTAACTTTAAGATTAGACTTACAATTATGATTAAGGTAAACCTTATTGTACCCCAAAAAAAAGCCTTATTGTACCATTTTTCTTTCACTCAAACGTATGTCTCCTTCTCTAACCAACAATTTCTTGGCAAGGTGGTAAAGGCCGAACTAGTTGCACCTGTTTCTCCCGGAGAAATCTGTTTCTACTTTGGTAAGCACAAAGAAGATAAGCCACCACCAGATAGTGGCATAACTTTTCTGTTGTGATTGATTGGGGTTTCGTAAGAACAAGGACTTTCATTTGGTCCTTTATTTTATAGGATTAAGAGCATCGAAAGTCTTAACATTTCTTGCGAAAGTGTAATTGAGTTTTAAAACTTCTCGCGTAATTGAGTTTTAAAACTTTTAAAAGGTGCAATCAAGTCTTAAAATGGTCAAATTGATGTGATCAGTCCCTTTATAACTCAATCAAATACAATTAGCAAAAAATGCTGAAGTGGGTTGTGATTGTTAAGAGGACTCAAATTGAAAAATCTATTAGTAGAGCGGCGTTGAATAACGTATTGACGGAGGCTCAGAAGTCGATGGTTGGATCCGATTATCGCTCTTGATCGGAATGCGGAGCTCTTTGCATTTGAGGAGCGGAAGCAAGCTGGTAGAGGTATCAAATCTGGGAAACTCCTTAAATATGAAGAAACGGGAGGCAAATTTGAGGGGGAAATTACCAAAAAAGTCCTAAACCTTTTGCAATTGTGCCAATTCAGTCCTAAACTTTTTTTTTGGGCCAATTCAGTCCTAAACCTTTTACAAATAAGCCAATTTAGTCTATTTGACCGGTCGGCGCTGACGTGGCCGTCGGCCGGCTGACGTGGCGCCGACCGGCGACCACGTGTCAATATTTTAATATTTTTTAATATTTTCGCAATTTTTTTTTTCCTTCTCCCCCCTGGCCTGTCTGGCCAGGGGGAGGCTCGCCGGCGATGGCCCAGCTCCGGCGAGGCCAGGGGGGAGAAGGAAAAAAAAAAGAAAAAAATGGCGAAAATATTAAAAAATATTAAAATATTGACACGTGGTCGCCGGTCGGCGCCACGTCAGCCGGCCAGCGGCCACGTCAGCGCCGACCGGTCAAATGGACTGAATTGGCTTATTTGTAAAAGGTTTAGGACTGAATTGGCAAAAAAAAAAGTTTAGGACTGAATTGGCACAATTGCAAAAGGTTTAGGACTTTTTTGGTAATTTTCCCCAAATTTGAGGCTCGTGCAACTTTCATTGAACAAGTTGAACCTAGGAATTTGGATCTATTGTCTAATTTAGGACATATTATGGAAAATAATGCTCATCTGATAGCTCGTAGAATCGGCAAAGTGCTCGATGTTGAACCGTTCAAACATGCAAAGAGGGGGTAGAGGTGGGCCGAGGGTTTCCTTGTGTCGAGGAATGTGGTTTCATCGCGATGGAAATGGTAAGTATTGGGCAAAGGTTAAGTAGATCTGGCTTCAATCTCAATTGGCCATGACTACGAGCTTGGAGCTCGGTTGTGGTGGCCACGAGTTGGCCGCAAGTTGGGAGGACTCAAATTGAAAAATCTATTAGTAGAGCGGCGATGAATAACGTATTGACAGAGGCTCGGATGTCGATGGCTAGATCTTGATTATCGTTCTTGATTGGAATGCGGAGCTCTTTGCATTTGAGGAGTTGAAGCGAGCTGGTAGAGGTATTAAATCTAGGAAACTGCTTAAATATGAAGAAATGGGAAGCAAATTTGAGGCTCGAGCAACTTTCATTCAACAAGTCGAACCTAGGAATTCGAATCTATTGTCTAATTTAGGACATATGATGGAAAATAATGCTCATCTGATAGCTCGTAGAATCGGCAAAGTGCTCGATGTCGAACCGTTCAAACATGCAAAGAGGGGTAGAGGTGGGCCGGGGGGTTTCCTTGCGTCGAGGAATGTGGTTTCATTGCGATGGAAATGGTAAGTATTGGGGAAAGGTTAAATAGATCTGGCTTCAATCTCGATCGGCCATGACTGCGAGCTTGGAGGTTGGTTGTGACGGCTGCGAGCTTCAAGGTCATATATAGCTTTGAAGCTCGTTGCCGCTACTTATGTCCTCGGATTTATTCACATGTCACTTATCTAACGGTAAATATGCAAAAAGTAATTTAGACAGGTAGTGAATGTAATAATTATCCTAAGAACGTGCTAGTACATAAAAGTATATGTTACATAATGTAACAAGTTTCTATTGTGTTGTTTGAAAGGGCCACTTATTGTTTACGTTTTCATTTAGTAGTCCCATGTAGCATGGGAATTTTAGCATCTCATAACTCGTTTTATGAAATTTTGAGCAATGTTTTCCGAAAAATCGATAATCTCGTATCGCTTATAAAATGAATGAACGTAAAATATATTCATTATCTATGAAAATATTTATACATAAATTATCGTCGATAATAAAAAAAACTTTCATCGATTAATTATTTCAAGCAATACAAGTAATGATTTTTTGAAAAATACTTATAAAATCATTCTTTTTCCACAAAACAGACAGAGCCTAAAATGGCAAATCAAAACATATGTCACTAAAAGAGATAAACTTTTAGAGCTAGACATGATACAATAGTGAATTAATCATCGAGGATCGTCTAAAGACCCATGTTTTGATCAGCCTTAAAATTCCGTTCGAGAGCACCTAAAGAGAAGAAAGCACGTGGAAAACATTTGAAGGCGTAAACTTTGTTTGTTTAGCAAAAAATGAATGATTTGGAAAATATTTTCTTGAAATTATTAATCTTTGGAATTTTTTTTATTATCAACAACAATTTTTGCTTTAGAACGATGAAAATTATTTTTCGTTTATTCAATTTTGTGAGTAATATAAGTGAGCCTTTCTAGTAAAATGTTTTCCAAATTTTTTATTTTTCATGATATCTCCGTCTGTTTTATGAAAAATAAATAACTTTTTTAAAAACGATCATCTATATCGTTTACAAAAATGAGAAAAAAATGTTCTCATCGTCTACGGAAATGCTTATAAATAAATTATTGTTGATCATGTAAAACTTTCCATTGATTAATTATTTCAAGAGAAATAAGTAATCATTTTTTTAAAAATGTATTCTAAATCATTCATTTTCCAGCGAAACAAACAAAGCCTTTATATTTTTCATTATTTTCCATCTCACAAAGTTTAAAATTTCCAAAATTTTCCACTCATCACTCCATATTTTGGGAAGATCTTAAAGTTATTGTACGGATACTAATTCAGTCCTAAAACTTTCAATTTGGTCAATTTAGTTCTAAATCTTTTAATGATTTACCATTATAGTATTTCCGACCAATTTTGGTTAGAAATCGCTGATATGGACGTCGGCCATCCTACGTGTCATGATTAGCATTGATATGGACAATTTTTGTAAATTTTAAACACACACACATATATTTTTACAAGAGAAAAGTACAAGAAAGAAAATATGTATATGCAAAATTCGGAATTTTTTTAAATTGCAAATATTATCCACATTGGTGTCGGGGTTAGGCCGTGTAGAACGGTTGGTGTCCATGTCAGCGATTGCCGGCCCAAATTAGACGGCAGGACTATATTGATAAATCGTTAAAAAGTTTAAGCCTCTCAAAAAGCTAAATTAAAATATTTGCGATTGAATAGCACTCGTGCAATATGATTATGACTTTTTATAATAATAACCTTTCATTTATTTTTTGAAAGTAGCCTTAAAATCTTCTTCCTATTCCGGGCTAACCCACTAGAGGGGATATTCAGGTAATAACACCACTAGTTACTGCCTTTGTATTTCACAAATTTCTTTTGACCTTCTCCCCCCCTTCTTATCTTTGCACCATTTTATATTTATCTTATAATCCTTTTGTCTTTTCTGACCCAAAAAATAAAATAAAATAATCCCTTTTGTCTTTGTCCTAAGTTGGCCTTGTTTGACCTTGTGCTTCTTTCCCAACATTGCTTTCTTCGGATCCCAAGAGAGTGTATAAAGAGTAAAATATCGCTGGTAGATGTAACCATCTTGTGTTTATTTTTAGGGTTTATATTAAATATAACCATTAGTGAAAAATATTTCTTACCCGAGTGATTGTAAGTTCGAAAACTTCGTTTTATTTATGGACGGAACATGATTAGCAAATTTTAATATCATATATGTGTGTGAATTTCTTTCTTTATTACGCCGACAAGGTACTGAATAAAAATCTTCTCTTTATGCCTCCAATGATCCGATCACTCTCTTGTAGAACAGACATGTTAATCGACGTCGCGACTATCTTTATACCGGATATAACGTAACAATGAACTTAGAGCGTGACATCTAAGGTTATTCTGAGTGAGAGATTGATTTACATACGGAATCCGCGGCATCCAAAACCAAAATGCCATTTACCACTTAGTTAATTTTTTGAGGGTATAGATTCTGCCCGGATATAACGTCCTCGAATTATGAATCGGGCAAAAACTACTTCGGGGTTCCATGTTAATGGAATAACTTCTTCCATGGACCTGGAAGATCCCGACCGTTGATTTTGCCCCCGGTTCACGTGGGCTCCGCACGTTGGCGGGCCTCGCAGAATCAACGGTCGCGATGCCTTCGGTCCGTCGGATCGGATTCAAGCTAAATTTTTACCATTGGCTAATTGAAAAAAAAAAAAAACAGGTCAAGAGGGGAAACGCAAGTTGCTGGAAAGCGACAGAGATGGTTGACAATTCCGCAACCGCCATTTCCAGATGTGTCTTCCTCACTTAGCTTCTTCACCACCTGCACAGCGAAACGCCATATCTCCCTCTCCCTAGCATGCTCGTCTCTCCCGCACAGCCACCACACCTCTCTCTCTCTCTCTCTCTCTCTCTCTCTCTCTCTCTCCTTCATTCGATTGATCAGCCGGTGACATGAACAGCACCTCCGATTCCGTCGACCCGGGGCAGAACACGGGAGGGTTCGCGTACGGCATCGGGCTCTCCCTCGGCGTCCTCGCGCTCATCGTCCTCTTCACCCTCACCTCCTACCTCTGCACCCGCGTCCGCGTCCCGCCGGCCCAGCACCCCAGGAGCCACTCCTTCGCCGCGTGGGAGGACGGCGGCGGCTACTCGATCGGGATCACGCTCGGGCTCGACGAGGCCACGCTGGGGAGCTTCCCGAAGCTCCTCTACTCTCAGGCGAAGGCCGCTCGTGGGGGAGAAGACGGCGGCGGCGGCGGCGGCTCGGCCGCGGGCCCGAGCTGCTGCTCGATTTGCTTGTCGGAGTACAAGGAGACCGACGTGCTGAGGCTGTTGCCGGATTGTGGGCATTACTTCCATTCGAAGTGCGTCGACCCGTGGTTGAGAATGAACCCGTCGTGTCCAAATTGCAGGACCTCACCGGTCCCGACTCCGGTCGGGACGCCTCTAGCCGAGGTCGCACCCCTGGCGGCGTTGCGGCGGTGATGCAGGGTGGAATTGCGGCGGAGCTTGTAGAATCAAAGAAAGCCCACTGCAAGCGCAGCAAAAGTACACGTCGGACAACAGTGCCAGGTCATCCATGGACAAATGTTTGCAATGGGCATTTAGGTTTTTGCAGTAAATAAATTCTCATCAATTTTACCCACCATATACATTTGTTGATCTGAAAGGGACATGTCCTATCTATACATACCAAGGTGACATGATAATTTAGGTTTTGTTGCTCTCTTGATTATAGATTTGTATGTTAATAGCGGGTCTATGGACTTTCGAGTCATATATATGTAGATGATCTTTTGGAGTTAAAGAGCCTGTCTTGTGCTCCCTGGATTCAATCCAGTAAGAGTCCAACGCGCTATATGGTTCATCGGGATTTCTATATGCTGTCCACACTACATATAAGATCAGAGAGTGCATATAATAAATGGCATCCAATAAGTTGTTTTATCGAGCATCCTTATCCTCAATTTAACCGAGGAATTATATAAAACTCCGCGTTACGAAATACGTATCATCGATATCGTTTACCATTATCTAATTACGTCCTATTATCTAATTTCATTTTTGGGCATTGGTGATTGTGATGGGCCATGAAGGTGGCAAAGATAAAATACTTTGATGAGCAGTCAACATGTGTGTGTGTGTGTGATAGAGAGAGAAGCAAAGATTTGTGGGTGCAATGCTAACAACAATAATTCTAACCCAGTTTCATTAACATTAAAGGGCAGCTAGTGGAAGAAGAGTAGGAGAGAATTCCAAGAGAAAACAGAATGTCTGCAAAACAAGAGGCTGAACACAGTTTCGGAGAAGAAACCCTCGTCCCCTCACCTAGACCCTTGGGCGAACTTAGAAAAAGCGAAACCTCTCGGATGCCTACACAACCACTTGAGATGGTGATGAAGTGGCGGTAGGTCAAGTGGGATAAAATAGCGCAGATGGGAACTGCCGTTTTGAGAAACAAGAGAGAGACAGGCAGACTGCTCCAGTTAAAGACTCGGAATCTTCGACGCAACTGCGCTTGATCATGACTTGCTCGGGAGATTATCATATTAATCTCTGCAAGCAAACCCAAATCTCTCTCTGCATCTTTTGGTTGACGACAGACTCCACCGCAAGAACTGGATACGACGATGCTGACATAGCCGTGCGGTGCTGTTCGTCAAGTCAAAGGGGGGCGTTCCTTGCCGAAATGAACTGGGGAAAATAAGAAAAACGAGGAAGAAAACGTGGGCATTAGCTGAGATGATCTATCTAGACGAAGCTTATCTAAACCAGGCGTTGCTTAAGCGATAATCATTAGGTTCTAATCAAAGGTTGAGGCAACGTGGCGTGGGCACGCTCGCAGTCGCTGGGTGTTGTTTATTGTATGAGATTCTTGCGGGTTGAAACCCTCGATGGATGGAGTCGTCCCTACATAAGTTTCGACCAACTCAATCGGTTCAATCATTCGCTACGGTTCCTAGTTATGATCCGAACACGTTGGGTCGGAGCGTGTTGAGAATGCGCAGCTTGACTTTGACAGCATGTTAATATTGAACCACCCGATCTGAAATTTGAATTGGTACGGAGAGGTCGGCATGGGTGTATAATGATGACCCGTGACTCGGGCCGAATGGTGTGATGCATCATCTTTATCATACAAAAACACGAATTGTGGTATTAAATGACAACATATATATTGAGAAATAACAAGGCAATTAACGGATCTTGCAATTCAACATCAAAATGTGAGAGAACGAAGTTGACACCACGACAAGTAACCCTTATTTCATAATGAAAGTTAGCTGCTCAGAAATCCACTATGAATCGGGAAAATATACTCAATCGCTCGAGTCATGCCCAATCCTAGATTACACCCAAGAGACTTCAATTGTGTTTACTCATAATATTTCACAATGGGTCAAGAAAGAAGTCCACTCATCAGAATTCATTATATAAATGTTAACCATCGTCACAAATGATTCATTTACTTACACCCAATTTTGCTTAGGTTCCTAATCGGCTTAGTTAACATGTTAATGGCAACTCTAGAATAATAAAACATTAAACTATTAGTCAAGAAACCTAATGACAGATTTTGTTGACATGAAAAGAAGTGATTGTTTGACACGAAGAGAAATGATAGTTGATCATGAAAAGCGATGACGATGGGAGATAATATGTCTATTCCCAAGAAATGCATTGATTGGTTATTTATAAGTAGGATCAAATCATAACCATTCATAACAATAACATCTCTCTCTTCTTCTTTTTTTATGCACAAATTTGACGACACATTCAAAGTGAAATTCTAAGAGGGAAATTAAATAATTACAAAACTCATTTCTCTGTAGTTTTGTTGAATATCTTGGAAGTGTATTTGTTATAAAATAAGCAGCAACAATAATAGGGATAAATAATACCTTAAAAACAGCGATTGTCATCACGCATTAAAGTATCAACAAACTATGAGCCACCACTCTCTCTTCACCACCAATCAAATTGTGATCAGTAATGCTTGTGAGAGTCTCCGCAGAGTCCATTAGATTCACAGGTTGTCTCTTAAATCTTTCTTCATCATTCCATAATCCGTCAAAACAACTTGAGGTTCACATCAAGAGGGTTGGGACGGTATTATATATATTGACCCGCCCGATGACTAACTAAGCATGCACATGATGCGATCAATTGATCTCATGTAGAATTATGGCATTTGTTTTGCGCATTAAAGTGAAGGAGTATAAAAGGAAATCTTATGCCATAATGACGTGGAAAAGTAAAATATTATCATCCACGTGGCAAGATAAGAACGTAGTTATCTGTATTTGATGGAGCAGAGCATTTAGATGCATTTATGATTATAGATTACCCATTTTTCCTGGCATCTTGGATTAAAAAAGAACGAAGTAGTTATTAGGAAAAAAACCAATAGACCTAACTTTCATATAAGAGTACCATGAGGAAACTCGCAAACCTAATTTGCACATGCCTAACACTGTTTTTTTTTTAAATTATATAATTATAATGATGTTTCCCAAACGTTTTTTTTATTTGATGATATGATCGAACAGCCTTTTCACTCCACAACGAACTTAAATAAGCTGAAAATCAATAAATCCAATATTGGTAAAAGAGAATGCAATTAGATAAATCCCACTATCATAAAAATATTCAAGCACCCGAATCCATCAAGGATGAGCCCAGGACCCTGGTGCCCAAGGGCTATGCGTGATGCACCGACATGTAGGCCCGGGTCCACAAAGCTCGAGCGCCGGATGCCGATACTTGAGCTCGGATCTCTAACACCCCAGTTCGAGCCTGTAAAGGTTGTGCTCGGTAGGGATGAGCATCGATCTAGTTCAACCCTGGACCACCCTGGATCCATCAAACCCGACCGTTTCTAGTCTAGTTACCAGGGGGAATGGGTCGGTTCTTGGTCCTAGGATCCCTAGACCTTGCACTGCACGAGTTGGTCCTCGGTCCTAAGAGTTTAGGATTGACCCTGTATATACTATATATTATATATTTTTATCTACTCTAAACCCTAGCGCCTCCTCCTCCGTTCTCTTCTTTATTGTACAATTCAGTTTGTCATTTAAATTAGAAAGTAGAACGAAACTAAGCCATAACTTGACCCAAAAGAAAAATTGAAGCCCTCTTCACTTGCCTTGGTCTGCTTACTCGCCTCGGCCTCTCGCCCTGCTTGCCTAGCCTTTTCTTTTTCAGGAATGAATAAGATATGAAGTTATACAATTAATAGATTATATTATGTATTTTGAACTTCTTATGGTTCAATTGTATTTCACGTGTTTGTTTTCATGGTTTGTTGCTTTTAGCAAGTCCCATCGGTGGCCGCGATGGATTGCGTTCAGTTCCTTTCACGAGAGGTCCTGGGTTCAAAACTCGTAGGTGCCGGTGATTTAAGTGGAGGGTCGTGGCGGTGGGATGCTGCGCTAGCCCCCCCGAGGACTAGTCGCTCTTCACCGATGGTTTGAGCGCAAGCTCGCCGGCCGCGCGGACACCTCGGTTATCAAAAAGAAAAAAATTTATATTGCTACCTTTATCTTATATTTATGTTTATTATGTATCAATGTTCATAGTTGGTTGCTCCGATATGTAATTTCAAATAGTATGTTTGTTTTTTCAAGGAATACAAAAAATGAAGCAAAAAAAATAATCGTTTGTTCCTTGGTTGACCCCTGGAACCAAACCAGACTCATAGAGTCGGCCCGATCCTCGGTCCAGGCTCAACAGGGTCAATCCTTGGTCCAAAAAATTGAGGACTAATACTGTGCGGGTTGATCTTTAGATTAGGTATTGGATCAGCCCAACCTAGACCATGCTCAAGCCTAGTGCTCGATCCATCGAGACTAGGCCCGGGACCCATATGCATGTGCCTCGACCCCGGTGCTTGAGTTGGGGTCCATTGATTCCTGACTTGGGAATCTAGTGCTTTTATCTAGTTCTTTGATTGCCCATGCGCAACTTGTTAGCACTCGAATGGTGTATATTTATTTACGAAAATCAAATTAGATTTTTCATACCAAATGGTTGAAAATATTTTCCACTGCATTTTCATGTTTCAGTTAATCACCATAAAATATCACATTTTTTCACGAGACATATGGAATATAAGCGACGCGACAGATTTTAATTAGGTGCTAAATGATATACATTATGCAAGTGTTTCATTTAAAGTCTACCATATTATTTAACAACACCAAGAATAAAAGTGAGTTTCTTTTTGTGCACGACATTACTCGCGAGATATTTCCTTCTTCTTGCTGCTTCTTTAATGTGTCCGAATATTTTAAAATAATATTAGCGACAGAGACACGAATGTCATGTCATAATACACTCTATATCGGGGGCGGTATGAAGCTGGCGAAGGACATTATATGAAATCATTATTAGATTGGACCAACGAAAAATATCTCCTTTTCAAAAAAAAAATATTTTCAACATCTTACGTTGCCACGCTCTCCAGACATACCTGTAATCGCTTATAAAAATGAAGGGACGAGCATATCTTCTTCATTATCCATAACAAAATTTAGATATAAATTATTATCGATATAATCGTTTGTTCTCAGACCAGCAAGGGTAGAGAATATGTTTTCGAGGAGGAATTGACTTTATAAGGCCCCTAAAAAAAACAAAACAGAAAAAAAAGGGGAGAGAGTCCCATTATTTCTTTTTTTGGGCCAAAATGAAAAAAAAAAACACAAAAAGAGAAAAAGAAAAAAAAAAGAAAAAGAAATGTCAATTTAAAAGGACCGCATCGCTCACATTCTCCTCCCAACAACCCAAAATCCTCCCCCCTCCTACCTGCACAACATTCCTCCCTCCCTTCCTACTTTCACCAGAAAAGAAAAAGAGAGAGAAAAGAAAATATCACAAGAAAATGGACCGCCCATCATTACCCTCCAATTCTTCTTCATCACCATCGTCATCTTCTTCTTCTCCTTCTTCATCTTCTGCGTCACTATCATCTTCATCTCTATCTTCATCTTCATCTTCTCCGCCTCCCCCGACTTCGTTCGCCGATCGCATCCTCGCCCCTCTCGGGTTCGCCCTCCTTGTCCTCCTCGTCGCCGTCATCTCCTACTCCTACGCCGGCCGCCGACGCCGGCGCCTCGCGGCCCACTCCCGCCACGGCGCCTCAACCCCCGAGGAGGAGGACGAGGAGGACGACGGCGACGGCGGCGGCGGCGACGGCGACGAGGCCGGCGCCGGGCTCAGCGAGGCCGCGATCCTCAGCTACCCGAAGCTCCTCTACTCGAACGCGCAGCTCCCGCGGGGGAAGCCGAGCGAGTGCTGCTGCTCTATCTGCCTGGCGGAGTACGGGGACAGCGACGTGCTGCGGCTGCTGCCGGGGTGCGACCACTACTTCCACCTCAAGTGCGTCGATCCGTGGCTGAAGCTCCACTCCTCCTGCCCGATCTGCAGGAAGTCGCTGATCAGTTCGTGACGGCGTCCGCTCTCCAATTCCTAGGGTTCCGGCGCCCGAGCGTCGCCAATTGCATTTGCCTCGGGACCTTTGCTGGATCAGCAGCAGCCGGAGTGACACGACCACGGGGTCGGCGGATGCGCGCCCGACCCGACCCGGAAAGCGGAGGAAAAACAGGTTTGCGTTTTGGAATTTGAATCTTCGGGAAATACGGTTTTTTCGCAGCCGCGAAAGGGTGGGATTGGGTTTGAGAGAATTTCTGAGCCTGCGTTAGGAAAGATACGGAAGTGTACAGGGTTGAGGATCGTGCCGTTTCTGGTAATGAATTCCGCCATGAAAATTCACCACTGAAAGCGTGAAGATTGCGTGCGCGTGGGTGTGGATTATGTGCATAGCGTTGGCCCCAAAAATGAACGCTATATAGAATTATGTATAGATCACGTCCTATTCTGGAAAGAAAATTTACTTGTTTGAGGGAGAGAAAGGGTTGTCTTTTGACACTAGTTTAGAGAGTATTGGCGTATCGGCATTAAGGAGACACCGACATCCAATGGCAACTGCGCATTTTCCTTTTTGGTAAGTCTGAAAGGCCGTGTTAAGTTTGTCACTCACGGGATAATGAACTGTGTTAATTTTTTTGGGATAGGTACAGTGAAAATCTTATGTCACGAAGTGTAATTAAGTCTTGAAATTTTCAGAAAGTATAATTATATACTGCAAATTATCAAATTGGTACAATCAAGTCATTCTATGAAGTTTGTTCAACTTTTTTATTGTTATGGATCATATCTGTTCAATTTGACAAACGAAAAATGTTAAAAAAATTCAGGACTTAGATTGCATCAATTTGACAAGTTGAAGGACTTGATTGCATGTTTTAAAAGTTTTAAGACTTAATTATATTTTCGTGATAAGTTTTAAGACTTTTAGTGTACTTATTCTTAATTTTTTTTTGTATGATTGAAAAGTTATGTTAGATTTACCATAGTGATTAAAAAAATAGTGCTGCCTTTTGTATTTGTCCGAAGTCAATAAATGGCGATCCCTAGAAACGAAGAACGTGGCTCATTCAAAAAGAAGGCGACATTAGCAATTATTTGCCAGTAAAAACAATATTTTCAATCAGATTTGATTTTCCCTGAAAAATTCAACGTGCAAATATGCTTCAAGAGTTCTAATAAAACGCTTCAGCTCTCCACGTTGTCGAACCTTTCTGATGTAATGAAACTTTCAAGACGATTATCTTCTTCTTCTTCCTCTTTTTTTTAAGATCGATTCTTTGGAATGCGTGCTACATAAAATTAATCCTGCCCTCAAAAGCTTTAACCACAGTACTTGTAATGATATCTTCATAGAAGGAATTAATGGAAGCCCGGAAGCGTCCAAGATCAGATAGACTGTTCTTGGGTCGACCTTAGGTCCACGCAACACTCATCGATCCGACGGCTGAACCCGCTCGAGCTCTTCCCTGCGTGCGCCGGGATCATTCTAGGGGCATGCCGGTCACTCTTGTTCCTGCAGCAGAGCGGGATATCTGTCTATGTTTCAGCATTCATTGATCCATGAAGTAGTGCTTTGAAGCTGAGCTGAGGGACATCTTTTCCTTCGCCAGTGGCAATTTTTGTCGAGTGTACTTTGAAATCATCTGGAGTCAATTTGAATTCTTGCAATTGGCGCATCAGCTGCGCAGGAAAGTTTGATCTGTTCGAAGGGATTAGCTGGTTCCTAGAACAAAATAAGCATTGACCTGACAATTATGATGTCTAATTGTGTATCGTATTCTTACGCTCCATAATCTCGCTATGACGAACTCATGGTTTATCTCTAAGTCCTCAGCTTGTGCTGGTTGAACATTCTGTGGTGCGAAAAAGTGAATGAAGCATAATGTCATCGTAGATCACGTCGCAAAGTAAAAACTTCTGTGCAGTTATAACACCTGCCATCACATCGGTATAATTTTCTCTATACGGCATAAGCAAAGTGCAACAGCCACAGCCAGTTCAAGTCGAAGTCGAAATGTTGCTAAGATCTCAATTCACATCCTACGAAATCATGATCCACTACAAGTAGGAGAGTCACCAGAAGGCAGAGCAACAATACTAGTTGATGTTGAAGGGCTTGTATGAAGAGCTCGTGGCTTGGACCCATTCCCTTGCCTAGCAATTGTTTGGGCGAACAAGACGGCACCGCGGTGTCGGTGACTGTGGTTGGACCGGTAGGCGGTGGAACAATGTCTGGCGGCGGAACAGCGACTGGAACAGGATGATGATACACGGCAACCTCGACTTTTTGCCCGAGAGAGCAGTAACACGAGACGCTGCAGATGAAATAGAACACACCCTTCTCGATCAGTGGGACTCTCGCAGGCCCCGTGCGGAAGGACCGGAAGGGGTTGTCTGCTGTGCAGTCCTCGTACTCGCGCCTCGAGACTTGCATCACGTTGTAAAAGCCAGTCCTGAACTCGAAAACTGAGACACAAAGAAGGAACGATCGAGGAACCGACTTTATACATCCAATCACAGAGTGATCAAGCGACACTAATGACGGAAAAGGGCCGAAATTAAAACAACTGATGAGATTACGGAGTACGTCGCTGACGAAGAAACGGTGGGAGGAGGACCAGTTGGAGTAGTAAGTTGGGTATGGAGGGATGGACCAAATCGAGCCTCCAACCTTGTATTGCAATCCATTTGAGACGTCGAGAATTACACCCACCATGATGAAGAGAAGTGCTTGTGAAGTTGCAGAAAATTGCCTCCGCACGGCCATTTCTTCGCAGAGTTCAGAGGAAGAGACTGTTCAGAGTTCATGTCAATTGAAGCTGTAGAGGATTGTGAGGATGAAGTTAGAAAATGAAGAGACTCTCGCCACGGAAGGAGACGTTACGTTCTGGGGATGGGTGGATGAATGATGTGAGGGTGTAAATGACAATGCTTTGGCCCAAAACAAAAAAGAATGGATGAACTGCAAATGCAACATTTGCGTAATCTAATCTAATGTTTTATAATCTAACAGTATTATATGAGACTCTTCTTCCTGAGAGATCCTATGTAAAGCTCACTTGGTGCAAAACGAGGGGAAATTCTAAAAAAAAAAGTTTCCAAACCTGTAGTACGGAGACCAATTCAGTCTTAAATCTTTCAATCATGCAAATTTAGTTTTAAACCTTTTGACGAATTATCAATTTAGTTCTAAACCTTTTAATTGTGCCAATTTAGTTCTAAACTATTTAACAATTTGTTAAGTGTAGTCTTTATGACCAAATACTCAAATAATAGGTTTATGACTAAATTGACAAATTTTCCAAAGATTTAGGATTGAATTGACACAAAAAAAGGTTTGGGACTAAATTGGTAAATCGTCAAAAGATTTAAAACTAAATTGGCACAATTAAAGGATTTAAGACTGAATTGACTGCCGTACAATACGTTTAGGGCTTCTTCTTTTTTTTTTTTTACAATTATCCCTAGCAAACGTTGCTCGGTTGAAATAAAAAATGACATCCCTTTTGAAATATAAAAAAAAAAATCACAGGTAGCTAAATTTGGTCGTGACTCGAGAAATCTCAACCACAAAATTAATGTATGTTAGCATGACTATGCTTGATTTTCACAGTTCTAAGATAGCATCAATCAATCTTCAAGGTTAATCGAGTTGATTGAGATGTTGGGAGACTTTCAGCTAATGAATCGGGCGTCATGAGGTAGAATCCCACTAATTGCATACAAGCTACTCTGGATCTAGATCGCCCACTGTGACCAAAGGCCTGGAGTTAACTTGATACTAGGGCTTGTAGAAAATATTAGGAACCTAGTAACTGGGTCTTCACGCCCTTGTCTCTGAATTTTAAAAAAAAAACAATAGCTTGAATCGTTCCAATATGGGATTTTATCATAGCAGATTTTGACTAATCATGAATCAAAATGCAAATCTATGGACAAAAAATTAGGCAATCTTGCTTCTGAATGGCCAAACCACAATAATCCACCCGCACGCTACCAAAAAAAGTGTTGCGTGCCTCAAATAGGGACGACCACATAAAACCCCTAATCCATCAATTTCTTCTGGTTGTCGGTCAGGCAATTTGTCTCACATAAGGGTCTAATGAGGGGCTGTTGTTTTTTTTTTTCGAAAGAAGGCATAAAGTTTTTTTTTTTTGATCAAGAAGGCATAAAGTTGACATTGTCTCAAATAATAGCCTAACATGCCAAACTAAATTTCAAATAGGAGCTTGAGCTCACCAGCTAACCTTATTCTCGCTAGCTGGCTTGTACGAGTGACTCATGTGCTCTTAAGAAATGTGTCACAAACCATGAAAATAGCAAAGAGTAAGCGATTGTGGCGGCAATAAGAAAATACCACGATTTCTCATTATCAGGTGCGAGGTGCCAAAAACCCAAAATTCTGAAGGAAGTGCAGACGTATTAAGAATTACCATTTGATCCCACACCATTGCCTCTCTTCCACCATTAAGATTTTGGGACCTCTCTTTCGCGGATAAACTAAGAAGAAAAGTAGTCATTAGAAGACCCAAATCAATTTGTCGACCAACATTTACCCAACCGTTGACCTCGGCTTTTATTTGAGACTAAATTGATAACATTTTTTTTTGAGACTAAATTGATAACATTAAGCCCTCATTTGAGACGAAATCCAATTTAGATCATTTTAAAAGAAAACGGCCCCACTTCAAGACAAGACCCGCTCCGGGCCTCTTTTTTTTTTAGAAAACAGCTTCCATTCGAACCCTTATCAGAGCCGGTTAATCGTTTTCCAATTGAAGTTGAGAATAAGCAACCATTCAAAAGACCTATCTGAACGCATTTCTCATTTGTCAATGGCAATAACGGAGGGAAAGCGATACATCACTAATTTAAATACGAAGAAGCGGCACACATGATTGCCCCCCTACATCCCCCCCAATCAAGTTGATAGAAGACAGAGACATTTTTGTCTTCACTTTCCGCCGGATTCAATTGACCTTCTTCCCCTTCCACCCCTTTTTCAAACGAAGCGAAAAATTCGAACCGGAAAAAAAGGCGCATATGCCTAATTGCCTATCCCCAAAAACGCCTTTAAAAAAAGTAAGAGGCAAAAGCAAAAGGTTTCGACAAAAAAAGCCGTCGAAACAAAATCATGCACCTGCCATTTCCGGTCTGAATCTCTCTGGCCGTCGTCCCGCGGGCCCCACCCGGGATGGGGAAATAATCTTACCGTTAGCCGCGAAACTCCCCTGCCCCGCCCCAGCCCGAAGCTCGCTCGCTAGCGGACCAATCGCCCCGCTCCACGTCAGCCCGTCGGCACGTGGCGGCTCCTCATTGCGCTGTTTCGTCCGGCGTTGTCGATGCACGCACGTCACCGCCGTGCGTTACCCCGACCGTGCGCACGCATTGTCTTCGAATTTAAAAAGGGAGAAATGGAGCAACGGCTTTCTAGCCGTTGAGCGAGCTCGACCCAAACCATACCCACAATCTCTCCTCTGTCTTGTCTCGCTTGCTCGCTCGCTCTCCTGCAAAAGGAGGGCACCACAGTCTCGCTCTCGCTCTCGCTCTTCGATTTCGTTTTCTTCTTCAGCCGTTTCTGTTTCAGAGAGAACCCATCTTGGGTTTCCTCTGATTTTCCTCTTCAGCTTGCTGAAGTTTCGTGTTTTGTTTTCTTGTTTTGTTTGCCGGGGGTGGGGTGGGGGTGGGGGGGTTTCAAGAAATGAAGGGGGTGAAGGGGAAGCTGCTGAAGAAGCTCAAGACGATCAAGCCCATCGGGTACCTGAAGCAGGACAGGATCCTCCATCTGAACGCCTCCGACGGGTACGTGGAGACGTTCCTGAAGAACCCGATCATGAAAGCTCAGACCATGTTGTTCCCGAAGGAGAACCCCGATCGGAGCCTGAAGAATCAGGGCGGCCTCGGGGAGGCGTGGGAGCCGGAGGTCATCGACGTCACGGAGCTCATGAAGGATCTCGAAGACGCCGAGATGGAGTTCGATGACGATTTGGAGGACAAGGAGAACATTGGTCCGAATGTCGATGCGGGGAGCGCATTTCTCGGCAAGGAGAATTGCGAGAATGTGCTCGTGAAGTCGGAGCTGGAATTGTCTCCGGATGAGGAGGCTTCGAGGTTGTCTGAAACAGAGGAGCTGCCCAGAAACAGCTTGAAGACCCCTTTGTCAGAAATCGATGTGTCGAACTTTAGGCGGCCGGATTTGAACTCGTCGACTCTTTTCGATCCTAACCTGCTTGCGGCATTTGAGCAAGCGGTGAAGCAGCACGTTAGGATCAGCCTAGATGAGATGAGACCGAGAATTGAGGCAGAGCCGGATGATTTAGAGAAGAGTTCTGGTGAGCCCCCTTCCAAAACTCGTAGGATCGAGGAGGAGGACAATGACGATGCCGATCCACTGTTGGCATTTGAGGAGAAGTGCCCACCTGGAGGCTGCGGTGCAGTAATCTTCTACACAACCAGCCTTAGAGGCATAAGAAAGACATTCGAGGACTGCGGCAAGATTCGTTTCCTCCTGAACAGCTTCGGCATCCTGTACTCTGAGAGAGACGTGTCAATGCACACGGAGTTTAAGGAAGAATTGTGGGACATCTTGGGTGGGAAGCCGGTCCCGCCGAGGGTGTTCATTAAGGGGAGGTACATTGGTGGAGCTGAACAAGTGTTGGGGTTACATGAGCAAGGAAAGCTCAAGAAACTTCTTGAGGGAGTCCCAATTGATAGGTCTACCGGTCCATGTGAAGGCTGCGTCGGTATGAAATTCGTGGTGTGTTTTAAATGCAATGGGAGCCACAAGCTCGTTGTCAAAGACTCGTCGGCGAGTAAATGCTTGGAGTGCAACGAGAATGGCTTGATTATTTGCCCACTTTGCTGTTGAGAGAGACTTCATCTCATTTTCTGATCATTTTTCCCTTGTGTGGTCCTCAATTATATGTTTCATTGTAAAGCTCCTATAAATACACATCGGTTGGGTGCTCTTTCCCATCAGTTCTCTCACATTAAGCTTGTATGGGCATTGGGTGGTCTATGTTTGCTGAATATAGTCTGTATAATCTGAAGACAAATAAATCTCACTGGCTTTCACTACATGAGCAAGGAAAGCTCAAGAAGCTTCTTGAGGGAGTCCCAATTGATAGGTCTACTGGTCCATGTGAAGGCTGCGTCGGTATGAAATTCATGGTGTGTTTTAAATGCAATGGGAGCCACAAGCTCGTTGGCGAAGACTCGTCGGCGAATAAATGCTCGGAGTGCAACGAGAATGGCTTGATTATTTGCCCACTTTGCTGTCGAGAGAGAATTCATCTCATTTTCTGATCATTTTTCCCGTGTGGTCCTCAATTATATGTTTCATTGTAAAGCGCCTATAAATATACATCGGTGGGGTGCTCTTTCCCATCAGTTCTCTCACATTAAGCTTGTATGGGCATTGGGTGTTCTATGTTTGCTGAATATAGTCTGTATAATCTGAAGACAAATAAATCTCACTGGCTTTCACTACAGGCTCAAGCACTCCATTTGGCAAATGCACCCGAGAAAGCATAATCTGATTTCGAATAGGTAGGTGAAAATAGGAGCTTCCAACAGATGAATTGAATGGTTTAGAGATTTTTTTTTGTTATTTGGTTATTAACGCGAGAGCCATCTATGATCTGCCATTAGATTAAAATCTGTCATAGTTCCTTCCCATATGGAAAGAAGATTATCAATTAGAGATGGTAGACTTTGATCTTGCTTTCCTTAGTTCTTGACTCAGAAATTTATTTCCGTTTGTTACTTTGAGACAGCAGCAAGTCCTCGGTGACAAATTCACATCCAGATTAAAAGAGAAATTGCTGCTAAAAGATGTATAGTTTTGTACTTGAACTTCTGTTACGGTTGCAATTTTTTATACGGTGTCATTTGCTCACAACATTGCAGTTCCTTTCCATAACAAGGCTATTTTTTTTGACATCAAGCACAAGGATGTCTTCCTGCCCCAGTTTTTGCTTCATTCTTTTCTGTTCTTCTTGAATCTGAACTTACTGTTTGTGGCGTTCAGTCCCTTACTTTCAACACGGTAATTCGAATTAAGACGCTTATCAAAGAAAATATAATCTCCCACATGCAGCTTTGTACTCTATTTTTAGGTACTGATTGGATTACCAGTATTGATGTCTTGTTTTGGTGTATCAACAATGTTTCAGACAAGACCCTGAATAGGTTCGCCATAGTTCATCCTACCAATCATCTTTTGATCACCGAAATCCTTCTGACACTGCCTCTGGTTTATATTCTTGTGATACCGCATTTTCGAGCTTGTGCACGTCCACCCAGCAACCTGTTCGTCCTTTTTGTTCTGAAGTTATCTTACCCTATTAAATGTCACTTTTCGTAGAAAAACTCGACGAGGGAGAGAGATCACTCAAAAGTTCAAGAGGGCATTGTGTTCACGATTTGGAGACTATAAACAGATCAATTCCAAAACCTTTCGATTATTTCAACTTAGTACACTAGATGCTGTCAAAAATAGCATGTCACGATTTGAACTTTGATCTAACATGCAATGTCTTTTTGAAACTTTTAATTTGTTCATTGTGGTCCGTCAATTATTAATAAATATTCTATGTAATCATTCCATTTGCTGAAACGACAAATCAGATATTTTTTTTGGGTCAACAATTAGATGTTATTTGATGGAGCGGATTATTACATAATAAGTTGGATTTTAAAAATAATAAGTCAATATGTCTATCTTTTTTAGGGGTGAGCATGGTTCCAGGTTCTACCCTAGAACTTGAGAACCTGATCAGTAGGAACTTGTAGGTTTCAGGTTCCAAAACACGTGGGGTAGGTTCCAGATTCCAAAAATTAGGAAGCCTATTTCGACGGGTAAGTTTCAGATTCTGAGTAGGTGAAACCTGGAATGTAAATAACTTTTTTGTATTTTTTCTTGATCTATATCTTCGCGTGATTTTACTGTGTTTCATGGCGTTAGATGATGATAATATAATATGAAATCACTAGTCTGAGCTTTCATTTTATAACTTATTAATGTTTTATATTTTTCGTGTGTCTAAATATAAGTTGCGGTCAGTGAATCATAGAAGTAAGCGGTGGTCATTAAAGGTAATAATTCACTACAATTGTTCAATTAATAATATTGGTGGAACCTGAGTAGACTCTAGAACTAACCTCAAACCTGTGATAAGGTAGGTTCCAAGTTCCAAAAAATAAAAAACCTATTATCATGGTGGAACCTATACAAAATATGAAACTGCTCACCCATAGTATCGATTTACGCAATGACTTCTCATTTTAGTTATATTTATTTGAATCGTAATGTCAGGAAAACTAATCTTTTGTATTCTCTTTGATAAATGACAAGTTTTTTCAGTATTATTGCGTTCATTTTCGTTTTAATGAAATAAAAAAGAAGAAGAACCTGTTAGACCCTGGAACTTGTGATAGGGTAGGTTTCAGGTTTTGACGGGTAGGTTTCAGATTTCAAAAAATGAGAAGCCTATACCCGAGGATAGGTTTTAGGTTCCATGTGGAACTTATAAGGAATCTGGAACCACTCACCCCTAATCTTTTTATCCATCTACTATAGAAAAAGAAAGAAAAAATAAGACGTCAATATTATTTGATGACGTGGATTATTATATCACAATATGAGATGAATATCTTACGTGGATAATTCACGCGTAACTTCCTCTTTTTGTCCATCAATCAAACTTAACGGATTGGAAGTCACACTAGCAAATTTCATCTACTTCAATTGATGGAAGGATGGCATTTAGCATTTTTATATAGTTTAGGGACTAGACTGAATAATGCAAGTACTACAAAGAAAAAATTAAAAGTTTAGAAATAACATTGCATATTGAATCAAAATTCATTGACCATTTATGCCATTTTCCCTAGAAGATACACCTTTGCTTTTATTGTGCACTCTAATCCAATCCTTAAAGAGATTTTCGGAAGTGCTAATCTAATGTCCCTAAACTCCAAACTCGATGAATTCGAATTTGCTGGAACGAAGGTCTCCTATTTGAGATAGATTAAAACAAAGAGTCTATTTCTTTTCTATTTTCACATGTTGATGTAAGGATCTTCTTGGTCTACATCAAGTCAATCTCATCTCCAATATGTTTCGCCATAAACATCATCATCGAATATTTCGAAAACAAAAACAATTGATGTAGAGTACAAAGTTCAGATTCTGAACAAACTTCAGAAGCAGTTTAGTAAGTGTACAACGGAATATGATATTTTGCAGAATAAGCTTTAGGGATAAGAAAATTTACATAAAAGACTTATAATGGTTCGGCTTAGATTAAGCCTACATCGACTCTATCGCGTTGACAACCTACTGGCTGGATTCCACTAAATGACCAACAAGATATTACAATAATGAGTGATAACACTCAATGTACGATAGGTCACACTATCTCACTCAATCATTCTTTCAGTACTTCTCTTAAGATCACAAAATGTAGCCCACAAAAGATAAGTATATAGGATTGAAGTTTGCTTAGACTTTGGAATTCTAGATTCTGAACTTTGTCTCTTATTTTCTTTACCAAAAATAAAAAACTTTGTCTCTTATTTTGCTCCTCGGCACCTTGGTCTCTTTTTATATTCATTCACTTCCAATCTAGCTGTTGGACAGTCTTTAGAAGACCATCTTCCAATCTACCCATTGGACAAAACTGTATGAAGAAGATTGAGTAGCCGTTGAGAGACAAAATCTGAATCTCCATTGATTCTGATCGCCCATACAATCAAAGTCTTAGTTTCCATAAGTAGAGCTGCTCCATTGGGAAAGAAACTTGTCTCGAGATCAATTTGCCAATCATTTAGGATGTTTTGCATTACAATTAGGAGTGTGCAAAATGGATCAGCCAAACTGAGAATCACCGGACTAGACCCAACTGGCTAGTTGGGTCCAGTTATTGGGAGTGTCAATTCGGTTCCTGATTTCTAAAAATGAAACCGATGTCTAGGTTATCCAGTTCCCAGTTCCAATGGAGAACTAGACCGAACCAGACCGACTATATATATATTTTTATTTCTTCAAAAATATTAGTGAAATGTGAACTAAACTCTAAGTGAACTTCATTGACATAAATCCATTAACAAAAATTAGTAAAATGTAAACTAAACCCTAAGCAAACTTCATTGACAAAAATTAGTAAAATATGAATTAAACCCTAAGTGACCGGTTTCATTGGACATGACCGGACCAGACCGGATTGGGAACTAATCACCTCTAATTACAATATTGGTTTGTAAAACAATTTTTAAGATTAAGTCAATTAAATCTTTCTAAATGTGAAATCCGAATCAAATCACTATATGTTATATACATTTAGAACTTGTGTCACGTTTTGAAATTATCTCACGTTTGAAACATGCGTCATGTTCTGAACTTGTATCAGGCTGGAAACATAAGTAGTTCTCTGAATTTGAAGTTCTTCATTTCCAATATAAAGTAGGAACCTTTTTCACATGAAAGAAATTCCACGATTTGAATTTGAAAAAGATTAAGATTGCTATAGGTTTCTCTTCCAAGAATAATTTCCCGAATAAAAAAACTTCAAAATATTTATTAGACTTACTAAACACTCATGAATAGTTTTATCAACTTTAAAATTCATTAGGAAGTTTTCTTAACAATTATATCTTGACTAATTGCCAAACCCATGAAACTTGGGTGTGAATATGAGTTGTTTGGTTTATGCGATCCTGCATTTACCAAGTATCAATCTTGCCGTCCCAGCCAAGTGGGTTTAAGGTCTTCTTAAGGGATGGCATCATTGCTTGCTTCTGAAGCATGTGATCTATGAGCTGTTGGGCTCACTGCATCCAAAACATGCAAGTCTTTCGATACCAACCCTTTTGTCCATATTGGCACTAGTCTTAAAGGGGAATATTCTTGTAATTACAAAAGTCAACAAAGGATAAGCCTGAATATAAACCTGGTTTTCTGAGCAAAATACGAGGCTACAGATTAACACAAAGGCTAATTTCATGGGTCTTTCTTGTTTTGTGGGTTTAGTGATCTCGTGGGCCTTCTTGAAGTTTAAACATTCACAAAGGTCAAGGTCAAGGTCTTGCCAGCGCGTGGAATAGGAGCAATCTATTCCTGGCCACTTTAAAGGAAATGCACACACGATTCTGGTACTCCAGCTTGGGGCCTAGAGCTGTACGTTCCTATGCATAGTTCTTCACAACTCTGGTCGATGAAGTTGTAAATTCCCACGTCACCTATTTTGATTTTCAGTTGAGTTTGCAACTAGATAATGTCCATATTTGTAAACATAGCTTAATTTCAAACACAATTTATAGGGTGACTTATATTAGTTTAGGCCAAAACAAACCACCAACTCAATTGGCGTTCATTCAAATTTTAGCTGGCAATATTTGACGAAGATTTTGTACTTGATTTCGCATGCTTTTAGTTGTAAACGCATTTTACCCCTACGTATGAATCGTATCTCGAACCAAAAAAGTCTAATAAAAGGTTAAATCACGATAAATGAGTTCACGAATTTGCCCTTTACTATCATCCATGACTAAAGCAAGGAAAGAAAGATGAGATGAAGGTCAAGGTCTTGCTTGTGCATGGAATATAAGCAATCTATTCCTGGCCAATTTAAAGGAAAATGACACACAATTGTGGTAATCCAGCTTGGGGCTAGAGCTATACGTTCCTATCCATACTTCTTCACAACTCTGACCAATAAAATTATTGAATAAAAGAATTTGTTTTTCTTATTCTGATTGAGTAATTACAAGGTGTATATATACATGAATAGAAGACCTAAATTAGGTAAGAAACCTATTTTAGGTATAGATCCTAATTAGCCCCTAATCTTTGTCAGTATCTAATTTACAGCTAACAAAAACAAATTACATATTGACAGCTAATAAAATCAAATCACATAATATCACATAATATTCCAAATAATTAGGAACATATTATAGGAGATTTTCCAACCTTCCCTCTCAAGTTGGTGAGTGAACATTTTCCATGCCCAACTTCCTGATAATTGTGACATCCCCGATTTCGGGCCTAGGAAGCCGGGGGCTGGTAATAAGTGGATTAGTGGGTAAGTCAAGTAGAGGGTCCATATTGGAATGGACAGCATGATCGGAACGAGTATACTGAGGGTTGGTCGTGGTTCGATCGAAAGATTGTCCGTGAGTTGGCCTAGGAATCGACAGTGGAATGACTATAACTACGCCAATGATTATAGTAATATGACCATGAGGTGATCTTTCGACCATAAGGGCCGTTAGTGGAATGGTCCGGAATAACTGTGAATCAGTCCGGTGTAGGCATGTGTCGGTCGCGGGTGATACCGCACGGCCATGCATTAGTCCCGGGTGACCACGAGTTAATTCCGGGGTACCAGATTTTCATGAGGCTACATGACAACCGAGGGTAGACCATGGATCGTTGATACTCGAACGTGGTCCGGTCATGAATCGGCCACGGATTGTTGTGCCAAGTCGGGAAGGCCATGGATGAGACATGTACCAGGTCATGTGCCTAATGGCTTAGTCGCAGCCCAGGCAAAATTGCCGGCCGGGGCGGCCAAGGCCATGTGCCTGGTCATGACCGGCCATTGTGCCCGTTAGCCAGGCCACGGACCGGCTACATGCCCGTTCGTGTGCCGGCCATTGTGCCTGACCCTTGCGCCACAAGTTGTGCCTGTAAGATCAAATCCCGATCTTGTCCCGTGTTCAAGAAATGTGGCCATGAGTCGAGCGTCGTGCCATTCCTGGGCTGATGTGTGTATTGGACCGCGAATCGACCTCTCGGCCGTATGACATGGCACGGTGCCTATGCGTCCGACCAAGTACTAGGCACGTTGCCCGTGCGGCCCAGTGAGCCGTTCGGTGCGTCGCCCGTGCAGCTCGACACGTCGCCTGGCGCGTCGCCCGTGCGGCCCGGCCACTTGCCCGTGCAGCCCGGCCACTCGCCCGGTCAGGCCGGCAAAATTGCCCGATGGCCCGGCCGTGTGCCCAGTCCACCTGAGAAGGCCAATTTGGGTTATTTTGCCTTGGATTGTTGTAGGACCAAGGTTGGACAATTGTGAAGGCCTTTTTACATTAAATTCTATTTTAAAAGGGTATTATTGAAATTATTTTGTGAGAAAACCCTCGGGAAAAATTTGGGAATAATTATGGTGCGGGGTTCGATTTGGACGTTACGTGCGTATTTTCGCGAGACCCGTTTGATCCGAGCAAATTGGGATGGAAATCAGCCAAATTGAGAAAGCCTTAGAAAGTTTGACTAAGTCAAACCTTATCCATACCATCATTGCATCCATTTGTTGCTGGCCTTCATTTTCAACTTACCATTATGGCAATTTATGAAGCTATTATGAGCCTTGCTCTTTAATAATTGATCAAGGGAAAGGGAGAGGAGACTCACGGCCAACAAGGGAGAGGAGAGAGACCCACGGCCAGCTTGGTGAGGAGAGAGAAAGGGAGACTTTTTGGCCATTTTCATCATTTTTCTTGACTTTGGAATTAGGTCATTAATGAAGGGATGATGCGTGCGCTTACCTCATCGTTCCGATGACACATGCGCATACCTCATACCCCCCTATGACATATGCGCATGCATAATCCAAAACTCTAGCTTTACTTTTTCTATAAATAGAACCCTTTAGAGAGTTTTGGCTCACTTTTTTTTCCACTTACATGGATTGACCAAGAGAGAGAGAGAGTGCCAAGATTTAGAGAGAGAGAGAGAGAAGAAGCCGAGAGCCAAGAGAGAAAAAGAAAGAAAATCCGAGAGAGAGAAAGAAAAGCCATTACCGAGAGTTGTTCAAGATCAAGACCGTCGCTTTTCCGCCCGTTCTCTACTCTTTAGTTCTTCTTTTATCAAGAGTAAGTGAGATTTTACTACCGGAAAATGACGTTAAAATACGTTGTATCACGAGCCTTCCCCGTTCTCGGTTCTTGGTGTTCCGATGTTGTGTTCTCTATAACAAGTTTGCCTTGTTTCGTATTTTTGCATGTTATCTAATACAAATTAGAAACCGAGGCGCGACACATGAGGTAAACCGTAACTTAGCCATGCTTGGAATCCTTGTTTTATGCTTTCTATGCCCATCATTATTTGATCGGCCACAGAGGCCGGTACGGTAAGAATGTTTCGTGTAATAACGATTGATATGTCCTCGCTTGTTAATAAAATTTTACTTGTTGAGTCTTCTCGACTCACTCCCCGTTGTTTCCTCTTTTTCAGGTTTGTAGGAATGGCGTCATCCCCGGCCCAATTTGGCAATATAGTCGAAATGAGAGCCGAGCTCTTGACAGTGATCGATACCCACGAGAACCTTGCCTACTGCAGGATTACAACCTATGTGATGGTTGACGAAGGTCGGGTAGACCTTGTCCTGCACCCGTATGTGGCCTGGTATCGCCTAGCCGACAGGGACTGGGTCGGCTCCCTTCATGGATTTAACGGTCCTTTCACTGGCATGGGCGGTTCGGCTCCGGGATTGGCCTTGGGCGGGGCGTGAGGACGGCCGTGCGGACGAGTGCGGGGAGGAGCGAGCGAGGACAAGGAGATAGTAACCGTAGAGAAGTTAAGGACCCAAGCCAAAATTTTGTTGTGCATATGGCTTGTTTGTTTTTCGGAAGTGCCTTTGAAATAGGTACATGAAAAATATCGTTTAATATGGCTTGTTTACCCGAGATAAAGCATGTAAATAAGCACGAATCCATCATGTAAATACAATGTGCACTGTTTGCCTTTATTGCTTGGTTTTGTCTCGTTGAATTGCTTCCGCATGCTTTTCATAATTAAAATCAACGGGACGTTCTAATAATGATTTATGCTTCACTGGCTCGTTCCGATCATAGTCGGTCAACAAATATCGATCGTGAGTGGTTCGGGACGTGACAGCGGGGTTGGTTTTGGTATCAGAGCAGGTTTTTCCTTCAGTAGGTGCAGTTCGTGATGATTTGCAATTAGACGATCCGATGAGGGCGGGGAATAACGCCAAGGCCATAAGACCTGATCATTGAGCGGCCTCTTAGGAGGTGGTGCCGGGGTCACGAATACCTGAAGATTGTGCGGCTTCTGACCGAGGTGGCGCCGGGGCGGTTAGCCTGATCATTGTGCGGCCTCTGGAAGGAAGTGGCACCGGGGTACAAAAATATACCACCTGATCATTGAACGGCTTCTGAAAGGAAGTGGCGCCGGGGTGAAGGGCCTGATCCTTGAGCGACTCCTGGCAGGCTTTTAGGACGGCTAAAGAATGAGAATTTCCGAACTGTGCACCGAAAAGTGGAAACCGGTTCTGAAAACCAAGCGATAATAAAGGCCTGGAGTGATAAGGTGCGCTGAAGTGGGGTAGTTAGCCAAGAAAACACCCCGTGCATGTGATTATGTGTCTGTACACCTGATTGATTGGTAAGTGTGCTTTGATTGCTGAGTTTTGATTGCTGACATGTTCTTGCGTTGTAGAAAAGCCTTAGTCGTTTACCAAAGGCAGTATGAGTGCTCCGAACCCGACCTCGACCTCGAAAGGAAAGTCTAAGCAAGATTCCCAAATAGACGGAATTCTGCAGGCTCTTGCGACCGTAGGAGAATTGCTGGGCAGCAAGTACAACAAGCACAGCAACGATTGCCTATCGCCGAAAATGTAGTGGCGGTAAATGGAAATGGGAATGGTGATCGATCAATGCATGGATTGGTCGAGCAGTTCTTGAAGCTGCGACCCCCGAAGTTTGCTTGAACTGGAGATCCCGAAGAGGCGGAATCTTGGATCGATGAGTTACAAAAATCGTTTGAACTGCTGCGATGTTCTAAGGAAGACAAAGTCGCCTTAGCGGCCTATCAACTGCAAGGGAACGCCAGCTACTGGTGGAAGGCGACTAAAGAAGCTGTATTCCCAGAAAATGTTGCGGTGAACTGGAATGCTTTCATTGAGGCATTCAACGGAAAGTATTTTTCCGAGTGTGCTCGTGATCGTAAAATGAAAGAATTTATGCAACTCTAACAGGGAAATATGACGGTGGACCAGTATGAAGCAAGGTTCGCCCAGTTGTCAAGGTATGGCCCCAGACTTATTGAAAACCACGTCGACAAGGCAAAACGATTCCGTGATGGTCTCAAACCTGACATCCGGAGTCAGTTAGTGCCACTGAACTTGAAAGATTATAATGAATTATATGAACAAGCTCAACTAATCGAGAAGGATTTGTTGGAGAGGGTCCATTCGACGCGACCCTATTATTCTACTCCCCGAATGGATTAACGTTCGAGCAAGAGGCCAGTGATAAGGGGGAAACGTCTTTTTGTTTCCAACAAGAAGCGAAATTTCCAGCAACCAGCCAATGTTCCTGGTAATACTTGTTCTGTTTGTGGATGACAGCATAGCGATGCCCTATGCCCCGTTTGTATGGGAGTGTGCTTCAGGTGTGGCCAATAGGGTCACATTGTCAGGGATTGTCCACAAAGGCGACAAAATATGCCTTTACAACAAAGACAGGTGACAGCAACAATTGGAGTTCAACCTCGTGCTAACAACGATGATCGTCCTCCAGCTCAAGGACGAATATATGCACTTACTCAAGAGGATGCTGAGAACTCCGACTTAGTGATCACAGGTACGATTTTCCTCAATAACCGTGCTGCATATGCGTTAATTGATACTAGAGCTACACATTCATTCGTGTCTAGCTAATGTGTACGTTTGGCCAAACTTGAGACGAAACCGTTAGAAAATGCACTTAGTATTTCTACTCCGATGAAAAATGAAGTGCAAACTACCTTAGGATGTCAAGGATGTAAAATGATTATAGGTGGGCTTGTGGATGTTATAAATCTAGCAGTATTGGCCATATATGACTTTGATGTTATCATTAGTATGGATTGGCTTAGTCAACAGTGAGTTAAAATCGATTGTTATAGCAAGGTAATTCAGTTTTATCCCACTAATCGTCCCTGCTATACATTCGTGGGAAATGGAGGAGGACCTTCTACTCCTCTAATTTCTGCTATAGAAGCAACCCGACTATTGCAGAAAGGTTGTCAAGGATTTCTGGCAACAGTAGAGAATACAGTAAAGGAAGACGAATTAAAGTTGGAAGATATTCTGGTGGTACAAGAATTCCCGGATGTTTTTTCAAAAGAATTGCTAGGTTTGCCTCCAGAACGTGAGATTGAGTTTGCTATTAAGGTAGCCCCTCAAACAGAACCTATCTCAAAAGCTTCATATAGGATGTCATTAACTGAGTTGAAAGAATTGAAGGTGCAAATGCAAGAATTACTGGATAAGGGATTTATCCGTCCAAGTGCATCACCTTGGGGTGCACCAATATTGTTCGTGAAAAAGAAATACGGTTCATTACGACTAAGCATCGACTATCGGCAACTAAACAGGGTTACTATCAAGAATAAGTACCCACTGCCGAGAATCAATGATTTATTTGATCAACTCCAAGGAGCATAGTGTTTTCCAAGATTGACCTAAGGTCAAGATATCATTAGCTAAGAATCAAGAGGGAGAATATTCCAAAGACGGCATTTCGAACCCGATATGGCCATTATGAATTCACCGTTATGCCATTTGGTTTGACGAATGCTCCGGCAGCCTTTACGGACCTGATGAATCGAGTATTCAAGCCATACTTAGATAGTTTCGTTATAGTTTTTATTGATTACATCCTGATATATTCGAAAATGCGGCTGAACATGAGCAACATCTGAAACTTGTACTTCAAACGCTCAAGGAACACTTACTTTATGCAAAATTCAGCAAATGCGAGTTCTGGTTATCTCGCGTGGTATTTCTTGGCCACGTGATTTCGGGAGATGGTATATCAGTGGATCCATCCAAAATTGAAGCGGTAGTTAATTGGCCAAGACCAACGACTGTCACCGAAGTTCGAAGTTTCTTGGGTTTAGCAGGATACTACAGAAGGTTCGTGGAACGATTCTCTAGCATCGCTATTCCCCTAATGCGATTGCTAAAGAAAGAAACGAAATTTGAATGGAACGACAAATGCGAGCGAAGCTTTCAAGAATTGAAGCAAAGGCTGACGACTGCTCCTATTTTGACTATACCTAAAGGATCAGGAGGATTCGAAATATACAGTGATGCTTCTCACAAGGGACTGGGCTGTGTATTGATGCAAGATGGCAAAGTGGTGGCTTATGCCTCTAGACAATTGAGGTCGTATGAATTGAATTATCCAACTCATGATCTGAAACTTGCTGCAATCGTATTTGTCTTGAAAATTTGGCGACATTACTTATATGGGGAGCAATTCGTTATTTATACGGATCATCAGAGTTTGAAATATTTATTTTCCCAAAATGAGTTAAATATGAGGTAATGACGCTGGATGGAACTTCTCAAAGACTACGACTGCGAGATATTGTACCATCATGGCAAAGCAAATAAAGTGGCCAACGCTCTTAGTCGAAAATCGGCCATCGCTCATTTGATGGTTAAAGAATGGACTCTACTTGAAGAAGCTCGAGACTTGGACTTCAAATTGGAAGTTGGATGTCATCAGAATTTATTAGCTGCTCTCAGAATTGAGCCATACATCATTGTAAAAATCAAGGCGCTACAACAAACAGACCCGGATGTCCAGAAGGTTCGAAAGAAAGTAGTAGAAAAGAAGAAATCTAATTTCCATGATACGGACGACGGAATCTTGAAGTTTAACGGATGTCTATGCGTGCCGAAGAATGAACAACTCAAGGAAGAAATCTTGACAGAAGCTCACAAGAGCCATTACAGTATCCATCCAGGCAGTACTAAAATGTACTAGAATTTGCGACAACATTTCTGGTGGAACGGCATGAAGCCAGACATAGCCAAATATGTGGCTAAATGCTTGACGTGTCAACAAATCAAGGCTCAACATTGCAAGCCTGGCGGATTATTGCAACCATTGGAAATTCCTGAATGGAAATGGGAGCACATTACAATGGACTTCGTAATGGGATTACCAAGAAGTCAGCGAGGAAATGATTCGATATGAGTGATCGTTGATCGACTGTCAAAATCGGCTCATTTTCTTCCCGTGAGAAAGGATCTTCCATTGGAAGACCATGCCGAGTTATATGTTCGACATATTGTACGATTACATGGAGTCCCGGTAACAATCACATCGGATCGAGATCCAAAGTTTACTGCAAGTTTTTGGCGAAGTCTCCAAACTGCTATGGGAACCAAGCTACAATATAGTATAGCTTATCATCCGCAAACGGATAGCCAAAAAGAAAGAACGATCCAGACCCTTGAGGATATGTTGCGAGCATGCGTTGTGGATTTCAAGGGAAGTTGGGATGAGTATTTACATCTCATTGAATTTGCATACAACAATAGTTACCAGCAAAGTATCGGGATGGCACCATTCGAGGCATTATATGGTCGAGCTTGCAGAACTCCAGTCTGTTGGGATGAGATTGAGGAAAAGAAGGTCACGGGTCCAGAGCTAGTACAACTCACCAATGAGGTCATACAAGTAGTTAGAGGCAAACTGAGAACTACCCAAAGTCGACAGAAAAGTTATGCTGACAAGCGTAGTAAGCCCCTAGAGTTTCAGGTAGGTGACCACGTATTTCTCAAAGTTTTACCCATGAGAGGTGTGTCGCGTTTTGGGAAGAAAGGTAAGTTAAGCCCTAGGTACGTCGGACCTTTTGAAATTCTAAAGAGAATAGGGAATTTGGCTTATCGGTTGGCGCTGCCACCAAAACTTGCTCAAGTGCATGACGTGTTCCATGTATCCATGTTGAGAAAGTATGAACCCGATCCGGCACATGTGCTGAATTTCGACAAGGTCGAATTGGACAGTAGAGTGTCCTATGTTGAGGAGCCAGTGCGGATCGTGAATTGTAAAGAGCAAGTACTAAGGAATAAAACTGTTCCTGTAGTAAAGGTCCTATGGCGACACCAGGGCGTAGAGGAAGCTACCTGGGAAGGTGAAGAAATCATGAAGTGGTAGTATCTACACTTATTTGAGGAACCAGGTGCGTGTTTAAATTTCGAGGACGAAATTTTTATTAGAGGGGAAGAATTGTGACATCCCCGATTTCGGGCCTAGGAAGTCGGGGGCTGGTAATAAGTGGATTAGTGGGTAAGTCAAGTTGAGGGTCGATATTGAAATAGACAGCATGATTGGAACGAATGTACTGAGGGTTGGTCGTGGTTCGATCGAAAAATTGTCCATGAGTTGGCCTAGGGATCGATAGTGGAATGACCATGACTACGCAAATGATTAGAGTAATATGACTATGGGGTGATCCTTCGACCATAAGGGCCGTTAGTGGAACGGTTCAGAATAACTATGAATCAGTCCGGTGTAGGCATGTGTCGATCGCGGGTGATACCGCACGGCCATGCATTAGTCCCGAGTGACCACGAGTTAATTCCGGGGTACCGGATTTCCACGAGGCTACATGACAATTGAGGTTCGACCACGGATCGTTGATACTCGAATGTGGTCTGGTCACGAATCGGCCACGGATTGTTATGCCAAGTCGGGAAGATCATGGATGAGACATGTACCAGGCCATATGCCTAATGGCTTAGTCGCGGCCTAGGCAAAATTGCCGGTCGCGGCGGCCAAGGCTATGTGCCGGGTCATGACCGGCCATTGTGCTCGACCCTCGCTCCACAAGTTGTGCCCGTGAGATCCGGTCTCGATCTTGTCCCGTGTCCAAGAAATGTGGCCATTAGTCGAGCGTCGTGCTATTCCTGGGCCGATGTGCGTATTGGACCGCGAATCGACCTCTCGCCCGATTGACATGGCACGGTGCCCATGCGTCCGACCAAGCACTAGGCACGTTGCCCGTGCGGCCCAGCGAGCCGTTTGGCGCATCGCCCGTGCAGCCCGGCACGTCGCCTGGCGCGTCACCCGTGCGACCCGGCGTGTTGCCCGTGCAGTCCGGCCACTTGCCCGACCACTGGCCCGGTCAGGCCGGCAAAATTGCCCGATGGCCCGGCCGTGTGCCCAGTCCACCCTAGAAGGCCAATTTGGGTTATTTTGCCTAGGATTGTTGTAGGACCAAGGTTGGACAATTGTGAAGGCATTTTTACATTAAATTCCATTTTAAAATGGTATTATTGAAATTATTTTGTGAGAAAACTCTCGGGAAAAATTTGAGAATAATTATGGTGCGGGGTTCAATTTGGACGTTACGTGCGTATTTTCGCGAGACCCGTTTGATCCGAGCAAATTGGGATGGAAATCAGCCAAATTGAGAAAGCCCTAAAAAGTTTGACTAAGTCAAACCTTATCCATACCATCATTGCATCCATTTGTTGCTTGTCCTTCATTTTCAACTTACCATTATGGCCATTTATGAAGCAATTATGAGCCTTGCTCTTCAATAATTGATCAAGGGAGAGGGAGAGGAGAATCACGGCCAGCAAGGAAGAGGAGAGAGACCCACGACCAGCTTAGTGAGGAGAGAGAAAGGGAGACTTTTTGGCCATTTCCATCATTTTTCTTGACTTTGGAATTAGGTCATTAATGAAGGGATGATGCGCGCGCTTACCTCATCGTTCTGATGACACGTGCGCATACCTCATACCCCCCCTATGACATATGCGCGCGCATCATCCAAAACGCTAGCTTTACTTTCTCTATAAATAGAACCCTTTAGAGAGTTTTGGCTCACTTTTTTTCCACTTACATGGATTGACCAAGAGAGAGAAAGAGAGAGAGAGAGAGTGCCGAGATTTAGAGAGAGAGAGAGAGAGAGAGAGAGAGAGAGAGAGAGAAGAAGCCGAGAGCCAAGAGAGAGAAAGAAAATCCGAGAGAGAGAAAGAAAAGCCATTACCGAAGGTTGTTCGAGATTGAAACCGTCGCCTTTCCGCCCGTTCTCTACTCTTTAGTTCTTCTTTTATCAAGAGTAAGTGAGATTTTATTACCAGGAAATGACGTTGAAATACGTTGTATCACGAGCCTTCCTCGTTCTCGGTTATTGGTGTTCCGATCTTGTGTTCTCTATAATAAGTTTGCCTTGTTTCGTGTTTTTGCATGTTATCTAATACAAATTAGAAACCGAGGCGCGACACATGAGGTAAACCGTGACTTAGCCATGCTTGGAATCCTTGTTTTATGCTTTCTATGCCCATTGTTGTTTGATCGGCCACGGAGGCCGGTACGGTAAGAATGTTTAGTGTAATGACGATTAATATGTCCTCGCCTGTTAGTAAAATTTTACTTGCTGAGTCTCCTTGACTCACTCCCCGTTTTTTCCTCTTTTTCAGGTTCGTAGGAATGACATCACCCCTGCCCAATTTGGCAATATAGTCGAAATGAGAGCCGAGCTCTTGACAGTGATCGATGCCCGTGAGAACCGTGCCTACCGCAGGATTACAACCTATGCGATGGTTGACGAAGGTCGGGTAGACCTTGTCCCGCACCCATATGTGGCCTGGTACCACCTAGCCGACGGGGACTGGGTTGGCCCCCTTCGTGGATTTAACGGTCCTTTCATTGGCATGGGCGGTTCGGCTCCGGGATCGGCCATGGGCGGGGTGTGAGGACGGCCGTGCGGACGAGTGCAGGGAGGAACGAGCGAGGACGAGGAGATAGTAACCGTAGAGAAGCTAAGGACCCAAGCCAAAATTTTGTTGTGCATATGGCTTGTTTGTTTTTCGGAAGTGCCTTTGAAATAGGCATATGAAAAATATCGTTTAATATGGCTTGTTTGCCCGAGGTAGGGCATGTAAATAAGCATGAATCTATCATGTAAATACAACGTGCACCGTTTGCCTTTATTGCTTGGTTTTGTCTCGTTGAATTGCTTCCACATGCTTTTCATAATTAAAATCAACAGGATGTTCTAATAATGATTTATGCTTCACGGGCTCGTTCCGATCATGGTCAGTCAACAAATATCGATCATGAGTGGTTCAGGACGTGACAATAATCTCCCGAAATCTCGACACTGGTAGGCCTTTGGTTAGTATATCTACTAGCTCATCTTTGCTAGGAATGTGGGGAGTACTAATCAAACTAGAGTCAAACTTCTCCTTTATAAAATGCATGTCTACCTCAATATACTTGGTTCGATCATGCTGAACCGGATTGTAAGCAATGTTGATTGCTGATTTATTATCATAATAGAGTCTCATAGATCCTTCATGTTCCGCTTTTGGGTCTTCAATGACAATCATGAGCCACAAAAGTTCACATATCCCATTCGCCATTGTCCTGAATTTAGCTTCAGCACTATATTTAGCAACCACATTTTGTTTTTTACTCTTCCAAGTGACAAGATTTCCCTCTAGAAAAGTGCAATAGCCAGATGTGGACCTTCTATCTGTTGGTGACCCAGCATAATCTGCATCAACATAGGCTTCAAGATTCAACTTGTCACCCTTTTTAAACAAAATACCTTTCCAGCAGTAGCTTTGAGGTAGTGAAGAATCCGGTAGATAGCTTGTATATGTTCTTCTTTAGGATCATGCATGAATTGACTTACAACTCCCACAACATAGGCTATGTCTGGCCTAGTATGAGATATGTAAATAAGCCTGTCTACTACCCTTTGATATCTCCATTTATCAATTATGTCACTCCCTTTCCATCCATCCATTTCATGGTCTGCATCAATAGGAGTGCTGACCACCTTGCTATCGAGACATCCTGTTTTCTTGAGAAGATCAAGTACATACTTCCTTTGAGATGTAAAAATACCTTTCTTAGAGTAGGCTACCTCGATACCAAGGAAGTATCTCAACTTTCCAAGGTCTTTGATCTTGAGCTGTAAAGTAAGACTGCTCTTAAGAAAGTTTTGTTTAGCTTCATCATTACTAGTCACAACTATATCGTCTAAATATACAAATAGAGCTATGACCATACCTTCATTTGAATGTTTGATGAACAGGGTGTGATCCCCTCTACTCTGCTTGTAACCCATCTCAAGCATTGCCTTCATGAACCTTCCAAACAAACTCCTAGGGACTGTTTGAGACCATATAGAGCCTTTTTCAGCCGACACACCTGATTGTTTCCAAAGTCTTTGTCAAAACCTGGTGGAGGCTCCATAAAGACTTCCTCCTGGAAATCTCCATGTAAAAACGCGTTCTTCACATCAAATTGCTGCAAAAACCAACCAAAATTAGCTATAAGAGAAAGTAACACCCGTACTATGTTCATCTTTGCTATTAGTGTAAAAGTCTCTTGATAGTCCACCCCATAGGTTTGGATGTAACCCTTTACGATCAGCCTTGGGTTATATCTCTCCAAGGTCCCATCAGCTTTGTACTCAAGGGTATAAACCCATTTACATCCCCATCGGTTGCTTGCCTTTGGTTAAAGTCACAACTTCCCATGTATCATTCTTCTTCAATGAATTCATTTCCTCTATCATAGCTTGTATCCAATGCCTATCCTTAAAAGCTTCATGTATCGAATTAGGAATAGTAATTGAATCAAGAGCACTAATAAAGGCTTTGAGTTGAGTAGATAATCTATGGTATGACACAAATTGGGAGATAGGGTGTTGGCTACATTTCCTGGTAGTTTTTCTCATGGCAATAGGTAAATCCAAATCGTTTAACTCAGGTTCATTAGAAGAAGGGTGAGTGATTTCATTTCCTAACAACTGTTCGGATAACGTGACTTGATCTAGTTCCGAATTGAGCTTCGTCCTTCTTGAGTAAGCTTGCAGTTTGGTTGGTTCATTTTTAGGAGAACTAGATAAAGATGAACTAGGCAAAGGACTTGATGGGGGAGCAGGATTGGACACAGGACTCAATGAAGGACTAGATGGACTAAGACGGCTAGGATTAGATAGAGATGGGGAAGGAGACGAAGTTGGATTGGAAAAAGTGGAATTGAGCGACGCACTAGGCAGTGGAGGTAGTGGTTTAAACCCACTATCTTCATTAGGAGTCTCCCCCTGAAGATAGTGAAGGAAGGAAAAAATGACTAGTTTTCATTAAAAGTGACATCCATAGAGATAAAAACTCAACGTATTAAAGAGTCATAGCATTTATAACATTTTTGAGTATTAGAATACCCAATAAAGATACACTTTAGAGCACAGAGGTCGAGTTTATTTTGGTTGTGATTATGAATATGCATAAATGCAACACAGCCAAAGAATCGAGAGGGAATGTGATATTTATAGGAAACATGAGGATAAAAGTTAGATAGGAGTTGTAAGGGACTTTTATTTCCTATGGTTTTGGAAGGAATCCGATTAATAAGATATGCTGAAGTTAAAACAGCTTTCCCCCAAAAATGCTTCGGAACAAACATTTGAAAGAGGAGAGCCCGAATAACATTTAGGAAATGCCTATTTTTCTTTTCGACTACTCCATTTTGTTGACGGGTATCAATATAGGAAAACTCATGAATAATACCCTGAGTTTGGAAAAAATGATCACAATACTGATTAAAATATTCCTTCACATTAGCAAACCTAAGTCTCCTAATTGACACCCCAAATTGATTGACTATCATTTTATGAAAGTTTTGAAAGATAGATTGAACATTAGATTTGTCTTTCATAAGATATAGCCATGTAGTATGAGTACAACCATCGATAAAAGAGACAAACCATCTAGCTCCTATAAAATTAGCAATTCTAAATGGACCCCACACATTAGTATGGATAAGAGAGAATGGTGTTGAAACTCTAGCATTATTATTCAAAGGAAATGAAACACGATGATGTTTTGCAAGTTCACAAACTTCACAATGAAGATTTTTAATAGCAATATCCTTAAAAATGGAAGGAAACATAGTCCTAAGAAGACTAAACGGTGGATGTCCTAATCGAAAATGGTGAAGCCAAATTTTATATGAGTGGATAGGATTACAAGAGTTGTTTTCAAGGTTACAAAAGTTGTAAGAGGTACTATAACCCATAAGAGACTAACCAGTTCTGCTTGAATCCTCAAGGTAGTATAGCCCATTCCGTTCGTTATCAAATCTAATCGTCCTCCCCATTTTCAGGTCCTGTAAAATACAATGCTCGATAGAGAAAAGCACCTTACAATTCAAATTTTTGGTAAGTTGATTAATGGAAAGAAGATTGGTGGACAGCTTAGGAACATAAAGGACATTGTCAAGTTTAAGTGAAGGATTTAGAGTTATGATTCCTTGGCCAGCTATGGTAACAAGAGATCCATCTGCTATGGTAATACTCCTATTTCCTAGTGATGGTTTATAAGTTTCTAATTTAGTGGGATCATGTGTTATATGGTTGGTTGCTCCTGAATCAAGAACCCATGATTAGGGTACTGAGAAGTTGTTGAGTTTTCGTAAATTAGACACACACTTGACTGGACTAGTGGACACATATCAGAAGACTTAAATAGAGAGTCAAGGAGAGCCCTAATTTTACCAACTTTTTCCCCGTTAAATATCTCCTCATTGGCATGTTTGTATTGGTCTATAGGGGCAGCTTTACCTTCACTGGTCATGTGCGCTTGTGGCTATCTTTTAGCTTTGCTGAGCGCCTGCATTCTTCCATAAAGCTTGAAGCAATTTTCTCTTGCATGGCGTGGTTTCTTACAAAAACTGCACCATAAACCTTCATTGCCCGTTGTCTTAATCAGATTCGGTCTCCTATTTTTGTTAGGATTTGTTTCCTCCGTAATTGCTTTCATGACGGATCCTTCGCTGTGTTGCTCTTCAAACATTACAGTCTACCAGCTTTCTTCTCCTATTATAGTAGAAAAAGCTTCTTTCAAGGATGGCAGCCGCTTCTTTCCGAGAATTTGAACTCGAATATGATCAAAGTTTGCATTCAGACTTGCTAAAAACTCGAAATTCCTATCTCTTTCCATATGGTTTCAGAGATTGTTAGTGTCTTCAGCACACTTCATCTGTATATTCAGATTATGATCTATTTCAAGCCAAAGACCTCTCATGAAATTATAGTATTCCGTAATATAATGATTACCTTGTTTTGTTGTTGAAGCCTTCGTCTTTAGTTCATATATTACTGCTGCATCTTGAACTTTTGAATAAAACTGACGAATAGCCTCCCATATGTCCTTGGTAGTAGGGAGAAACATGTAGTTTTTGCTGATTTCGGGTTACATTGAGCTCCACAACCATGACATAATTGAGGAATCTTCTTCGTCCCATGTTTGAAACTTGGGATCACCTTGTCCTAGACCAATGCCTTCTAGATGACTGAGCTTCCCTTTTTCCTTTAAGAAACGTCCTCACGCTCTGTGCCCACTTAAGATAATTTTTTTCCATCCAATCAGTATTGCTTTATGTTGGGAAAATTTCCAATCGATGAGTTAGATTGATCCTAAAGAGAGGACCCGGTTTGGTTGGAGATAGCCTTCCCTAAATCTTCCATTCGGCAACTTGAAAGGACAAATTATAGCAAGAGACTAACAAGGGATCGAGTAACAAGGCTGGTTATCACACAATTGAAGGCCAACAATAAGGTTGGTTAACTCAGCAATAAGGCTAAAAAAGGGTTGCAATGAAGCAGCAGTAGTGGGAAAAGAAACAGAGGCAGAAAATTCAGATTAGAAAACTAGGCTCTGATACCATGAAGAAAAGAATTTTTTGTCTTATTCTGATTGAGTAATTACAAGATGTATATATACAGGAATAGTAGACCTATATTAGGTAAGAAACCTATTTTAGGTATAGATACTAATTAGCCCCTAATCTCTGTCAGTAGCTAATTTACAGCTAACAAAATCAAATCACATGATATCACCTATTATTCCAAATAATTACAGAGAGATTATAGGAGATTTTCCAACAGTTATAAATTCCCACATCACCTATATTGATTTTCAGTTGAGTTTGTAGCTAGACAATGTCCATATTTGTAAACATAGCCTAATTTCAAACACAATTAATGGCTTGACTTATATTAGTTTAGGCCAAAACAAACCACCTGCTCAATTGGCGTTCATTGAAATTTCAGCTGACGATGTTTGAGGTAGATTTCTTACTTAACCTTGCATGCTTTTGATTGTAAACGCGTTTCTCCTAAGTGTGAATCGTATATGTCGCGACCTAAATTTTCTCTTAGGCTAATGGATTGTTAAGATTAAACTTAACCCGGGCCCTCCCAAGCCCTACCAATTCGCAACTTAGGGTTTAAGTTCTTAACGTGCAAATGTTTTCATGCTTGGAGTCGCCACTAATCTATTTATGGTAGGTCGATTAGAAACCTAAATAAAACATAGGGAGATATGTTTTATTCCTACGAACCAGAGATTCTAAGCTCGGGGACTTGATTACGCTAGATCTAGTCTAACGCCCTTTCGGTACCTTTTCATTTCAAAAATATTCTGGCAAGCAATTTGGATTCATTTTAACTTATTCACTAACATGTGAGGTGTTCATGCGTGTGCGCAATCCACCAATTTAACACCCAGAAATCAAAGCATTAAATAAATTGCAAGCTTAGGAGAACAACTTACCTCGAATCCAACGCAAGCATCTGCATTGTTAGCTAGAAAATCACATCAAACATCCTAATATGATTTCTAGTTAACAAACAACTCATTCAATTCCTTTTTTTTGGATTTTCACTTGTTTAAATGAAATCTAACCTATATGCAATGACATGCAATTAATGACATGCGAATTAATGCAACCTAGCATGCAAACTATATGTCATGCGACGACGTGACATAATTCTAATGACGGATGAGTGGATTATTTTTGGTATTTTTCGATGAAATTCGGAATTATGAAAAATGCCTAAAATAACGTGCAAACTAAAGACTTTCTTTTTTTTGGTATTTTCTTTCTAAAATTCGGAATAGTAAAAATGCCTAAAATAGAATGCAATCTATGATGATTTAACTTATCCTAACATGGTTTCTTTTTGGAATTTTTTTTAAAAAAAATTCGGGATAAATAAATTGCTGAAATTAAAATGCAATCTATTCTAATCTACCCTAAAGCAATTCATTCTCTTTTTTTGGGTTTTTCTTGAAAATTCGAAATTAGAAAATAACGTGAATAATCTGTTAGGATTAAAACCATATTTAATTTAAACTAGGAAACATGCGACCTTAGGTTCTAATTTAAATTAAATACTTATCTCATCCTTCGGGATATATTCAAAATTCCTAAACATGCAAAATTCTAATTTAACAACAAAACAGAATTTTGTTTGGGTTTTCTTTTTATTTGAAAAGAAAGACAATTTAAACCCAAAGGGGATAGCAATTAATTCAAATCAACCACGCAATCCGCCATATTCGTCTCAAACTCGGATTAGGCACAAGAATCAAATTATCGGCCATATCTAAAGAGTTATAGATATTAACAGATAATTGACCATTCAAATTTGGAAGCAAATTAAAACTATTATCGTATTCAAATAGTTATGAATAGGATAATGATTCTCCGTATCGCCGCGTATCGGACTTTAGGGTTAAAGTCGGATAGTCGTCCAGATACGTTGCTAGATTGGGAGATTTTCCTAATTTGAATATTCTCAAAATATTGCGGATATCTTGAACATTATCATAAGATATCTAATATTCCACATGATATTCACTAAATATTCAAACACTCAAATTAGTAAATTAAATATTCTGAAAAAATATCGGATAATGTCCAATTACCTAATTTGCAGATAATTCCCAGATTCGAATCGACTCAGGATTGAGTTTGCGGATCGGGATCGGACTCGGTTGACGGGCGACGCGGTGTCGGCGTGGCGGCGCGGCTCCGGGATGCAACCAGAGGAACAGCTAGCGACGAGGGTGGCCTGGTGCGAGCAAGGGTAGAAGCCCGGCAGCGGCGATGGTGTGGGTGCAATAGCAACAGTAGCAATGAGATCCTCTAGCACCGCGAGGAAGCAACAGTGGAAACTGGGGCAGCAATTGTTGACCAAATTTCCACGAACATAGACTAGTGGAATTGCTAGGCACCTGGACTCCTTGAAGAACACTTTGAAATTGGAAGTTTTGTCTTCTTCCTCCGGTCTTGAGTGCAGACGTTAGAGATTTGCAGGTGATGTCATCAAGGAGGGAATTCAATAGCAGCTCCAATCAAAGCACGGGATGCAAAGGAAGAAGGCCACTCTTTGCTTTTCTTCCTTTTTGTCTTCTTCTCTGCAGGTCTTCGTGGAAAACCAGTAGCCAGACTTGAAGAACAATTTGAGAGCGTGGACCAGCAAATTTGATGAGCAAGAACCGTGAAGAAGAAAAAAAATCGTGAATTCAAGCGTGGGTCTTTCTTCTTGCGAAGATGCCCTTCTCTTTTGCGTGTGCTCTCTCTTTCTCTCACGTTTTTTCTCGTGCTCTCAGGAATTGTGTTCTGGAAATTATGACAGCTTCTCTTGATTATGACGCATAACGACGTATTTATAGCGTAACCCTAGGTCAATTAATCAGGCTTCCTAGTCCTAATGGGTTTTGATTTAGGCTTTATCCTTTAATTTTTATTTAATTCCAAATTGACTGAATTAATTTGAGCTTTTCTTTAATTAAACTTAATGGGCTGATTTAAGCTCAAATTAAGACAACCAAGGCCTTTTAGACTTGTGATTTTCGGCCACTGTCTTCCGAGTGAGCCGAGTTTCGTTCAGTGCTTGAACTCGATTTGCGCGATGGATTTTCAATTCACTTGCCACCGCCGGTTCGATGTGGAATGCAACTAACCTACATGAACTTAAACTATATGCTATGCAACTTTAATATTTTTGTTTAGGGGTTAAAATTTAATCCCTAATTTTTTATGCAATATTTTCCTAACGGGATTGCCAAAATTTAGGTGTCAACAGCTGCCCCTCTTTGAAGGTGAGCTCGAAGAGGTTGCATTCAAAGACTAAATGATGCCTAAATTTTGATCATGAAAATGCAATGAATGTTATTTTTTGTGGGAATATGAGTCCCATTTTGAAATGCAATAAGAAATGATGCATGCTGACGTGAATAAAACATACCTGGAGTTACTCACCTAACTTGAGTGGTGAAGTAATTTGAGGCATTGCCATACTTCTTGAGATTGTTTGGCAAATATTTGAACTCTGTCCCAAAGGTATCGCCTGATGAACGCTGGTGACCTGCAATTCAATTAGGACACACGAAGGGTAATTCGAATTACCTGGATATCGCCTCGGTTATTCGGATGAGACACCTGGATTTCTCCTCAGGCACTCGGATGAGAGATATGGTGAGATATCCGGATTTCTCCTCGGATACTCGGATGAGATACCTGGATTTCTCCTCAGGCACTCGGGTGAAAAATCTGATGAGATATGAGATACCTGAATTTTTCCTCAGGCAATTGGGTGAGATATCCGGATTTCTCCTCGGATACTCAAATGAGATACCTGGATTTCTCCTCAGGCACTCGGGTGAGATATCCGGATTTCTCCTCGGATACTCGGATGAGACACCTGGATTTCTCCTCAGGCACTCGGTTGAGAAATATTGTGAGATATCCGGATTTCTCCTCGGATACTCGAATGAGATACCTGGATTTCTCCTCAGGCACTCGGATGAAAAATATTGTGATGAGATATCCGGATTTCTCCTCGGATACTCGAATGAGATACCTGGATTTCTCCTCAGGCACTCGGATGAGATACCTGGATTTCTCCTCAGGCACTCGAATGAAAAACATGATGAGATATCCGGATTTCTCCTCGGATACTTGAATGAGATACCTGGATTTCTCCTCAGGCACTCGATGGGAAATATATAGACGTCTGGACATTGTCGAAGACGTCGAGTGACTGCAACAAAACTGATTAGATATGGAGCCTATCGATTGCTCGAACAGGTGAATGAATACCTGGATAAACACAGGCACTTGAAGGGGTAGAGATATACTTACCTATTGATATCTCTGACTCTTGAGTGCGTGTCTCCTGCTAGACACGGTTATAGACAACAAGTAATATGCATTCATGGGCAATCAAGAACATATATACTCATGTACTATAAATTGAACTGGTTTTCATGCATGACGATTTTGTCAAATCAGCATTACTAAATTTCACTGGGGAAAATTATAATAAGACAATCCGAACTCACAAGTAGGTGTCTTGAAAATGTTAAATGAGGGACTTCCAGTCTGAAAGGGCTTTCACTCACTCTCATTGAAAAGTTGCTAATTTATGAAATTCACTCTATCTCACCATCATCATGTCGACAAGGGTCCGAGTATTCTCGCAAATGGTACGACCTTACCAATCTGAGAGGTCTTTATTAGGACTGTAACGTTGGCTTGGTCAATGGCTTAGCAAAAGGGGACTCTTTGAGTCGAGGCTATTGAAAGAACAATACTCCGCAACTGTCTCCGGGTTTACAAGTCAAGAACCCTGCAAAATTGGATAGAAATGGACTTACTCGCACTTCTTCGAGCTAAGCTTATAAACATCCGAATCATACGTTAGTTCAAGTGCCATAATCTGAAGAGACTTTATAAAGAACGTAACGTAGGCTAGGCTCATGGGTTGAGAAATGAAAAGATCATTAGGCTCAAAATGTGTATAAATAGGGTGAATAAGTTAGTGATCATCTCGGTATTGTCACCAGTCTTCCTTTTCGCCAGGGATTGTCTTCTCGGTAGACGTTCCATTGGGCTTGAATTCACCACTTGATTTGTTTGAGACTTGTAAGACCACTGCTCCACTGGGATTCATGACTTTGAGATGTCCTATCTTGACACTTTTCCTCTAAAGTTCTTCCTTTTTTTTTCGACTTTCTTTTCTCTTTTTTTTTCTTTCGGGCATTGGCCTTGCTTTTACCAGGCACACTGCTTTTTCATGCCCCCTAGTTCTTCCTTTTTTTTTTTTTCATTTTTGACTTTTGACATACACTATCTATAATGAATACACTGCCCAGCCACACTTTAGCTTGTTTTGACCGAATGACTAACATTTGAACTCTCAGGGTCTTCGTCTTCTATTGGCCCTCCAAATATGCTGCGTGGACAGTGATGGCTTTTACCTTGCCCCAGTGTGGGGGATGATCACTAACTGGGTTTAAGAAATGAATTTGTAGGCTCAATTGGGCTTAGCAAAGGATAAAGTGTGTATAGGATAGAAAAAGAAATGCTCTTCGTCATCCTAAGGCACTTGAACTTCGTATAAATTCTTCTGAAAAAGCAACACTCGAAGATTGATGCAAGTGAGAGCAAGAAAATCTCTATTCATTTTTCACTTTATAACGCTGACTTACCTCCAGTTTACCCCGATGTGGGGTAGTTCTTGACAGGGGTAATTTGAAACGATTTCTCCAAGTGTTTAGGCTCAAAGTGGCGAAACAATGGATAACCTGTAGTGTTTGGGATAGAGAAATGAACTGCCTTTCGTGACTTCGGTTGCCGTACCTTTTGCGAGATAACCCTTTACCTTGTAGACATGGAATTTTTTCACACAACTCACTAGGGATTAGTGCACGGGACTGTGTATAGGATAGAGCTTGCCTTTCATCATCCCGATGTACCTCATTCAACATATTCAATTCGTTCCACATGAGTTTTCAGATTGTTCAAACAGATTCCCCTTTTGAAGTCGATGACGCAGACTGACAAAATAACCATGCAGAATTTAAAGCCAGTGCACACATTCCGTCTTTAAATTGATTGAAACCATTTATTCATCAATGAAATGTTTGCAATTCAGAATATAAAACCAAACACTTGAAAATTTTTGTTGCAAAGTTAGATCTTATCAGGGGTAATACATCTTCACAGCATCAGAATTAACAGGAGTGGTGAACTCACGACCGTCCATTTCTGCGAGAATCAGGGCACCTCCGGGAAGCACCTTTTTAACCACATATGGGCCAATATAGTTTGGGGCAAATTTACCCCCAGGAACAGGAAAGACTGGCAGTACCTTCCTTAGGACTAGATCGTTTACCTCAAAATGTCTTTGACGCACTTTTTGGTTGAAAGACTTACCTACTCATGTGGCAATTGGATCAAGCGTTTCGTCTCACCTTCGAGGAGGGTTGTCTCTATCTTCACCTTTTTGGGTTCTCCGGAATTACTCAAGTTGACGGTGATGGTTTGGTCTACCGTCAGGACTTTGGGTCTTTCATGATGCTCTAGATCGCGCTGAATATCTGAGGAATCGTCGAGTTCGTCGGTGTCATTGGGATCAAGCTCGGCTGCACATAATTCATCAGATTGGACCGTTCCCATACCCTCACGTGTCACAAGATTGCCCCTGAAACATAAAGTAAGGGATTCAAAAGGACAAACAGGGTTAAACATTGCATTTTTTTTTAAAAATTTCTCTTTTTTTTTTTTGAAATTTTTTTTCAAAAGGTTTTAACACGAGGGAACATGAAGAAGCCCAGGCCTCAGAATTCTCCTTGGATTGTATTTTTCTTTTATCGGTTGGATATCATCACCGGGCTGGTTTGATGTACCTCAACATGCCCTCAAAAATAAAAATAAAAAACTTGTAATTTCATTGATTATCACCAAATGAATTACATTTATTAAATGGAAATTGCAACAATGAGTCCTAGAAATGAAAAATCCTAAAAAGCAGCTCCCGAAAAGGGACAAGTCCTAAAAAGCAGTAAAAATTCCCACGCAGGGGTGTGTGCGAAAAAAGTAAAGGTGTTACTCTTGCGGGCCAGTGCCCATTCCGTCCGACAGTCCTTCCTCAATGACTCCAATGAGGAAATTATCGAACAGGGCAGTGATTCCCTCCATTGCATCATCAGGGTCTTCTATCACTAGAGGTGTTGGATCATCTATACCTCCCCATCCATCGAGAACAATGTCACAGGGGTCAACATAGAAGCTCGGGGGCGCTGAGTATTTCACATAATAATCGAACTTGCCGCTCGGTTGCCCCAAAGTGTCGATCACCTCTTTTCCTTCATCAGCTTTAGGCGTGCTCTCTACGATCTCTTCATCATCAGACGCGTCTTCGAGTGGAGGCATGTCTTCAGCCAGAGGGTCGCCCTTGTCTTCCATGGTGTTCAATGCGGCAAACTCCTCCTCCCAATTAATAACCACTTCAGAGATAGCGGAGACGATGCCAATGTGATTGGCATATACGATCATCCCAGCTTCCACCATTTTGGATATTCTTTCCCTCATGACAGTTAGGGGAGGCACTTCATCATTCGGGTAATAACCTGCTTTCACTAACCCATCGTAGACATCAGTGGTATACACCTTGACATTCTTGATTCGACCAGCATCAACACTAAATATGGCATTCACATTGCCCGTGTGATCAGGAAGCAGGTTGTTCTGAACATTCAGCCTGGCGGGTTGGAATGAGAAAGCCTTCGTGTCCAGGAGATCCTGGATTCGGTGCTTGAGGGTAAAGCAGTCGTCAGTTGAATGCCCCACCTCGCCCATATGATAATCACATTTTTTAGACGGGTCATAGTTATAGTACTTTTCAGAGTTAGGTCGCTTTGGTTCGGTGGTAAGCAAGCCCTTCTTTTGGAGTACTGCCAGTACTTGGGACAACGACCCCGGGAGAGGGGTGAATTGCCTCCTGTTGTTCCTCCTCTGAGAGGGTTGACGGCCAGTGTTCTGCTGTTGAATTTCTGCTACTTGGATTGCTGGAACAAGATTAACATTCCGTCGGTCCGGTTGAGTGTAAGCCACATTCACTTCAGCTGCCGGTTCTTTCTCCTTTCTCGCACCAAATCTTTTGGTCGAGGAAGACGGCTCCACGAACCAACCATCCTTGAGGCCTATCTCGATCTGTTCGCCTATAGGGATGAGTTGGTTGAAATCATCAGCCGGAATGGCTACCATCCGATTGCGGTACTCGAATGGGAGAGTCTTGACGAACATCCTTTTTAGCTCACTGTCAATAGGTTCTGGGACAACCTGGGCAGCTAAATTTCGCCATCTGATGGCGTAATCCTTGAAGGATTCAGTCTCTTTCTTTTGGGAACGCTCGAGGTCATCACGGGTGGGAGTGATATCTGTAATAAACCGGTATTGCTTCAGGAACGCCTCGCTAGCCTCTTTCCAAGTCTTGAGGCTGTTTATATTCTTCATAAGATACCAGTTCAAAGCAGGGCCCGTCAAACTGGCTTGGAACGCATGGATCATCAGGAGTTCGTTATCAACGTACGAGGTCATTTGTACGTGATACAACTGCAGGTGAGCTTTCGGGCACGTGGTGCCATTATACTTATCGAAGTCCGGCATCTTGAACTTCTTCGGGATTTTGATCTGGGAATACATGGACAGATCGATCGAGGGCGAATCCTGCGAACCCTCCAGCTGCTTGATTCTCTCCTCCAGTTTACTGACTCGTTCATCAGGCTTAGGTTTGTTGACGACAATCTGGACGGGGTCATCTTCTAATTCAGGCATATCATCATCTTCCTCAATGTCAACATTCTTTCCACCTGCATGCTTCGGAGCTGGTACTTCAGGGGGTGCCGGAACAGGGATCGACCGAAGAGTCTTAATCTCAGCGGTCATTTGTTGCATTGCAACAGCAAGCTGCCTGATCTGATCTTGCATACTATCGACGCGCTCCTGTAACTCAGTTTGATCGGCCATTCTAGCTCTTGACCGCGTGCGAATAGGGGAACGTGATCGGTCCGTAGTTACCTAGTTTCAGATCAGAATGAAACAGGGCATACATAAGTGTCGAGCAAAATCGCACGCCGATCCATGACATTGTCTAGCCGTTTGAATTGAAAAGACTTCTTTATTGAAATGACGAAAGTTTTTACATCGACCAGTGACTTGAAATTAAATCGAATTAAAGACAAATGACTCGATTCCTAAGCAAACCTAAACGGGAAATGAAAACAAATTCAAGTTTCTTGATTAGCTTGATCTATAGACATATGGGGGATGACATCCTTCTTCAATTGCTCGTAAGCTCGGGCTATCTTGGCTGCCTTTTCTTCAGCTTCTTCGACCTTCCTTTTGAGACGGTTGTTCTCGGAGCGATTGGCGGATTTGAGGGGCACCTTGGGTATCTTCGGGAGTAACTCCTGAGGGATCTTGTGCCGACGGATGTACTTGGTCGTCGCGAAGTAGGACTTCTGCTCCCCCTTCAATTCTCCTTCGGGCCGGGCTATCTTTAGGAGACGACATTTCTTCCACATCCTTATGAGTTGAGCTACGGTCCCTTCATGATCCTCACCCTGGTCGGAGAAATCAACACGGAGGAGCTCGGGTTGTAACGCCGGAGGGAGTCCCTGAAGAATCTGGTACTGGCGAGACACTCTGGCGGGGTAGTACTCGATCGCTCCCGTGAAGCCCAAAAGTGGCACCGGTCCAACACCATTACACGTAAGTCGAGCTTCCTCAACCTTGAACCAACTAGCATGCCATTGAAAACCTTGGGGTCTAGCATTTTTCATGAAAATAATCCACTCGGAGTAATGATAATCCGGTGTGCTTTCTTGTTTTTCTTTATAGCTTGAGACGGGATGACACAAATCACTGAGTTCGGATATTTTGAATAAATTACCACACCCTTTTATGTGAGACAAAAACCAGATTTGCAAAAGTTCGAGGGGTGCGTGGAATGTTTTGTCAACATTTTGCTTGAATTTAGTGAGAGAAATGAAAGTTTCGGCTAAAATGGTGTTGACAAAATTCTTTTCAAGACAGACTTGTTGTACCAACCATGCAATTGACGGGTTGCACGCGTTCTTGCAATAAGGAAAAATGATGAACCCGAAAAATGCTAGCAAAAAGACTCTGCCCTTCTGAAAAGGTGTGGCACTTTCAAAACATTGACTGAGGAATGTGAAAGGACATGTTCCACGATTTGCTTTCAAAACTTTTGCCAGTTCATCTTTCCCAACATTCAAAAATTCTGATAACATTAATGTGGAATCGACTCCCAAAGGTGGTGTAACTAACTCCGATCCCAAAGGTTTTCCAATGAGCACGCTATACTCTTCCAAAGTCGGGGTGAGCTCATGCTTACCGAATATAAAGGTGGCTGTCTCGGGGCACCAGAAGTGGGTTAATGCTCGAACAAGGCCGGTACGGACTTTGACTTCCAATAGGGGGAGCAGATTCCCGACGTGACCCTCGACTAGCTTGCGGTTGGTCGGACTGAGTAAACTCCACCAGGCACGGAGCTCGTTCTTAGGAGTGTCAAGAATCCGGATGTCTGCTACTCCCATAGTGTATAGACCAAGACTCACGACCGACCTAATGTTATGGACCGACCAAAGAAAAGCAAAATATAAGTAAATTGCAAGATAAGAGTTGAAGAAATCTTACTTCACCGGGTAGGAAAATGGCAATCACATAGACACGCGCATGAAATGTGAGGTTCGATTTCTATCTAGACTCTGGCTTGCAAAGTGGAGACGCGAGGATTACCGGGCTAAACCAGTCATGGTTGTGGTTAGGCCGGGGTTCCCCTGTCTCCGGCTTAGTCAAGGAGCCGACCCGGATTGCAAAGGGTGCAACCGTGGTGGTAACTCAATGACACCGTAAAAAAAACATTTCGGGACCGAGGAGGGCGACCCGTACCAAATGGTTTTGGTCGGGGTGTCCACTTTCTCAGCACCATCCTAAACCTATGCCGCCCAGGTCCGGCAGCGGGTAGTGTGTGCGGTGTAGTGTAAATGTAAGGCATGCACAACAGTTTATATCAAACAGCGCTTCGTGCATAAATTAAACCATACATTCAACCATCTCCCTGCAAAACAAAGGTTAACAACCACTTCTCCCTTATACCTCCCATACTGCAAGAACATTTAACACCTTAAAATGTTAGGGACGTACCTGGGATCCTTGCTGCCAAACAAAAATTATTTTTGAAGTGAAAAATTGGCCTAAGTCCACTAAGAGTTTTAAATCAAGTCCCCAGCGGAGTCGCCAAGCTGTCGCGACCTAAATTTTCTCTTAGGCTAATGGATTGTTAAGATTAAACTTAACCCGGGCCCTCCCAAGCCCTACCAATTCGCAACTTAGGGTTTAAGTTCTTAACGTGCAAATGTTTTCATGCTTGGAGTCGCCACTAATCTATTTATGGTAGGTCGATTAGAAACCTAAATAAAACATAGGGAGATATGTTTTATTCCTACGAACCAGAGATTCTAAGCTCGGGGACTTGATTACGCTAGATCTAGTCTAACGCCCTTTCGGTACCTTTTCATTTCAAAAATATTCTGGCAAGCAATTTGGATCCATTTTAACTTATTCACTAACATGTGAGGTGTTCATGCGTGTGCGCAATCCACCAATTTAACACCCAGAAATCAAAGCATTAAATAAATTGCAAGCTTAGGAGAACAACTTACCTCGAATCCAACGCAAGCATCTGCATTGTTAGCTAGAAAATCACATCAAACATCCTAATATGATTTCTAGTTAACAAACAACTCATTCAATTCCTTTTTTTTGGATTTTCACTTGTTTAAATGAAATCTAACCTATATGCAATGACATGCAATTAATGACATGCGAATTAATGCAACCTAGCATGCAAACTATATGTCATGCGACGACGTGACATAATTCTAATGACGGATGAGTGGATTATTTTTGGTATTTTTCGATGAAATTCGGAATTATGAAAAATGCCTAAAATAACGTGCAAACTAAAGACTTTCTTTTTTTTGGTATTTTCTTTCTAAAATTCGGAATAGTAAAAATGCCTAAAATAGAATGCAATCTATGATGATTTAACTTATCCTAACATGGTTTCTTTTTGGAATTTTTTTTAAAAAAAATTCGGGATAAATAAATTGCTGAAATTAAAATGCAATCTATTCTAATCTACCCTAAAGCAATTCATTCTCTTTTTTTGGGTTTTTCTTGAAAATTCGAAATTAGAAAATAACGTGAATAATCTGTTAGGATTAAAACCATATTTAATTTAAACTAGGAAACATGCGACCTTAGGTTCTAATTTAAATTAAATACTTATCTCATCCTTCGGGATATATTCAAAATTCCTAAACATGCAAAATTCTAATTTAACAACAAAACAGAATTTTGTTTGGGTTTTCTTTTTATTTGAAAAGAAAGACAATTTAAACCCAAAGGGGATAGCAATTAATTCAAATCAACCACGCAATCCGCCATATTCGTCTCAAACTCGGATTAGGCACAAGAATCAAATTATCGGCCATATCTAAAGAGTTATAGATATTAACAGATAATTGACCATTCAAATTTGGAAGCAAATTAAAACTATTATCGTATTCAAATAGTTATGAATAGGATAATGATTCTCCGTATCGCCGCGTATCGGACTTTAGGGTTAAAGTCGGATAGTCGTCCAGATACGTTGCTAGATTGGGAGATTTTCCTAATTTGAATATTCTCAAAATATTGCGGATATCTTGAACATTATCATAAGATATCTAATATTCCACATGATATTCACTAAATATTCAAACACTCAAATTAGTAAATTAAATATTCTGAAAAAATATCGGATAATGTCCAATTACCTAATTTGCAGATAATTCCCAGATTCGAATCGACTCAGGATTGAGTTTGCGGATCGGGATCGGACTCGGTTGACGGGCGACGCGGTGTCGGCGTGGCGGCGCGGCTCCGGGATGCAACCAGAGGAACAGCTAGCGACGAGGGTGGCCTGGTGCGAGCAAGGGTAGAAGCCCGGCAGCGGCGATGGTGTGGGTGCAATAGCAACAGTAGCAATGAGATCCTCTAGCACCGCGAGGAAGCAACAGTGGAAACTGGGGCAGCAATTGTTGACCAAATTTCCACGAACATAGACTAGTGGAATTGCTAGGCACCTGGACTCCTTGAAGAACACTTTGAAATTGGAAGTTTTGTCTTCTTCCTCCGGTCTTGAGTGCAGACGTTAGAGATTTGCAGGTGATGTCATCAAGGAGGGAATTCAATAGCAGCTCCAATCAAAGCACGGGATGCAAAGGAAGAAGGCCACTCTTTGCTTTTCTTCCTTTTTGTCTTCTTCTCTGCAGGTCTTCGTGGAAAACCAGTAGCCAGACTTGAAGAACAATTTGAGAGCGTGGACCAGCAAATTTGATGAGCAAGAACCGTGAAGAAGAAAAAAAATCGTGAATTCAAGCGTGGGTCTTTCTTCTTGCGAAGATGCCCTTCTCTTTTGCGTGTGCTCTCTCTTTCTCTCACGTTTTTTCTCGTGCTCTCAGGAATTGTGTTCTGGAAATTATGACAGCTTCTCTTGATTATGACGCATAACGACGTATTTATAGCGTAACCCTAGGTCAATTAATCAGGCTTCCTAGTCCTAATGGGCTTTGATTTAGGCTTTATCCTTTAATTTTTATTTAATTCCAAATTGACTGAATTAATTTGAGCTTTTCTTTAATTAAACTTAATGGGCTGATTTAAGCTCAAATTAAGACAACCAAGGCCTTTTAGACTTGTGATTTTCGGCCACTGTCTTCCGAGTGAGCGGAGTTTCGTTCAGTGCTTGAACTCGATTTGCGCGATGGATTTTCAATTCACTTGCCACCGCCGGTTCGATGTGGAATGCATCTAACCTACATGAACTTAAACTATATGCTATGCAACTTTAATATTTTTGTTTAGGGGTTAAAATTTAATCCCTAATTTTTTATGCAATATTTTCCTAACGGGATTGCCAAAATTTAGGTGTCAACAGTATATCAAACTAAAAAAAGTCTGATAAAAGGTTAAATCACAATAAACGAGTTTGCAAAATTGCCCTTTACTATTATCCATGACTAAAGACCCTGGCTCGGTTCTGCGTGAAGTCAATTTACCTACCTATAAATAATGTCCCATGATCCATTCAGCTTATCTTGCACAAGAAACCTTAAACCAGACCTCAGATCATATCATGGCTTCCTGTTTCAATTTTTTCGTTTTGATTTCTTGTCTTGTGATAGCTTCATTGCATGTTCATGTTTTGAGCTCTGTTTACATAGTGAAGGGGCTCTCATGGTTTTTCTACGAGAAGAGCTGCCCGAAGGTTGAGTCTGTCATAAGGAAACATCTCAAGAAGGTGTTCGAGGAGGATATTGGCCAAGTTGCTGGGTTACTTCGTCTGCACTTCCACGACTTCTTCATTAAGGTAGGTTCCGAACGAGTTCTGTCACAATCTGCATTCACTTTACCAGGCAAAGAGACTTGGGATTTTCTTGGAAGTTGTATCTTAATTTTCTCATCATATGTCCATGTATGTGGTGTGTAAGCTCATGATTAAATGTTTACACACCCTTTTTGGCAAGTTCTGTGATCATCTTCTTCCTCGGCTAAATAGACGAGAATAAGAAAGAGAGGCCAAAAAATATGTATATTCTTCTCGAAGCTGGTGGCCTAGGTTAGCAGCTTCAATAAGTGGACTTTTTTTTTTGACATTTCTATTTTTCAGAATGCTGGGTAGATTACGAAGTAATATGGGTGACTAAAGCCATCATGACTTCGTCTTTCATCATACAAATCTTACTGTTTTACTGGTAAATGTTAGATTAATAGAAGTTTTCAATCACATGAACATGAGATTAAATTGATAAATATACCATACTCAAATCAAAAAAAGCCATTATTGATCCAATGAGATAGAAGCAAAGAAGCTGTCTATATGGGTATGAATTTTCACCACTCTCCTCTATAACAATTGTGATGGGTGTATATTTTTCTCTCAACAATTTTGTAGAGAATAGCGAAAACATGATAATTAGATGCATTCATTCTCCACCAAAAAAAGACCTTCTATAGAGGGAGTGATGGAACCAACCATAGCGCTATCAAATCTCAACCGTCCATCAAGGTTTAAGATATGCATAATTGGATGTCACAAATATATGGCCCTAATATATTTAACTAAATTGAGCATGTGTCAAATGTTAAATAATAGACCTGATAAGCCATGTAAATGGATTGGATCTTGTCAAGTCCAACGGTAAACACTTGTTGAAGTTTTGGAGGATGCTTTTTGAGCGTTTGACATGGTTGGGTCCTGATCTTTAGTGCTCTATATGGTATAAAATGAAGATTATAGAAGTTTATAGAACTCCCATGTTCAGGATTTAGAAAGAACTGCATTAATAATTTCAGATAAATTGTCTTCGTAAGATGATTGCACGGGCAGTCTAGTTAATCCCGGATTGTGTGGTGGGTATATTTTCACTTTGGAGGTTAAGATGGGTCCAGGTCATCACGGTTTTTTTTTTTTCAATTGAATCGTGATCACCTACATTCAAAGAAATGATTAAGCAAAAACTAACGAAAGGCCCATAGAATAGTTGTAGCCTAAAGAAAAAGTAGAGAGGTTCCTAAAATATGTCGGCTGAGGTGACAATAACAACACTTGTTTCTTTCTTGTCTCCAAGTATGCTAGAGTATTTCGGTTAATATTTTCCTGTTATTTGAGTTCACACTTATATTTTAGATCTGATGAATGATGCAGGGATGCGATGCTTCGGTGTTGCTGGATGGATCAGCAAGCGAACCGAGCAAGAAGGACGCCCCACCGAACCAGATCTTGAGACGGACATCATCACTAGAGAGTTACGCACCAAAACGAAGTTTTGATTTTTACGCTTTCCAGATACAAACCATTTTAAGCATCCTCGCGCTCATACTTTTGGATAATTGTAATATTTCTTATGTTCTTTCAAGTTGATAAATGGAGAAAGGACCCAATTTTTTTTAATGATCATCTAATCCCAAATAGCTTCTCGTTTATGAGAATTGACTTGCAGATAATCACGATGAAGAAAACAGCACAGTTCTCTGTTGGCTTGCTGTCCTATTGGTTGTCGAAGTTTTCTTGATTACATGATTAATTTGTCTACCATATCAATGAGCAACAACAGATGTTTTCCAAGTTCTGGATTCTAATCTTGTTATTCTCATTGTCGTGTGCAGTCGGGCGGACCTCAGTATGACGTGCCATTGGGAAGGCGGGACGGACTCACATTTGCTTCTGTAAATGTGACCGCAGATAATTTGCCTCCTCCAGCTCAGAACGCCAGCCAAATTCTCACCGCCCTAGCCAAGAAAAAGTTTGACGCCACCGATGCAGTGGCACTCTCTGGAGGCCACACCATCGGGCTTGGGCACTGCGGCGCGTTTACTCGCCGGCTCTACCCGACCCAAGACACCACCATGTAGAAGACCTTTGTCCATGATCTCAAGGACCTGTGCCCCACCTCAAAACTCCGCCAACGCCACGTGCTTGGACATAAGATCGCCCGACCAATTCGGCAACAAATACTTCGTGGATTTGGAGAACCGCCAAGGCCTATTCCACTCAGACCAAGATCTGTACGAGGACCCCATGACGAGGGGCGTCGTCGGTAGCTTCGCTGAGGAACAAGAACTTTTCATCGAGTAGTTCGTCTTCGCTATGACGAAGATGGGGCAACTCCACGTATTGACGGGAACGGAAGGAGAAATCCGAGCCAACTGCTCAGTTAGGAATCCGAGAACCCCGCTCTCATGATAATCTAGATTTCATGTACGGTGCTTTCTTTTATCTTGGTCTGAAGATATCGACGCGAATTACGCCAAATCAAGGACTGCTGTAGTCCCAAGTTCAACATTATGCCTTTGAAAGTATTGTCAACATCACCTTAGTTGATGATTACAAAATAACTGTAGTCAAATTCTTAGATGGCTGATAGACTAGGATATAATATTCTTGAACCCCAATTTACAAAGGTCAAATAGAATTTACCCATACACAACATTTCTAAGATCCCAGTGACACGGCCCGAACGAGCGAAGGGCTCCAAGCCAATTCAAACAAGAGCCACGGACGGGCCATTGCCCTTCAATGCCTGGGACGTAACTCATCCATGCATGAGACATGGCCCATTCGAGCATGGGAGGTGGCCCATCCGTGACCAAGCTCAAGCACCGTCCGACTCTTCAATTCCCTCTAACAAACGACCCCGCAACTTCCCTTGACAAATGTCCCTTGAGCTTCCCCACGCCCCTAAGGCCCAAAGAATTTTTTGTATAGCTATGTAATGATTGTATCGGTTCAAACACCACCATCGGATCATGAGAGGATCAAAGGCTCAGATTAGGCCCGCACTTGTATATATAAGCGACCCTCCTCCTTCATTTGTACATGCTCATTCGTAAGGAAATATTACTACGCTGCTTTCTCTCTATTCTTGTAAATCGAGTATGTGTGTGTGCAAAGCTAATTTGAAATATTTCGCACAGATGTGAAATCGTTATAAATTGACCGACTCATGACACCCGCCTAATAAATTTCCCACTTGTGTGAGAGCCGCCTTCCACCGAGCAAATTTGTCCTTCGTGATTAGCAAATGCATTTGCAAAACCGCCTCTCTTTCCGCACAACCGAAGGATCGATGTCATAGAACACGGGCAGAACCAAGTGCCCTAGCTCCTGCCTGCACTCCATTATCTTCACGAGCTCCTCGAGACGCCATCTTGACTGAGCATAGTTCCTTGAGAAAACAAACACTGATATCCTTGACCCTTGTACGGCTTTTCCAAGTTCAGATGAAATTTCTCTTTCTCTGGGATGCGTTCAAAATTCTTTAATGTTTTTAGCAGTTTAATTTTTCAGATCTGTTGGGCCCTTTTTTTTCTATTTGGTTGGGGTTGGGTTGGATAAGAGTTTCGTTAGGTATGGGCCATTTACATTGTTTAGGAATTAAATTGATCAATACGGGTTACATGAGTGAATTTAAATCGGTCCCATTTACGACCCACCCAAACCAAACCCTACCCTCTCATTTGCCACCGGACAACAGCCATAATTTAGTTAAGTTAACAAGTAATTCATGCATACTATTTACCATCTTAAAATCCTAAATGATATTGGAAAATGAAGAAATTTCAAGTTGTCACAGGTCAGCAGGACATGCTCTAGTAATCAGGAGAGTCTCAGACTTCTCGATTGCTGAGACCGGATAAGCATGTGTTTTCGCGAATTTCAAGAGTGAATCATCATTCGAAAGCTTGGAATAATGCCTTTTACCCCACCGTTTTTGAGGGCATTGCAAAACAAAGCTTCGCTGCAGAGGGATGGGAATACACATCCGACAGTTACAAACAGCATAAAACATCCAAATAAGGTATTGCCTACCTCTTTTACTTGTTTCCTGTGCAAGATCAGGTCAGTGTGCCAAATCTAAGACAGACCCACGAACAGGATTCAAACCATTTGACCGAAAAAGAAAATCACACCACCAATCGCATTCCATCATTACCTATCATATTATGCCAAAAAAGAGCAGCGGGGAACCACCTAACCGGCGGCTTTCTTAAGCTGACAAATATGATTTCCTTTATGTTACACATATCAGGAGTGCACAATAGAAGAGGGACACGGGGGCAGGCAATTTCCACCTACGACAACCATGAGGCTAGTACACATACTAGTACATAGGGGTGTCAGAACTGAACCGAAAAACCGAACTGAGATACGAACCGAACCGAACCGAACCGAACCGAAAATTTCATGCATTTCGGTTCGGTTTCGGTTTCGGTTCGGATCATCAAAATTAACCATTTTTTTTTCAGTTCGGTTTATTTCAGTTCGGTTCGAATCGGTTCGGATCGAACCGAACTGAAATAAACGCTTCGGTTTGTATCTCGCAAGCGCTGAACGAGGACGACATCTCGCTCTGCGTCTACACCTCCTCGAGAAGTCTCTCGCATCTTAGGGTTTTCTTCCGATGGTCGATGATCGCTGATTCATTGGAGTCGTCGCCGATCGCAGGCTTCGCGGGCTGCTCTTCTCCTACTACTACCCTCCTCTCTGCTTCCGCCCTGTTCAGCCCTTCCTCGGACAAGCGCTTCTGGAGCAGCCTGTGGTGCCGGGTCGATGCTATCCTCGCGGATTGGGACCGCGGGGCTGCCGCCGCCGCCGCCGCCGAAATGGGGCTCCTGCTCAGAGGGTTCGACTCCGTCGCCCACACTCTGTCTCAGCTCTTCGACAACATCGACAACGCCCTTCAGGTGAAATTTTTGGACCATTTTCGTTCTTGATCTGAAGAGTTTCAGAGCGTTCGACGATGGCGGTTGTGTGAATTTTGGGGGCTTTCACAGCTGATTCTTCCCTCTGCTTCAAGTTCGAGTCTTTCCCTGGTGATCGGAATCTCCGGGGGGGTCGATTTCGGGTCGTTTCGTGGGCGGGACATTGCCATTTTGTGCTTGGGGGTGTTGTTCTGCTGATTGGGGCATTGCCGTTTTGTGCTCTAGAGCGTCGGAATACCATTCTCTGGATGATTATAGCAACTGGGTATTCTAGTCCTTCAAGAACTGCTGTTGGGGATTCGATTTACTTTGGCTTTCTTTTGTAGGTTTTGGTGGAGGAGAAGTCGTTTGTGAGAACACTGATACTAAACAGACCCAAGCAACTGAATGCTGCTTCACGTTATATGGTATGTCTCTTATCTGGCTGCTGGATACTCTGTGCAGTTGTTGGGTCTTCCTTCACTCTTACTGTTTGGTTGGGGGTGTTGCATGGGGTTATTTTGTTACGTTGGTTGCCGATTTGCTGTCTTGCCATTGTGGCTTTTCAAACTGTTCATGGGTGTTGATTTTTGCAAAATGGTTCATGTAATTATTTTGTTGAGTTTTCCTGTTCGCACCTGAAATCCTGCGCTCTCAATGAAGGGCCTTTCCACAATCCAAAAACTATTCATCGGTGTCTATCATACAGGATAAACTAACATCTGATAGCATTATCAAGTCTACTGTTTTAAGTTTGGTATTATCCTGCTCTTGTCTTGCATTTGATGGATACCTTGGAGACTGCATGAGTTTTGCTATATAGTGATACTAGGTTGCTTCAGCTTGCTTACAGTTGATGTTCTTGTCCGTCTCTCCACCCCCGGCAAACCTCATGAGAATTTGAATAACAGATTAGTTTTATCAATAAGTATTCAGTGAATAGGAAAGTTTCTTTTATTTCTGTCATCTATACATTAATACAACCTGTCATCTGAGTGCGATGGAACTGCATTGACAGATTTGAGAGTGGCCCATAGACGTTCATGGGTTTTACGCCACGCAAAGACGATTCTGGTGGTTTCCATGAAATGAAAGCACTGGGTTTTACTGATCTAGCTTTAGGGAAGCAATTTATCTTTGAGGAGCAAAGACATTGGTTGTCTTGCTTTGAATTAGTTTCCTGATTCAAAGCTTTAAGTCTTCTGAAGATTCTAAATTCATTCATTTTCTTTCGCATGTCAATTAATGATCAGGGCTATGTACCTTAACATATTTTCAGCTTTTTTTATCTAGTTTTTGAGATGTGGATTCATGGACAATTGTTGAACTTATTCTGTGCTCTCTCGCGTGGTTTTTGTAGATGGGTTTCAAGCTGTTTCCCTGGATGTCGAGGAGGGTAATTTGCAGGTGTAGCGGGCTCGAGCAATCCAAGTGCTCTTCCTTGTTCCGATGTGGGTTCAAGCTTTGCTATCCTCGCATGCGATGGGTACTATAATCTACCAAAGGCTACTGAGACCCACAAGCAGGATGAATGTGTAAAGCTCCATAATAATTGGAATCCTTTTGGGGATCAGTTGTTACTAGATTATGATCCAGCATAGATACTCCATGTGGTGTAGAATCTATCTGATGTACTAGTAGACGTTGATACATTGTGTACTGATTTCTCCCCATGGTCGAGGATTACTTAGCTTGAATTATATATCTAATGGGTTGTACTGACGGTGTAAGAGTCTTACTTCATTCCTGATAAGGTTCTTATTCTGTTTCTGAGAGGTGCCCTATTGGTCCTGAAGAAACACTTCCATCGAAATCAGTTTCATTGAATGTGTAGGGGCTCTTTTCTTAGTAGAACCATCTAAAATTATCATAAATACATTTTATTATCAAGAACTAATAATTAAATTAGCTATGCATAGATCAAACTAAGTATACATAATTTACTGAAGCCACTATCTTTTTCTACGACGTGATGAAATTTCTAGAGCTTTCTTAATCTTTTATCATAAAAAATTATCATAAAATTATCATAAATACATATTATTATCAAAAAATTATCATAAAAAAATTATGATGAAATTTGTTTCATAAAAACAAAAAACCAAGCCATGAATAAAAAAGCAAAAAAAAAAACAAAAAAGAAGAAGAAACCGAAAATCAAACCGAACCGAACCGAACCAAACCGAACCAAATCGGCTTATCGGTTCGGTTCCAATTCGGTTCGGTTCCTATTTGGTTCGGTTCAAGGAGGAACCCTTAACGGTTCGGTTCGGTTCGGTTTTTCAAGAAAACCGAACCGAACCGAACCGTTTACACCCCTACTAGTACAGGAAGAGGTCCACAAATTCGCTACAGTGTCGGATACAAAATTGTGACAACTTACGTCGCGGAAAAAGAGGATAAAGAAAAGAAAAGAAATGAAGCGAAAATTTGAGAGGAAAATAATAGAGAACAAGGGCGAAACCTGGTGAGGCTCCGTTGCCCATCGCTGCGACCAAGAGTTACCTTATCACAAGGAATACCTAGTTCCTCCAACCAAATTATTATCTCCAGACATTGCCAACCGATCACAAATAACCAAGGTCCCGAACATCAATCCACTAGCTGCGCCGAAGCAAAATTTATTCTATTTTCTCCTTGGCTTGTTGTGCTTAACTTTTATGATTTTACGACCAGACTTGTCACCACCGGTTCCAAGTGAGAAGCTCCCTCCACCTAGATCTAGACTGCCAGAAGCCTGAAATGGGGAAGGATTCGGCGGGGTGGCCAGGTTCTGTTGACTTCCAAATTGGAAAGGGTTAGACACCGTCGAAGCTGGTGGATTGAACATGAACCCAGTCGAAGGTTGTGGTGAGATCGGTTGCTGGCCAAACACAGGAACTGAGGGAGTAGTTGTCACAACTGTATCCTCAGCCATGCTATCCTCCGCATTCATCTGATCATTATTGCCTGAGGGTACCAAACCAAAGGTGAACGCAGGATTAGAATTCCCAAAAACAGGCACTGAGAAGCTCCCTCCACCTAGATCTAGACTGCCAGAAGCCTGAAATGGGGAAGGATTCGGCGGGGTGGCCAGGTTCTGTTGACTTCCAAATTGGAAAGGGTTAGACACCGTCGAAGCCGGTGGATTGAACATGAACCCAGTCGAAGGTTGCGGTGAGATCGGTTGCTGGCCAAACACAGGAACTGAGGGAGTAGTTGTCACAACTGTGTCCTCAGCCATGCTATCCTCCGCGTTCATCTGATCATTATTGCCTGAGGGTACCAAACCAAAGGTGAACGCAGGATTAGAATTCCCAAAAACAGGCACTGAGAAGCTCCCTCCACCTAGATCTAGACTGCCAGAAGCCCGAAATGGGGAAGGATTCGGCGGGGTGGCCAGGTTCTGTTGACTTCCAAATTGGAAAGGGTTAGACACCGTCGAAGCCGGTGGATTGAACATGAACCCAGTCGAAGGTTGCGGTGAGATCGGTTGCTGGCCAAACACAGGAACTGAGGGAGTAGTTGTCACAACTGTGTCCTCAGCCATGCTATCCTCCGCATTCATCTGATCATTATTGCCTGAGGGTACCAAACCAAAGGTGAACGCAGGATTAGAATTCCCAAAAACAGGCACTGAGAAGCTCCCTCCACCTAGATCTAGACTGCCAGAAGCCCGAAATGGGGAAGGATTCGGCGGGGTGGCCAGGTTCTGTTGACTTCCAAATTGGAAAGGGTTAGACACCGTCGAAGCCGGTGGATTGAACATGAACCCAGTCGAAGGCTGTGGTGAGATCGGTTGCTGGCCAAACACAGGAACTGAGAAAGTAGTTGTCACAACTGTGTCCTCAGCCATGCTATCCTCCGCATTCATCTGATCATTATTGCCTGAGGGTACCAAACCAAAGGTGAACGCAGGATTAGAATTCCCAAAAACAGGCACTGAAGAAGCGCTAGAAGCAGCAGAAGTGAACGAGAAAGTTGAAGCAGATGAAGCGCCAGTTGATCCAAAAATAGGAATGGCGCTGGTTGATCCAAATAGAGGGGAAATAGATGAGGTGTTGGTTGATCCGAAAATAGGAGCCCCAGTGGAAGCAGACAAATTGCCGCTTGTCCCGAAAATTGGGGCACCATTAGAAGTAGCAGTCACGCTGGTTGCTCCAAAAACAGGAGTACTGCTTGAAGCAGATGTGGAACCTGATGATCCAAATATGTGACTGCTGGAAGCCGCAGGCAAACTAAAAGGAAAACCAGTCGATTGAGAAGCTGATGAGGTACCAAATACGGGAGATGCCAATGACTGCCAAGAACCAATCGCTATTGAAGTAGTGCTGCTACCTGAACTGACAGAATTCGCCGCTGAAGAGGAAGCAGAACTCATGCCAAATGACGCCCCAGAGAACAGTTTCGGTGCAGAAGATGAACCAAACAAAGAGCTTCCAGTATTCCCAGACAATCCAAATGAAGCCGCAGATGATCCAGATTGAACTGAGGCACTCTGAGTCAAGGCTGGTACTGCAGTCCCAGCAGATGCTGGAAGTTGTGGAGAACCATTGGCAGCATCAAATAATGAAGAACCATTGACAGAATTCGCCGCTGAAGAGGAAGCAGAACTCATGCCAAATGACGCCCCAGAGAACAGTTTCGGTGCAGAAGATGAACCAAACAAAGAGCTTCCAGTATTCCCAGACAATCCAAATGAAGCCGCAGATGATCCAGATTGAACTGAGGCACTCTGAGTCAAGGCTGGTACTGCAGTCCCAGCAGATGCTGGAAGTTGTGGAGAACCATTGGCAGCATCAAATAATGAAGAACCATTGACAGAATTCGCCGCTGAAGAGGAAGCAGAACTCATGCCAAATGACGCCCCAGAGAACAGTTTCGGTGCAGAAGATGAACCAAACAAAGAGCTTCCAGTATTCCCAGACAATCCAAATGAAGCCGCAGATGATCCAGATTGAACTGAGGCACTCTGAGTCAAGGCTGGTACTGCAGTCCCAGCAGATGCTGGAAGTTGTGGAGAACCATTGGCAGCATCAAATAATGAAGAACCCTGTTTTTTTGTCTCAAAAATTGATGTGGAAGCTGGTGCACTAAACCCAAAGATGCCGCTTCCTGTGGTGCCATTTGCAGAAGATGGACCCGGAAAAAGATTGCTGGTGACATTTCCAGAGTCAGTGTCCACCTTGGTCTTGGCTTCTGCCAGAACAACAGATGGAGTAGGCACTGATTGTGCAAATGAAGTTGACACAGAGGACTCGAATTTGAAGGTTGAAGAAGCCGGAAAGGAGGGTGCTGATGTTGACATAGATAGACTAGCAGTGGTAGCACTGGTTGACATTTGGACGGCAATACCAGCGCCATTACTAGTAGCAGAAGCAAAAGAAAGGCTGCTGGATGGTTTTTGAGTTACAGTAGCATTTAACTCTGCCGATATAGGTGGGGACACTGACTGGCTAGAGGTTATAGACTTAGGAGGAACACCAAATAAGGATGCAGTTGTAGCTGATGATGTTGCCCCAGATCCCAGAGGAGTAGGCTCAGGTGTAGCAGATACCACTCCATCCTCCTTATCAGTTTTATCAAATTCGGGAACATTGGCAGCAACAGTTGGGCCAGCAGCAACACTAAAAAAGCTGCAGGCAGCAAATTGAACAAACTGTAATCGTTCTACTTATCCTCTTAGGAACACATGTTGCACAATCTTAAACAAAATCCATCATATTCACCCTTGAAATATCAAAAAATCATATATGATAAAATTTCACAAAATGAACATTGAGTGGAGAAAAGGCAGAAAACTAAAGTGTATCCAATAAGAAGCGAAAAATCAAATCATGAAGTGCTGAAGAAACGGAAAACCATGCAGCATGCTGTCAACCACAATCACCTTGCTTGATATTTACAGAGAAGATCAAGAAATAACCAAAACTCGCACAAAACAACTGACTCACTTTCAGGCCTCAAGCATTAGCCACTGTAACCAGCCAGTAAACTGGAGGAGAAAAAATGCCTATACTTCCTCAAATCCCTAAACTTTCTATCATGTCATATACTAGAAGCAAACCCATTCACGACAGCAGTTGAGAACACCAACAACCATAAAAGGCATCCTTGATGAAGACACCAGCATTTTCTATTACAGATTCCATTTGGCATCAGCCAGGTCAAGTACAACGACCATGCATAACTGCAGAGAAATACATACTCCCATGGCTTAATGCAAGGAACCTAAAATTTCAAGAAAGTCCATGTTCACAACAGGAGCCAATATTAAATAGCTATCTGCAGAAAGCCCACACTATTTCCCTAAACTTTTTCTAAAGGATTAACAGAAGCTACTGACAGACCAAGTATATAAAAGTTGATGGATTAGACAGTCAAAGAATCAAAAAGAAACTTATCACTGGAAATGACACGTACACTGACCTGCTTGAGCTCTCTGATTTTGTATCATACTTGACCATGACAGACCATTTTTCATCATTTAAGAGTATGTCGATAGACTCTACCATGTTTTGAGTGGCCTTAATCTCAATGCAAACCCTAGCATAAGAGATCATACGCATCCTCTCGGTTTGGATATCCACATGTAGAGGTCTCCCAATGGCACTTGCTACAGCACTTATTCCAGAAGCTGACCAAAGTGCAATAGGTATGTTTTTTAATCTAAGCCAAACAGGAAGGGTATCATGTTGGATTTTCTCCAACTTCATTGCCGGATACCATTGTTGCAAAATCATGGGCACCCTAAGAATGGTTATGGGGCTTCCACCCACAATTCTGCGACGAAAGGACTCGTCGGGGATATGAAAGAAAAAGAAACCATCACCATTAGCTAGCACATCGACAACCTGAGTTCCCCAGATGGTTTTGACAGTATTCTCCATCAATTTGAAAGGCAACTTTTTCCCGATGAAGTAACCAACTAGGCATTCTTTCCACTTAGGATCAGTATTCTGAAGGATTTCATCCGAAATTTTAACTATAGGTTTCCCATCAATCAAAGAAGGGGGAATGTAGGATAGAGAATACCCTTTTTCTGTAGATTTTGCAATGGCCGCCCAAGAACGCTGGGCTTGTTGATGTGTCACCTTATCAGTACCATCTCTTATACCTTGGTTCACCCGACTAAGAGAAGGATCTCTTTGAGCCAACCTGGGAATAGACCTTCCATGGCTACGATCTCTAACATGAGGTTGCATTCCTTCTTGGACTTGAGGACCAGATTTTGTGGTCTCCACTTCAGCAAGGTCAGCAGGCCCAGAAGTGATTTTCAAGGGCACCATACCATCGGGAATTCTCCCATTCCCAGCTACAGAATGACTAGTGTTGGCCGAATATCGAACCCTGCTTCGACCATGACTACCGGGACGATGGGACTGACGGACCATTGCAGCGGAATTTTTGGCTTCAAAAGGAGCATCGGGGATAACATCCTTCGAAATTTCCACAGAGGGGCCACTCCTCTGAATGTCTCTGGAGGATCCAGCATTAGTGCCAGAAAGGTGCTTAGGGGTCTTTGAAGGTCCCTTGCCTTTCATAGGTTCTGGCAATTCTATAGGAGCCTTCGTTTGAAGGAGAGATCCCTTAATGCACTGATTTCCAGCAATGGTCGAGCTTAGAACAAAGAAGCCATGAGCAAGTCGAAAGGGAATACAGTAGGAAGGCCACCGAGAAACTTGACACACCGAAAAACAGGGGCTACTTTGTGTGAATAACACCAACCAAGAGACAACGCAGCTACCAGCCAAGCCCAGTCCCAAAATCAACCGGAAACGCTAGCTTGAGTAACCAGAATCAAAGAGAGCCCAGATGGGTGAACAGTAGCTGAATATCAGCAAACAAACCCAGAAAAACCAGATCTGCAGACCCAACTACTAGGGGCCTCCTTACGAGAAATCCTTCAGTCAAGAGGCAAATTAGCAGCTGGTGTAACCCACACCCAAGAATCAACAAGATTTATCCATCAGAACTATCAAGATCGGAGGAAGAGACCAGTCGAGTGAACAGGAGCTGAGAACAGCGAAGGAATCAAAACCCAGATCTGCTTACCCGAATAACAGGGGCTATTACAAGCGAAATCCTCCGGTCCAGCGTTAAAACAACTGCTGGCGAGGCTCAACACCAAGGAACAGCAAGAACCATCGGTCAGGGAGCCTAGAATCGATGAACATCCAAGCGGATGAACAGTACCATAATCGCCAAAAAGGGGAAAGAAAGTGCACAGTACAGAGTGAACAGTACCAGATGCTTTTTATAACATTTTTGAGTATTAGGGTGCGCATGACAACCATTCTGTGCCCGGGAACTATTTCTGAACAGAAATGATTTTTTTTATTCTGTGCCCGGGAACAATTTCTGAGCATTTGAAGGCGTTTGGTAACTGTCCAAAATTTCTATTCCTGGAATAGAAAAAGAACAGAAATGCGTTTGATAACTGCCGAAAATTTCTATTCTTGGAATAGAAAAAGAACAGAAATGCGTTTGGTAACTGCAAAAAATTTCTATTCTAAATTTTTTTGAAGTGCTTTTTAAAACTTAGTATTAATTCTAATTGGAGCACTTACCAATTTTATTTTTTTCTTGCAAGAGAAGGAAACACGGTGATATGTATAAACATGGTATATAGTTGGTACAAACTCTTACCTCTATCACTCCTAGCAGTGTATACCATATTTTGACTTTACCGTATTTTTGCTCCTATCAAAGAACCTAGAATTAGATTGAAAACATTACTCCAAATCCAAATATTAGGTGAGTGCTTGTATTGAAGACTTTAGATGAATCTCATCTAAATCCTTTTCCTTTTTTTCATTATGGAGAAAATTTTTGTGGATGTTTTATTACTTAAAACTTTAGGTATCACAAAGAAGTGCTGGTAAGAATTATGTAAGTCCAACTTCCCCCTAAGCAACTATCTAAGCAATCTTGTATAAACAATTTTGACTGGACTAAAATTGCACCTTGAGTTACTAAATTTTTCGTTGATCGACTCGTGTCATACCATTAGTAAAGTACATGTAATAAAACAAAAGGAAATGACAAAAGTACATGTAAGGATCCTCTCCCATCGTCATGTAGTATTTAAAAATAATATTACAAAAGTCGGAAACACAAATCATGGAATCTCGGGCAGATTGTAATCCCTTGCCATTTTATTTGCAATACTTTTCCTAAGCATGTTTATCTCAGCTGCTTGCTCAAGTGGTATATCATCCGCAACCTCCACTTCTCTAACTCCAAATGGGTAGTCTGGATCTCCATAATGGGAAAAGTTTTTGTCCATGTAACCTTGATAGATTGAGAATCATATGAGTCATGCATTAAATCAATAGCATAGTCATGTAAAGATAAGAGAAGAGAAAAAAATCACGCCCCGCAGAACATCCAAGCATATCACTAGTCAAAACAGCCATTATAATGTCTGCATAATGGTCTTCTTATGCGCATACTACACAATATAAAGCACAATGGTCAACTATTGAAAAGTACACCCAAACAGCACTACAAATTCAATATGCTTGCCTAGACACTAGAATGTTAATACTCCTAGTGGTCTTCTTATGCGCAAACTGCACAATATAATGCACCTACAGAACAAATACAGATTGTCCACCATGAATAACCACAAGAAAGTATACCTTTGCGATAACCACAGGTGAGGATTTTACCTTTGCGAATCAACTTGGACAAATAATAGAAAGCACTGGACAGAAGCGTGGAGCTGAATCTAGGTGTACCGAACTTCTACTCAAATTGACTAATCACCAATTAGCCTGTTCAATCTGATAAAAAAAACAGTGAGAATGACATCTATGATAGCAAGATCAGATCGTACTTTTGGGAAAATATAACACCATTGATTTGCAAAGTTCATATACTAAACAATGCGTCAATAAGCATGATTGCCGTTTGAGAAATCAGTAACAGGTCAACAAGAGTGCCAATGCAACACCAATTGCGCATAAAGCAAACATCTAACCACCTTGATCGACTTCACATGATCAATGACTACGGTCATTTCACACAAAAAAAAACTCCATGTAAAACAGAAGGAAAAAGGGAGGGAAGGACTGTTCTTGCCAAAACAACCATTAAAGATGATGAATTATCTCAAGGGGCTTTGAAAAAGGAAGATCCATAAGGACCCCAATAGCAGAGAAAGATTTTACACATAGATTTTCATTTTCTTTCCTTCTTTTTTTTTTTGGGATTTTTCTGGGGTAACATTTCAAACTCATACAGAAGTGTCCAGCACCCGAGTCTCCATGAATTGGGCGATATTGATGATTCAATTCTGAGGGAAGGACATGGTCTCTCGCTGCTCCAAAAAAAAACAAAGGTCGACGTCACGGCTCAACTGCCATTTTCACCACTTACTTACATATCTACAGAAAACAAAACCCCAGAAATAGAAAGTATCTAGAAAGAAAACAATCCCAAGATCATCTATAGAAATCACAAGGCCCCCCTCAAGCCCCCTTGAGAGTCCTAGCATGGACGACGAAAACAGGGAGGGAAATCCGAAAAAGGTGGCAGGGCAAAATGAAGAACCAAGAAAGCAACATCGCCCTCCAAGATTCAAACTGAGAAGAAAAAGGAGATTCACAGGTGATACTTGTTTGACCTGCAAAACCCCTCCAAAGAAAACAGAGCAAGAGATAAAAAGAAAAGAAAGAAGAGAGAGAAGAAGCTCTTCTTTGGACTTTGGTTTTACTTACTTTCTTACTTGCTATTTTGTAGAAAGCTATAAAAGTGGACACCACTCTGCTGGTACTCTGGCAGGCAAAGTATCCTCTTGGATTCTCCTCTCTTTTGGCCTCTTTTGCTGCAACCTGCATATCAAAGAAAAAGAGAATGGGGATATCCAGCTATGCACACAGCTGCGAATCTCGCTTCTACTCCTTCTGAAAGTAAATATCCAGAGCAAGTGTTTGCATTTTTTCTTTTTTTTCACTTGGCAAATACAAGAGGAATTGAATCCATTATGATGAGTGAAAATAGGTAGTCCAATGGTAATATGCGCTAGGAAACGGACAGAATCTTATATTTTGTACTCAATGAGGGTGAGCAAATCTGGCTAACCCATCCAACTAATCCCTCAAATCAACAACTCTTGCTAAATCACATGATTTCCCACAAAAATAGTTTGACAGCTATGAACGATCCCCATTAAAACTCTATCCATCATCGTGGACAAGAGAGCAACAAAAAGTGAGCATCTTATTATCACACTATCTACACCAATTCAAAGTACAACACGAGGAATGAGAAACACAAAGGGCAAATAAACTTTCTGTGGTACTAAATATTGTTTCCATTGGTCATCTGACCAACACAACAATGCTCAGAAAATGTTGATCAATATAAGTTATTCAAAGACTATACAAACACATATAAACCTTGCAGAAGAAATATCTATGACACTGCTAATTCTGACTTAATCGTAAAGTAAAGAAACTACAAATCTTAAAAGAGCAGCACATAATTACCTTTTTACAGGAGCAACTGCATTAGCTTCAAGCTTCAAGGAAGACCCATGGATGTTGGTCCTTGGTTTATCAAAGATTTTTCTGGAAATTTTACCAGTTGTAACATTCATTAGCCCACTAGTATAGCCTCAAATGGTAAAGGAAAGGACCACCAACTCTGACGTGCAAATAAATGCATATGTATTCATACTATAAACTTCCAATACCAATGCATTGTCATGATTCAAGCAACAGAATAAAGAATATGTACTGTATGATAGAGGGTAAATGTGAATTCAAGTGAAAAAGAAGATCCATTCACGTCCAAAAATGAAAAATAAGTTCATGCTCCAAGGTACAATACTAACTTGTCTTACGAAGAGAATGGATTAGAGGCTACTCAAGTAACCAAAGGCTAATCAAAGAAAAAGAGCACAAGTTTAAAAGGTAAAGCTCCATCCAAAGAAAAATGAAGAGATTGGTTACCCACCCGGATTTTAACTGCGTTTTAGGGTATTTCATAATCCATTGATTTAACCAATTAATGGGGTTTCTCCCGTCATCAAAAATGAAAAATAAGTCGGAAAAAGTTCATGAAAGGTGTCGAAATTGACTAGGCGTATCAAGAAAAGCACTCTACTCGAATCCATCCACCCTAAAATCAAACATGGAACGGTCAATGTAGTGCTCGCTCGAGCCTCGCCGTCGCCAATTTGGGCAAGGGCTCACTCGAGCGAGCGCCGCCCTCGCCGATCTGGGCGACGGCGAGCTCGAGCGAGCGCGGCCTCGCTCAAGCGACTGCGGCCCTTGCCCAGATTCGCGAGGGCGGCAGTCGCTCTAGCGAGAGCGAGTCTAGATGGGCGAGGCCAGTGCTCGCTCGAGCCTCGCCGTCGCCGATCTAGGCAAGGGCTCACTCGAGCGAGCACCGCCCTCGCCGATCTGGGCGACGGCGAGCTCGAGCGAGCGCGGCCCTCACCCACTCGCTCCAGCTTGGCGTCGCCCAGACCGGCGAGGGCGGCGCTCGCTCGAGTGAGCCCTTGCCCAGATCGGCGATGGTTGCTCGAGCGAGCGTCGTCGAACAAGAAGGAGGAGACGGAGCAAGTCATCAGCAAGAACTTACCTCGAACGAGAAGGAGAAGCCTCGTCGGTGTCGATGAAGGAGCAGCAGCGGTGAAGGAGCAGAGAGAACGAGTTCTGCGCAGGGGAGTAAAAAGTGACTCCGAAAGTGTTTCTTATTTCTGTGCCGAGAATCGAGAAGCTAGTTTTTTTTGTTTCTTATTTCTCTTCCAAAGTTGTTTCTCAGAACAAATTTTTGTAAAAATGTGCCCGGGCACAAAAAATTTACCAAACGCATTTCTATTCCCAAACTATTTCTGGGAACAAAAGAACAGAAATTTTTACTGTTTGACACGTTGCCAAACGCACCCTTAGAATACCCAATAAAGATACACTTTAGAGCATAGAGGTCGAGTTTGTTTCGGTTGTGATTATGAATATGCATAAATGCAACACACAGCCAAAGACTCGAGAGGGAATGTGATATTTATAGGAAACATGAGGATAAAAGTTAGATAGGAGTTGTAAGGGACTTTTATTTCCTATGGTTTTGGAATGAACCCGATTAATAAGATATGCTTAAGTTAAAACAGCTTTCCCCCAAAAATGCTTTGGAACAAACATTTGAAAGAGGAGAGCCCGAATAACATTTAGGAAGTGCCTATTTTTCCTTTCGGCTACTCCATTTTGTTGAGGGGTATCAATATAGGAAAACTCATGAATAATACCCTGAGTTTGGAAAAAATGATCACAATACTGATTAAAATATTCCTTCCCATTATCAAACCTAAGTCTCCTAATTGACACCCCAAATTGATTGACTATAATTTTATGAAAGTTTTGAAAGATAGATTGAACATTAGATTTGTCTTTCATAAGATATAGCCATGTAGTATGAGTACAATCATCGATAAAAGAGACAAACCATCTAGCTCCTATAAAATTAGCAATTCTAAATGGACCCCACACATTAGTATGGATAAGAGAGAATGGTGTTGAAACTCTAGCGTTATTATTCAAAGGAAATGAAACATGACGATGTTCTAAAAGTTCACAAACTTCACAATGAAGATTTTTAACAGCAATATCCTTAAAAATGGAAGGAAACATAGTTCTAAGAAGACTAAACGGTAGATGTCCTAATTGAAAATGGTGAAGCCAAATTTGATATGAGTGGATAGGATTACAAGAGTTGTTTTCAAGGTTATAAAAGTTGTAAGAGCTACTATAACCCATAAGAGACTAACTAGTTCTGCTCGAATCCTTAAGGTAGTATAGCCCATTCCGTTCCTTAGCAAATCCAATCATCCTCCTCATTTTCAGGTTCTGTAAAATACAATGCTCGATAGAGAAAAGCACCTTACAATTCAAATTTTTGCTAAGTTGATTAATGGAAAGAAGATTGGTGGATAGCTTAGGAACATAAAGGACATTGTCAAGTTTAAGTGAGGGATTTAGATTTATGGTTCCTTGGCCAGCTATGGTAACAAGAGATCCATTTGCTATAATAATACTCCTATTTTCTAGTGATGGTTTATAAGTTTCTAATTTAGTGGGATCATGTGTTATATGGTTGGTTGCTCCTGAATCAAGAATCCATGAATTAGGGTACTGAGAAGTTGTTGAGTTTTCGCAAATTAGACACGCACTTGACTGGACTAATGAGCACATATCAGAAGACTTAGATAGAGAGTCAAGGAGAGCTCTAATTTTACCAACTTCTTCTCCGTTAAATACTTCCTCATTGACAGGTTTGTATTGGTCCATGGGGGTAGCTTCACCTTCACTGGTCATGTGCGCTTGTGGCTATCTTTTAGCTTTGTTGAGCACCTACATTCTTCCATAAAGTTTGAAGTAATTTTCTCTTGCATGGCGTGATTTCTTACAGAAACTGCACCATAAACCTTCATTGCCCGTTGTCTTAATCAGATCCGGTCTCCTGTTTTTGTCAAGATTTGTTTCCTCCTTAATTGCTTTCATGACGGATCCCCACGCCCCTAGGGCCCAAAGAATTTTTTGTATAGCTATGTAATGATTGTATCGGTTCAAACATCACCATCGGATCATGAGGGGATCAACGGCTCAGATTAGGCCCGCACTTGTATATATAAGCGACCATCCCCTTCATGTGTACATGCTCATTCGTAAGGAAATATTATTACGCTGCTTTCTCTCCATTCTTGTAAATTGAGTGTGTGTGTGCGCAAGGCCAATTTGAAATATTTCGCACAGATGTGAAATCGTTATGAATCGACCAACCCATGACACCGGCCTAATAAATTTCCCACTTGTGTGAGAGGCGCCTTCCACCAAGCAAATTTGTCCTTCGTGATTAGCAAATGCCTTTGCAAAACCGCCTGTCTCTTTCCGCACAACCGAAGGATCGATGTCATAGAACACGGGCAGAACCAAGTGCCCTTGCTCCTGCCTGCACTCCATCATCTTCACGAGCTCGTCGAGACACCATCTTGACTGAGCATAGTTCCTCGAGAAAACAAACACTGATATCCTTGACCCTTGTATGGCTTTTCCAAGTTCAGATGCAATTTCTTTTTCTCTGGGATGCGTTCAAAATTCTTTGATGTTTTTAGCAGTTTAATTTTTCAGATCTGTTGGGCCCTTTTTTTTCTATTTGGCTGGGGTTGGGTTGGATAAGAGTTGCTTTAGGTATGGACCATTTACATTGTTTAGGAATTAAATTGATCAATACGAGTTAAATGAGTGAATTTAAATCGGTCCCATTTGCGACCCACCCAAACCAAACCCTACCCTCTCATTTGCCACCCGACAACAGCCATAATTTAGTTAAGTTATCAAGTAATTCATGCATACTATTTACCATCTTAAAATCCTAAATAATATTGGAAAATGAAGAAATTTCAAGTTGTCACAGGTCAGCAGGACATGCTCTTGTAATCAGGAGAGTCTCAGACTTCTCGATTGCTGAGACCGGATAAGCATGTGTTTCGCGCATTTCAAGAGTGAATCATCATTCGAAACCTAGGAATAATGCCTTCTACCCCACCGTTTTTGAGGGCATTGCAAAACAAAGCTTCGCTGCAGAGGAATGGGAATACACATCCGACTGTTACAAACAGCATAAATCATCCAAATAAGGTATTGCCTACCTCTTTTACTTGTTTCTTGTGCAAGATCAGGTCAGTGTGCCAAATCTAAGACAGACCCACGAACAGGATTCAAACCATTCGACCGAAAAAGAAAATCACACCACCAATTGCATTCCATCATTACCTATCATATTATGCCAAAAAAGAGCGGCGGGGAACCACCTAACAAGTGGCTTTCTTAAGCTGACAAATATGATTTCCTTTATGTTACACATATCAAGAGTGCACAATAGAAGAGGGACACGGGGGCAGACAATCTCCACCTATGACAACCATGAGGCTAGTACACATACTAGTACAGGAAGAGGTCCACAAATTTGCTACAATGTCGGATACAAAATTGTGACAACTTACGTCGCGGAAAAAGAGGATAAAGAAAAGAAAAGAAAAGAAATGAAGCAAAAATTTGAGAGGAAAATAATAGAGAACAGGGGCGAAACCTGGTGAGGCTTCGTTGACCATCGCTGCGACCAAGAGTTACCTTATCACAAGGAATACCTAGTTCCTCCAACCAAATTATTATCTCCAGACATTGCCAACCGATCACAAATAACCAAGGTCCCGAACATCAATCCACTAGCTGCGCCGAAGAAAAATTTATTCTATTTTCTCCTTTGCTTGTGCTTAACTTTTATGATTTTACGACCAGACTTGTCACCACCGGTTCCAAGTGAGAAGCTCCCTCCACCTAGATCTAGACTGCCAGAAGCCTGAAATGGGGAAGGATTCGGCGGGGTGGCCAGGTTCTGTTGACTTCCAAATTGGAAAGGGGTAGACACCGTCGAAGCCGGTGGATTGAACATGAACCCAGTCGAAGGTTGCTGGCCAAACACAGGAACTGAGGGAGTAGTTGTCACAACTGTGTCCTCAGCCATGCTATCCTCCGCATTCATCTGATCATTATTGCCTGAGGGTACCAAACCAAAGGTGAACGCAGGATTAGAATTCCCAAAAACAGGCACTGAAGAAGTGCTAGAAGCAGCAGAAGTGAACGAGAAAGTTGAAGCAGATGAAGCGCCAGTTGATCCAAAAATAGGAGTGGCGCTGGTTGATCCAAATAGAGGGGAAATAGATGAGGTGTTGGTTGATCCGAAAATAGGAGCCCCAGTGGAAGCAGACAAATTGCCGCGTGTCCCGAAAATTGGGGCACCATTAGAAGTAGCAGTCACGCTGGTTGCTCCAAAAACAGAAGTACTGCTTGAAGCAGATGTGGAACCTGATGATCCAAATATGTGACTGCTAGAAGCCGCTGGCACACTAAAAGGAAAACCAGTCGATTGAGAAGCTGATGAGGTACCAAATACGGGAGATGCCAATGACTGCCAAGAACCAATCGTGATTGAAGTAGTGCTGCTACCTGAACTGACAGAATTCACCGCTGAAGAGGAAGCAGAACTCATGCCAAATGACGCCCCAGAGAACAGTTTCGGTGCAGAAGATGAACCAAACAAAGAGCTTCCAGTATTCCCAGACAATCCAAATGAAGCCGCAGATGATCCAGATTGAACTGAGGCACTCTGAGTCAAGGCTGGTACTGCAGTCCCAGCAGATGCTGGAAGTTGTGGAGAACCATTGGCAGCATCAAATAATGAAGAACCCTGTTTTTTTGTCTCATAAATTGATGTGGAAGCTGGTGCACTAAACCCAAGGATGCCGCTTCCTGTGGTGGCATTTGCAGAAGATGGACCCGGAAAAAGATTGCTGGTGACATTTCCAGAGTCAGTGTCCACCTTGGTCTTGGCTTCTGCCAGAACAACAGATGGAGTAGGCACTGATTGTGCAACTGAAGTTGACACAGAGGACTCGAATTTGAAGGTTGAAGAAGCCGGAAAGGAGGGTGCTGATGTTGACATAGATAGACTAGCAGTGGTAGCACTGGTTGACATTTGGACGGCAATACCAGCGCCATTACTAGTAGCAGAAGCGAAAGAAAGGCCGCTGGATGGTTTTTGAGTCACAGAAGCATTTAACTCTGCCGATATAGGTGAGGACACTGACTGGGTAGAGGTTATAGACTTAGGAGGAACACCGAATAAGGTTGCAGTTGTAGCTGATGATGTTGCCCCAGATCCCAGAGGAGTAGGCTCAGGTGTAGCAGATACCACTCCATCCTCCTTCTTATCAGTTTTATCAAATTCGGGAACATTGGCAGCAACAGTTGGGCCAGCAGCAACACTAAAAAAGCTGCAGGCAGCAAATTGAACAAACTGTAATCGTTCTACTTATCCTCTTAGGAACACATGTTGCACAATCTTAAACAAAATCCATCATATTCACCCTTGAAATATCAAAAAATCATATATGATGAAATTTCACAAAATGAACATTGAGTGGAGAAAAGGCAGAAAACTAAAGTGTATCCAATAAGAAGCGAAAAATCAAATCATGAAGTGCTGAAGAAACGGAAAACCATGCAGCATGCTGTTAACCACAATCACCTTGCTCGATATTTACAGACTGACTCACTTTCAGGACTCAAGCATTAGCCACTGTAACCAGCCAGTAAACTGGAGGAGGAAAAATGCCTATACTTCTTCAAATCCCTAAACTTTCTATCATGTCATATACTAGAAGCAAACCCATTGACGACAGCAGTTGAGAACACCAACAACCATAAAAGGCATCCTTGATGAAGACACCAGCATTTTCTATTACAGATTCCATTTGGCATCAGCCAGGTCAAGTACAACTACCATGCATAACTGCAGAGAAATACATACTCCCATGGCTTAATGCAAGGAACCTAAAATTTCAAGAAAGTCCATGTTCACAACAGGAGCCAATATTAAATAGCTATCTGCAGAAAGCCCCCACTATTTCCCTAAACTTTTTCTAAAGGATTAACAGAAGCCACTGACAGACCAAGTATATAAAAGTTGATGGATTAGACAGTCAAAGAATCAAAAAGAGACTTATCACTGGAAATGACACATACACTGACCTGCTTGAGCTCTCTGATTTTGTATCAGATGGGATACCAAACTTTGGAGTTGATCCACCAAATGAAGAGGAAGAAGGGAATGAAAACTGGGGAACCTTATTAGCTTCCATGATAGATCCATGATTGAGGCCAAAGACAGATGCGGTAGGCACGGCATTTTGTTCATTGGATGAAGCCATTTTATCAACAGAACCAAAGATAGGTGAAACAGCATTTGGCGGCCTCTCTGAACCAGTTTTATCAAACTTTGAGGTCGTCTGAGTAAATTGTACATCCGATTGGACAGCTGTGCTGGCCACAGGCACACTTGAGAAGCTAAGACTGGCACTCTTTCCGCCCGAACTTAATAAATCATTAGTTCCCACATCACTTTTCTCCTTCCAAACAGGTGTGGGGACATTTACTACAGAAACAGACATAGACTTCTCAACTTTGACAGCTTCAGCAGCTGCTTGCTTGCAATCCACCGCTGGGGTATCCAGCTTCTCTCTCCCTTCAACCAAACTGCAAGTTGGCATCTCAGTGGAATGACCGTCATCATCCAAATCGAAGAAATCCTACAAACAAGAATCCCTAAATAATTTTAAAAGAGACATCAACAAAAGGTTATATAGTTTCCAATAGAAAAAGAACAGCAAGTCCGCCTATCTCCCCAACCTTAGTATTGATATATAGGACAGTTTTCTTTCAAAAATGAAAACAAAATCCCTTAAAAGACACAAAAGGGAATCCCTTAAAAACGTGCTGAAGATGAAAAAGCTTAAATACAGAACAGAGATCTCAACTATATGATTCTAATCTGTTAGATGGAGAGAGAACTAGCAATCTCTGCCTTGCTAAACCGTTTATCCAAAATGTATATTACTTATCACAAAAGAGTTCCTTTTTTCAAAAAATGCCGTTATTGTTGCTCCACTAAAGGATGAGCATGAGTGCTATGTACTAAAATCTAAGGAGGCTATACCTAATAAAAGACGATATAAAGAGGCCTTCATAGAGAATGAAAGGAAAACACAGAAAATTTAGTAAATGGAACATCTACTGTTATTGCTTATCTCCACAAAAAAAAAGCAAAATTTTCACCTCATGTGCACTCATTTTGAATGCCTGGTTCTGTCGTGATGCCGGATGGGCCAGAAAATTCGTCGAATTGGAATTTACAGATTTAACAGGGCCAATAACATCTTTCTTCTTACTCAAAACTGTATCATCCAAACCATTCATGGCAGGAATGTTGGAAAAAGAAAGATTAGAAGGACCATTCTGCTCAACTTTATCTGGCTTCTTCGAGGTAGCCTCTCTGGCATCATGCAACAAGCTTCCAGCTGAATCATCTAATTTATTGCTATCTCGAACAATCTCTAGGAATTTGGACGAATCAATATGCTCAAGACTCTTGAGAGCCTGTCCCCGTAATTTTGATGGAGACAACTTTGAAGGTAATTTTTCACTTGCATTGGCTAGCTTGAGATCAGATGCTCTCTCTTTGGGTGGCGACACTATTTTATCAAGTTGCTGCAGTATTTTGGAAGCCATTTCAGTAGACTTGGAAGAAGTAGAGGCCATGTTTCTGACAGTAATATCACTGTCCTCATTGTCAACTGACTGATCAGTAAAGTTGTTCCTTTCACCCAAAGAAAGCAGCTTTCGACTTGAGGCAGGGTGATCAGAAACTTGAGAAACTCCAGCTCCAGAGACTGGCAAACTCCAGTTCCTTTGAGATAAAAGATTTGGTTTTTGGCAAATTCTTCGTATGGGGCCAACAGAGCCTATATCATTTTCAAAGATTGAACTTCTTCGTTTCAAAGCCTGTATGCAAGAAAATAAGCGTAAGAAATAATAGCAATCTACAGTCCAGTAGATAATTAAAATTTGATAATCAGAATGATGGATACATTAGATCCAGAAACGCTGCCATGCTCCCATGCCTGTGATGAAGAAGGACCCCTATAGCCATCAGTTACAGGCTCAGCACTCTGGAAAATGATATAAGTTAGACAACGTCATAATTTGCTACATAGTAAAAGTTCTATGCCAAAATAAGGACCTTGGGAGGAGGAGTAGGGAGAACTCTGGAATATGGAGTCCGTGCCATGCTGTATATTGCAGACCTGCCGCGGGATCTTGGTGTCATATATCCGTTTTCAAGAGCCCCTAAACGCGGTGAAGACCTGGGGACAAGTGACATAACTGGGGATTTCATAGCATGCTGCGAGTAGGTAAAAATTGTCGAATCTTCTCTGATTGTCCGAGTGCGAGTTCCCGGAATAGACGGGGCCACTTTTGAAGGCCTGCTGCCCATGTAGGCTTTTGCAAGCTCTGCTGGTGATGCCACATCCTCATCAAGGACCTATAAAAGTACACGCCCACTTAAGAACTATGCCAATTAATACTTCTACAACATCAACAACACAGATCAGTATAATTTTCAAAGAAAATTCTGTTTGAACTGACATGAGTTTTGGTAAGCCGGCTTTCGCTGCCATTGTCTTGTCCAATAATGTCTGATACTTCTTCTTTCCCATTAATTGACTTCAATGGTAAATCTTCCGACTTCCTCCATTCATCTGCAATGTGTACGTCAGCAGTTCTAGCATGGAGTAGGGCTGTCAACCGATCAATCTCCAGTCTGTGTAGTTGATCAAAAATTTCATAATAAAATCAAATTAGCTAAAGAAATCACTTAATGGCACCTTATAAATTTGAAAGTGTTTCTGAATTTAATCAAAGATGGGAACTGCATCTCGGCTGACATTAATGTATAAATGACAAAAATAAGACTAATTTAGAGGCAAAACTGTGGCGAAACATATTCATCCCACCAAATAGCTATGTTTTTAACATAGGCAATAGAGTTCGGGATGGATCAAAAGGTGCACTGGTTAATGTAACACTAGAATGGTACTAACAGTTAGTCCAGTAATCATCCACCACGACACACAACAGGAGTTTGGTTTGGTTTGTGCAACCCCATCGTGGCTGCAAAAGGTGCCTTTGTGATGTGCTTCGGTTGTATAAATTTATCTGTCCACAATTCATTCATCACAAAATGACACAATAATAGAATAAGAAAAATGACTATATCAGAGGGGTACTATGTAAAACAAAGAATGGCCATACAAAAAAAGGTTTAATCAATAAGAATAAACATTCCTGCATACATCCTCTCTATAGTTTAACAACCAAATCAAATTTAACCACAAATGACACCCAAAAGACAAACTCCGAAGAAAATATGCAAAAAGCTGAAAATATTTATCATATCTACAATTGCTCGCCTGGTAAAGGTCTTCTGCTTTAAAATTTTCTCCAGATCGGTAAAACAGCCTCCCTCAGAAGTAGAAGCTGGTTGCTGAACTTCAATGATCGCCACTTCTTGCTCTCTTGAAGTGCCCTACACATAGAAGAGAGTACATCAAAGATCGAATTTATAGAAGATAGATTACAGCACTGTCCCTGCACAGTTTAGAGCCTAGCAAATACATTCCATAACCTCAGACATAGGCAGAGCAGTAAAAAAGCAAAAAACCCGATAAATTCATTTGGCTGGTGGACTGAAGCATCATGCCACTTATTCAACCCATGGCAGAATCAGGAGAACCAGATCAAACCTCCGGTGGTCATCAATGTTACCGATGTCCACCATGGTTACTTCTATCGATATTGGTGATATATAAGTAGTATTAATGAGACCGGATGTTAATCTAACGCCCGGCAAAGGTTGGCCTTTGACGACTAGGCCAATCCTCAGCCTCAGAATGAAAGTATTACAAAGAAAATAGCAATTGCACACGATCATGCTCTCGCTATGCCAGCAGACCCTGAGCTAATCTCTCCGGTAGTTATTTCCATCCATTACAAGTGCTATATCACTTCTTGCTCTTTGGAAATGACAGCTACAGTATGCTACCAGCATTAATGTTAAATTGAAGCAAACAGCTTTGAAGAACTAAGAAGTCACATACAATTCTTTTGTCATCCAGATGTTACACCTCATAAGGACCTGAACACTGGAAAAAGGAAACACAGCGGCCAAAATTGTCTTACTTCAACCCAGAAATTAGCCTCCTACTCACCTAAAGGGAAAAGATCATATGATTTTATTAAAAAAATATGTTCTGGTAACAGTGACATAAACATGGAAATAGATCTAGTTCTAACTCAATTAATTTCCCACTAAGCCATCCTCATTGAGAAAGATCTTCCAGTTGCACACCAATTCCGAGCCACAGGTGTCCTTGATACTTGATTCAGTATTCTTGACTTTCCATCATCTTCCTTTCTCAGAAGCAAGATCCTTCCCCAACCTCCTGATCTACCATTCAGCATGCCAATTTCTGATAATTGTACTTTTTGCTACAATTAATGGAAATTATAGCACACTGTGTTAAAACAAAAACATCTTTCCTTGAGATTGAACTGCAAATCAATTCCTCTTCTGTGCCTAATTTTAAGCACATCCAACAAGTATGTCCTTACACAAGACTCAAGTCTTGAAACAATGAACAAGTAGAGTCATCAGACCAATAATTAGTCTCTACAAACGGTCTTTCCCCCTGAAGACAGCAGTGCCCCAGCTCTATCTCAGCAAAACATACTTCCAGTGGCCTTTTTCTTTGGAAATTAACTATAACCTACCAAACTAAACTCTAGAACAACACCTTCACCAAGAAAATTTGAGAGAGTAAAGTAAAAATTCCACGGAATAATGTTACTATAGGAACACACATAATTGTAAGAAAACAATAAAAAGCAATCGCAAGATGAAGATAAAGGGTATTTATCTTACTAGAAGGACTGTCTCCTGTTTCTTGTCTCTTTCATCTCGATCTGCCTCTGATAAAACCATACATTTAAAAACAATGATAAGAAAAATTTCAGAATGCTTAAACTTCAGAAAAAGATGAACTAAGGAACACCAACATAAACTTAAAGCATGTGACTATCTTTAAAAAGTGAAGAAACTGATTCATGGATTTTTTTACAAAACAAAGGAAATAACTGCAGGTCTTGGTTGAACGACAATTTCCCACTATAGCGCCCCATAGATATCCAAGTCATTCTACAATGCTTTTCCTAGCATCTAGCATCACACAAAGTTTAAACATGATACTCTGCATATCCACAAGCCACCATAAGCAAATAAAACAGACTTCCTCACCAGCAACAACTACCAAAACTGTAAAGAAATAGCTCCTGATCAGCATCTAGACAAGAAATGTAAACAAAGATGAAATTATGTGTCACATAAAAACTCCACTTTAATGGTTTCAGTTCATACTTACCAAAAAAGAAAATACTCAGTAATATGAATATATGACTTAAAAAAATGAGGCCAATTAAATTGTGCAGGAACATTGCCAAAATCCCTCACTCTTTACTTCGAGCTTCCATCACCCCATAATAGCCAAAAGGAAAAAAAAATCTCAAAAAGACACCGACTTGCAGAGAGCATAACATCCTAACTACAGTGCCAGGTCGGGGAGAATCACATGAAAACTTCCACTTTAACAATTTAATCCATAATGATAAACACGACAAACTAACCAAAAGTAACATCACTTCAATACTCAAAACCCTACTTGCTTGCATTACTGATAACTCGTAATCAGGAAGCCAGATAAAACCAAAAATCAAACAGCTCACAAAGCAGAAAAACCATTACAGAGAAACTACTCGAGAAATTTTGCAGAGAGAAGAACCAAAGCCAAAAAAAAGGAGCTTCACAACGGAGAAACCAGCGGAGAAATCCAATTACAGAACAAACCATTCGGTTGGCCAATAACCGCGGAAAGAAGACAAAACCACGACAGAGAGCCCGAAAGATTAAAAAAAAAAAAGAGAGAGAGAGCAAATTGAAAGAGCAGGAGCAGAGACGGCATACCTGGCGGCTGCGGCGGCGGAGGAGGAGGCGGTTGCGTGAGGCGTTTCCTGAAGACGGAGGAGAAGAGCCGGTGAGCGCCGGCGGCGATGAGCCTCTGGGCCGGATCGACGATCTTCCGCAGCCAGCCATCACCCCCGCCAACGACGCCGACTCCCGCAGCATTCCGGAGCGCGGCGGCCGGGGGGCGGTCGTACGGCGTGGCCTGGTGCCGCCGGTAGGGTTTCTTCCTGAACTTGCCTCCGGCGGAGCCGCCGGGGGTCCCGTACGGGCTCCGCTCGCCCTGGGAGGACGCCGTCGCCATGGGAGGACGCGAGGGTGGGACGGGGGAGCCTTTATCGGCGGGGCGGCCCGGCGTCGGCGTCGGCGTCTGGCGGGGGAGGGGAGGAGGTCACGCGAAGGGGAGCGGAGGAGAGAGAGAGAGGGAAAAAGGGAGGGGGGGGAGGAAATTAGGGTTTTTAATTTTCCCCGCAGCGAGAGCGAGAGCGAGAGCGAGACGGTATTACAAATATTGAGAAGGAAATTGAAATGGGAGGTGCGGCGCACGTGGGGTTATTTGCGTACTCGGTACGCGCGCGCGCGTGGGGAGAGTCGGGGATATTGCTACGAACGGGGCATGGTGGTGGTGGGAGTGGGAGGGTTGGTAGCGTGACCGCCCGTTACTTTGGGCTGTGCGACGGTCGTTTCGAGTCCGTCCCTTTTTTGCGGGGGCGGGGGATCTGGGGAAAACGGACGGCTGAGGGGAGCGAGATCGGGGAACTGCCGGATGAAGCCTCTTTCCCGAGTTAGGACCGGTTCCCAAGTTGGAGCAGTCCGACTTAAGATTTTGTCAATTTCCTTTTTTTTTTTACGTTTAAAAAAAACAAGAAGAATTTACGTACAGGAAAGATATATCGGTCTTCTTTGGCCTAGGCAGTTCGGTTCGGTTCGGTTCGATTCTACACGAGAAACCGGGAACCGCTTAAAATCGGCCGGTCCGGTTCTCGTGTACCTGACTCCATCACGGTTGTCAATTATGTAAGTTTTGCGAAAACTATTGATTGCGATGGGAAATGATCGACGGGTATTGACCATAGCTATTAATTACGCGGAAAGAAATTCAGGGGACCATGCAAAAGGATTAAGAGATTTGGTGGTCCTGATCACTCCAAGAGCACCTTGAAAAACAAGGAGTCGGTGATGAAAAGAAATGTATGAAAGTTTTGGCAGTTTTCTTTTCTTAACGTTTAACAGAAAAGGAAAAAATTATGTATGAAAAGAAATGTATCGGTTTGGTTTGGTTCGAGTGGTTCGGCTCGGTTCGCACGTGAAATTGGGAACCGACTAGAACCGGCCGGTCCGATTCCCGTGCACACCAATTCACCGTGCACCCGATTCCATCCCAGTCGTCAATCATACAAGTTTTGTGAAAATTAATGATTGCGACGGCAAATGATTGGCAGGCATCGGCCATAAATTTTAGTTACGCAAAAAGAAATAAGCAGGACCTTGCAAAAGAATAAGAGATTTGGTGGTCTTAATCACTCCAAGAGCACCTTGAAAAACAAGGAGTCGGTGATGAATTTGAGGACACTTCTCAAAATGAAGATGGAGGGAGCACAAAATATAGTACTGAAAGGAAAGAAATACGAATGATGTGCGACCAATTGTGTGCGGTTCCCAATTGTGATCGGTTCCAAGTTGAGCCGGTTCCACCCCAGTTCCTGAGTTAGGACCGGTCCGATTTAGAATGTTAGCAATTTTCTTTTCTTTATGTTTAAAAGAAAATGAAAAATTTACGGTTTGGTTCGGTTTAATTTCGCACGTGAAACTGGAAACAGACTAGAACCGGCCTATCCGATTCCCATGCACACCAATCCTCCGTGCACCCGACTCCATCACAGTCGTCAATCATTCAAGTTTCATGAAAATTAATGATTATGATGGCAAATGATTGATGGACATCGATCATAGCTTTTAGTTACGCAAAAGAAATCGACGGGACCATACAAAGGGATAAGAGATTTGGTGGTCTTGATCACTGAGAGCACCTTGTAAAAGAAGGACTCGGTGACGAATTTGAGGACACTTCTCAAAATAAAGATCGAGTGAGCACAAAAGATAGTACCAAAAGAAAGAAAGACGAATGATGTGGGACCAATTGTGTGCGGCAATTGGAAGTAGGGGGAATGACCAAAAAGAGTTGTCCTAGAGGGGGTGGGGGTGGGTGTATGCTCTTTCATGCGAGGATTCCTTTTTGGCGCTTTCAGCACAAAAGGGGAAAATGATCGATTTCTGGGGTTTTATAGATTCCGCTTTACTCGTCGTCGACAGGGATTTCCGCTGCCTGCCTACCAACATGCTGACGGCGAGCTGCACATATGCGTTACTTATTTTAACCTGCCGGTACCCACAGGTTAGAAAATAGTTTTTTTTTCCCTGGCCCTAGGGAATACTCCCGAAGTCTTACGTTCCAAAGTTCAGATGTACCAATTTAAAGACTTACTAAGGTCCAATCTCATGGGTGTGTTGTGTTTCACTATTAATTGATTGTCACAAGGTATGCATCCGTCGTAAGATACTTTCTTGTAAGGGACGGGTGCTTTGGACTCGTGTGGATCATGGACATTCAAGAACGACTTGCGTATATGCGCGCTGCCATACCCACTTTGCAGATCAAAATTATGTAGATCGCTGCATCCATGCGATCGACGGTTCAAAAAAAAATTTTGGTCCCCGTTTGAGTTGGTCCCCGTTTGAGGACCATGCGTTATCTTTTACTTAAAAAGTTGCGTGCATCCGCTCAACATAATCAATCAATGGAATATGCTCAACATAATTCATCGCTCGCCTTTTGGTTTGGTAGCATTGTTCTTGAAGAACGAAAGAGAAGGCTTTTGGAGAAGTGGAAGTGGCTTTGAGATAGTGCATTCATGTACAAGAGGTAGTACTTTCTCCGATTTGTGTGGAGGTAAGCATGACTCCTCCGACGTATATTTTTGCCAAAACTGGCAACCAACCAGCTTGCTGATTTCCCGCAACGCCGTTGTCGAGGCTCGAGGGCAGTTCCAGTCGAAACGATTAACCCTAGCTGTTTGTTTAGCTCTGCGGTTCCAAATCCGGACTCCTCTTCAAATTTTTCGAAACCGAGAAGTGCAGTTCGGGAGGAAGTTCATGGAAATAAAGTCACAAAGCTTTGCCTTCAGGGTATCCTTACTATCTTGGTCACCGAGCTATGCATGAGGACATAAAATGCTCGCGCCCAAGTCCGATAATTCGACGTATTTACTGTGTAATTTGATGTAATCTTTAGGATTAGACAAGCGAGCGGGTTAATGATAGAGCCCGTCATTAGGTAAGTGGCATTTATTTATAGATTATCAAATGTTGACATGCAATCATATCCTCTCGTTTTTCATAACTATTATGGATGAAGTCGCTTCATATTTCGTTACGAGTATATAGATACACCAAAGGGAAGTGTGATGGCTCCACAGCATGAGATATATGAAGTCCGTAAAATATGGATCATGAAAGAGTTTGTCTTGGTCCAAGTCGTAATAAGATTGAGCTACCGGAGATCATAAATGTGCATTATTAATGGGCTTGTGTGTATAATCTCATAGGTTTTTTGGGCGACATTTCTTTTGATTCTGCATAACTTTTCAAGGGAAATCTCATGAAAAATAATTTGACTTTATGGAATCTAGAGAGAAAAAGTTCAATCATGGAATAAGTGGAAGCTAGCTACATGATGAATTAGGGAAAATTATCCAAAAAGTCCTAAACCTATTACACTTTTGTCAATTCAATCATAAACCTTTCAATTTTGCCAATTGAGTGCTAAACATTTTCAAATTTTGCCAATTGAGTCCATCCGGCCAATTTATGACAAAAATCGCTAACATAAACGCCGGCTGTCTGTGACGCCCTTGCCTGGGCCAGTTGCTAGCACGGCCGAGTACTGGCCACAAGCCAAAGGAAAAGAAAAGCAAAGCAATAAAAAAAGGGGAAGTAATTAGTAAAAAATTGAACAAAATTAGATATAATTATTCATGTCAATGCCGGCCGTATCGCGTAGGACGGCCATGCGTTCACGTTAGCAATTCTAGCCTAAATTAGTTGGATGAACTGAATTGGTACCGACGTGAAAAGATTTAAGACAAAATTGGTTCAATTGAAAGGTTTAAAACTGAATTAATATCAATGCGATAGGTTTAGGATTTTTTTGGCACTTTCCCCCTCTATGAGAAACGTAACTTTTTGAAGGTTGAATAAGACGAAAATGATCCTAAATGCAATTTGGAAGGTGGGTTCTGTGAGTGCTATTATCTTGGTTGTATCGTTGGTCACCACTTATAAATAGGATGTGATTTCCCGGGTGTATATGGACATAACTAGTGCATACTAGCCGGGGAAATCGGTCTTGAGTAGAAATATGGGTCAACATTTTTTTTTTTTTGGTAAAGAAATATGGGTCAACATTTTTTTTTTTTTGGTAAGGAAATATGGGTCAACATTAATACACTGGTAATTCCATAAACTCAAATTGCTTGGTTTTGTAGCGAGAGGTTGGATGTGGCGTTGCACCATATCGTCTTGCCTGCTGCATTTGCTCTCGCGTCAAAATAGAAATTGGAAGATCGCGTGGATCGCGTATACGCCAGATGGATGCGCAATTTCTGCATGAAAACCTTTGAATTTCCTCCCGACAAAGACTGGAGCGTAAGTTTGGAATTATCAACTTGAGGATAATTCTTGATGACTGAATCAGAGGCATGTAGTTGTCTGTCTAAGCGTGCCGTGCATAAGCAAAACCCGAGAACCGCTGTGTCTGTCCCAGTGAATTTCCTGTCAAAGGTTCCACATTATCATAATGTTCTCTGGAAACAAGAGTGGACCTTTTCCGCGCTTGTTTTTTATTTCTTCTTTTTTAATATCTGGTTTTCTTGGGAAAGTGTAATCGCCCACCTTTTACTGTTCTTGCATCCAGCTAACGAATTATACACACTGTTTGGAAACCCACTTGCCATGATTCAGCATGGCGAGCACGTCGGGCTATCCTGTAAACATGTGGGACTATATTCATTTCCTGGGGATAAGACTTTCGGACAGAGATCGGAGAGACTCAGAATGGTTGAACCACTCATGAAGTGAAACGTGGAGCTTTAAATGCACGTTGTGCATTATGTAATGGTTCGAAAAAAGAAAATCTCACTCCCTTGTCCCGCCCTCATTCCTCACAGTCCCGCAGGAAGATTTCTGAGGAAAATGTTTCTGGTGAGCATTACTGGAGCTTCGCCCGCTAATTTTTTCTGTCTGTAGCTTATGATGGTGGTGATTTCTTGCTTCGAGCGGTGAAGAATGAAGATGTCTCGTTTTATCCCACAATCTTTACCTCGAAGTTCATGTCTTGCTTCACTAGTGTGACCTGCAAGTTGTTAACCATTGCTTTAGTAACCTTTTGGTTAACGTACGTGGATCTGGCGAGGTGGTTAAGATTGACTTGAGGTTGACAGAAGAAATGGTGGACTTTCCGGACGAGATAATTGGTGAAGTCTTTGATCCGTCTGACTGCTAAATCCCTGGTCTGGTTCCGCTGCATATTGAGATCGTGGAATGCCCACCTCGCCAGTCATTTGTTTGTTCAATCTCACCTAGATCGTTCGCTTAGTTGTCGCAGCATTAAGCTGCTCATATAGAAAAGAGAAGGCTTTTTGAGAATTGGGATCTGGTATGGTGGCGGCCACAAGTTCTGTAGGTTTGATCTGTTATCGAAGAGTGTTGTCGGTTATGTTCATATAGTAGAAACCGAAATGAAATGTCAAGAAAACAAACCTGAAAACAGCAGAACCAAGCAAATAAAATGTTGATCCGAGCCCGACGAAATAACGTCGTGTCCTTAAGACGAATTTGGCCCCTCAATCAGTACCCGAGGATAGTGGACAATCGTCTCCCAGGATAGAACGGATCTCGTTCCTCCGAAGCGGTACTTATCCGGAGGACTCCCACGAACGCAAATTTTGGAGAACAATCGCACAAAATGAGAATGATGAAGTGAATATGCTTTAGCGTCTCGGGAAAATGTCTCGCGGGCGTATGTATGTTATGTATGTGATCAAGAAGACCTTTCCGAACTTAACTGTTCGGTTATATACAAGGACGAAACTGAAGAGTCACCACCAACCGAACAATTTCGTTCGGTTCTTCGTGAACAGTCACGAGCCGGGCCCTTGAACCGGTTCGGTTCGTGAACAGGCGCGAAGGGAGGGCTTCGGTTTTCGTTCGGGCAAACCGAACCTCGAACAGACACGTTTGTTTGTCCAAAAAAATAAAAAATCGAAAATAAAAATAAATAATTCTAAACAATGTGTCTGTTCGAAAAAATGAAATAAAACCGATAGAGGGTGGACCCCGGAGCCGAACCGGACGGACGGCGGCGGCGGCGCGCGGGGGGAGTGGACCGAGCTTGACGTAAGTCCTCTCTCTTCCACAAAAGTGGGGTACCCCTTGGGGCCCAAACTCATTTGTGAGGCTCAACTATATGAACCATTTCCCATCTCTCTTCTACCCTATGTGGGACACTTTCACCCACACACTTCTTATTCAATTTTATGGGATTTTGTGCCAAAAATCCCAACAATCCCCCACATGAATGAGAAGTTCAGATATCATGACTCTTCGTGTATGCATGAGATGCAATGTGCGATTATTCCATGAGAAAACGTTGCATCAGGATAAGTAGTCTGAAACTTTGAACTTTCCTTAGTGAAACCTATCGGACTTACTCGGTCAATCAGTAGACTTGATGTCTTTGAACTGTCGACCTTTCGTGTAAGCCTAGACAATAGAAATCACACAACTGTTTCTCGAACAAAATTGGTTCTCACTGTTGTGTTCGTTTTGACCATGAACACCGCCTGGTCTCATGAGTGTTTTAGAGAATTCGGCCTTTTCAATTCTCACAGAAGCGGCCCTCACTTCACACTCACATAGGTGATTTCTGAACATATAGTATATCACATACTCAATTCAGAATCATTAAAAGCTTTTGCTTAACCTTCATATATTAGTACCGTCTTTATCCGGGAATGAGTAAAAATTTGACAATACTCTACACTGTCTTCATAACTTAGTTGTCCCTTTGAACCTAGATCTTGGGATCTCCAGTCAACTAGGTAGGGTTTCCGCTATGATGACTTGTTTATAGGCCTTAAACCCATTCTCCTTGATGTTTTTGCAACCATTTCTCTAGTTAGGCCTTTTGTCAATGGATCCGCAATATTATCTTTTGACTTCACATAGTCAATTGTGATAATTCCACTAGAAAGAAGTTGTCTTACTGTGTCATGTCTTCGACGTATGTGTCGAGATTTACCGTTATACATGACATTCCTTGCCCTTCCTATTGCCGCTTGACTATCACAATGTATACATACAGCGGGCACTGGTTTAGGCCAATTAGGAATATCTTCCAAGAAATTTCAAAGCCACTCTGCTTCTTCACCGGCTTTATCCAAAGCAATAAATTCTGATTCCATAGTGGATCTAGCAATACAAGTTTGTTTGGATGATTTCCAAGACACTGCCGCTCCCCCAAGTGTGAATACATATCCACTTGTCGATTTTGTGTCTTTAGTGCCGGTTATCCAGTTTGCATCACAATATCCTTCAAGTACCGCTGGATATTCTGTGTAATGCAAAGCATAATCTTGAGTATACCTTAAGTAGCCCAATAAACGTTTCATAGCTTTCCAATGATTTTCATTTGGACTAACTGTAAATCGACTTAGCTTGCTCACAGCACAAGCTATGTCCGGCCTAGTACAGTTCATGACATACATTAAACTGCCTAGTATACTAGCATACTCATTTTGAGCCTTACTTACACCAGTATTCTTTGAAAGATGTAAGTTAACATCTATCGGAGTTTTTACTGGTACAATATCTAGATTCTTGCACTTTCCAAGAATCGTCTCGATATAATGGGATTGTGATAGAGCTAATCCTCCAAATGTCTTATGGATTTTAACTCCTAAAATAACATATGCAATCCCCATATCTTTCATATCAAATTTACTTGTGAGCATGCGTTTGGTCGCCTTAACAACCTCACTATCGCTGCCCATTATAAGCATGTCGTCTACATATAAGCACCAAATGGCAAAACCATTATGAGTGTTCTTAACATATACACATTTATCACACTCATTAATCTTGAAACCATTCGACAACATGACTTCGTCGAATTTAGCATGCCATTGTTTTGGTGCTTGTTTCAATCCATAGAGTGACTTGATAAGTCGACATACTTTCTGCTCTTGTCCCGGAACAATGAACCCTTCGGGTTGTTCCAAATATATTTCTTCTTCCAAATCCCCGTTTAAGAAGGTCGTTTTCACATCCATTTGATGGATTTCAAGTTTATACACCGCTGCTATAGCAATTAGCATCCTTATAGATGTAATTCTAGTAACAGGTGAATAAGTATCAAAATAATCAAGACCTTCTCGTTGCTTGTATCCTTTTACTACAAGCCTAGCCTTATATTTATCAATAGTACCATCCGCTTTCATTTTCCTCTTGAAAATCCACTTACATTGTAGTGGTTTATTACCAGGAGGAAGGTCAATCAATTCCCATGTATGGTTTGACAAGATGGATTCAACTTCACTATTGATAGCTTCTTTCCAGAACGGAGCTTCTGGCGAAGTCACAGCTTCTTTGAATGTCCGAGGCTCATTCTCTAACAGGTACGTTAAGAAATCAGGTCCAAAAGACGTGGAAGTCCTTTGTCTTTTACTACGTCTAGGTTCATCCTGCATTGGATCACTTCTAGATATAGTATCTCGAGACCTCTTATTATTATCAATTGGCTCATATACTATGTTATACGGAAATATATTTTCAAAGAACGAAGCGTCCCTTGATTCAATGATCGTATTAACATGTATATCTGGGATCTCTGACTTGTGAACAAGAAAACGATATGCACTGCTATTATGAGCATATCCGATAAAAACACAGTCAACAGTTTTTGGTCCTATCTTAACCTTTTTAGGCTTAGGAACCGCAATCTTAGCCAAACACCCCCACACTTTGAGATAATTCAAGTTAGGCATTCTGCCTTTCCATTTCTCATAGGGAGTTTGTTGTGTTTTTCTGTGGGGCACTCTATTTAAAATAAAATTTACCGTCAAAACAGCTTCCCCCACAAATTCTGTGGTAAACCGGAACTATTCAACAATGCATTCATTGTTTCCTTTAAAGACCGGTTTTTCCTTTTCGCCACACCATTTGATTGTGGTGTATAAGGAGCGGTCATTTGGTGAACGATACCAAACTCGGTACAAATTTCCTCAAAAGGAAATTCATATTCACCTCCTCTGTCACTCCTTATGATTTTAATTTTCTTGTTCAACTGAGTTTCAACTTCGGACTTATAAGTTTTAAAAGCATTCACAGCCTCATCTTTGCTACTAAGCAAATAAACATAACAATACCTCGAGCAGTCATCTATAAAAGTAATAAAATACTTATTACCACCTCTTGACGGTATTGATTTCATATCGCATATATCTGTGTGTATTAAATCTAAAGGTTCTGAGACTCTATTGTCTATAGAATGAAACGGAGGCTTAGAAAATTTAGATTCAACACACACCTGGCATTTATCACTTGAAAAATCAAATTTTGGCAATAACCCCATGTTCATTAATTTCTTTATCGACTTATAGTTAACGTGTCCTAATCTAGCATGCCATAAATTAGGAGACTCAAGCACATAAGCAGAAACAGCTTTATTCATAGCAACATTGGGTACAACAGTCATTACATTCAGCTTGAAAAGACCATCACTAAGGTAACCCTTTCCTACATACATCTCATTCTTGGAGAGTACAAACTTATCAGACACAAACACCAGCTTGAAACCATTCTTGCTAAGAAGAGATCCGGACACTAAATTCTTGCGTATGTCTGGCACATGTAGCACATTGTTTAGTGTCACAACTTTCCCAGATGTCATCTTGAGAGTAACCTTTCCAACACCTTCAACCTTAGAGGTCGATGAATTACCCATATAGAGTTTTTCATCACCCCCCACAGTTGTATAGGACGTGAACATCGATCTGTTTGCACAGATATGACGAGTTGCTCCAGTATCAATCCACCACTCCTTGGGGTTTCCCACCATATTACACTCGGATATCATAGCAGTCAGATTGATATCATCAACACCATGGGAGATCTCTTCCAGCACATTAGCCTGAGTATTTAGCGTTATCTCTTTCTGATCATGCATTGGGCATTCCATCAATAGGAGCAAATATTTCTTAGAATTGTGAACATGCATAAGTTGGTGATCAAGTCTTGGTACTTTGCTCTTTCGTAAGTGTCAATGATTGAATTGCTTCTACATAGTAATTGCAACTGTGGTGTTCCGTTTTCACTAAACCGTTATGTGATGTCCTAGAACAGGAACATAGAGATGAAAGGCAGTTCTGTCTAAACTCCTGCTAGCTTTTGCAGAATTGATAAAAAGGTTTAATCATTCTGACTATGCTCCTTATATCTTAAAGCAATAATAAAATTGGGAAAATGACACAAACAGTTCTTCAACTTTGATCCAATGTGCAATTTGATCCCTAAACTTTTAATTTGTTCAATGTAGTCCATGAACTTCAATTGAATGAGCAATGTGATCCCTAAACTTTTAATTTATGTAATATTATCCCTGAACTTTTGGTACAAATTCAATTCAATCCCTAAACTATATGAAAATATTCAATGTAGTCCTTTCCATTAATTCAAGTTTAGGGACTACATAGAACATTTTCATGTAGTTCAAGGACTGAATTGAACATACACCAAAAGTTCAGGGATGACATTAAACAAATTAAAAATTTAGGGACCACATTGAACATTAGCCTAAAGTTTGGTGACTACATTGAACAAATTAAAAGTTTATGGATCAATTGGTTCAAAGTTCAGGGACTGTTTGTGTCATTATACCTAATAAACTATGTTTCTGAGTTCTCTTTCTCTGAGATTTAGTTGCGGCAAAAGCTAAAACTTTTCTGTTCTTTTTTGGCCCTTCAAAGTTTAGGGCTTCACAGCTAGCTAAAGTTTTTGCTGCGATGAAGCTAAAACAGTTGCCTGTTCGTCAGGGACACTTTACGAGGCATTTTGCTAACCATGATGGTGATATAAGCAATTAGCACAGAAGTTGAAACAGAATATGAATCAGACAGCTTGACATAGGTGAGTGAGCATATGGTCTGTAAAACGTTCCGAACTTGTTGGCTTAACCTTGCACTTAGAGGCATGCAGGAATTTCATAAAGAGTCATCAGATATGCTTTGGTCAACTATTTGTGGTCATCTAAAGACTTTGCTCTCACCTCTTACAGCAAGTACTGAGAAGAGAGAAATTGACCTTGAAAGCCTTGTTCCATGCGACTATTGCACCAAATTTCATTCGCACCAAATTTCATTCACAATGTTACTCTAGTGTCTTTCTTCATTTTATCATAGGAATAATTTCTGATGAAAACAATGTACGATCGGTTTTCATGGTTCATCCAGGCATCGGAGCTGCTTCTTGACACTATAGCATGTCGGCAAAGCATATTCTTCTGTTGAATGAATGAAAAGTAAGCTAAGATTGTTGGCCACAACAAGACAAACAGGAAATATAAAGGACATGACATGCAACAAGAGATGTGCGATCTATCTCCTTTTGAGAGACGGCTCAAAAAGCTGAATCTAAAAATGTTAAGCGCCGCAAGAGCTGCGTGATCTATCAGCCACTCACTTTTTTTTGCTTTTTGTTTTTTGTCTTCCCCTTTTTTAAAAGTCTTTGCTTCACCAACTCTCCCCTACATTTTCATTTTCCACTCTAAACATCTTCACAGATGTAACTAATTTTTGACAGATCAAAATCTATTGCAGGCAGGAGCAGATTGACGATGCCGACAGTAGATGCTTTTGACTTGCCTTTCTAACGCACCCTTCACTGGAGAGGCGACGGACATGGTCCAGAGAGAGGGTTCATTCATCATACGACCAGCTGGCAACTTTTGAAGCCGATTGGTACCCGTTCGACAATGACAGAAAACGAAAACCATAGAATTCAACAAGGCAAGGAGTGGAGAAAACGACACTATGGCGCAAGTGCTGCTACAGGGTCGATGCTCGCTAGTCACTTCAGAGAAGGTATAATAGACGATTTGTTCGAGTAAGTACGTGATGCATGTGGGAGAAGACAAAGCATATTGACATTGTCCTTTCCGCGACACAGAATCCACAATGTTCAGATAGCAGGAACATGGAACGTCGAATTCAAGATAAGATTGATACAATGTGCTCATAATAAAAAGAAGTTGCTTCAGATGTCATTAAATACCTTACGTCAGCACAACCACAGGGACCTGGCCCAAGAGGCAGTGACTTAACAAAGGAAAACATGTAACAACGTTTCACAATGTGCATTTCAACGAGTACTGAAGCTCCCAATTCGGATATAACATTCATGCTTTCTGTCAACTCATCCACATACACTTAAATTCGAAGAGGAAATAAAGGGATTCACATAATTGACAAAATTGAGACTACTGCAAAGCCAAAGCTGCTGGAATTATTTAAAGCAGCTACATCAACCAAACCATTCATAATGCAAATCAATCAGCAACAGTACACATATTTTACGCCTCTGTATGGCAGGACAACTGTCTTTTCTTACCAGGGAGCTTTCTTTGAGGAACTCCAATCAGTTCAAAACCCATCAAATGGATCTGCAAGATCAGAGAACTTGTTACAATTATGTAACGACAACTTAATGCTTCACAAGCATTACGGAAAAAGAAAGGCAATCTCAATAGTCGCTATGAGAATACAGGGTGGCACCATTGGCCCAGATGTATCTGCATTCTTCATTTTTCAAGGCTTATGACCAAGTATGGTGGGAAGCTGTCCTTTTACGAGGGGAAGCTCATTCAGTCTTTATTTGGCAAAAGGCAACCCTAGTAGGATTATATTTTTTTTTTTTGGTAAAGATACTTAGTAGGATTATATAGTATCTGATAGTGCAGACAAATGGTTGATATCGGACATAAAGTGCTAATCTTGCCTCATGATTTTGTCTAGATGATTCCAACATATATTTAATTAAAAAATATATATGACTTCATTTTTCGGAATATCTATCACCTTTGGTGGCCACTTAACTGATAAGCTGAATCTGACCAACAAAAAAAAGAAACTGATAAGCTGAAATTTTCAGGATTTAAGGATGGCCATTACAAACAAGATATATATCAGATCCAAAAACTAATGCCAACTAGTAGTGAGCAAAATACAAGCACAATGCCTTTTTAATTAGAGAAGGCCAGGGAATCCTTCACTAAAGAATTCAATCAATGCCCTCACTGCCTACTTCAAATTCCAACCACAAAAAAATAAAAAGGAAGAAGACCAGAAATATCTTGTATAGTATTTCACAAGATCAGCATCAGGAGTTCTATTCAAACCAACCTAAGGAAACTTGGAGCAATGAAGAGAGACTCTGCAATTGCGCTGTCTTCCTGCCTTGTCATAAAAAGTCAAATCTTCTAAAGCTGTAGATCCAGTAGAAGAATACATCGTAAGGATGCTAAGGAAGAATATGCCAACAGCAGAAAATTGTATCGACAGACTGAAGCTAATGTAAATAAAGCTAAACCGGAGAGCACTTTGGAGAACCTCTCAGGTCCAATTAACATGAAGATTGTTCATGTCAATACAGGGGAAGTTACAGGCTCCAAAAAACTTCAAGACACTTTATCATTGTAGGTTCCGTGTTCCAACTTCTAAGTATTACTTGTACTGGAACATGCAAAGCCGGTCCTCGGGTAGACCCTGAACCAGTTCATATTCCTTATGAACATAAATTTAGACAAAATATTGTGAGGACAATGCATTTACCGGTTAAGGTATTTTCCTCTACAGCCAAAAGACTTTTAGGAGAAGATAAAAATATCAAAATGCTCCATTTAAAAGAAAGTGAACTCTTTCGCCAGAGAATAGAAATGGCCTTTACCATGACAAAATCTTATTTGAAAAAAAATGGCCCCTCACCATGTCAAATTATGAGTTCTATGTCTCTCCTATCAAATATAATGTTTAACAAGGTGCACCTAAGAACTGCCTTTGAACATTCAAAATCACAAATATGATTGTATTTTCAAAGAATATAGAATCTATCACTTCACTTAATTTCAGAAAGTCATACATGATTTATGTTAAACAAAAGAAGATATCTCCAAGTAGATCAGGAACATCTAACTTCTGAACAGCAAGAGAAAGGCAACATAAACAAAAAAGCTTGGCTCAGTGCAACAAGCAAATTAACATTAGCAAAGAAAAAATGCTATGCTACATCTGTTGAGGTGCATGACAAAGCAAAAGCAGCAAGCAATAACATCAGCATGAGATATTACCCACAAGATGATCACTTACATGAATCATATATGCCTGCCCAAGTACACAGCACAAATAACCCACACCAAAACTTTAAGTACCTGATGCGCAGTTATATCTCAGATATTGCCTTGAAGCCCTCCTTTTCAAGAGTTTTAGCTATGGAAATGTCACCTGTCTTCACAATCTTTCCATTCTCCTGGTAAACCAAACAACAGAGGAGGAACTTGTGAAACAATATGTACAGCCAACGAAAAAATGGACACATCTTGGCAATTATAAAAATCACGAGTTCATACACCGCCAGCCAAGTTTAGGATAATTGTATCGTTTCTATTTCAAGTATCGGAAAGTCAGTGATGGAGGAATCACATGACAGGGGTATTAAAGAATGATTTTGAACTAACAAAAGCAAATTGCCAGAAATCTGTTATTAATTTTGACAAGTAACTAAATTCATAAAGAGCAACACGGGGTTGTCAAACAGATTCTCAGACTTTTAGTTGAAGAAAGATTCCTGCTTTTTTTTTTTGTTGAAGAGAAGCTGCATTTTCTTTCCACAATACTTGACATTCAGCTTTCCTGAGTGAAATCTTTCATCTCTCTAAACACAATATGGTGCACATAAGTGCTCATTTTTCTTTTCTTTTACTCTGTTTGGGATAAGCAGAAAAATTGGCTATCTATTGGTTCCTATGTATCCTCCATAACTCAAACCAAGTTGTAGCCTCGTAGGAAAGACAAAGGAATGCTTCGCATAATTGATTTGCTTTTCAACATCATTCTTTTTTCTTTTTTCTTTTTTTTTTGTCACAATCATGCTTATGAATTGCCTAAGTTTTACCTTTCCATTTGAAGGTCACCACTTTTCCTTGACAGGAGCAATCATTGCTTCAATAAAATATGATTGTGTGCACAAATGACTTATCAACAATGCTACCCCAACCCTTCTTTTCACGAGTATTGTCATGCCAACTCTGATATTGGGAAAAATGTAGCTATTTTAAACATTAACATTCAACTTGGAAACTTAGAGTGTCATCAAATCCTGTCAAGGACCATGCTATTTACTTCTCCCAGATGCATTATCAGAAATAGAAGATGTTGAACTTGTGTGAAGGATGAAAAAAGATAAATTTGAGAGGACTTACCATTACATGGACATATCTAGGTTCTATGAACTCCAGGAGTCTTAAATAATGAGTAATCATCAAAACAGAATTCTTAGGAGTCAAAAGTCCATTTACTGCTTTTGCCACATCTCTAAGTGCATCAACATCCAACCCAGAATCAATTTCATCCAATATAGCTAATTCTGCCCCAAGAACCTGCAAAGGCATGCATATACATCTTACATAATTTAACCAGGAAGGCTTGAGAAATAAGACGAGAGAGAGAGAGGCCACATATTCCCTTGGAGAAACATATTCAGAGCATATTCTTTATGCTTTAATTATCCGCACGCTACATAGTCCTTTGGTGGTCTATATGAAACCCATTATCAATGTGACCCATTTCTACAAATCTATAGTATGCTTCCTTTTTTGAATGTAATAATAAATTTAGTAAAACCTACCGCAAGTTGTAAAATTTCATTCCGCTTTCTCTCTCCACCACTAAATCCTTCATTGACATTTCTGTTCAGGAAGTCTGCCTTCATGTTCAGAAGATCAAGCTTTGGATATACATAAGCCCAAAACTGCACAAAAGAATTTTCGTCAAAACAAAGATCAACCAATAGCATTGGTCTTTTTCTAATGTAACAACCATCAAAAGTCAAATAGCAAGGCAAAATTTCATGTAAAGGCAGAAACAAGCTAGACAAGCAAATCAACCTTGGCTTATAATGCTCTCATTTCCTTTTTTAAAAGTCCACAAGGTCGCTAATCACAGTCCACGAGGTACAGAAATATACAAGTTAGGTAGCTAATCACCAACCAAAATGAAGATATATGGGGGTGCAAGGACTATCCAGTTGTAGTGACACAACCAGTATTTAGCAAAGTAGATGAAATTGGTACGCAACAAACACTAATGCTGCACAAGCTAGGCACAGAATTCGTTCTCAGGCACTTCAATGCCTGTGGGCAGCAGCTCAAAAGTCATACTAACAAAGACAATCTGAGAAATCTCAGCAAATGAAATAAATGCTAGATACAAATGTGAAGAGGGTAACCACATGAATGGAAGAGACTGATTAAACTATTTGCATAATACAAGCAAAAGATGGATGTTATAAGATACAATTGTACACCTCAATTGGACTAAGCTCAGGTTGATTAAGCTTTCTTCTTCGAGCATTGTATGCCATATTGAGAAAGTCAGCGTTGCTAACACCAGGTATTTCAACTGGTGATTGGAAGCTCATAAATAGCCCAGCAAGTGACCGGTTCTCCGGTTCCATTTCAAGCAAATTCTCGCCTTTAAACCTCATACTGCCACCAGTTACTTCATAATCTGGATGCCCAACAAGAACCTGCAATATCATAAGTTCACCAGATAATTCCAGGCCCGTAGAAGAGATAGGTAACTTCAATTTGAAATGACATGATGTATCTGATGTAGCACACTGACACCAATAACAAGCAATTACGAGCCAGCCAATCTTACAGAAGGCAAAAAGATAAGCATAGTAAAAGGAACCTTCTATAAAGAAAAGACACTTCCATAACATCACCAAAAAATTCCCCACCACAATCTTCCAGTGAGAAGTTACATAATTTGGCTGACCGCAAATTTGTCGCCGACAATCAGCATTCTCAATACGATAAAAATAATAAGTTGTGACCCCAAAATACTTCACCCAAGAATATTTTGTTGCCACATTCAATCAACCACTGTAGATCTACCGGAAAACTTGCCACAAAATAGAGCATAATGACCTATAATTATTGATTTGGTGGGATATAATATTTTTGTCGTTCTTGTTCTTGTTCTTGTAGTGATCGACCGCGTATGCTAAATGTCAATGTCTGCGATGTATGTGGTTTTAGTTTCTCATCCCATTCTATGGATCACTAACAATTTTGCTTTTGTGCTCAGCCAAGGTCTTAAATCTAACGAAGTACCACAAGTATAATCACAAGATTAAATTAATCCATCTTCTGACAAAAAAAAAATACAGCTTTCAGATTCAGTCCATACACTATTGGTCTAATAAATCAATGCCTGACCCGGTAAACACACAAACAACCAACCTTTGCAAATGTGCTCTTCCCAGAACCGTTCTTCCCCATTATCGCATGAACCTAACAAAAGAACAGTTCAATCAATGTCAGAAATTCATAAGCATCTCCGAGCACGGTGCTAATTGAAAATGAACACAAACTCACGCATGTCAATTTATATCGACTCACAGATGCTAACTAGAGAGCATAGAAGAGCCTGCGCGTTTAACATTTCGACACATTATTTCCAAATACGGAAAACCAAACAACCCGAGCCTATCCAAAAACCAAAAATGATTACAAAAATTCCCTCGAAGCTGAAAAGAATTCTCAATTGACGACAACAGCAAAGAGCAGACAACACAAGCCCGTGAAATCCACAGTAAGATCGAATTCTCGAAGAACAGCTCGTCGCAACACCATCACCCCAACTACGAATTCCACCAACTACGAGCTCCTTTCAACAACCACCTCAAACCAATCGCGCCCAACTAAACAGTCGAAGCTCAAACTCAACACAAAAGCAAACAGCGAGCGCGAAACGGACCGAACAGCCAAACGACCGAACCGACCTCCCCCTCGCAGATGGTGAGGTCAACGCCCTTGATTATCTCCTGCCCCGTCTCGACAATCACTGCCGTCAAGCCCCTGACCTCGAGCAGGAGCTCCCCGTCCCCGCTCCCGGCGGGCGTCGCCGCGCGGTCGACGGTCGGGAGGGCGGCCCTGACGGCGCACCGCGGGTCGATCGTGGCCGGGCGGCGGCGGCGGCGAGGGGCGGCGCGGAGCTTGGAAGAAAGAGGAGGAGTGGACGGAGGCTGGATTCTGCAGGAAGGAGGAAGAAGATGAGGAGGGAGAGTGCAGCGGCCGTGGAGGGAGGCCGCCATGTGAGGTTGCGCGGTGGTGAGCGACGGTGGCGAGGCCATTGAAGTGAAGCCGCTTTCTAGCCTGAGAGCTCAAATGGACTCTTTCCTGCCTAAAAACTTCTTTCTCCCCTGTAACTAAAACATAAAAAATGGGAAAATTTCAATTAAGGCCCACTTGGGGTACTTTTCTCAAAAAAGATCCAAAATAAAAAAAAAAGTATCAAATAAGGGCCTAAAATGCCCAATCAGTCCCAAATAGGGGCCTAAAGTGCTCAATTCGTCTCAGGCAAGGGTCTGGGTTCACCGGCCGGTGAGCACAGTACTATTCCGGCGACCGGAACAGTACATTTCACCTCTGTTTTTTTTTCCTTTTTCTATTTTTTTTCTCTTCCCTCCGCTGACCATAGCCAGGGCCGGCGGAGGTCGCTGGCCTCAGGCAAGGCCGCCCTCACCGGCGTTGGGTGAGGACCGCCGTCGTCTGGGCTGGGCGAGGTCGGCCTCGCCCGACGCCAGCGAGGGGCGAGGTCGAGCCTCGCCAGTTCTAGCAAGGGCTCTGCCTTGCCGGCGTCGGGCGAGGCCAGCCTTGCCGTTGCAGGCAAGACCGGCCTCGCCTGACGTCGGCGAGTCCGACCTCACCCAGCCCAAGCGAGGGCCTTGCCATTGCAGGCGAGGCCGGCCTTGCCCGATGCCGGCGAGGTCGGCCTCGCCTGCAATGGCAAGCTGGCGAGGGCTCGGCCTCGTCAGTGTTGGGCGAGGCCGGCCTTGCCGTTGCAGGGGAGACCGACCTCGCCTGACGCCGGCGAGGGCGGCCCTCGCCCGATGCCGGCCTCCCCTGAGGCCAGAGACCTTTGCCGGCCCCGGCTATGGCCGGCGGAGGGAAGAGAAGAAAAAAAATAGAAAAAGGAAAAAAAAAAAACAAAGGTGAAATGTACTGTTCCGGTCGCCGGAATAGTACTGTGCTTGTCGGCTGGCGAGATTTGGCCGGCCGGCAAACCCAGGTCCTTGCTTGAGACAAATTGCGCACTTTGGGCCCTATTTGGGACTAATTGGGCACTTTAGGCCCTTATTTGACAAATTTTTCACTTTGAGTCCTTTTTTGAGAAAAGGACCCCACTTAGGGTCCTTAATTGAAATTTTTCCTAAAAAAATTGAAAATTTTCTGAGTGAATCCTTAAATTTTGACTCAATACGCGATATGATCTATGCGAATTTAATTTATTTAATATAATCCTTAAATTATAGAGAAATTTTAAATAATAGCCAAATCATCTCAAATAAGGACTTTTGGCCAAGCGAATAACAATATGTAACTATTCCGAAAAAAGAGTATTTTAGTAAAAAAAATTCTAAGTATATTTTTTTTAATTTTTTTTTACTTTCCTTTTCCTTTGTTCCTTTTTTTTTTTCATTTTTGCCTCTTTCCTCCCCTAGCATCATTGTGCCCCATCAATGCCCAGCGGAGGTCGCCGGCCTTAGACAAGAGCGAGGGTTGCGTCGCCTCGCCTAGGCTGGCCTAACGCCGGTGAGGGCGGCGCTTGCCTGAGTCCAACGACCTCCACCGGCCATCGACGAGGCTTGGCAATGCCCGGCGAAGGGAATAGGGAAAAAGAAAGAGAAAAAAGAAAAAGGAAAAAAGGACAAAAAAACCAAAAAAAAATAAAGGACGAAAATGCCATTCGGCTGGCAAGTTCAGGCCTTTCCTTGAAACCGATACGGTCTATTTCATACCCTTATTTAAAAAAATGGGGACATTTCATGTCTTTACTTAGAATTTTTTCTTGAATTTTTTGGTATATATTCAAACTAGTTGTCTAAAATATATGCGTGCAATTTCAAGAAGTCTTTAATTTTTTTTTATATAATCCCAAATGTACCGTGTTGATGGGGAAGTGTGCTCTTAAAATTGCATGAAGAGTAAATAAGTCAAGATGCGCATAAACGAGTCTAAACACCGCATGACTGTTAGAGTTATAGATATTTCATTCGCTTGCTAATATTCTCACAATGACTTTTGAGTAATTCCATATTAATTTCTCGTCCCATGCTTATCCATCCACGAACGGCACGGGGCACTAAATTCCTTTTTTTTTAATCAATGAAAAGAGTAAGAAGGGGCAATGAATATCGGCGATTTCCCTGGACATCCCCATAAGACTTCCCTATCGTAACAGGATGTTCGATTTGAGTTATAATTACCATTTAGTTCGATAGAATTTGTCTCCGTCATCCACCACGGCATTAGCGGGAGCTGAGCCGGTACTCCGAGACGAACAGAGGTCCCCATCCCCTCCCCTCCCCTCCCCTGAAGATCCGTCGGAGCTGCCTCTGGAAGTACGTTCTTGTTTGGCTATACAAGTTCCTCGATGATGTCTTTGCAAAGCGAGACGTACAGAGTAATCATGCAAGCGACGACATAATGGCAAGAACTCCAAGAAAGAACCGCCATACATAGGCCAAAAGTCCGACGTTGTTTCCAATTGATTCGTCGCCATTTTATATTCGAACTCGTGAGCAACTCCGAAATTCAAAAGGCACGAGGTACGTTGCAAGTCATGGCAGGCCTTCCAGATGAAGTAACGATGGATATCTTGCTGCGTCTCCCGGCGAAAGATTTCGGTTTAGGTGCGTATGCAAATCTTGGAATTCACTGCTCGCCTCGACCTCTTTCATCGAAGCGTATCGCGATCGATCATCGACATTCAGCGACAACTACCTTCTCAAGTACAATAGCAACGATTCCTCGAGGGTAGGGATATTCGATTTGGGTAGTCATGCGCTCTCTAATCTCGATCCTTAGTTTGATCTGAATAATGATACATACGAGTTAGTGGGTTCATCCAACGGGATCATCTATTTATCCACGTACGATGAAAATGGCCACACTCGATCAAAGATAGTTCTTTGGAACCCATCGACCAACGAGTGGCGACGCCTTCCTCGACCCTGCTTTTGCGTGCCGGAACTGATCGGTTTCGGGTTCGATCCCCCGTCCAGTGGCGGCCATCCCGGCGATTTCAAGGTGGTCAATGTAAGAACGGAATGTGGGTTCTTCAGGGGCCGTTGCTCGCAGGTGGAGGTTTACAGCCTGAGGCGAGATTCCTGGAAGCGGATCGGCAACACATTTCCTTGCGGGATCGATCACGAGTGCTTGGGCAATCAAGTGGTCTTCAGGAACTTCGTGTGCTGGTCGTACCGATACGACGCGTCGCTGGTCCTCTCGAATCTGGTCGGGGAGGTTTTCCATCGGATGGCCCTACCGCAATCCATGCGCGCGGTGACCGAACACATATCCTTGCTCGATGGATGTCTGTCCCTGATCGCATGGAAGCCATCATGCCACAGCCGCGAGGTGTGGATCACGAAAGAGCTTGGCACCGTCAAGGCATCCTGGACTAAGTTGTACACCGTCGATCTATCTCCGACTTCGAGCGCCATCTCGTGATACTCGCCGCTCGGATTTGCAGGCTCTCGGGGCATTCTCTTCGTCAAGGACTCCTCTTCCGGCCGGCATGTGGTGTCCTACAACGTACGGACAGCACAGTTCGAAGAACTCGAAGTCGAAGTCGAAGTCGATTCAGTCCAGAGCTGCCGGCTGGTTACCTACGCACAGAGCTTGGTTTCTCTTATGAAAATTTAAGGACTACTAATTTCTGAAATTTATATGTATTTATTGATCAATTAGAGTTACATTACTTGGCTGATTAAATTTGGCAAAACTCTCATCTGAATGACTTCCTCAACGGGGCATGAAAAGGAGTGAAGGCCAATCCAAGAATCACTTCCTCTCTCATTGTTTCAAAGAGGGGGAAGAAAACAAAATCCTTTGCCCATGTCCAAAAGCAATCAAAAGAAGAAGACTGAATGAATAATTTCACAATGTGGAGGATGATGTGTGGTGATTTAACGGTGATAACGGATGGAAATTTGTAGCCGGTGTCATTTTTGTCCTATGGGTGAAAGGTTGAAATTTTTCTTTGTCCGCCGGTTGCCGGGCCTTGGTGATGGCCGGCAACAAGCCAAAAGTAACAACCAACGAAGGTCGCCCTCGTCAGCCTCAGGCTCCTTGGTCTAAGGCTGATGAGAGTGACCCTTGCCGGTCGTTGCCTACGGCCGGTTACGGGGCCTTGGCGACCAACAAAGGAAGAAGGAAAGAAAATAAAAAAATTGTAAAAATTGTCTATATCAGCATCAGCCGTACCACGTAGGTTGACCAAAGTCCATGTCGACGATTTCCGATCAAAATTCGCAAGATGGACTACATTGGTAAAATGTCGAGGTTTAAGACTGAAATGACACAGACGTAATAAGTTTTGGACCTTTTTTTGGTAATATACTCCAAGGACAGGGTATTCAGAGCAAACCCGTCATCACTACCGACCATGGTGTTAACAGGAGTAGAGTCGGAAGCACTTTCTTGCTCGGCTAGATATGAAATTGTTCATGTGATTGTCTAGTGTCCACACCTGATTTCGTCATTATCTACTTTCCTCGAAGATGTCTTTGCGAGGCAAGATGTGCCAATTAATCAGGCAAATATGACAATATCATGGCTAGAACTCCAAGAACGAACCCTTCAAAAGGCTAAAAAATCCTACGTTGTTTCCAGTTGGATCCATCACCACTTTATACTGAACTCTTGAGCAAGTCCGAAAATTCAAGAGACACAAGTGGTGCTTTGCAAGTCATGGCAGGCCTTCCAGATGAAATAACAACATGGATATCTTGTTGTGCCTCCCGGCGAAATCATTGGTCCGATTTAGGTGTGTATGCAAATCTTGGAATTCGCTGGCTGCTCACCTTGACCCTCTTTCATCGAAGTGAATTTCATGTGTTGGTGCTACCAATGCGATGCGGTGATGGTCCTGTTCGATCTAGTCGATGGGGTTTTTCATCGGATGGTCCTGCCACATTCAATGCGTTCAATGACTGAGCAGATATGTTTGTTGGAGGGATGTTTGTCCCTGATTTCATATAAACCATCATGTCGCAGTCGTGAAGTGTGGTTCAGGAAAGAGTCTGGCATCAACCAGTCCCGGACCAAGTTTCGCAAGATCCGACTATCTCCAAGTTCAGGCGACCTTCTGCAATATCTCACCACTTAAATTTGCAGGCTCTCAATGCATTTCTTCATCAAGACCTCATTTTTCGGTCTGCATCTGGTGTCCTACAACATAGAGACAGCACATTTGAAGACTTCGAAGTCGAAGTCGATTCAGTCCAGAGCCGTCGGTTGGTTTCCTACACACACAGCCTGGTTTCTCTTATGAACACAGACATACGAATTTTTTATGTAAGTACACGTATGTTTTGATAAATTAGAATTACGTTACTTGACTGATTTGTGTGGCAAACTCCCATCTGAATAACTTCCTCAAAGGGGTGTGAGAAGGAGTGAAGGGCAATCCAAGAATTACTTCCTCTCCAATTGTTTCAGAGAGGGTGAAAACAACATGCCTTGTCCATGTCCAAAAGCAATAGAAGAGGAATAAGAATCAATGAATCCATGAACGATAAACCATAAGAACACCCGCCACCTCAATAAGCTTCCTTGTCTTGCAAACAACTCTATATCCCAACAAGAGAGAGATTGAGAAGTAAAACCAGAGAGAGAGAGAGAGAGAGAGAGAGAATGGCTGCGCGATCAGGAACTGGACGATCACCCATCTCTTCATCTTCTCGACCACAAGAGATGAAGGGTCAGCCCAGTTATGAAGACGTCGAACCGAAGTCAGCAGAGTGGAAAGAAGAAAAAACGGCTCATATTTTGAAAGTCCATCTTGCTGGTACATATGAATTTTATGATGTATGATTTATATATCCATGTAAGAAAAAAAAGAAAGACATTTTCATGGGCGAAGCATAAATTCTTGCGTGTCGTCTTCGAACGTTGCAGGTTTCGTCAAGGAGCAAATTAGGGTGACCTACGATGAAAACTCGCGCTCCTTTAATGTCCAAGGAGACCGTCCTCTCGGGAACAACCGTTTCGGCCATCTCAATGTGGATTTCACCGTCCCAGACAACTGCAAGATGAAGGACATGCAGGGCAAGTTCCAGGATGAGGTGCTCACGATCACAATACCAAAGGAATACGTTTCACAGTTCTTTGTTCCCAAGGAAACCACCACAAGTGCACAATCACCACCAGAAAAGCCCCCAAGCATCGCTCAAAAGCCTCCAGTGATCAGTGAGCCACCAAAAGTACCCCCACAAATGCCACCACCTGAAACTGCTTTCTCCTCTGCCACCAAAAAACCAGAAAGACGATCAGATTTTGAGAAATTGAAGTCTGCAAATGGCGAACCGACGGGGAATTCTCTTGACCATAAAGCAGCCGAGAGGCCTGGTGAGAAAGTCCCGGGTAAGGGAAAAGAAACATTGGATGTGCCAAGCACGTCGTTGGAGAAGGAAATGAAGAGGGCCAATGACACTGATGTTGCAGGTTTTGATGGAAAAGAGATGAGGAGACCAAAAAAATCAGATTTGATCAAATCAAAAGCAGGAGAGAGTAAGAGTGGTGCTGATGATGCCAGGAAGAAGAAGAGGGATGCGAAAGCAGGTGAAGCAGAGAAGCAGTTGCTTGTGAATGTGGGTGTGGCAGCTCTTGTGCTTGTGGCATTTGGGGCTTATGTTGGTTACAACTTTGCTTGTCTTGGGTCAGCAAGGGAGTAATCTACCTTTGGATCATGTCTGAATATATGTTCATCACATAGTTATGGGTGTGAAATAACATTAGATGCAGTGAAAGAATATATATGCACGTGTTCTTCTTCAAATGCATATTTGTATAATACCCTGAATACACAATTCTAGCGAATACTAGATTATAGGATCCCATGCTTGACTACAATTTATTCAGATAGCTCACTTTTGTTCATTCCTGCTCGGAAGCAATTGAATTCGTGATGAATTCAATTTGTGCTCGTGTGCTTTGGATTGATCATAACTTTCATGCACACTCTTGTTCGTTCAGCATTATCCGTGTCTTGTTTGTTATCGGTCCATCCATATTGTCTCGTGTTAAAAATTACACGACGGTATTAGGCCATGATAGATAATCTCGGACATATAATAATAAAATTGGAGTGCTAATAAGTCTATTGTCGAATCTGCAACTCTTTTTCATGCAGATACAATAGCGGTACGGGAGCATATATAACGGTAGAAAGGTTTCCATTACTTAGCCGAAAAAATATGTGACCATGACATAGGAATTAAGTCGAACATAATTGATTGAGTGGTAGAGTCGTGGAAACACCTCTTTCTTCCCTATTTTGGACCTTAGCTACACGGAAACACGGAAAAATTGAAATCTTAGATCAAAACACTATGTATGGAAGGTATGAAATGCCTAAACAAGAATTTTTTAACAGCAAATAACTAGAGCTATTACTTACTACATCAAAAAAATTAGGGATGTGCAATAATACCAAGTTTACCGAGAAACCGGACCGGACCGGACCACCCGAAAAACAGGTCCGCGAACCGATTCCATTTTTTGGGAACCGGTTGGAATTGGTCCGGTTCCCGATTTCAAGTGAAGACCCACCCGGACCGGTTTTGGAACTGGTTTTTTGCTTGTGTTTTAAAAAAAACCTATAGATCATACTATTACTATATTTTAGATTGTTGCTTTTGATGGATAGTAATTTTTATTACTCATCTTATAGATTATTGATTTTCGCAAATAATGATTTTTATTATTCATCTTTTACTTTTAATCGTTTTATTGCTACTTATATTATTTTGTTGGAAAAAATGAAATTAGATAAAGGAACATAAGGAAAACATCTTCTTGGGTAGACACTGAAACCAGTTCGGAAACACATGGTAGGTTCCAAAATAGGTTTTGACACAAATAGGGTAGGTTTTAGGTTCCAAAAACTGGAAATCGATTAATAATAGGGCAGGTTCCGGGTTCCATATCTAGAACTTACTCATCTTGAAACAGATCATCCTTAAAAAAAATTTCATTAATGGAAGGTATAAATCCATTGGAAAATCAAAACTACACATGTTGGATGAAACGATTGTTGCTATCTGCTCTAATAACGAATTATTGGTGTAAGTTTAACTGAATAACTTAATAAAATAACCACCCACCTGGGTGGCGCTGCTGGAGCGCGCACTCTTCCTCTCGCAAAAGGTTGAGTGTTCGAATCCCGGGCGCCGCAGGGTGACTTAACCGGTGGCACGTGTGTGGTGGCTAGCACGTGTCGCCCCCAGGGTTTACTCCTCGGCTGTCGGCCGTGCGGGGTTCCCTGGGTTACCAAAAAAAATAACTTAATAAAATAGATAGACTTTTCTCTTCGTCTTAGGTCGATGGATCGTCTCGATTGGAAGACCCCAGTCTGATGTTTTTGTTCCCTCTTTTTTGTTCATTTCACTAGTGTTAGCAATGGAGAACCAATCATTGAGCTGCTGCTGCTGCTGAGCAGCAAGATACAGCAAAGCACTGTGAAGCTCGTGCTCAACATACATAAAGAGTGTGGTCACAAAAATTGACCCATCTCAATCAAATGAATCTTATTATGTGGAAGGAGAGAGGGAGAGAGAAGACATAGATAGCAAACGCGATGGGTACAGTTGAGGAACGCTGAGGAGACCAAACCTTTGGTAATTCACTGAAAGCCTTGTCATATGATTTTGTCCTCATCTTTCTCGTGATACCCTTCAACCCACACACACTTGTCCTTTACCTTACAGACTATGAGATTTTTTTCATTTTTTGTCTTATAAATAACGTGAGACCTTTTATTTTATCATCCTCATTGCAATAAGACGACAGTGAGGATAACTATGGTCCCGTTATGTTATACTTTCGGTAACCCAAAAAGTTATGCTTTCCCGTTTTGATTAATTATGTCTATACTGGTTTTATTGTTTGGATGTTGTTGGCATGATATTGAACAGAAGAAGTTACAGTTCCATACCATTCCCTGTATTTTATCTGCTGCAATTTTTTTTTCCATCAACCAAGTGGGCAATAACTTAATACCTTCTGATATGATTCCCAGCCCATGATATTCCGTCATTGAAAACAGAACATCCCAACTAAATGTTGACGGCATATGAGTCGCATAGAACATGTTGCAAATCTCAAGAATCGATTAGGTGGTTTGGGCTTTTCAGCAATTTCAAAGATCCTAACACAGAACAACTTACATTCGATCCGTAAAGCTCAATAATTAATCTCCAGCTTCTGAGCTAACAATTTCATGACATGCCAATGACCATCTTAATATTGGAAATTAACAATCAAGCCATCTTATATGTCCAAGCAGTTAATCTCCCCCCATGTGGATTAGACCACTATAATCCTCCGAAAATTTGGAAATCTCAAATACTGAACACCTTTTCATCTGGTGGAATGTGCCAGTTTCTGACATCAATACAGACCCAAAATTTTTAAAAGTAAAGAAAAGAAAAAAATTGTCGTCACCCTTCTATATACTGTAATACCTTTCCATCTACTGTGAGATTTTGCTCATGACTGCAGAATCTGGTTTGTTTTTGGTCAATGAGTTTTCACGGTTCCAAGAAGAAAAGGTTCAGATTAGGTCTTGCTCGAGTGCAATAATATTTCCATTCAACAAATAGTTAACATCCACAATAAACCTTGTTTATTGACACGCTGTACTTTGCATTTGTCTTGTCCGGTGGAGGAACATGGCTTACTTTATTCCCTTGTACATACATTCTCTTATGCATTCAAGCTAGCTAAATAACTTCTCACCAGACATAGCAGAACTGAGAGAGAGAGAGAGAGAGAGAGAGAGAGAGAGAGAGAGAGAGAGTTCAATCCATTCATTTGACAGTTCTTCAAGATCTCTTGAAATTTTTCCGTTTCCATCTTAACATCTCTGTCTCTCATGGCCAAACAAGCATTCAATCCATTTCTACTTGTCCTTTTGGTGATATCAAGTTCAATCCACCAGTCAGCTCAGCTCGAACACACTCAATCACAAGCTCTTTTCAGAGTCCAGAAGCTCTTCCACTACCCACCAGCTCTGAGCAGCTTCTACAAAACCACAGACTTGTGCAACATTGACCCAACCCCATCCTACACATTAGTCTGCTATGAAGACAGCTTAACTCAGTTGCAGATCAATGGCCAAGATGGGATTTTCCCACTCCCTCAGCATTTTTCCACCTTTGACTTCTTTTCCACTCTCACTGCTTTTTCAAGCCTGAGAGTCCTCTCTCTGGTCTCTCTTGGGCTTGGAGGGCCTATACCTAATGTTGTTGGGAATTTATCTTCTCTTGAAATATTGAACATGAGCTCCAACAGCTTCTATGGCGGAATTCCTGAGGAGCTTACTCATCTGAAGAATCTTCAGACTCTCATAATTGATCACAACAGGTTGGTGGGTCAAGTACCCAGTTGGCTCAGCTCTCTTTTGCTCCTGGCTGTCTTGAGTTTAAGGAACAACTCTTTGAATGGGTCACTTCCAAGTACATTTTCATCTATGGAATCACTCAGGGTTCTGGCTCTCTCAGGAAATGGCTTATCTGGGGACATTCCTGATCTTCACAACTTGACTAATCTTCAAGTTCTTGATTTAGATAACAACCACTTTGGGCCACGTTTTCCTAACTTATCCACCAGATTGGTCTCCCTGAACTTCAGCAGGAACAAATTTGCACTTGGCATTCCTGAGAAGCTAAGATCCTTTTATCAGCTCCAGAAGTTTGATGTTTCACTGAATGGATTTGTGGGGCCCTTTTTGCCACCGCTGATGTCTCTTCCTTCAATGAGGTATCTTGACATTAGTGGGAACAAGTTCACAGGAATGCTCTTGCAGAACATGTCCTGTAGTCCTGAACTTGCATTTGTGAACATCTCTTACAACCTCTTGACAGGAGACTTGCCAACTTGCCTCAAATCTGAGTTTAAGGTTGTTCTTTATTCCAAGAACTGCCTGAAAAATGAAGATCAGGAGCAACGCCCATTGGTTTTCTGCCACAATGAGGCTCTGGCAGTTGATGTTTTGCCTCCGCAGCAGAAGCTTGAGAAAAGAAAAGCTAAAGCTAAAGCAGCTCTTGTGTTTGGTGTTGTTGGAGGAGTTGTTGGAGCAGTCACAGCTATGGCACTGCTATTTTTCTTGGCTTTTATGAGGCTACAACGAAGAAGTGAAGTTAAGCCACCTACGGCGCGATTGATAACAGAGAAGGCGCCGACCATATGTGATGTGAAGCTGCTTTCTGATGCAAGTAAGATCCTTGTTTACCATTTTTGGTTCCAATTATTACCGACTATTATAGACTAAGAATCCATGTTGTGACTTGTGGGGGTAAGTCCGAAAATAAATTAGGAATAGTTTTTCAGGTGAAGTTCAAATGTTCTTTTAAATAGATTTACCATGCACTCAGTTCCATGTTATTAAAACTGCAGTCCAAGTAATAGATAAAGTTTTGGAAATTTTGCAGTCAATTCTAGAATGCGCTATTCATTTTTGGTTTTCAAAAGCTGAGCCATATAAAATTTGTCTCTGTTTTATCCCAATACTAACTTCTACTGCCTTCAGGATACATATCGCAGACAATGAAAATGGGAGCCAGCTTTCCAGCCTACCGGACATTTGCTTTGGAGGAGCTCGAGAATGCTACGAATAACTTCGATAATTCATGTTTATTGAAAGACGGTTCCCATCGTCAGGTATACATTTTCTTGAACAGGATTAATCATAACCATCTTGTTTCTATATCCTAGTCATTTTCGTTATATACTACGTGCCATCTGACAATTTTTGCCTGCATAGTCTCGAGCTCTTAACGAATTTAGCAAGTTTGACATGCAATCATTGTAAATTGATAGTGCCGGATTGCACAGAATAGAAAAGTTGCCATTATATCTCCCCAAGAACATGCAGTTCAAAGGAAAACATAGTTAGATTCATTTACAGGAAATATTCTTCTGAGAGCCGATGAGCATACACATACACTATCTGGAACAAGTTCAATTAATAATTATTATCTTTACTATGGAGAAGCTTCGGCAGACAACAGTGGAACTGAAATTGCAGCGTGCATACCATCACTAAATACTGTTGGGATTATGACTTCCTTTCTTTCTTTTAATCATGTTCTCAGATATACAAAGGTAGGCTAGCAGACGGCACTCTTTTCGCTGTCAGAAGCATCAAAATGGCAAAAAGACACAGTCCTCAGTACTATATGCCCATCATTGAGAGGATCTCTAAGCTCAGACATGAAAATTTGCTTAGTGCTCTTGGACACTGCTTCGAGTGCTACCCCGATGATTCCAGTGTCTGCAGAATCTACCTTCTGTTTGAATTTGCTGTGAATGGGACGCTCAGAGACCAAATTTCTGGTAAAGTGATTTCCTAAAATCGTCCTTACAAAATAATTTCGTACAGTGTGATTAGTTTAGAGTAGTGAAAGTTTGTAAATAGCAAATAAAATGCCCACCTTCATTAAATTATGGTAGTCATCTTAATATCTTGTTGCATGTTGTTCAATTACCATCAAACTTGATTCTCCAGAGCTCCTTCTAGGACATGTTTGGCGGATATAGCGCACTAATCACTTGTTTTTGCTACTAAGAATTAGAAGTCTAGGACTAAAAGACTACTTTTAATTGGAGAATGAGCTTTTCCTTCTCGCATCTTCAACAAAGTAATATATTCATCTCTTCCCTCAGGAGGACATTCAAGGACAACATTTTCTTGGACTCAGAGAATTGTAGCTGCTATGGAGATCGTGAAGGGTATTCAGTTTCTGCATATGGGAATCCTGCCTGGCGTGCACTCCAATAACATGAAGATTACAGATGTTCAGTTGGATCACGATCTTCATGTTAAGCTCAGCAAATATAATCTACCCCTCTTATCAGAAGATTGTGGACCGGTGGGTAATTACAACAATAATAAGACATGCATATTAATATAGTGTGCTTGGCGGTGGATACTGAACATGTCTTTGCCACAACTTTCCTTCAGGCAAGTTCTCGTGTTCCCAGAGCCAAAGGAAGTAACCACACGAGGTATAGCATGAATTTGTCATTGGAGTGATTCCCCTAATTCCTTCCCTTCAGCTTATCTTCTCCTTCCTAATCTGAGAAATAGTAAAGAAAAGCCATTATCTTGATGCAACTGCATGTTCTAGTTCATCCGTTCTTGTCAGCTATACGCAACAAAGTGGCCTCTTCAACATCACCTTCGATTCTCTTGAAGACATTCTTGTGCACTTTGTAATGTTGTCTCACTCATCCAGGTGTTTCGTGTCTGAGAATCTGACCTAGTATTCTTCATTTATGCAGGGGAAAAGATAATGAAAAGAGTGATGTCTATGAAATAGGAGTGATTTTGCTAGAACTCATAGCGGGAAGGCCAATCACATCCAGTGATGAAGTTCGTCTTTTGAAAGATCTTGTAAGTACTTTTCTTTTTCAGCTTCATCGCGGTCCTTAGAATCAGATATCACAAGTGGAAGATGTCATTGTAACTTGGGCAAGTGACACAAATGATGCAATTTAATAAGCCACAAAAAAGCAGCAATTGTCATTCCTAGTCAAATATCAAAAAAGACTTCTACCACTTTGTTCTTTTGCAGGTACAAGTAAGCTTGTCAGCTGATGCTGGGGCGCGAAGGAGCATAGTTGATCACACTTTGCAAAAGGACTGTTCAGATGAATCACTCAGAATAATGATGGATATTTGCATTAGGTGCTTGGAGGAGGAGCAAAGTAATAGGCCATCAGTCGAGGATGTGCTTTGGAACTTGCAGTTCGCTGCACAGGTTCAAGATTCATCAAGGCAAGATTTCCAATTTGAGCAAGAACTCACGGTGCCATCATCACTGGAATTGTAAAATATCGACTTCATGTGCATTTTCCACATCAAAAATTGCAAATGCAGGATGAACCTTCTTTATTTCCTGCCACTTGAGGTACATATAAGCAATCAGGAAGTTGTTTTTTGTAGGCCCAAGGGAGTTTTCGACAGAGAATTTCACATTGGTGCTTGACACGTTTATATTCTTGGTTCCTTGTTGATGAATTGTATTACTGACATGAATTTAGCTTGCTCCTGGTCATTCTGGTATCAACACATCCTTGTATAAAGAGCTTGGCTGAAGCAGTACAGGCGCCTGGAATCTGGTATTGACGTTTGTTATAGTTATACGCCAACTAAGTTCCATAAAATAGAGATCGGTATGTTTATTCAGAATTTCGCGGGTTTCGGTCGAGTGAAGAGACTCGAGGGAGGAGAGTACCATGAAGTCCCGATTCGAATCTTGACCCATAAAACATTTTACAGGAAACCATAGATTAATACAGGGAAATGGTCGGTATTCGAAATTCAGACACAAATTATGACTGTGAGTATGCCAAATTTCCTGTTATTTGCAGGTCTTATGAGGTCGAAAGTTTTCTTTTCATTAGCTTCCTGAATCCATAAAACATCATTTTTCCACAATCCTCAACAATGGATCTGAACGATCCAATCTTATCGACGATCTTTTTCCTCCTTTCATGGAAGATATGAATAATTGTATTCGGATAAAGTGCAAAAATTTGACTTTCTCTACCTTTTGGCCAAGACCAAAGTGCACAAAGTATGAAAACAACCCAACATTTCCTATCGATGGGTACGTTGCCAAGTTGAACATCAAAGAATCCATAGTAAAGTACATAAGGTTATCTTTGATAGTCGGGATAAAATTCAGAATATGATAAAATATATCGTATCCTGTGTCGGGAAAAAGACGGATATAATATGAATAAAGATATTCCATGGGAGTGATGAGATAAAGGTGGATGGGATTTTCTCTATACATGGTATAAAAAGCTATTTTTCTTGAATAACAAATTTCTTAAATTAATGAAATTAAACCATTTTTAAATGTAAATAATATTTGAATTCTAATATAAAAAAATTATAAATAAAAAAATAGCAACAATTATTGTTTCCATTTATTCCTAGTTTTATTTATATATTTGAATTGAATATATATAGTATTTGTTTTATTACATATTTTAGTTATATTACGATGGTTTATTATTTAATAAATTTTATTAAGAAATGATGGAAGGGAATAAAGAAGAAAATAAAAAAGAGGGGGAAATAACACAAAAAAAATAAGAATTAAATGGAAGTAGGAGAGAGAGTTGAAGTAAAACACTTTTTCAAATCGCAAAGGCAAATTATCATATTATCGCTCTCTTACTAGATCTGACATTCATTAAATAATTTACCTCGTTGATATTGCTGTAGCTTGTTTACTTTCTTCTTGTCATAGCCGAACTTAAGACTTTGGAATACCGAGCTCTTGCGATTAACCAAACAATTGATATGATATAGTAAAATTATTAGATTTTAAATCTTACCTTATACACTCCTATTAATCCTATTATGGTTAGAAATCCAGAGCATTGAATGCTGCCTAAATAGATTTACAAATTATGGAAACAAAGAACCCAAAACATAGAAAGTGGCTACCTAATCCTCTCGACAACATATACTCCATTTGGCAATCGGCTCCAGCTTTCTTTGCATTGTTTTTTCCCCTATACAAAGAGTACCATAGTGCCCTTCCTTCAACCCGAATTATAGAACCAGCAGAACCCCCAGGAGAAAACAGAGAGCAAATGGGAAGCAAAACGTCGAATCGCCAATCGCCAATTTTTAAATCATGCTCATGACTTCGATCCCAGTGAACTCAACAACATGTCAGGAGGCCTTGGGACATGCAGCTCCCTGTATAAAATATGCTTTGGACGCAGCTCCGCTGCCACCGAGTCCCGAGTGTTGCAAGGGCGTGGACGCCTTGGCGGACATCATGGCGTTTGTCAACGATGGACCCAAGATTCTGTGCCGGTGTTACCACGAGATTCCGCCTTCTGTAGGGGTCAAGTCTGAGCTTGCCAAAAAGGTCACTCTGGATTGTGGATATCAATTCGACACCCCAACTGAACCTGGTGCTGATTGCAACAGGTGAAACCTACTTCACCGTTACCTAGCAACAAGTTTTCTCTATATGAGACCATACGATATCCCGAGATCCGTCTGCACAAAATTCCCGGTTCGTGCATCGTCTTCTTTGTGCGCATATGGAATGATCTAACTCTGAAATTCACTCCATTGAAGCAACAACCAACTCCTATACTTCAGTTGTCATTGACAATAGGACCGTCTATCTTGTCCTCCTTTCTAGCATGTATTAATTTGGCGATGACGCGAATGCTCTATTAGCTATTCGTGTCATTCTTTTAAGAATAAGAACCGGAACAGAAGTTGTTCTCTGGCAAACTCTAGGGAGCAATACGAGGCTTACGATTGTATGTACCTAATCGACTACCAAGCATTTTCGGAGAAGCCTATATATGAGGACTGTCATCACTAGTAAAATGCATGTTTTCCATAACAGTCGTACACATTTGCAGATGCAGACATGTTTGAGCATGCCATGCCGTATGTATTATATTCTGTGACTCGATGCTTGCCCATTCTTTAGTTATCGAAGACCTTCAATTCGTGTATTCTTGGTATGATAATGGATCTATTGATGCTTAGATATACACTCATTTTTCCTTCGTTTCTTTGATGGAAGCATTTGGGGGATCAAATCTTCAAATGGGACATGATTTCCAAGTCAAGACGTTTGAGGAGACGGCAGAGCTTGACACGTGTCTTTAGTACATTTTCATGTAATAATCGAACAAGCAATGTGAATGAAGAGTTCGAAAATTTCTTACTTTTTTGGCTGTGTGTTTTGTTTCTGACGATTAATCTGCAATCTCGCCGCATCAAATTTTATCAGCGGATTTCTCCTTGTTAAAGGAACACAAACCAGATATCAGATACTCGCTTGGGTGAGCAGCATGCATAAGCGACCACATCAAAATGGGAAGCTTATAATTCAGAAAGGGATAGGTGTACCGGCCTTAGAACTTATTACGAAAGTGCAATCTAGAGTCATAAAACTTTTGGAATGTGCAATCGAGTCCAATCAAATCATTCCATTAATTCCATTTAATTTGACTAATGAAAAATGATGATGTGGCTTTTGTATTACTTTCTCAGGAAACATGGCACTGATGTGTGCCTACTCTTTGCCAAATCAGAAAAAAATTAAAATTTAAAAAGAAAAAAGATGACAAGATATAATATATATTTTTTAAAAAAAAAGCAAGAAAAAGACTAAGAAGAAGAGGAAGTCAGGATTTCTAGCCGCATGCATGCTTATCTTTGAATTCAAGCCGCATTCTTCCCTCCCTCTTTCAGTCCTTCTTACTTGACTGCATATTTGGAGTGTTTCAAGAAGTTGGCGGACGATTCCGAAGAGAAGCTCGCGATCGACGTCTCGAGAACCAAAATCAATGGCTCTGATATGGACATCGAATCTGGAGAGCGAAAGCCGGAGCTCGAAAAAGAAGACGAAGGAGTCAGAATCGAATTTTGCTAAGCAAGGGCCGAAACACCGCCATCAACCGAGACTCGCGGGCCTCTGTTTTCACGCTCTTCTGGGCTTTGCGTCCTTCCAACAATCCAAATCTCCTGCTGCCATGGTCACGATCTCCTCGACGATCCTCGACAGCTATGGCTAGAGAGAAATTCAAGCGTTGTACTGAACAAAGATTCCTCCATCCAGTTCTCCTAGTGCAAATGACACGATTTGAAGTGCTTTATGTGTTGATCTTGGCGATGGAGATTGATTACGTGCTTGTTTGGCTTGGATTTGAGGTCAGAGATTGTTCATCGGGGGCTCAAAACGTGGATGTGATTATTGAGGGCAAAAGGACACTATAAGTGCCATAACTTGTGTGCGACGCTCACTTTAGTGCTAAAAGTTTTCGCCGACTCATTTAAGTGTCAAATCGGAGGACCAACGATCACTTAAGTGTCATAAGTTTTTTTTGATCACTTCAATGCTAAAATTTTTAAAAAACGATCACTTAAGTGCTAAATTTTTTGAAAAACGATCACTTAAGTGCCAATTTCCGGCGAGCCACGTTAACTTCAGAAATTAATAAAAAAAATGCCACATCAGATTTCCGGCGAAAATTATGTACGGCACCGGAGTTGGCACTTAAATGATCGTTTTTCAAAAATTTTAATGCTAAAGTAATAAAAAAAAACTTATGGCACCAAAGTGAGCACCGTACATAAGTTATGGCACTTATAGTGTTCTTTTGCCAATTATTAAGCTTGAGCCTAGATTGCAGTTGACTGTTGGCGAGCTTTGTGAGGTCCTCACGAACCTTGCCCGTGCCACGTAAGTATTTTTTGTTAGCCAAATTAGATGGAGTTAAACGGAGGACTATTGCATCAATTTGGTAAGTTTTAAAACTTATTTCTACCTTTTAAAAGTTTTAAAACTCAATTACCTGTCCGCAACAAGTTAGCATTCTGCAAAGACCACGTCAACTCCTTCGCTGGAATCTCCCAACTCTCTCTCTCTCTTGTTTGAAGAGCTTTTCTCTACCTCTGGGTAGCTTCCTTTGGTTACAAACCCTTGCAAAACCCTCGCCTCTTCTCTCTACAATGATGAAGCAATCAGTGCGCCCTATTCCTTTTGGGTAATCAATGAGGAGTCTTGACATTAGTGGGAACAAGTTCACAGGAATGCTCTTGCAGAACATGTCCTGTAGTCCTGAACTTGCATTTGTGAACATCTCTTACAACCTCTTGACAGGAGACTTGCCAACTTGCCTCAAATCTGAGTTTAAGGTTGTTCTTTATTCCACGAACTGCCCCAAAAATGATGATCAGGAGCAACGCCCGTTGGTTTTCCGCCACGATGAGGCTCTGGCGGTTGATGTTTTCTGAGTTTAAGGTTGTGTCCCTTTAGCCCATCGAGCACACTCCTTCGTCATTGTCTTCATTTTCATTATTAAGAATTGGAACTCGTTCGAGCACAATTTTCTCTCATAATCTTCTCGCCCTTGATTTTTCTCTTTTCCGTGCTTGTATGGCTAACTCATTCGAAGCACCAAATTAGGACGTCCAACGGCTTCAATTGGAAGTGGTTGGAAGAGAAGCGTGTCATCTTGCAACTCTATCAATGAAGTTCGTCGGAAGACAATCTAGGGCTTTTCGTGCTTTGAGGGAGACAGCGAATTAGTCCAAATTGTTTTCAAATTAGGTCTTTGAAGAAACAAAGAGAGTTATGAATTTCCACATGAACTTACCATATCAACTAAATTATTATCATATGTCATTCAACGGCAAAAGTACACTAGAAGTGTCATAACTTGTGCATGGCGATCACTTTGGTGCCATAACTTTTTTTCGGATCACTTTAGTGTCAACTTTTTTGAAAAATGATCATTTTAGTACCAATGCTGACGTGGCTCGCCGGAAATCCGATGTGGCGCTGACACGGCTCGCCGGAGAGGTCCAATCAGCATTAAAAACCAAAAACGACGCCATTTAGCCCGCTAACGTGTACATTTTAAAAAAACTTATATTATATTAAATAAATATATAAAAAAGGGCCTGCCTCGCCGCTGCTGCTACCAACCCACCACCGTCGGCCCTTCGCGGTGGTGGTGGGTTGGCGGCAGCAGCGGCGAGGGCTCCCTCGCCGTTGCTGCAAACTTTTTTTAATTAAAAATTTAAAAAATAAATTTTTATTATTTTTCTAAAAATTATTTTTAATTAAAATTAATTTTTATTATTTTTCTAAAAATTAAAAAATTCAAAAAAAGCCACTTAATTTTCACGTGTACAAGTCAGACCATTTTTTAAATATAAATACTAGGTCAACCTTTTGGTCGAAATTTTGGTCGGAATCACTAGAGTGATTTATTTTTCTCCGACTTGGCATCAAAGTAATTCGAAAAAAAGTTATGACACCAAAGTGATCGCCGTACACAAGTTGTGGCACTTCTGATGTACTTTTGCCGTCATTCAACATAGTAATTGCACTATAAAATTTAACTAAAAATAATGGTGGTAAATGTGTCACGCATGTACTAGTTTGAGGTTTTTGGTAACTCGAAAATTAATTCAGGATAAATTTGTCACAAGTGTACCAGTTTAGGATTTTTGGTGATTCTAAAATTAGTTCGAGATAAATTTATCACAAGTGTACTAGTTTAGGATTTTTGGTGATTCTAAAATTTGTTCAAGGTAAATTTGTCACAATTGTAACAGTTTAGAGTTTTTCGTAGTATTAACCCACTAAAAAAAGACATGGAAAATAAGCAAATAAAAGTGAAGTATGCGAGAGAGTTGAAGTAATATAATTTTCAGAATTGGAGCTGAATGGTCATTTTTTCTTTCTCTGTCTAGGTTCAGCATGCATTGACTAATCTAGCTCATTGATGTTACTGTAGCTCGTTTAAGTTTCTTGTCGAACCTACGAGAATACTAAGCTCATTTGCTGTTTGAGATTTTGATCGTGCAATAATCATGAATTTATTGATTGGGGTTATCTTGATTTATGCATTTGCCTTTAGCGGTGGATCGTGAGAGATTTTTACTATTTTCGTTAAAGCATTTTCATATTCATTTACACTAATATGCCGTTTATATCAAACAATGAATATGATGGGATATGAAGATATCCAACTTTATTATTTCGATTCACCAACCAAAATCCCTGAATTGTGTATCTTATCGTATGTAGCCAGATTCTAGCTAGAAATCGAGAAGACCAAACGCATTCTAATAGATTTACAAATTATGGAAACAAATAACCCAAAGAAATCAAGGTATATTGATTCCTATATGTGCACCTGATCCTCTCGACAACATTTACTCCTCTTGGCAATTGGCTCCAGCTCTCTTTGCATTTTCTTCCCCTATATATTGAGCACAACAATGCCCTTGCTTCAACCTGAATTATAGAACCGACAGAACCCCCAAGAGAAAACAGAGAGAAAATGGGAAGCAAAACGTCGATTCGCCAACTGGCTCCTAAAGTTGTGTTCTTCTTGATCATCATGCTCGTGAGTTCGATCCCAGTGAACTCAATAACATGTCAGGATGTCTTGCCACCTTTACTTCCCTGTTTATCATTTGCTACGGGCGCAGTTCCGCCTCCACCGAGTGCCAGCTGTTGTTCGGGTGTGCAAACCTTGGCGAGCAAGGTGACTACCACCGAAGATCGCCGGACTCTGTGCAAATGTTACCAGAGCATTCCGCCTTCCACAGGGATCAAGCCTGACAGAATCCAAGCGATCCCTCAGTATTGCAAGGTTAACGTCACCATCCCAACAGACCCTCATGCTGATTGCAACAGGTGAAACCTCTTTTATCTCTATATGGTAACTCTCGATTGCCTCCATCAATTTCAAATAGGGAAATTCGATTGTGCAGAGACACTCGGTCGACGTAGATTCATGTTATCTAGCCGCTAGTTTTCTCTATGTGAAACGATATGATATGATCAGACTACTGAGCATTTTCAGAGAAGCCAAGTCATCGGTAGTAGAATGCGTGTTTTCCATAAAAGTCATAGAAGTGGCTTCATGCTTGTCCATTCTTTAGTTATGAAATTACTTCAATTCATTATGTATATGAACTGTGATCTTGGTATGATAATCGATCAAGTGATGCTTGCATAGATTCTCATTTTTCCTTTCTTTTGTTCTGTGATGGAAGCATTCCGTGAAGGAGGAAATCTTCAGATGGGTCCTGATTTTCAAGTCCGGACGTTTGAGGAGACGGAGTTTGACACATTGCCGCTGTCTTTACATTTTCATGTAAAAATCGAATAAGTAATGTCAATAAAGAGTTCGTAACTTTCTTACTTCTTTCGGCGTTGCATTTCGTTTCCGATGTTTAATCTGCTAACTCATACAGCAAATTTTATAAGAGGACTTCTCCTTGCTAAAGGGACACAAACCAGATGTCAGACCGGACACTCTAGTTCGAAACGCACGCTGTTTGGGCGAGCAACATTGAGATGATTTCTTTGCAATATGCATCAGTGAAATTGTTAAAACGAGAAGCTTAGAAAACAAAAACAATACATATTCCAAGGGAGAAGAACAACAGAAGTGCCAAAACTTGTGTACGGCGCTCACTTTAGTGTCAAAATTTTTTTTGTGGATCATTTCAATGTCAAAATTTTTTAAAAACAATTACTTAAGTGCCAACTCCAATCAGTTTGACCGGAAATCTGATGTGGCATTTTTTCATTAATTTCTGAAGCTGATGTGGCTCGCCGGAGGTTTAGTCAACATGTATAATCAACATGTACACATCAAAAGGACGTCGTTTAGCATGTACACTTGGATTTTTTAAATATTTTTTCTGAATTTTTTTCCTTATTTTCTTTTTTTCTTCTCTTTCATCTTTTTCTACCTTCGGTCACCGCTGGTGACCAGAGGCCGACCACCGGCCACGGCCAGCTGCCTGGCCTCGCCCAAACGAGGCCACCGTCGCCCACCACAGGCGAGGCCCGGCCAACCCTCGCCTAGGTGAGGGCGAGCGAACCCCTGCGAGGGTCCACCTCACCTCAGCGAGGGCTCCCCTCGCCAGATTTGGTGAGGCCGGCCGACGCCGTGGCCACGGCGGCCTCGCAAGGCGTTGCCTTCCCCCGGGCGACGGCTGGCCTCGCCGGATCTGGCGAGGGTCGTCCTCGCCTCGCCTTGGCGAGGGCTAACCCCGGCAAGGCGAGGATGACCCTCGCCAGATCTGGCGAGACGGGCCATTGCCCAAGGGAAGGCGACTCCCCATGAGGCTGTCGAGGCCACGGTGATAGCCGATCTAGCTAGATTTGGTGAGGGTCAGCCTCGCCTCTCTAGTTCAACGAGGCCACCCTGGCCTCATCGGGGCTCGCTCGCCCTCGCCCAAGTGAGGGTTGGTATGGCCTCGCTTGTGGCGGGCGACGGCAGCCTTGTCCAGGTGGCTGGCCATGACTAACCTCCAGTTACTGCCAATGACCGAAGGAAGAAGAAGAAAAGAAAAGAAGGAAAAAAATCAGAAAAAATATTTAAAAAATCTAAATGTACACATGGAAATGCCAAGTAGACTTATTTTTTTAAAAAAATCCAACTAAGATTAAAATTTTAATTATAAAAGCCACATATTAATTTGGCAGGATTTTTTCGCTGTTGGCACTTATGTTGTCACGCCCTGAACCCTACGGCACGTGAACATCCCAACCAAAATCGAATTTGCGCGACATCCCAAGAAACGTCGCCAACCCAAAATCCAAATAGAGATCAAGGCACATGCGAAAGCAATATAAACACGTGTACAAATAAACATCGTGACCAAGAATAGCATGATCAACAAACAACATTATAATTATACGCTTGCATTAATCGGGGAAACATATACATTATTCATTTACACCAAAATACACACTACAAATCAAAGCGGGTCGACGGCCACTAACTGGAAAGAGGGGTAGGTGGCCCGGGGGCCAGACTACTAACTAAGGAAGGGCCAGACTACTAACTAAGGAAGGGCTTGGGCCAAAAGGTGTCATCCTGACCTATCTAAGACTAAGGCTAATCCTACGATACCCAGTCCGGGTAGGATCCCGAGGACTTAGAAGAGCTATTCGACGGCTCATCCTCAGAGTCCATGGAATCTAGCTTGGACTCGGCCTTTGCCGGCTCCTCCTTTGAATCAACCTCCTCAGGCTAGCCCTCCTACTCGGGGTCCTGGTCCATTTAGCTCGGGCTTGTCGTCTGACTCCATAGGCTCCGGGTCAGAATCCCAGTCCACTGGCTCCTCGTCCATTGGGTCTAGCTCGCCAACCTCCCAAATAACAGGCCAGCGGCCAAAACTAGAACTCCTCTCGGACATGTACTCGGGGCTCGCCAGGTCTCCATCGGCGCACTAGGGATCTATGTCACCTAGCCCGTTGAACGGGACATCAAAAGTCCTAAGAGGCCCGTAGGTCCCGAAATAGTCCCTAAAACACCAATCAATATACTCGTGGGCCTGAAAGTGCTACTCGCCCACATCGACCCATACGGTGGTGAAATGCCTAATATACGTATCCCCGTTTCCTACGGGTTACTCAATCACATCCCAGTCTATCCGGGACGATATCCCAAAACGGATGGGCACTTTGAACATCCTCAAGGCTGGGGTCTGAAAATGTGGGTTTTAACAACCGTGAGAATGAATCTCAATGAGTAAAACTCCCTAAACCTAAACTAGGCAAACATGCACCTCCTGATAGGCAAACAATTATGCAACACCAACCATCAATTGACCTAGGCTCTCGAGCCCAGATCGAGCGCAAACATGACCCTGCGGGTTAGGCATATAACAATCGCAATAATGGCACATACGCAAACATACTTAGTCACAAGTACGCTATGCACATACTCATGCTCCTTGATGTATGCATCACATACAGTTCATCGATTCACACATGCTCGCACACTTGCCAATGCACTCTTGCACACATACGCCATCAATATGTCATACTCATGATCCGACTCAATAATGTACACTTACACATTGCCAATTTCTCATTTAGAGTTCGACTCGCGTAAAACACATCAGGTCTATATCAATATCCAACACTTCCTGGCCCGCCTAAAACGCATCAGGCCCAGTGTCTCTAGCCCACGTAAAACGCATCAGGCGCAACACCGATCTCCATATACGGACCAAATCCGCGTAAAATGCATCAAGTTGGCCGTTTTCCGGCAATCCGGGCATCGTCTCGCATAAAAGGTATCAGTGTTTTATGTGATCATACGTACATACAGCCAATTTTATCCGAATCCCGCATAAAACGCGTCAGGGAAATTAAGTGATCACATGCTCATGTCAGGCACACAAACTCGTATAATTCTCGTATCAAGCCAATGCTCAACATGCGAAATGCGTGGCCATGCAATCCAGCACTCGGGCAATAACATGATGCACAATAAGCATCCAATTTCACATAGGCAAATAATTATTTTAATGCCAAGACATGCTCAACAGTAATTCGACATGCTCAATTTGCCCAATTAAGCAATTCACCTCAATCTTGCATGACACATAGTCAGCACACATAATTCACATACTTAATCAATAGGATTCATACCAAATAAATGGCCAATCACACACTGCATCAATCGGCAATACATCCGGACGGCATGGCATAAAAATATTAATCCCAAACGAGCACAATTCAGCCACTACTTAGCCAATTCAAGGCACTCTCAGACATTCACGATTAAACCTCAAATTGACTGATCTTAGTCCAATTAAATCCAATAGGGACAACCACTAACCAGGTCTGTCTAGGCCAATAAATCATCCTCAAAATACTCCATTAGGCTCCTCAAATCATCACCAAACCAGCCACAATTCAACAGTCCACTAATTAACCTTAAATCACCCTAATTAGTCTCTAAATTAACCCTAATCCTATCTAGAAGTGCTTAATGGTCTAATTAGGGTTTAGGGTTAATTACTCACCTAATTCTAGGCTCCCAAAGGTGGCTGACTACGCTGGGGAAATGGGCAAACCGAGCTAGTCTCACGACGGCAGTCTCGCGGTGGCGGTGATGGGCGGTTCACAGCGAAGGGGAGCGGGTGGTGTTGGTAGATGGCGGATGGGGAGAGGAGAGGGAGAATGGGATGGTCGGACGAGGTGTGGCGCAGCAGTGAGGCGCAGCAGTGAGGCGGGCGAACGGACAAGCAGCACGGCGGCGGTACCGGCGGGCGACGACCGAGTGGTCAACTCACGGCCAAAGGGGCTGATCAGCGGCTGAGGGAGGAGAGAATGGGTGGTCGAAGGAGTCAGGGTGAGTGATGGTGGTGCAAGGCGGCGAGACGGGCGAATGGCAGTCTCAGCAAGCAACGGCGGTGTGGCTGGACGGTGCTCCAGCGAGCGACGCTCACGCCGAACAAGGAGGAATGGAGAGGGAGAGAATTGCGTGGGGGAAGGGCTGGCCTGAGGAGATGGTGAGGAAATGAGAGGAGAGAGAATGAGTGGAGAGTTTAAGTGGACACTTGACTTAGTGGGGTTAGGTGACCAAACTTCTCACAAATGACCATCTTACCCACAATCCAAGGGTTGAGATTAAATCATGTTCAATAATTTATGGGTAAACTTGTCCAATATTTTCGAAATTATTGAGGCTGATTAGACCAAAATTTAAACCCCAAAATGTCCTCTAATAATCCCCAAAATTCGGAATACAAGGCTAGGGTCCAAGGGCAAAATCGTAATTTTCCGTTTCCGGGCCAAATTTTCATTTTTCGACCGTACCGACCCCAAATATAGTTGGCCACACTAAAACGACGTCGTCCTCGCAAAATAGTCATGTACATCCACAAAATTTGACGTTCAAGTTTAGGTCAAATCTCAACGATTAAATTTACTCAATTACAATTTTAGGGTCTCTCACTAACGAGCGGCTGTTTAGGAGTTATGCGTATCGACTTGGGGTTACTCGAATCGTGACGGTCTTGATTACTAAGAGAACACGAGGATTTATCACTAGTTCCAAAGGTCACAATCGTTCGATTTAAGTTCGGGATTTGTTCGCCACTCGTACTGTAACATCCTCAATTTCAATATCTGGGAAATGGCTATGGTTTAAATTTGGTGGTTTTCTAATCAAAACTGATTTTTACTCTTGTTTTGGAAAACCTAATTTCGGATTATTTGTACCTCTTCGTTTTGTTATTTTTGGGGAGGCTCTTGTTATTTTTTGTCCGAATTTCCAAATGCTTTCACCTTAAAAGTTGTTCCAAACATCTTGAAGTTTTACATGATTTAATTTTAGAATTTTTGGAGTTGATATGAGTGGTACGATGGTCTCATTTTCGGACTGTATAAAACTGCCCAGGATGGGTATTTCAGTGATGTTCACCCTTCCTTTATTTTCTATAAGCTTTTCCGGGATGATTTTGGAAAAATTTCCTTCACAAAAGTTGTTGAAAACATCCTTTTCTATAACGTGTATAAATTTGAGAATTTTCTGAGATGATTTGAATTCTAAACGGAGCTTACTTTGAGAAACAAGAATTCTATTCCAACGAACTGTTTTTAATTTGTCTTTGAGCTACTAAAAATGGTGTTTACAGAGAGATTCCAATTTTGTGTTCTTCACGAGAAATGTTTGTTAAAGCCTTGTTTATGACATATTCAAATTTAAGAATTTTTGAAGTCCATTTACTATATTTTCAAGTCCAATTTCGTGAACAGTGCAAAACTGTTCGGTTTTGTTAGATTTCAAAGATTTATAAATTCCTATATGAGAACGTTGGAATCTCGACTTGATATCTTTTGACGATATTTAAGGACATTCCCGCGCCGAACCTTGGGTTGAATGAGATTTTTTATACGTGTTTTGTCGTGAAAAACCCTCAGAAATCATGGAATTGATTATGATGCGGGTCTACGACTTAAGTGTCGATTAGTTGTTATTGTGCAAACCGATGGTGCTGAGTCATTGTGAGCCGAATAGACATTTCTAGAAGATCAAAATGGGCTCCGTGTTTGTTTTGTTGGGAAGAAACTAGAAAATAAGGCTTTGACATGGTCAAAGCTTCTCCTTCAAGCTTCCATCATTAAGTTTCAGTGATGCCATTAAATGGCCCTTGACTTAGAAGCCCTATTTTATGATGACAAGCATTAATAACATTAGACTTTGGAGGTTCTATCATTCTGGGATGCAAGACAAAGCCATTCGGCCAAGCCAAGGGAAAGTCGAGAGAGAGAGAGAGAGAGAGAGAGAGAGAGAGAGAGAGAAGCTAAGGGATAAGATCCAATTTAATGCCTTAATTGCTATTCATCATGACTTTTGACTATTGTGCATTAATGCACATTAATACTTGACTTCTTCTCCAAGCCTATTTAGCTATAAGGAAGCAAGATGCTTCACGTGAATCCCCCTCTCCTTTTTTCTCCTCATCTCACGCCAACATCTTCTTCTTTTTCCTTTATTCTTGTTTTTCTCACTTTGACCGAGAAGCTCACGCCCAAAACAATCCCGAAACTGGCCCGTGTCTTTTCTCGTTTCTACCCAAGAGCCACGGTTTGGCCTTCGTAGGCCTAGGTTTGCTCGGCCAAGCAAGAAGAAAACAAGGAGAAAGCCCGAAATTTCCCGAGCTCACCCGTCTCGACCCTCGTTCTCTAGTTTTGTTTGTCGTTGAGTAAGTAAACTTCATAATATCGAGAAAGGAAGTTGTGATGCGTTGTAATACGGTTTGCTTGGACCGTTTTACGGTTGTTTGTTTGGTCATAGTTGGTTCATTTCTTGATTGAATCATGTTTCATGTTTGAAGTTTGTCTTAAAGGTAGAACCGAGATTTGACTGATAAAGTGCACATGTTATAACCATGCTTGATGTTCTTTTGTATGAACTTTGCTATTGATCTGCTATTGATGCGGGTGCGGTAAGGGCCAACTTGTGCTAACAACGATCCCCTCGTCCTCGCTTGATATTAGTAGGTTTACTCGCTGAGTCTCCCCGACTCATCCCCCATTGTTTTCCCTTTTTTTCAGGTCCGTAGGGATGACATCTCCCACAACCCGCATTGACAATCCTGTGAAACCGAGAGCCGAAGTGCTCACCGTGATAAATGTCAGAGAAGATTGCACCTACCGCCAAATCACGACACTTGTGATGTTCAATGAGGGCCTAACGGACTTAGTGCCTCAGGGTGAGCCGGCTCCGGGATAAAGCCATGGGTGGGATGTGAGATGGCCAGGCGGACGGGACCGAGGTGGAGGTGAAGAAGCGAGGAGCGAGAAGCTGTAGTGGGTATAGGATAACTCATGTCAAGTTTCGCTATTTATAATCGACTATGAAAATATGTTTTATTGCCATGACCCGAAGGGCTTATTAAAACATGTTTGCATGCTTTGTAAACATAAAGTTTGCTCATGATGCTTTTTGTCTTATTTCCGCTATTGTTCTGAATGTGATTATGCCGAGATATGCTTCCGCGTGTGTATAAATAAAGATAATAATGAACGGGACGTCACATGAATAACCCCGAGGTGGGGGCGTTACACGTACTCTTGATCATGCGGAATCACTCGCGATCCGATCGTACGTCATTGGCCAAACCAAATCAGTCACCTCCCTAGGATCAGCCCGCATTTGCCCAAAATATTTCCTCGTCGTTTCTCGGAATCGGATCTCGATTCTCGATCGGGTTCCTAGTCCACGTACCGTTTTCCTAATTAGTCATTCCCTTTGGGTTAATATCCCGAGAGTGATCAGTTCCGGGTGAGACTCATTAAAATGAAATGAAAAATAACATCAATTTCATTGGTCCCGAAAATGGGTCGAAATTCAGGATGTTACATAAGTGATCGTTTTTCTTCCGATTTGGTACTTAAGTGAGCCGGCGAAAACTTTTAGTACTAAAGTGAGCGCCGTACACAAGTTTTGGCACTTCTAGTGTTCTTCTCTCCATATTCCATCTTATACAATTTAAATACAAACCCTACTATCTAAGCTTAGTCTACTAGAGACAATTTGAATTAATCTACGCCTTTGTTGGATGTTGATTATTCGTATCACTCAAGATTGCACGCATATTGCACGCATGTCTCTCTTTGATTGTACACACCTTGATTGAGATATTATTTTTCAATAATTATCTAATAAAGCCTATAAATAAGCTGATAATATTTCGATGATAGTGCGATAGTATTTCTCAATACCAACTCAGCTTGCTGCGCCAAATTCGGACACAAATTTTGATTGAGTATGCCAAATTTCCCGTTATTTGCAGATCTTATTAAGTCCAAAGCTTTCCTTTCATTAGCTTCCCGAATTCATAAAATATCATTTTTCTCAATCCTCAATAGTGATTCTGAACGATCCAATCCCGTGGACTTTTTTTTCCTTTCAAGGAAGATATGAGCATTTGTATCTGGACAAAGTGTCAAAGATTATTACTTTCTTGGCCTTTTGGCTAAGAACAAAGTGGACCAAGCGCGGAAACAACCCAACATGTCCTATTGATGAGTGTATGAAACAAGCCATCACAAAGATTTACGAGTTATGGAAACAAATCCTCTCGACAACTACCAAGTTTTATTGATTACTATATCAGAAAAAATTGTTAATTTGTAGTTGGCTCCAGCTTTCTTTTGCACTTTTTTCCCTATGTATATAGAGCACAACAATGCCCTTTCTTCGACACTAATTACAGAACCAACAGAACCCCTGAGAGAAAGTGAGAGAATGGGAAGCGAAAGGTCGAATCGCAGATTGGCTCCTAAAGTTCTGTTCTTCTTGGTCATCATGTTCTTGAGTTCGAACCCAGTGAGCTCACTAACATGTCAGGAGGTCCTGAAAGTTGTGTTTCCCTGTTTATCATTTGCTTTGGGCACAGTTCCGCCTCCGCCTAGTGCCGAGTGTTGTTCGGGTGTGCAAACCTTGGCGAGCCTGGTGACTACCACCGAAGATCGCAGGACCCTGTGCCACTGTTACCAGAAAATCCCGCCTGGAATAGAGATCAAGCCCGAGAGAGTCCACGTGGTCCCTCAGTATTGCAAAGTTAATGTCACCATCCCAACATACCCTAAAGTTGATTGCAACAGGTGAAACCTCTTTATCTCTCTATGTGGTAACTCTTGATTGCCTCTTTCAAGTTACCTAGCCACAAGTTTTCTCTATATGGAACGACAAGATATGATATCCCAAGATTTGTCTGCACAAAATTCCATGTTTGTGCAGCTTCTCCTTCGTGCCCATTTGGAATGATCTAACTCTTGAATTTACTCCATTGAAGCAACAAACAACTCCTATACTTCAATTGTCATTTGACAATAGGACCGTCTATCTTGTCCTCCTTTCTGGCATGGATTAATTTGGTAAATGAGACAGAATGCTCTCTTAGCTATTCGTACGGTTTTTTTTAAGAATAAGAACCGGAACAGATTCGATGCCCTGTTCTAGACAAAGTTGTTCTTTGGCAAAGTCTAGGGAGCGAAATGAGGCTTATGATTGTATGTGCCTAATCGACTACCGAGCATTTTCGGAGAAGCCTATATAATATATGATGACTGTGTCGTGTGTATGGTATGCTGTGGTTTGATGCTTGTCCATTCTTTTGTTATGGAAGAACTTCATTTCATGGTGTATATGGGCTGTATCCTTGGTATGATAATCGATCGATTGATGCTTGGATATACTCTCATTTTTCCTTTCTTTGGTTCTTTGATGGTAGGATTCCGTGAAGGAGGAATCTTCATATGGGTCCTGATTTTCAAGTCAAGACGTTTGCGGAGACAGCAGATTTTGACACATTGCCAATGTCTTTACATTTTCGTGTGACAATCAAATAAGCAATGTGAATAAAGAGTTCGTAATTTCTTACTCTTTTTGGCGTTATATTTCATTTCTGATAATTAATCTGCTAACTCATACAGCAAATTTGATCAGTGGACTACTCCTTACTAAAGGGACACAAACCAGATATCGGGCACTTTAGTTCAAAACGAGCAACGTCAAGATGATTTCTCGGCAATATGCATCGGTGAAACTGTCAAAACAAGAAGCTTATAAAACAAAAAACAATACACATTCCAACTCGTACGTTTTAAATACAAAACCTGCTATCTTACTGTATGCCTGAGAAAGCATAGAAGAGAACAAGTTTTTTTTTTTTTTTTGGGTCGGGCGAAGAGAAGAGAACACGTTTAGTCAATGATTTCTCCCTCTTCTTTATCTGGTAAACCATCTCTCTTCCCATGAAAACTTTTTTCAACATGAGAATGATGAACATCTTCATTCTCATCATCGGTGGATTCATCACCTCCGCCATCAGAATTTCCAGCATGACAATCTTGACAGGCTCCACTGCTTTCGGTTGGGAGAATTTGAGACTTATCTTCTAGCACTTCACTCCCGCACCCGTTCTCATTAACCACTACCTTCGGAAATTTCAGAGATTGCTCAGGCCAATGCTTAAAGAAGGAGTTTGTTACCATAAAATGGAAAACCTGAAACAGGCGGCTGTTGTCTCTCCTTATATCTTTATGTAAGAGTTTCTGCAGGAGTGTTGTCCTGTTCTTGTTTAAAGAAAGGGGATCTGTTGAACTTGTGGCCTCCAATCTCTGCTTCTTGTTGAACCGGTCCCTTCTATTATGGTGTCCTCTTTTGTCACGATTCTTTTGAAACCTATCCTTCTTAGTCCATGGCCTACTGTTCTCTTCCGGCAACTCATCTTTCTTCGGCGTGTCCGACAGGTAGTGCGATGGTATTTCAGCAATTTCAACTCCCAATTCAGCTTGCTGCGCCAATATCTTCTTGAGTTGCTGCAAACGAAACATGAAAGTACTCAAATGTCTCAATATAAGTTCAGAAGGTAAAAATGATGAACTAAATTCATATGAGGATTTAGGTAACATGGATATGCATCAGACGTATAGAAAGGAAACTTTTTTTGAGATAAAAGGCATGGTACGATCAGTTTAGAAATCAACAAATATCACCTGTATATGCTCATACATATTAGGGTGTGGTAAGATCTTTATGCAGATCTTCCTCAAAACTTCAACATCCCTAAATACTTCCCATGCAAAATCTGGAATAGCTAGGGGGTTCCGTGTGACATTTAGATGTGAGATCCACCAAGAGGAAGCAAACTTCAACAAGAAAATGTGTCCATTTGGAAGCTTCTCCAGATTCAGTATACTGTCTTATGGCTTACCTAGATAGTTTTCTTACGTGCTTAACACCTCCACATAAATCAACGTGCAGCAAAGAACATGCCCCCCAATCGGTTCCAGCAAAAATTTACCAGGCAACAAGGTAAAACACGGTACTCAAAATGTTCAAAAGAAATGGAAAAGAACTAAGAAATTTTCAAAATGCTTTTATAAATGTTGATCCATTAATAGCTACATAAACTTACAAATTGTAAGGTCACAACGCCCGAGCTCATGTACCAACAACAAAAAAAAGCCATACCTCCTGCCGAATTTTGATATCCAATTCGTTTTTTCTGGAATCTGTCAGTTTCTGCTAGAGGTACAGTCAACTATCAGGAGAATTGTCAAATAGAAGCATGAGCATACTTCAAACTCAAACTAACCTTCTCCATGTTGGCTTTTGAAGGGTAGTTCCTCCTCCGCTCTTCACACCACTGCTGGATTTCTTGTTCTGTATAGGTTATTGAAAGAGCTCTGCCATATAATGTAACAAGCACATCCATATGGTCATAACAGTGAAAAGGCAGAGATAAACAAATTAAACAGAATCTAGATTAACAGGAAGAAAATAAAATCAATGATCTTATGAGTAACAAATAGATTATTAGCATGTACAGCTGGCGCTTTTTCCATCATCATCACGCATCATCAGCATGTAAAGCTGACCGACATTTTATTTGTAAGGCAAGGTAATTCAGCAGAAAAGAATGGCAATTCCCTGCTACCTGTCATATGCGTGAGAGATCCCTAAAAAGACAGTAAGCAAGAACATGGCAAAGCTAACCATTCCGCCCATTAAAAAATGGAACCAATCTGATGTGAGCATTCAACGATTACCAGAATATACAATCACAAAATGCATAGATAGTAAAATAGGAATATTTAGTATCAGTCTAAGGTCCGTAATGCGTGAGAGCCATGTAATCGCAGAGGCAATATATTAGAGCCAAGACATGAGTACAATTTTAAAGTACCTCTTCTGTTCCTTAGGTGGATTTGCTGGGTGAAGTTGTCCAAACTTTCCCTCCATATGGCTGTTTATCCCTGCTTTAGGTTTAAGAAGCAACAATGTTAATGCCTGCTGGTGCAGCAGTTCAACATTTGACATCACATTTTGCTTTTTCGCATTGAAAACATTAGCAAACTGCTGAAAGGGATTTCAGTTTAATTTCTTGGAAAACAGAGGAAAGACACAGTAAATCTATAACTGTCGTGATGTTCAGCCATGAAGCTACGCTTGAGACAAACTTGAGTTAACCTCTTTGTCAAGAAACCATAGAAAAAAAGGCCAGAGAGCAGACGTACTTCTTCTGATTCACTATACAAAAAACTTTTCAAACACAATGCACCGTTGGAAAAGGACAGTTTAAAATAATTATACCTTACAATTATTCAAATTCGTTTTTAGAACAAAATACAGAAAATAATTGCACGTGACATTAAGAATTCTTCTGGATGATTCTAAATCCTACAGCATGTCAAATCCATCATTGAGAAATATTGCAGGCCATGAATAGAGAGAACAACAGAAGCTGCAATGTCAATAAAGCATTTCTGATCGCATCACATTTCCACCACATAAACTATTACTTAAGCTATGAAGGTGGAAGTAAATAATCAGCATTAAAATATGGAAACACAAACCTTTGCCTTTATGTCCATTAGCAAACTCAAATTTCCTCTTCCTATCGATCATGTCATGGAATTGAGGCCTATGAGATCTGCAGCAAAATCAGCTAATTCAGGGGGGCTAGCCCAAAAACTCACGAAACACATGAATCATATCTCTTCAGTTCACATCCTCAAGAAAGGTGAAAATATATGGTACAGAAACACAGACCCCCTTTGAGAAGCCATCCGGCCTGTCTTCCGACCAAAGTCCTTTCTTGGAGAATTTCTAAAGTTTGGATTTGAAGTTTTGATGCCAACTCTATAATTGGGATTTTCCTGCAATCATCAACCATCAACGCAATTAAAAACAAAACATTGCTAAATAAGTACACAAAAGAATCATTTCAGACAATTGACAAAAGGGCACCAGACATTTGCATGGGAAAAACACATTGTAGGAAAATCACAAGAGTTAGAATAGCCGCAGACATATGCCTGCGCAACCAAACATCGACAGCCAAGGATCAGCGGCAAACAATGAAACATAAGGTATATGGTCAAATAGACATCCAGATGACCAGGGCATCAGACTGCTGTTGGTACACAATGCAGAAAAACAGACAAAAGATGCAAAGATAAAATGTGCAAATGCTAAAAAGGCCTCAGATAGTCCTAGTCTTTGAGTTTAAGGACTTTGTCAACTTTGATCAACACAAATGATATATCAAGCTTAATTAATTTCATACCAAAAGCATTTCCTTATCATCTAAGAAGAAGGTACAAATCTTCAAATAATCAACCCTAGGCAAATGAAGCCACCTGTTGTCCACGGCATACAGAACCTGGCAAGTTCGGAGACCTCTCTGAATGATTTGGCTGAACATTATCTAACATGAGATGGCTTTGCGGCTGTTGCTGACTTGCAGTGGACAATGATCTCAATACACTTGGACCCATGACAGGAGATCTTACGTTTTGCTGATTTTGATTAAGCTGTTGATCACAACCATCTTGTGTATTGGCCAAAGACAAAGGATTTTGGGGACGTAAGGCCCGAGCTCCTTGATTGGAACCCGGGAAACCATTAAAAGAAGGAAGCTGAGAAGGATTTAACAGTTGCGCGATCGAAAGCTGATTAACATTCGCCATCACATTTGGCAAACATAGGAGCAAATTCTGCAAACCCATGTTTTGATTGAGCTGTTGAGGCAAGTTCTGCGCAAGCATCTGCCCAGGCAGCTGAGACAGATTCATTTGGTTCACATTCGGCGCCATATTCCGAAACTGGCCGAGTTGTTGCGTAGCAATCTGATGATTTTGCAAAGGCAGCAATTGATTGGGCCCATTCACGATACCGGAAGCTGCCAAACCAGGCAGAATCATGCTCACAGCTTGTCCATTGTTCATGTAATTCATGAGACCATAGCCGGGAATGGAAGACTGAGGAAGAATCCCCATGTGAGACTGAAGCTGCACGGGGCTCGGCAACACATTACAAGGGTTACCGGCAAAAGGGTTCGGCGAAACGACCTGCTACACAATTCAACCAACCAAAGCCACCAGGAAATCAGCTATGATCCTATGTGATCACACAATGCCCGCGTGCCTCCATGCCTTGCGCGCATAAGCTTTGAAAGACAGGGAAGAAAGAGCAAGTACCTGCTGGGGCACAGCGCCGTTGCTCTGGACTCGGTTGCCCAGATGAGACTGAGACAGCGGATTAAAGCTTGGAAACATCTCTCTCTCTTACTGGCAAGGCGCTCGAAAAGAACGAAAGATCGGAGATAAAACCTGCCCAGAAAATTCCGAATCGCATCAGGGACGGAGCTCGTCGATCAAATTCGCCTTCCT